>CM067540.1:22615006-23815006 GCA_034509755.1 Anisodus tanguticus
TGCTTACTAAGCTTAAGCAAGTGGCTTTCCGCGCCTCTCCTTATAGTCGAGTTGCTTAGAGCTCCTCTCCAACGAGTCAAGTGGCTTTCACTCCTCCAGTTCTATTATTAATGACTTGACTTATTATTATAAAAACTACTCACTATCCAAATGAAAGACGATCGATTATCTACCCAAGAAGATAGAGAGTCCCACATACGAGAAAAGGTCACAAATAGAGTTGAACCAAGTAACATTGCAAAGGCATAATGATAGTAGGGTCGGGATATCCCCACCCTCCGAACCGGACGTGAGGGTCTCCACTCATCCGGCTCTCTGCAGGGGAATCTCCACTCACTGCTTCCCCTAATATCCTCCCTTTACCACATCATGGGGGTTTACGGGGAGATCCCGAGGCTCGCTCGGAAAGGCTGCTATACCATACCTTTTGACTTAACTCTACTCTAGTAGTCACTAGACTCACTATAGTAGTCCGTCCGGTCGCTCTTGCTGAAATCATTACTCAACATTCTCCCGTGCTCTAGCAATTGCGCTCCCTAGACCACTACCATGTAGTTAGGTAGGGACAATAAGTCCGTAGTGACGGGAATGACGGAATGAATGGGGATCCCTATTAATATAAAAAGAATATCTATTTAGAGTTTTCTCCCTTTCTCTCACTCAATAGATCTATCTGGTCTGATACGGCATAGTACAATACGAGACGATGGAATGCAATAGGATAGATGGTAGAGGGCTACCTGCGCCCAAAAGCGATGATTCACTTGTCCCCTTGTCCATAGGGACCTCGTGGCATACAACCGAAACGACTCCGGCTAGATAGCCGCCCCTTTCTCTATTTTTACAGCCTCGTGGACGGACGAAAGAAGGGAAGTTACAGAACGGGGCGGTGAAGGCTCGCGAAGTAGACGCAAGCGGCAAGTAAGAGCTTCTCAAAGACCCTAACCTTTCTATTTTGGAATAATACTTCTTTTTTGAATCGGGTAAGCTTTGAAGGTGGTTTGCTCTCGCTATACTATACTAGTTGTAGGGCACTAGCGCTTGACTAATATAATAGAAAGTAAAGGGACTCTATTATGATCTTACGAATCTAAAGATCTCAAAATGGAAAAACGAGCTCTTTTGCTCTCCCTTATCTCTAAAGGGGCGTAAGCACTTCACTCGCTAGGGGATGGGATTCATTCACTTGCATTCCTGCTAGCACTACAAAAAGCTCCGGTATTAACGCCCCTACTACTGCTGTGCAGCCTTTCCTCGGGTTCGTAGAGTCGGGTTTCCCGTTTACCCACAACGGAGGAGCGCCCCCACCGGGCAGGCGGCCACGGGTCATAACGCACTCTTCGCACAACAAATCCACTTTGAAGTTGACTTATTCGCTCGGCCAATCATCGGAATGTGTACGAGAGACCATAAGGGCCCAATATCTCAATAGCACCTTTGTCTAAAGCTTCGAAGGAGACTTCATATCCGAAACGCAGGAAGGATCTGACTAGAAAGTCATTCAAAACTTGATCGAAAAACCAGCATTTATTGAAGAAGCTATAGAGTCGATTACTAATAGTACTAGTTTGAAAGGCTCGTTGGAATTGATCCGCTACGGGATTAACATTATACGCAACATAAGCACCTGAAGTAATAAATGGAATAGGTATTAGTTTGGTAATGGTTGGAGCAGCAAACTCGGATTCGGTAAGAATCTCATTTTTTGGTAGTACGAAGGGGGAATTGACCCAAAAATTGGATGGGGGTCAAGACGCTGCTGTCGGGCGCTGGCGGCTGACTCAAGTGCCCCCAAACCGCGCGAAATAGTCTCCTATTATATGGGTCACTAACTCTGCCTGGGGTGTGGGTACCTATTATTCTTCGGGTAATGTTGCCGCGTATTCCCAGACTATAGAATAGAGTCTGTCTTTATCCTTTATCGAGTAAAATTTAAAGGAGCGTTCAGCAACTCTCTTGACTATAAGGAAAGAGAGGAGTGAAAGCCACTTCCTTGACTATAAGAAAGGAAATGAGTGGAAGGCTGCTCGCCTTTATTATAAGTAAGGAGAGGCGCGGAAAGCCACTCGCCGCAACTAATTGAAGTTCAGTCACTTTTTCAAGGAGGGCTTTCGCGAAACCTACCTTTGCCTTATCTAAGGCCAAGGGAGAAAGAAATTGCTCAAATTTGTTCTCGGGAAGGGTCGTCTTTCTTCCGATATGGAAGAGGTATCAACACTCCTCTTTAATATGGGAGCGTAGGCATTCCGGTGTAATTTGATCATCCGGTAGATCTAGGGCGATTTGCCATTCATCAGGCTTGGGAGAGGAGGTAGACGCTCCCCCACCCGAATCCTTTCCGGCGCAGTATACCGTTTCTAACAAGAAGTCAAAAACGAAAAAAGCGAAGGAAAGAAAAAGAGACAGAGTCCAAAGAATCTCGATAGTAGTTCCATGAACAATCCTTTGCGGGATTGGATTTTTTTTATAGTGGAAATGCCATAAAGCGCGACCCAAGATCCATGATACGAAAACCAAAATAAGAATAACGAAGAAAAAGACATTTGGATGTATTTCGAACTCCAACTTGAAGACTAAACAATTATACAATAGAAAAGACCATCTAAAGAGCCTTATCTCTATCATTATAGCAAAAATAGTAGAAAAAAGGATTGCGAAAAATGAAAGGAAAAAAGGAACGGTTTTTGAGAACATAGCAGAGGAATTCAAATTAGGATAAATCTTTCTCTTTATTAGCATAAGTCTCGTTGAATCAGTCTTTTTCGCCACATAGGAGCTTTAGGAATTGAACCCAAGACAGACCCTTGCCCCTTTCTTCTTTTTCTCTTACTATTTTGATAGAGGAGACTGCCCACACTGAACACCAACCCAATCTCAATAAGAATCAGGACGCTACACTCGATCAATCCATGAAGGTGTGGAACTTCTCCACCCTCTACTAGCAGCTTTCTTCTCTTATGATTTTTTCTTAAGTAGAGGTTCTTTACCGGTGACCCAGTTGATTCGGCCCCCACTATCCTTCACTATCCTTAAGGAACTAACCCAGGCAACAACACTCATTTAGGTTAGAGGCTCCTTTGATTAGCAAGAGCTAAGTACAGATCTGCTACCAGCTCCCTGTGTAGCCATCCGTATAATGAGCTAACTTCTTGACCTTGCTCTAGGCTAAAAGGGTATTTATTTCCTTCTTCTTTCAGCTCCTTTCCTTTTATAATAAAGTCAAGTAGCTTCCACGCCTCTCTTTCCTTATAGTCAAGAGAGTTGCTAAAGCTCCTTGTCATTTGATTTGCATGGTTAGCTGCTGCTTGTGGCGCCACTGATGAAGCCATATCCGGAAAGTTTGAAGCTAACTGCATGTCGAGCGCTTAAGCGGAGCTTGTGTTCACTCGTTCCTTGCTTGTTCGAAAGAGCTTCAGATTGGATTCAACACTACATACGATATTCCATTCCGGCCCTCACTAGCTCTTTGCTTGCTGGTACAAAGAGCATGCCCGAGGGGGCTACTACGTTCACCGCGCACTTGCATTACCACCTGAGCTTCGCTACCGCTCCGCCCAGCTCCTACGCCTACCACGAACTTGAATCATCACATAGCTGCTAAAGCAAGCGTTGCTTCACACGGCCCTGAGAAAGCCAAAAGACCCTCTCACTTCGTTCGAGTTGAATTACATCCACCCTCTCACTTCTACACCACCCTTTTTCTGCTGATTTCTTTTGGTTGAAAGATGATTTTATATCTCGAAACAATTTAGTATGAGTTCTATAACTATTATTCGGTTGATCTACTAGAGTTTAAAGGCGAACCGTCGGGCTCTCACTAACACAATTGAAGACAAGTACCTAAGGTATAAACTATGATAACTTACAAAGTATACCGATGAAACCGGTTTATACATTCCAACTCCGAGGGTGAGAGTCTGTTACTACCCTTAAGGAAATCCTTAGCGAGAGGAAAATCCATACCAGGGGGGGCATTCTCCTCTTTAATCAAAAGATCAATTAACGCAGTGCGGTGTGATATACGCTCTCGAAATCATCAACCCGATCGGTTAGCCGCTCTTTCTAAGAGATGGGAATGTAAATAAAAAACATCCCCTGGGGATACCAACATGTAACCAATGGCGTCGGGCACATGAGCATTACTTTTCTCGTCCAATAGCGTCTCAAGTATCGCAACTATGAAGGGTCTCGGCTTCGTGGTCTTGGATTTGATTGCGGTTATATGATTGGAATACCGAGGCTTTTCCTTATTCATTGATTTAGCCTCTGGGACCTCAAGACCTACTATGCTAGAACTAAGATCATCTAAGAGAAGGGATAGTATATCTGAATTGGAAATGGATGGAAGCGCTATATCAAACCCGGGTTTAGCACCGTGTAATAGATACGAATGAAGACCGAACGTATCACGCTATCCTTATACTTCTCTCGCATATTCCATCAATGTTCTAAATATCATATATATACTAATGCCTTGGGAAGAGGTTTACCATTCGAATCAAACAAGGGAATAGCCTTTCCAACGGTTAATCTATATATACCGGAGGAGGTTTCAACCACTAAACCTATGGTGAACTTAATGTAGTACGAATCCATATTGTAAGCATAGCGGTATAATACACGCAGGACCTCTAATGATATAATCACATAATCACATGATCGAGCGTATGGCTCCACAAATTCGTTTTCCGCTAGGAGCGACCCCGTATATAGATTATAGAATAGCTCGAACCCCGCATATCCATTAAACGACTCCAATTTCGTTGAAAAAATGGATTATGGAATAAGTATTGAAGAATCCATTTTTTCATTCTATTAAGGCTAGTATAGCGTCGGAAAAAAGGCTTGATTAGGGCCTCCATCAATTTGAGGACTTCATTTCAATTCTCATTCGCTCGCTTTGTGCACCTTCGCCTCTTCAAGTTGGCTCCTTCTCAAAATGACTAAAGTCGACCAAGGCGGTCCTTAGTACGTAGTTCTTTCGCCTTATCGGCTCGTAGATGGCTCTTGGAACTAGTGGTTAACCATTTCTACGCGAGACCATCGTTTATTAATAATGAGTCTTTTCCGGGCTCGTACGAAAGTCTCGTGAGTAGTTCCCCCGTCTAGACTAGTGCCAATAGTTAGAGTTTTGACTCCTTTTAAGGCCTTCGCCTTAGTCCAAAGGGATTCTTCTGTCAAGAAAAGAATTCGTTACAAATAAGGTAAAGCTAGCGGCTCATAACCCGATCCTTGAGGTGAAGGGATCAAATCCTATTTCGGGAGCCGCCTTTACACCGGTATTCAAATAAGTCGCAAAGAATGAGAAGTGGGTCTCGCTCTCCTAATCGGTCGTTAGCTTATCCATCTCTCTTTTTATCCGGGCTTCTTCTTCTTCCGCTTTAGCCGAGGCCGATGCCGAGTACGATTCTTCTTATGATTATGAGTCCGATTACGCGGTGGCTATTCGGTTAAAGCTCGACTTCATAGAGGCATAAGATGCGGTGTTGGCTCCCGGTCCCGCTACCAATGATCTTGCTTGATTCTCTTTCGGTGACACACCGCATAAATCGCTTTATCGACTTACTAGGGTTGGTGTGGCTACAAGCTCCTTTCCTCTCATTCGATGCTAGCCGAACTACTTTCCGTGGTTCGATAGCGACCAAACTTCCGCTTCCCTTTTTTTAATAGAATATGCGAGCCAACCTAAAGCGATTGATGAGTGGGTAGGTGGGTTAGGTGCCCAATAATCTATTTATCCTTAAAGATATTTATACTCCGGGGACATAACATAAGATTTCATGCTCCGGGTAAGTCGCCACACCAACCCTCTAAACCTTTAGCTGTGGTCGATAGGGCTTTCCTCTCCTGCTCATGGCGTAAATGAAGTGGAATTTGACCTTGCTCCTGCTCTCTTCTTATTGATTGTAGAAAGCACCTAGGCGCATAAGAAGCCACACCAACCCTATTGCCCCGGTTGGGCTTTCGGCTATTCACGATTACCGATTCGCTCCGGGTCGAACGATTGTAAACCGCTCCTACTCCTTCTTCTTATGTAGATCCCTTATTTATATAAATAAGAAATCTAAGGTGAAACTTACTACAATAAACGTAAAGAGCCCTCTCATTAATCCCTATGCTTTGTTGATTCACCATACTAGGCTAAGCTCAAAGCTTTCCCCGGAGCATATATTTATTTGCCTCTTTCCTTCCCCGTCCGTAGTTTCCGTCTTCTCAATTAATTGAGACCTGCTACTCGATCCAACCGTTAAGCTTAACTTTCGCCAACAAAGCCAATATCTCCCTCGTCTAGGGCCTCAGTGAACCATCTCTCCAGGGATTGTGAAAGATGTTCTACTATCAATATTCTTTTTATTGCTTCGACTCATATTCCCCAAAAAGTAGATCCTGCTCTAATAGCTCCAAAAAATGAAATACGTGCATTAAGTTACGAAGGCTTCTTATTCCACAACAACGAAAGTACTTTTTCACTCTTTCATATCCCGGGATTGAACTTGGAAAAGAAAATGTTCCATACTAACGGATTCGGGTCCATAACCATGGGACCCAATGCACGAGATCTTGTAGCACTTACCAATGAGGTCCTATCGATTAGTATTACACAGAATAAAGAAATTCTAGACACTAATACAATTAGATCCGCTCTTCATAGACAAACTTGGGATTTGCGATCCCAGGTAAGATCGGTTCAGGATCATGGGATCCTTTTCTATCAGATAGGAAGGGTTGTAGAACAAAATGTACTTCTAAGTAATTGCCCCATCGATCCTATATCTATCTATCTGAAGAAGAAATCATGTAACGAAGGGGATTCTTATTTGTACAAATGGTACTTCGAACATGGAACGAGCATGAAGAAATTCACGATACTTCTTTATCTTTTGAGTTGTTTTGTCGGATCGGTCGCTCAAGATCTTTGGTCTTTACCCGGACCCCATGAAAAAAATGGGATCACTTCCTATGGACTCGTTGAGAATGATTCGATCTAGTTCATGGCCTATTAGAAGTAGAAGGCGCTCGGTGGGATCTTCACGGACGAGAAAAAAATGACGATCGGTTTGATAATGATCGAATGACATTGCTTCTTCGGCCCGAACCGAGGAATCCCTTAGATATGATGCAAAACGTATCTTGTTCTATCCTTGATCAGAGATTTCTCTATGAAAAATACGAATCGGAGTTTGAAGAAGGCGCCCTTGACCCGCAACAGATAGAGGAGGATTTATTCAATCACATAGTTTGGGCTCCTAGAATATGTCGCCCTTGGGGCTTTCTTTGTATCGAAAGGCCCAATGAATTGGGATTTTCCTATTGGTAATAATCAATTAAGTAACAAGTTCAATCCTTTTTTATTTGTTTTCAAGAAAGATTTCATTGTTTGAGATCTGCGCTACTGCTCTTTTCTCCTATAAATTCAAATGCATAACCAACAAAGAAAAATACCCAGGTGATAAAGACCGTGGGATAGGCGTAAGTGTGTACGCAGCGATTTAGGTGAAGAAGGAATTCAGGGATCAAGTTAAAACAAAGCAAGACGCGCATCTATTCCGCCTAAAAGGAATTAGGAGCTAACTGCAGAAAATCTATAAGGGTAAAGAGCTTGTCTCAGCAAGTGATTGGGATTGCCGACGAGGTCTAGAGCTTGAAGCTCGCTTTTCACTATAAAGCAAAGCACGGTGCTAGAAAGAAGGGCAGTGGAAAGGTTTTTGGTAAGAAAGCCTACCCTCACTCATTAGTATTCCACTTTTATTGAGCCAACCATCCACAATAGAATTTCATCTGCTCTTTTCAAAAAGTCTGATCCGTGAATTGCAAATAGAAAGAAGTGCCGGCGATAAAATAAAGAAGCGTTCTACAGCTTCCCACCAAAAAGCCAAATTCTTATTATTATACCGAACGAGTAGTTTAAGGCCTTGTAAATGCTCTAAAAGAACAAGGTTTTTTAAAAACGTAGTTGACTACTTTAATACTTTTAAGAGTAAGTTCAAATTTCTTTACCTTGACACCCGAGGGGAGACAACTCAACTCAATAGGTAGAGGCTCTAGAACCGTTAGGCTAGGCCAATTCGACTTCATTTGTTTGTCTGCTTCGGTTTACCTTCTTTAAGTCGTAGCTTTTGTGTCTAGCTCTTTATCTTGGTCAAAAGCCAAAACAAAACTCTTTCTTTAGTGGCAGTGGCCAAGACAAATCGCTCAAAGAGGAATCGCCCGCATAAGAGTATTGGTGAAAATCCTACTACTTTTTCTTTTAATAGAACGAAGTCGATTGGTGCATGGGTTGACTTTCTTGGAACGAGTTAGCAGGGCAGGTGCTGTCAGCCTTCTTCAGATTAAAAGTAGCGTAGGGGGACATGTGTAAGCTGTTCTAAGAGTAAGGGGCCTAGCGAGCCAAAAGGTCTCTAGGTTGACGATTAAGCGATTGCTCATTTCCAAAACCACATGGCATAGAATGCGCTCTTGGCCTTCGACTTTCCTTCGTCTAGTAAGATTAGATCCGACCCGAGGCGGGGCTCTTTCATAAGATTGATTGGCCTTTTCATTCAAGCGGGAATGAGAGTCGATTCGATATTGCCCCGAAGGCCAACTAGTCTTTAGGTTAGGGAATGGCAAAAAAACTCTTGTTTTCGAACGAAATCCAATAGTCAATCGCTCCACCACGGACAGAGACTAGGTGCACTTTCTTCCTCTCTTGCTTGATGCGCAGCTTTAGTGCTTTACTTGTAACAAGGGAATCCACGCATTAAAACCCCTTTTCCCCGCGGTGGTATAGCAAAGAGTAGGAGTAGGACGTAGCACTAGGCTAAGGCAAGCTTAGAAGCGATTGACCTGTAATAAACTCTGTATTACTAGTACCCGGAAAAGGCCTACCATTAATAGTTCACCGTAAATCTCCCTTTTCTTTATTTTTCTTTCTCGAGGGGCGAGAGGGACGTAGATAAGAGCCAAGGAGTGAGTGGCGAATTCTATTCCCACAAGTGAATATACATTGACCATTAATTACGTAAGATAAGAGGAGATTTTTTTTTTGAAAGCATCTCTCCGAGAAATGGTTGAAGAAAATGCTACCGACCTTGGGTTCTTTCACTCATCAATCGGTATGTATCCTGCCGGGTCCTTATTTCGAAATTGACAGCCCTATCCTGGTGCGGGCGTGGGATCCATTCTCTTTATGGCGAATTTGGCTCTTAAGGTAAGGATGACTCTTTCGCCGGGTTCTTTCGCTAAACTTGAAACTTACTTCTAGTAGGGTCGCAAGAGAAATAAATTCTGTGAAATCTCCCTTCTCTCGATGACTTACACATTTTCAATCAAATCATGTCCCATATTTCTCAATTTCGCATTGATCGGGCGAGACGTTCCATTTGCCGATTCAAAGAGGGAAGAGGGGAGAAGAAGGTAAAATCTTTCCTTAAAGCAAAGGGTCATACAGTTCTCACTCCATTGCCATTTCTTCGGTCTCTTCCTCAGAGTTAAGCTAGCCACTCTCAATTAGTGGAGTGGGCAACTTGCTTCCATTGATGGAGGCATTGTCTTATGATAGGATAAATGACAAGAGAATACTAATCCCCTTGGGGGGCAGCCCCCATAAACACCTCCTCACACTCTTATCGATCCGGCCGACAGATGCATGTTCCGCTAAATCACCCTACTTTTATAACTCGTCGTCTTAATAACTCCGTCTTTCCAGGGCCCAATCTTTCTCTGCTGAAATGACTCTATAATTGCTCAATAGGATTTATCCTATATTAGATAAAAGGGGCCTTTGAGATAGAAAACTTACCCATACTCTGCCCTATTCCCCTCACCCCTTGAAGAAGGCGTGATTGCTTGAGTTGAATCAGTTGACTTTAGTCCTAACCTATATAAGAGAGAGGTTTAGGAGTGATATTTCTCTCTAACTATCATAAGATAAGAGCGTAGAAATCTTTGCTTGACTAAAGAAATCCAAAAAGTGGGAATCTAAGATAAGGAAGAAGTGAACATCATTGCAATCTCTTTTGAATCTCTTATCATCTACTCGTGCACATGGGCAATCTACTCAAGAGTTTAGGCCCCTACTGCTTTTTACACAAATTGAGCCATAAATGAGGCTTTCAACTCACTTCCTTTCGTAAAAGACAAGCCCGAAAAGAATCACGAAAGAGGCTTTCTCACTATCTATTCAATTCAAAATGCTCATTTCAGAAATCAAGCTAATAAGGCCTAAAGCTGAGCGATGAGTCCACTGGCATGAGAATCAAGCGAAGTAGAGACATAAGCACACTATCTATTGATCAAAAGAAGCTTAACGACAACTTCCATTCCTAGCCCTGAAGGAAAGAGACGAAAGCAATCCCCTCTTCCATCAAAGGAAGCTAATGGAATGACATTCTAAAAGCATGAATCTTGACCCTAGTGAGGGTAGTCTACGAGAGGAATAGGTTCTTTCAAAAGGATAGGGATATTATTACTTTATTGGAAATAGAGATTTCTTAGGGCTAAGTAGGGATAGACCGGCCCATAATGGAATAGTAATAGAAAAAGGTCCAAGGCTAATAGCTGGTAGGTCACCTGAAGAATTGATTGCAGTTTCCGCCCTCGTCCTTTACTTGCCAGTAAGAAAGGAAAGTACGGCAGCATCTTAGAATAACGCTATTTCTTGGGAGGATATTTCCATTTGAAACTCTAAGGAATATATTGGAAAGCTTTCCCTCTTTTCAAAGAATACAATACTGAAATGAAAATGAAAGTAAAGAGGGGCGAAAAGCAACTCGACTATAAGGAGAGGGGCGTGAAAAGTGGATACTTTAAGTAGGCCCGCCATCGATGCTAAGAGATAGACGAGCTACCATAGATCCCTCACCGACGAATAGCCTACTTTCCTCTTAGAATATCCCTTGAATAAGGGGATGAACCACTTGAGCCTCCTATTTCACTGAATCCGCTCCCATCTCTACAAAGCCCCGAAAGCTTATAGGATCTCTAGGCTGTAGAGAAAGGGTCTATGATTCCATCATTGAATCTCAGCGATGCGGTTAAAGATCTAAAAGAGGTGGATGAGCCTCTGTCACCACTACTTTCGTAGTCAACCCGGTCGGGAAGGGTTTCTCAAGTTCCAGATCAAATATGGGCTTCGGTGCCATCGTGAAAGGCCCTACCCTGTACAGAGGATATCGACTGCCTTTGGGCTTTCCTTCTTTCTACGGGTCAGATACCCTTATTCGTATTCGTCTAGGTAGGCAAATCATGCTACAATTCGAAATTCTTTTGAAAAAGTATACGGATATTCCCGAAGGCGGGTGATGCCCAGAAAGAATTCAAGGTCGAAATCCCGTAGTTACGCGGGGACGAAAGTGAAATACTTCTTTCTTTGATTCACGTACAAGACTAGATAAGTGTGGGAGATTCCAGAGGTTGCCTTTTCACATGAGCCTGGTGCTGGAAGCTGCATAGAGTCTTTCGGGAAACCTTCCTACTCTGGTTGAGGAAATCCTTATATTTTTTTTGGGAAATACCTCACTCGCACGTAATATAGTAATATATAAGGCTCTTCTTGAAATAGGTGGGCGAATAACCAATCCAATAAGTCTTTCGGTGGATCTCCCCCAATAGACTCCTTTTTGTAGGTGTCCCCGAGAATGCCGAGTCATAAGCATAAGAAAGCTCGATCGGATGTGGTTTTCCTTTCTTTAGGAACCTATTTCCTCCGTGCGAGATGAGCCCCCCCCCCCCCCCCGCCTTTCTATTCTCTTTCGATTGAACCTTCTTGGTGTCCAAGGCTTCTAAACCTTCGATGAGGTGAAGGCACGTATTCGGATCGACCCAACATTGATAGTTACCCGTTAATGTCCCACTATTGGTCTTACCATTGCCTATCCTTTTCTCTCTGCTCTCGAAGATCCTAGACGGCTAATGCCGTTGAATGAAGAAGACTTCCTTTCGGAAATGCTTGTTGAAAGACTCAATTCCATCGAGCCTCTGTGCACATCCAATTTTTCCGAGAAGAGGGCATTTCTTGTCTTCTCTTATCGCAACTAGCTTGCCTTTATTTATATGTATGCTTTTTCTCTCACCTTTGTCTTCGTGCCCCACGGCCATTCCTTTACTTTAGTAGAGATTGATTAAGGAAAATGGCTTGACCCGGGACTATTGGCTTTTCGTCAAGTGTCGGTTCGGCCATAGACATTCAATTCAATCTCGAAGATAGTCAAAATTCCATTGTCCGTTCTAAATGAAAGGAATGAGATAGGCCGCTTACACACGCTTCAAGTCTTCTTTTGCCTGATTCAATAGCAAGCGATCCGGAAATTAGACCGAATAAGTCTTAGTGTGGTTAAGCGGGGCCGGGGTCGAAGTTCTTCCATCTCCCGAGATAAGATTAGGTAGAGCCTATACGCCTTCTTCCTTTGCTACAGCTACAGGGTATTCATTCAAAAAGAATGCATTTACCCTTTCTCCCCCTTCCTTCGGCATCTCTAACTCGGGCATCCCTTTCAGGTGCAGTTGACGTAGAATTTTGGTAATTTAGAAGGACTAAACTGATGAAAGGGAAAACTTAGGAAAGAATAGTGTTGGAGAATCCTTCGTTTAAGGAAAGAGATGATAGAATAAGTCATGAAAAAAAAAGACAAATAAAATGAGGTTTTTTTTACGTGATCGGAAATCCCCCGTCGGTGATGAACCAGTACGCACTTAGGATAGCACTTCGAGAGAGTGAGATCCGGGTGGCATATCAAAAAGACAACTCAAAATCGCCACCGTACGAGACTTGCAGGGCATGCCCGCCAGAAAGTGAAGAGAGGTTTATAAGCACCCCGACTTAGGAATCATGACCCACCGAAGAAAAGAAAAAAAGTATCTTGCGATGCACCTCTCTTTGGTTAAGCTCTTGAAGATGCCTAAGTTGACTTTCTTTAGAAGCCGCATCGAGGACTTTTTCAAAGATGCGGAGCCAAGCCTCGCGCACTAAAGCGCTCGAAGATCAAGAATCGTCTTTCATTGTTAAATAGATCGGAAGTCTTTGGCTAGTGCGCCGACTTACTCGCCCTCGCCTAAATAAAGACAGAGCCCTTTAGGAAGGTTGGCGCCTGGTGTCTAAACCGGAGACATCGCACCGGAATGCATTCCCCACCGCAGGCAAGAAGACTCGAGGAAAACTATTGATCCCTTTGATGACTCTCCTCTTCATCTTCCCGGGTTGCAGAGAAGAATCCGTACCGAGGAAATTGGAAAAAGAAAATAAAGTCTCTCTTTCTACGATCACCTCTAGCATCCAACAAAAGTCATAGAAGGAGAATCTAACTATTCTCGAAGAGATTCTTGCCAACACCATTAGGAAGATGAGGGAAAGGGGAAAAGAAGTCAAATTCGCTATTTTTGACAGCTACGGTAGTAGAGAAGGAGAGGCACTACTTATGAGAAAGAGGAGTTTTCTCTTCTACTCCCGGGTATTGAACCGGGGTGCTTTGGTACTAGGCGGGCGGGCAAGCCATAATCACGGGGGAGAAAGGCGCAGATCTTTTCATCCTCCGCCAACAAGCGTAGCCGACACCGAGCTACTTTCTACCTTTTTCATTCAAACGGGAATGACTCCACTCTCGGTCCCGGTATGGCTTAGACTAGTAGAAGGCGTAAGGATGCTAGACCGCCGCTCAATACTTTGGATAATCCACGTTCATCGATCTGCAGCAAGCACCGACTTTTAGGGGGCGGCAACTAAAGAGGTAGCGAGACTAAGCGCAATTTCGGGAAGAGTTGGACCATTTCCTTACGGTCAAGTGGTCGAACACCCCTTGCCTCTAGGCTTTCTTCTACCCTTGTGCTAAAGGACAGAAAAAACAAATTCTTTAGATTATTTTCTTATTTGGAATAATGGAAAAAGTCGAACCCTACATAGTCAAGCAAGTGGCTTTCCACGCCTTTCCTTCTTTATAGTAAAGGCAAGCGACTTTTCCGCTCCTTTCCTTCCTTACAATCAAGCAAGTGGTGGAGCGCCTCTCTTTCCTTATAGTCAAGAGAGTTGCTAAAGCTCCTCTCCAATCAGTCAAGTGGTTTTCACTCCTTAACAAAAAAAGCCTAAACTCCAGTGTAACTTTCGTCTCTGATCGGTGTATTTTTCAGGACCCGAGGATGGGGGGATCCTTGGGAGTGGACGTAAGGACAAGGGGCTCTACAAAACATCCTTGAGACTTCGGTCTTATGTCCTCCACACAGGCCTTGAATGCTTCTTCTTATAATGAAGTCGAGTTATGGCATCGTAGATTAGGGCATCTTCATGTGTCAAAGATGCGAGTCTTAGTTCCTAGTTTATCCGAATCGGGTATGTCCGAGTTGCAGTCTTATGTATGTAAGAGGGCTAAGCATATTCTAAAGTAATATTCCTATAGTGAGAGTCATTGTAGTGTACTATTTGAGTTCGTTCACTCTGATGTACGGGCTTTCTCCTACTCTTTCTTTATCGGGTTATAATGATTTTGTGACTTTTTTGGATTCTTTCTCTCGTCTTACTATTGTTTATCAACAAATATCGTTGGATGAGGTTCGTTTTATCCTTCCTTTGAGATGAATCTTCAAAAGTCTTTATGGTCTGAAGCAGTGTTAACCTAGGTTTACCTGATTAATAGGGATGCTTTCCGTGGTATTGAAAGGGACCTGTACAAGTGTGAAATCCTAATGCTAAAAACTTGATTCTTCTACCTAATTTCTAAATGTATCGAAGTCCTGGGTAGTAAAGAAAAGTGGGATGCTATATTTCCAGGATTGGGATTCGTAAATATGTTAATAGATTCTTGATCTATATCTTCCATTTTTGGGTGTGTGTGTGTGTTATGTCTATGTAACCGGGACCTCTCATGAGAAATTGGATCCTAGATCTGTGAGATGTGTCTTCACTGGTTATCCGACATCACAAAATGCTTTGATCCCATTACAAAAAGAAAGTATGTCTCTATGGATCTTCCAAGATTTTCAAATCAACCCGATTTTCATGATCCAACCAAGAAAACCTTGAGTCCTCAACAAGAAGAACCTGAGTCAAGTGATCAGCCGTCTTTTAGAATCCCTATGTCATCTGCCCATAGAGAAAACAATGCTACTACTCCTCCGGGGGAAGATGCGGTCAAGACCAATTAGTGGAAGACATACCGACTCGACGAGGTAAGAGAGGACTAGTTGTCCCTTATGTTCCTCTTGTTAACAGCGAGGATCTTTCCCTTGAATTGGGAAATGTTAATATGCCTCAAGATGAAGAGAGTGAAACTAACCACGAAACTTCGATCTTGATCTTACGATTGCGATCGGGAAAGGGGAAAAAGAGCTTGTACCTAACTCCCTTTGAACTACTATATATCCTATCCAAAATTGTCATCCTCCTACAAGGCCTTTATATCCACTTGTAATTCGGTATCCATACCAAAGACTAGAAGGGAAGCCTTATGTGCTCCTCACTAGAAGAGAGCGATGATGGAGGAGATGAGTGCACTTGAGAAGAATGAGACATTGGAGATTGTTGATTTACCTCCTAGAAAGAAGACTGTGGGATCTAAATGTAAATGGGTATACACAGCGAAATTCCAGCCAAGTGGGGAGATTGAGAGATATAAAGCAAGGTTAGTGGCAAGAGGATTCACACAAACCAAATGAATAGACTATGGCGAGACCCTTTCAACAGAGGCAAAGGTCATTTCTATTAGAATCTTACTTTCCTTGGCTACACAGAGATCATGGCCATTGTATCAGTTAGATATGAAAAATGCCTTCTTGCATGGGGACTCGCACGAGGATATGTATATAGAGATAGCACCCGGATATGGAATGAAAGGGGAGTCACATAAAGTATGCAGATTGAAGAAAGCCCTGTATGGAGGCAAAGGTCATCTATCTTTCAGGAGCAGTCGTGTGGTTTTCCCAGAGATCGCCGTGAGTTCTTTGCCAAATTAGGTGGAGTGGGGAAGATTAGAACTATTTTCATCTTTCATCTAGCACCCTCACAAGGTACTATTCCTCATAAAAGAATTTGACGAAAGCTGGCACCCTTGGTGCGTGATAGCTACGTAATATCCTTAGTTTCATCCTTTTTAAAGATACCAATGACCAAAATGGAATTAATTGTTCTATTACGGAAGTTGGGATCCCACACGCTGGGTTAATCACTAAGGTCTTATACAATTTTATGTTGGATGATTTTGACCGGGGATTTAAACAAACTATACCCTAGTCTTTCTTATTATCGTTACTTGGTGATCGTTACGTATTATTTCCATTGTTTAGTCTCCAAAGAGAGCAGCAGTGTGAAGAAGAAATGAATAGTATCCTCTTAGAGTTAGATCTTGATGGAGATATCACAACTATTCTACCTGGTGGGGGTGCCCATGTGACTCGTGATGGCCGTTTGATTATTCTAAGTCGAGATTGCAGTCTTCACGTTGTCGAACAGTCAACATTCTTTCTTTAGTTCAATTTGTAGTCAATATGTTTTATACAAAAAGGAACCCATGCAACGATAGGAAATCCTTTTTTTAGAGAGCCAATACCTTACTCTAATAGGGGGCGTAGAGTTTCTAAGTGAAGGCAAGCGCAACTATATATGTAATATCCTAGCTGTCAGCAAGGCAGGTCCGCTATAAAAACCAAATGTTTAAACAAAAGTCTGGACAGCTGAAATTAATTTTGGACTGAATTTGGACAAAATTGACATTTTCAAAAGGCTTATTTTATGGGCTGAGCCCAACCGAATGATTTTAAAGAAAAGGACTTAAATGCCTATGTTGGACTTGAGTTGAGTTGTGGGCATTGGAATATTAGAATATGAATTGACCTTTGGTATATGGCTTGAAAAATAAAATAATTATTTTCTTTTCTTTCTAAAATTCAAAACTTGTCATCGCAAATGGAATACTCTTTTTAACTTCAAACGATTTTCAAAATATGCAAGTGATATTGGGCAACTTATTGGACTAAATAGTAGAATTTATTCAAGTTATTTCTTGGGTGTTCTTAATCCAAATATAAGTTAACTAAATTAGCCCTGTGCAAACCATTTTTGGCGGAAGCTAACTCTTTTGTTTTCAAAAAACATTTGAGTTTGGAATAAATGAATGACAAGAATTGCTCGGGCATTTTAAACATTTTTAAGAAATTCACATCATTTAACCATGCAATAGAATCCGAAGTTCAATCATATTCTACAAATTCTCAAGACCGGGGTGTCTAACACCTTCCCCGGGGATCATCAGAAACCTTACCTTGATTCTGGTTTAGCTAGGATTTTTCATTAATTTGAATAGACTTTTTTCACTTGATTTTCCTAATTTACCTATAAATTAGGTGGCTACTTTAAAAACAATTATCCGACTTAGAGCACCAACAACCTCATAGTAGCTTTTATGCCTCTGTGTAACGGTGAATTGTAAAAGGTATTTTCCTATACTTCTCTACTTAGTTAGTTAACTAAGGTATAATCAAATAGAATATTCAACTCTATAAGTAAAATCCTATAGTGATGCAAGTAAGGAGGGGTGTTTATGTGTAAGTGGGTCAGGTGTTGGGGATATTTGGATTGACTCAAAATTGGATGCTAAAGATAGGGTTCTTGGTTCTTGGTTCTCGGTTTGGCCGGGTAGGGTGGTGTTTGGTGGCTGTTTCGGGTAATTGTACTTGGAAACGGACTGAGGGTTTTTGTGGCATTGTCACGGGTGGATTGAGGGTTAGGGTGATGATCGGGACTTGGTGGTTTGGTGGTGGAAAGGTGATGGAACATAACTGAAATAGTGAGGTCATCCGTAAGGTGTGTTATGCGGACAGTTTAGTGTTGTCGGGTTTGGACGGTAGTATTTGTGGGGTTTCGGTTTGAGACCTTTGTAGTGGATGTTAGAGAGGTGTTTTGGGACGTGGTGGTGATAGGATTGAAGTTATTTGGACAATGAATGAAAATGAAATGTGAGTTGCAATCCGAGCACACACGAAGTGTTGGTTGGTACGGTTTGCGTTAAGTTTTTTCTTCTTGTGGTTGTAGTGAAATGCGGTTGATGAGCCCAAGGATAGAGACACGAGGGTTTTACTGCCCGAGTCGACACTAAGGATAAGGTGACCAATTCCACAAGGTCAAGACTAGGGTTTGCTAAGTGTAATGCCGTGAACTAGCCAAGTGAGGGTGATCAGAAGTCCTTTTAATAACCCGAAGCTTAGGCTAGGTTGGTCCACACAGTTCCAACGTTCGCTTACCACTAAGGGGGTTCCTCCAGCTTGGGTTTTGATTAGGTCACACAGTCCAAACCAAGACTTACACCAAAGGGAAACCTTAGCTTGGGTTTAACTAGGTCATACAGCCCTAGCTTCAACTTACACCAAGGGGTTTGACTCACATAAGAACCAACTAAGATAAACAACACACAAGTTAAATAACTTAGCAAATCAGTAAAACTCAAGTTTATATCTCAATCAAATCTGAATATTTACAAGTCCTAAGGGTCCTATTTATAGTAGAGAATGGACCATTCTATAAGACAAATCAAGAGACACAAACTACGAGTACACTTTCGGGCAAGTACGGACGGGTTTGGGTTTAATTGGTGACCGAGGATGTTTTGACCAGACCAAGATAATGGGAAAGGTCTTTACTTGGATACAAGAGTGAACTCAATCTCTTTCACATCCCTTCGTGGATCCCAAGTGGAAAAATGCATGAACTTGATTCTTCCAACAATCTCATCTTCTTGGAATGTATTTAGAAGCTTCCATTCCTTGCACTTGTTTGATGAACCATTTCGGCCAACTCTTCCTCTCCCTTTGGCCGACCTTGAAGTCTTCAATATAGCCAATTCATAAACTTGTTAGTTCATAAATTCTTCCTTGAAAGTCCCATCTTCTAAATTTCTCTTGTCCTTGCCACTTTGTCCTCAAACTCACGGTCTAGTCATCCCTTTGGAAGACCTTATGGCTTAGTCACCTTATTGTAAGTCTCTCGTCCTTGTCACCCTTTACATGGACTTGTAATTGTGTCCTAAGGTAGTTATTACATGGCATACTATGTCCTAAGTTAAGAGCTAAAAGCTAAGCTAAGAAATAAAGACAAGCTAAAAGAAAACATGGTCTTCGGCCTAGACCTACATACAAAGCCGAATATAAACACCTTATTAAATCTTTATGTAACAAGTACAATTCCATTCCACTTTCCATGCCATGATAATAACATTACTATAGGTTGATTGACAATTTTTGGAACTCCAAGCTTATCACATCAAAGATCAAATTGGAACCTAGAGCTCACGGGGATTTTTGCATCAAGCTCCCCTTCTTGGAACGAATTTATTCTCGAATTGTGCCGCCTAAATTTAGCAATGAACCTTCATCAACAAGTGTCGATCCAATATTTCCATCATTAGACATGTTCGGAAGTTCCATCTTGTAAGAGCCTTCTTCTAAACTTGCCAAATACACATCCGAATAAAAGACAATTGGTTTTGACTTCTCATGATTTTCATGTTGGATCTCGGATTCCATAAGATATGCTGCCTTGACATAAGTAGAAGGATGACATGGTGCACCACTCAACTTTGTGTTATAGCAGAAGATGGCACATATACTTGTTTTCTATTTGATACTCAATGGCCTTTCACGGCTTGGCACGGGTAGGACCAGGGCTTCATAAATCTCCAAGGCTTTAAGGAATCTTGTTGCTCCTTGGAACCATTCATACTTATCTTTCCTCATGAGTTTGTTTAGAGGACCAGCAAGGTCATAATATTTTTGCATGAAATGATGTGGAAACGAAGCCAGACTAAGAAAATTATTTGTCTCAACTATGCCTGTAGGCTCGGTACATCTTTGGCTAGATTTCGTCGTGGTTGGATTAGCACACAAGCCCTTAGGTGATGTGGTATAATCTATGGACCGTACTACCACCTTGTGCATGAGGATCATGGAATAGTTTGGAATGTTGCACAACTCAAATGGCCTCACAAGTTCTTCACACAAATCACGCTCGATTTTGAAGACTAGTATCTTGCAAGGATGGTCTACTCTTGGAATTTGATTGTCCCTTCCTTAAGTGTAGTTAAGCCCAATGAGCCAAACATAAGCCAAGTCAAGTGTCTCCAATGGGCCAAGGGCCCTGTGATGAACAAGTCCTTACACTGAAGGAGTGGACTAGAGAGAGCAATGGACTTTTGGTCTTGAATTAGGACGGGACCAACGCCGATTCCTCTAGCATCATGTTCAACTTAATTAGTGGCTCCATGTTGGAAATAGGGGCAGTAAGGGCTCCATAGTTTCTGATGGCATGAGGATTTGAAAAAGCCGAGACATGTAAGCTTCCTACCGCACTTGCATTTGTACATTCGAACCCATCTTGGATGGTAACACAAATGTGCCACTTCTTATGTTCTTTTGACACCAATTCTTGTTCTTGGCATCCGTAGTTTTGGTGAGTAGACAATGAACTCCTTGAAAATAAATCAAGGGAAAGTGCACTATCTTCCGTTGGTAGTGTTCTGGATAGAACATCATTCGGGAGTTCCTTCACGTCGGCAATTTCTACAACTTCCACAATATTCTCCCTTTCCTTGCATGCCAATGAATCCATAGGACTCCCCTTCTTGGACTCTACTTCTACCCTTCGTGCATCAAGTAGTAAGGCCTCGACTTCACGCTTCTTTGTACGTCGGATTCTCAAGTCCTTCACCTCACTAGGTGACATTGGCACTAGTAGGATTTTCTTATCATGTTTCCAAAAGGAATAAGTATTCCTTCCTTCATCATGTTGTGCCTTCGTGTCAAGTTGTCATCGTTGCCCCAATAAAATATGACAGGTATCCATAGGGAGGATGTCACACCATACCTTATATTCATAAGTTCCAATCCTAAAGCTAACAAGAGTTTGTTTCACTACCCTTAGTCTTTCGTCTTGGTTTAACCGTTAGAGATCATATGGCTTCGGATGATCGTAGGTGGGTAATTTAAACTTGGCCACCATTTTCACTGAGGCCAAGTTGACACTACTTCTTCCGTCAGTAATCATGTTGCACACCTTGTCTTGTACTTTGCATCAAGTGTAAAAGGATTTTTCATCTTGTGTCTCCTGGTGTCCTTCAGGTTGAACACTAAACACATGTCAAAGAAAAACATATTCACACATTTTTGGAAGTGTAACATCTTCCTGCACAATTTCTTGATCATACAATAGATTACTAAATGAGGTATTGCCCTTTTTATCAAAATGATACAATGGATTATTAAAAAGGGTACGGCCTTGTTTTTCCTCTCGGAATTCCTTGATTTCGGTCTTCTCTATAGAAAATGAATTCCCACAACCATGGTATTCTTTCTCTTCATACCTTGGATTGCTTTGCACAACCCTTGGCTCAGCATTTTTACTCATGGCCTGATCCGCAAGTTCATTTTTCAAGGCTTGCACATGTTCCGAGACTAACTAGGACATAACACTCCTAAGTTCCTCATTTATTTTATCCATAGCGTTGTTATGTGGGACGGGAACTCTTGGCTCTGATACCAATATGATGCAAGTAAGGAGGGGTGTTGATGTGTAAGTGGGTCGGGTGTTGGGGATATTCGGGTTAACCCAAAATTGGATGCTAAAGATGGGGTTCTCGATTTGGTCGGGTAGGGTGGTGTTTGGTTTTGGTCAGGTAATTGTACTTGGAAGCGGACTGAGTCTTTTTGTCAGATTGTCACGGGTGTATTAAGGGTCAGGGTGCTGATCGAGACTTGGTGGTTTGGTGGTGGCAAGTTGATGGAACACAACTGAAACAATGAGGTCGTCGGTAAGGTGTGTTATGCGGACAGTTTAGTGTTGTCGGGTTTGGACAGTAGTATTTATGGGGTTTCGGTTGGAGACCATTATAGTAGATGTTAGAGAGGTATTTTTAGAGGTGGTGGTGAAAGGATTGAAGTTCTTTGGATGAGGAATGAATACGAAATATGAGTTGCAATCCAAGCACACACCAAGTGTTGGTTGGTACGGTTTGGGTTAAGTGTTTGGTTGTTGTGGTTGTAGTGAAATGCGGTCAATGAGCCCAAGGATAGAGACACGAGGGTTTTACTGCCCGAGTTGACACCAAGGATAAGGTGACCAATTCCACAAGGTCAAGACCAGGGTTTTCTAAGTGCAATGTCCGTGAACTAGCCAAGTGAGGGTGATCAGAAGTCCTTTTAATAACCCGAAGCTTAGGCTAGGTTGGTCCACACAGTTCCAATGTTCGCTTACCACTAAGGGGGTTCCTCGAGCTTGCATTTTGATTAGGTCACACAGTTCTAACCAATACTTACACCAAAGGGAAACCTTAGTTTGTGTTTAACTAGGTCACACAGTCCTAGCTTCAACTTACACCAAGGGGTTTGGCTCACACAAGAACCAACTAAGATAAACAACACACAAGTTGAATAACTTAGCAAATGAGTAAAACTCAGGTTTATATCTCAATCAACTCTGAATATTTAAGGGCCCTATTTATAGTAGAGAATGGACCATTCTAGAAGACAAATCAAGAGACACAAACTACAAGTACACTTTCGGGCAAGTGTTAACGGGTTTTGGTTTAATTGGTGACCAAGGATGTTTCGGCCAGACCAAGACAATAGGAAAGGTCTTTACTTGGAGACAAGAGTAAACTCAATCTCTTTCACATCCTTTCGTGGATCCCAAGTGGAAGAATGTATGAACTTGATTATTCCAACAATCTCATCTTCTTAGAATGTGTTTAGAAGCTTCCATTCCTTGCACTTGTTTGATGAACTATTTCGGCCAACTCTTTCTCTCCCTTTGACCGACCTTGAAGTCATAAATATATCTAATTCATGAACTTGTTAGTTCATAAATTTCTTCCTTGAAAGCACCATCTTCTAGATGTCTCTTGTCCTTGCCACTTTATCCTCCAAGTCACAGTCTAGTCATCCCTTTGGAAGACCTTATGGCTTAGTCACCTTATTGGAAGACTCTCGGCCTTGTCACCCTTTACATAGCCTATTAATTGTGTCCTAAGGTAGTTATTACATGGCATACTATATCCTAATCTATGAGCTAAAAGCTAAGCTAACAAATAAAGACAAGCTAAAAGAAAACATGATCTTCGACCAAGACCTACATACAAAGCCGAATATAAACACCTTCTTGAATCTTTATGTAACAAGTCCAATTCCATTCAACTTTCCATGTCATTATAGGCACATTACCATAGGTTGATCGACCATTTTTGAAACTCCGAGTTATCACCTCGAAAATCAAATTGGAACCTAGAGCTCACGGGGATTTTTGTATCATATAGTTAAATTAACTGCAAAGATTATCATTATTATCAAGTCATTCCAATGTTCCCAACACTACTAAAGGTGAAACCAATTTACTACTACCGGATCTAGCCTAAAACTCATTCATGGCATCTAGTCCCATGAAGTTCCATATTTCAGTATAACATCAAGAATAAGTTGTAAAGGTTCACTATGTTTTCATTAAGAGAAAAATGATCATAAAGTCTATAGCTTTACATCATTGAGCACAGATGTCATAAATTACGCATGAATAAGTAGAAATGAGATGCAATGCAATGGCCATATGTACTCGGTATACACACACACCTGCAATAGGTGTCACTTGAACCATGGTGGACTTATGAGGTCTATATAACAACCCGGAATTGGTTTCCATCGGGTCTCAGCTCTGTGGTTATAGTATCATCATCAATAATCACTATTACTATGTACCATATCTAATAACCAACCTTCAGGGCCCTTTTTCAGTATCTCACAAATTCAATGCCAATAATAATATGAATGTATGATATGGATATGTGTAGATCATGCAAAAGCATAAAAATCAACTCATTTAACATTATCAATTCCTTTCCAAGATTTAGACGACATGTAGAGTGATAAATGCACGATAGGTCATAATAACATAATCTATCAAACATGGCTAACATAACCTAATTAAGTAGCATACATACCAACCTAAGTGAATTTATGCACCACGCTAACGACCTAAAGACTAAACATATAATCTCTGTCATATACAACATACGTTACCATTTAATTACCCATTAAGTACACCGGTACTCGAACAAGTGCTCATCACTTCACGTGTACGGGACCTCTGAATCCAAATTATACTCTTTAATTAATTCATTACCAACACATAACACTACATTAAGGTCTAGTAAGTCTCAACTTACCTGAATCCAAAGCCGAAGAGTCACTCGAGCACATTCCCTTTCCTTTGAGCCTTCGAATTGTCCAATTTGTTCAAATATGATATCTAGATGAGATTACGAGTCTAACGATATCCACTTTGCTATATGAAAGAATTCAGGTATAAAAAGGTCAATCCAAACCCTATCCCCAAATCCCAAGGTTCAAAATAGTATCGGGAATACAAGTTTGACAAGGTCAAAACAACACTCTATACAGTCATACGAATCCAATAACACCCATATTGATATACTAATTTAGAATCCCCCAAGCTAACCCAAAAAGGAAACTCAGGCCCATAAGGGCAAAATGAGAAATTGAATATAAAATCATCTTACCCATAGTCTATATAGTCTATATCCTAAAAATCATCAATTTCTAACCCCAGGTAGTCTTTAAATTTCATGAAACAAATACACCCTATGGAAAAGACTAAGATAAAGGTTTAGGACTTACCCCAATGAAGAACCTTGAATTTTGTACTTTGAATCTTCCAAAACCGAGGTCTCTAACTCTTAAAATGGATAAATGAAGAATGACGTTCGAAGTGGGTTTTAAATCTACCTAGATCTGATTTACCCTACGCGAACGTGAGGCACCACTCGCGAACGTGGTCCGCCCTGGCCCAGCTCCCATTTTCCTTCACGAACGCAGGCCTTGACATGTGAACACGAGCCTACATGGTCCTTACTCTTCACAATGGACACAAACTAAACATGTATTTCTATCATAAAACATATCTGAACCTGCTAGCGCACTCGGAATTCCCAAAAAAGGACTCCACAAGTCAGGTTTGACCAAAGACAACCCTTAAGTTCTAGTTTCTCTATTTCTCAACCAACCACCCAAAACGCACACGATTGCCTCGGAAACTTAACCGAAGGCTTGACTAAGTCATAATTATCATTCTGGACCTAATGCAATTGACAAAATCACAAAAAATATGTGTTTACTAAAAAAGTCAACTATAAGTTGAACCTTTCTATTCTCTTAACTTAGAAATTTATTAAGTTACCAAAAAGGATCCAAACCCATCTGATTACCTCGGGAACCATACTACCCATACTTGCAAGTCACAAACACGTAAATAAAGCCTCGGGAGGAGTAATTTAGGAGTTTCTAAGTAAAATAAGAAAAATGACTTTGCAAGTCATTATAGTTCAGTTGTCAATAATTAATACACATCTGCTTAGAACTATCCTTCTTCATCATAAAAATTTGGGGAGCACCCCAAGAAGAAATACTAGGCCTGATGAACCCCTTACTTAAAAGTCATGCAATTGTTCCTTCAACTCCCTCAACTCCGCCGGCGTCATTCGATATGGAGGGATAAAAATAGGTCAAGTGTGATGTATATTAAGAGGGGTGTAAGTAGGTAAGTGGGTTGGGGCTTGGTTGGACCTAATTGAAACAGTGAAGTTCCAGTGATGTGGGTTGTGCAGACAGTTTAGTTTTGTCGGATTTGGGCGTGGATTTGGGGGTGGTTTCGGGGGTTGGCCTTTGTTAAAGATGTTTATAAGGTACTGTGGGATGTGGTGGTAGAAAGGATGAAGTGGTTTGGACAAGGAATGAACACGGGATACTAAGTACAAACCCGACTACAAACCAAGTATAAGATGGTCGATATAGTAAGGATAATGACACGGGGGTTTTAATGCTCGAGTCGACACCAATATGAGTTTGGCTAATTGGACAAGATCTTGACCGAGGTGACTAAGTACAAGCTCATGAACAACCCAAGTTAGGGTAGCCGATAACCTTATGATAAACCCTAGACTTGGATTTGGTTGGATCACACAAGCTCCAACGTTAACCCGCACCAAAGGGGTTCCTTAAGCTTGGGTTTGATTAGATCACACAAGTTCTAACCAAGACTTACACTGAAGGGACCTTATATTGGGTTTAACTAGGTCACACAAGTCCATCTTCAACTTACACTAAGGGGTTGGTTCACACAAGGACCAACTAAGGTAGACAACACACAAGTTGAATAACTTAGCAATTGAGTAAAACTCAATTTTTTATATTCATCAACTGATTTTTACAACATCCTAAGGGTCCTATTTATAGTAGTACATGGACCTTTCTAGAAGACAAATTAAAGGACACAAACTACCTTGAACCTTTTGGCCAAGTGGGGACAAATGGGTAAGGGTAAGGGTTTTCTTGATGACCAATGGTCTCCTCAGCCAATGGAAATAAATGGAAAAGGTCTTGGCTTTACTTGGGGACGAAGTATGAACCTAATCTTTTCACACCCCTTTGTGGATCCCATGAAGAGAATGCATGAACTTGGCTCCTCATAAATCTCATCTTCTTGGAATATGTTTGGAAGCTTACATTCTTTGTATGTCCTTGGCCGAATATAGATAGAAGAGCATTTCGACCACCCCTTCATATTCTTGGTGTCTTCCATGTAGCCAAACATATGAATTGTCTTTTTGGAAGCCTCATCTTCTAGATCATTCTTGTCATTGCCACCTTGTCATCTTACCCTCGGCCTAGTCACCTTCTTGGAAGGCTTTTCGGCCTAGTCACCTTATTACATGGCCTAGTCATGATGAAAGTTTTTCCCCGTGGTGCTCTTGGGTAACCAAGAATAAGATCCAAGTTCACATCTTTCCACGGTTGCTTCCTAACCGGAAAAGGAGTATATGATTCTTGGTGGAATAACCTTTTAGCCCTTTGACACGTGGAACACTTTTTTACTACATCTTCGAACTTGGGGTCTCGTTCATGAAACTCCTTTATCACTTCCATTACCATTGACCTTGGTTCAATTATAGTCAACATCATGAGCCTTCGAAGAAGTATATCCGCCATTATAATGGACTTGTCATCTTCATGTCTTGTGGAGGATATGGGAGTTTGTAGGTGTGCTACCAAATTAACGTGTTTCGGGTTCAACTTCCTTGGCACCGCATATGATTCCGTGTTGTAAGTATAATAACGAAGTCGTGTATCACCCAATCTTTCATTGGAGGAAGCCATGGACTCTTGGTATCGAAGTGAGACGACTCCAATGTCACATTCAACTCCAATATTCGGAATAGGGGCAGTACGGGCCCAAAACTTTTGAGTGAATTGACGAAGAAATGAAGCCGAATCACGGAAACCTTTTTCCACACTTCCATTCGACGGTTCGGGCCTACTCCAGAAAGTTAACACCATGGATGGAACGTTATACCTGCCATTGGATGGTGCGATGTAACCCATAGGTGGTTGTAGTACCTTGCGTATGAAACTCACGGGAGGGTTTGGAATGTTGCACAAGCCAAATGGCATCACAAGCCATTTATAGCAACCATGCATGATTTCGGAAGCCATCTTTATTTCATCTCCTCCTCAGATCTTCATGTGTAGGTAGCCACTTCTCAAATCCAACATGGAAAACAATTTGGCTTCACTCAACATATCAACAAGGTATTTCAATCTTGGCATAGGAAATTTGCACCCCATGATGATGGTGTCGACTTTTCGGCCCTTAATACTCGTGTGCTAAGTTTCACTTTTCTTTGGTACCATCAAGATCGTTGCCTTGTACGGATTGTGGCTATAGGCTTGATGATTAAGTAATGAACTCCTTAGAAATAAACCAAGAGTATGTTCAATACCTCACATCGTTGGTGGTCCGATTGCAAGCTTGACCGCACATATATCTTCCAAGGGCTCCCTTAAGTCGGCATCTATAGCGCTCCCTTCTTTGACACTTCATCTATCTCTGGTGTATCAAGTAAGGAGGTCTCGGGTTCCTCTTATTATTCAAGTAGTACGGGTTCCATAATGGCCAAGGAAAACCCAAACTCACGATACTCTTCTCTAATCACGCCGCGGGAATTGGGACATTCACTTGCAAAATGTCCTAATTCTTGACATTGGAAGCACTTCTTTCTCCATTTATCTATCCCTTTTGTAACTTCAATACTTTCGTGGTTATACGAGTTAGAAAATGAGGTACTATCTATTTCTACCTTTTTATTCTTCTCTTCAAGTTCTTAGAGATACAAGAGGTTGGTAAAAGAGGTACCGCCCTTCACTTTAACATTAGTGGGATTTGCATTGGGCCTTGAGGTACACTTCCTGTCATGTCTTGGGTTGTTTTGTACAACCCTTGACTTGGAATTTTTACTCATGGCATGCGTTGCAAATTCTTTCCTCATGATTGGTGCATGTTCCGCAAAGATATCACTTATGACCCTCTGAAGCTCTTCTTTGTTTATGTTATACATAGCGTCAAAGCGTGGGATGGGATGGCCTCGTTTAGATACCAATCTGATGTATATAAGGAGGGTGTAAGTGGGTCAGGGCTTGGTTGTAATCGGGTCGACCCGAAATTGGGACACAAAGTGGGGTTCTCGGGTGTAGTGTTTCTGTCGGGCAGTGTGGTGTTTGGTGGATGTTTTGGGTAGTTATATAGGGAATTGGGTCAAGGCGTTTTATGGAGCTATTTCGGGTGTATTGAGGGTCATGTTGGTGATCGGTACCTGTTGGTTAGATAGTGACAAGGTGACGGGACAGAACTGAAACAGTGAGGTTCCGATGATATGGGTTGTGCGTACAGTTTGGTTTTGTCGGGTTTGGGTGTGGATTTGGGGGAGGTTTATGGGGTTGGCCTTTATTGCAGATATTTGTAAGGTACTGTGGGATATGGTGGTGGAATGGATGAAGGGGTTTTGATAAAGAATGAACACGGGATGCTAAGTGTAAACCCAAGCACAAACCAAGTATATGACGGTTGATATAGCAAGGATAATGACACGAGGGTTTTAATGCTCGAGTCGACACCAAGATGAGTTTGGCCAATTAGACAAGGTATTGAACGAGGTTAAGTACAAGCTCGTGAACAATACAAGTGAGTATGGACGGTAAACTTATGATAGACCCTAGGCTTGGGTTTGGTTAGATCACACAAGTTCCAACGTCCACTCGCACCGAAGGGGTTCCTTAAGCTTGGGTTTGATTAGATCACACAAGTTCTAACCAAGACTTACACCGAAGGGACCTTATCTTGGGTTTAACTAGGTCACACAAGTCCTAGCTTCAACTTACGCTAAGGGGTTGGTTCACACAAGAATCGAAGGCCCACACAAGGACCAACTAAGGTAGAAAACACACAAGTTGAATAACTTAGCAATTGAGTAAAACTCAATTTTATATATTCATCAACTGATTTTTACAACATCCTAAGAGTCCTATTTATAGTAGTACATGGACCTTTCTAGAAGACAAATTAAAGGACACAAACTACCTTGAACCTTTCGGCCAAGTGGGGACAAATGGGAAAGGGTTCGGGTTTTCTTGATGACCAAGTGTGTCCTCAGCCTATGGGAATAAATGGGAAAGATCTTGGTTTTACTTGGGGACAAAGGATGAACTCAATCTTTTCACACCCCTTTATGGATCCCATGAAGGAGAATGCATGAACTTTGCTCCTCATAAATCTTATCTTCTTGTAATATGTTTGGAAGCTTCCATTCTTTGTATGTCCTAGGCCGAATCTAGATGGAAGAGCATTTCAACCACCCCTTCATATTCTTGGTATCTTCCATGTAGCCAAATACATGAATTGTCTTTTTGGAAGCCTCGTCTTCTAGATCATTCTTGTCCTTGCCACCTTGTCATCTTACCATCTGCCTAGTCACCTTCTTGGAAGGCTTTTTGGCCTAGTCACCTTATTACATGGCCTATTCATCCCTTCCAATTACATGGCTTATTAATGATGTCCTAATAAGAACTAAATCTATGCTAATAATTAAAGACAAGCTAAAAAGAAATAAGATGGTCTCTGCCAAGACCAATAAGAAGGCCGAATAAAATATGACATCTTCTCAAATATTCAAGTGATGTCGTTCATCCTACTCCACATTTCATCCCATTTTCATATGTTGATGGTGAGTTGTTGGCATCTTTGGCAAGCTACTTAACGGCTCAAATTGGGAGTTTAAGTCCACCGGCTTTTTTATATCAGAGTGTCTGGCTCCAAATTAATATATAAATTGATATCATAATCAGGTGACATACCAGGAAAATCTATCAAAAAAACATTCAGAAACTCTCTCACCAGTAGCACCAACTCAAGCGATGGGGTATCTACGCTATTATCCCGAATATGAGATAAATAAGACAAACACCTCTTATTCATCAACTTCTTTACCTGATGGAACGATATGATCTTATTAGGTGTAGGGCTAGGAGTTCCCTTCCCCTCTAACCTCAGAATACCTAGCATAGCCAAATTGATTGTCTTGGTGGGATAGTCCAAAATTGCATGTAATGGGATAACCAGTCCATACGTTGTATAATGTTAAAATCCACCATATCAAGGATAACCAAATCCACCCAAGTGTCATACCTCATGAAAGTAACCACACAAGACCTGTAGACTCGATCCACTACCACAGAATCACCAACATGAGTAGAGACACGAATAGGAACATCAAGTAAATCATATATCATATCCAGACCCATTGAGAAATAAGAAGACATATAGGAAAAATTAGAGCCCAGATCAAATAAGACTAAAACTAACAGATGACAAACCAAAATAATACATGTGATGACAACATCAGAAGCCTCGACCTCTAGTCTACCAGGAAAATCATAGAAATGGTCATGTCCAACCTTGGATTGTGTGCCTCCACGACCACCACGACCTGCTTGAGATCCACCTCTCACTGGTGAGAATTGCCCCTACACAAATGGTGAACAGCTTTGCCAAACTATGAACCTCCTCTACCAGAATACATGTCTCCTATAGTTGGCAGTGTTGGGGCCTCGATGTATGAGATCGGGAGCTTTGTTGGGCTCTACTCTGTTTAAGTCTGGGACACTCTCTCGTGAAACGACCTGAGTCCCCACACTCATAACAAGTATTTCCCTACATGGGTTATTCAATTGATATTGAAGAACTAGAATACCCTATGTGGTTTTAGTACCGAGAGTAAGAACCTCTGGATGTCTACCTGGTGTTGTAGCCATTATGCCGTGAAGAACCACCTGTTAAAGTCTGAAGTGTTGACTAGATGGGGAAATTGGACTAATGATGATGGCCTATGTCATAGTGTCCCCCACCTCTATAAGAACCACCAAATCTGCCAAATTTGTGGGCTCTCTTCTTACTACCTCCACAATGCGCTTGAACCCTCGCTGACTCAACCTCCTTGGCATGGTCCACCACTGCCTAAAATAAAGCCCCTAAAGCTAAATCAGAAAGGTCAAACCTTTCACAAACTGTCTCACCCTCTCAGCCTCAATGGGGAGCAATGATGTTGCGTAACAGGCCAAGATATGGAATCTAACCTCATACTCTGCGATGGACAAACTCCTCTTCTCCAAAGCTTATATATCGTCCCTCATCCTATCTCACAAAGTATAAGGAATGTACTTCTCCAGAGGTGGCGACCTAGTTGTTCAACACTTTATATAAGATCTTCACCACTGCTTGGCATCCCAAACTAACTAAAAAGCAACAAAGTCAACTCTGTGTGACTCTACTACTCCCAGCTTGTGAAGCCTCTCATTAAAACAAATAATAAGCTCATACGATAGCAGGTGCTTGATAGCAGTCGATCATTGTTGACACCTAATTTTTATCCTTCAATAATTTTATTTAATTATTCAAGGTTCTCGGATCACAAACAAAGTGAAATATACTTTTCGCAAAGCGAATATGATTTTACAAAATTATTCTAGGAGTATTTTGTCGTTTCATTTGATAAAATATCACTTGGTATATATATTGTATATCATAACCTAATTTTACATAATTCTGATCATTAATCATAAAAAGAATTTTCAAAGTTAAATGATTAATGTTCGCTTCGTCAAAGTCATGAAATTATTTAATTAAATACGATAATATAATTACATCTTAATTTTAAGTTGTATTTGAATTTAAAAGACGTTTGCATGGTTTTAAGTTCCTAATTTCCAACTAGTGTCAAAATTATGTTTAAACCGAAGCTCTTGATTTAATTAGGCTATAGTTGATTTTGTTTCAGCTATTTCTCAATTTAAAACATGGCCACATTTGAAAACTATGGCCATGGTAATTATAATCCGTAAAATGCATTAGGCCAACCACCCCCCTCCCAGCCCAAGCTAAAATAGCACAGGCCCAGCCCACATCCGCCTATCGTAAAGGAAATAGGGGAAAAGCCCCGTATCCTCACAAAATGATGAGGAACCCTAAACGGTCCTCTCTCTCTCTTTTGAAGTTCTGTAATGCCATTGCCGTTAATGGCAGTTTTACAGTTATGTACGTTATTTTGCTCTTTGTTGCTTTGACGAGAGAGGAAAAAGTAATAAATTCTCTCCTCCTGTCACGTCTCATGCCAACAAGACCCACCCCCATACCCACATGAGGTTCGCCCCTCTTTGTACTTCTTTGTAAGAATTATTTACTTCTTGTCCGATTTACAAATCAAACTGTGGCTTTGATTGGTTGAGAATCGAATTGGAGGGAATTTACCCCCAATTTGAGTTCTCCCACATCGAACTCGTTGAGACTGCTAAGGTTTCATCTTACCCTATAAATACAGACCCTTCTCCGACATTTTCATGGTAACCACTTTCCCTTTTAATTTTTCTATTTAAATTACATTACATAATCTGTATTATGTGTTTGTGTGATGATTAAGCATGATTAGTTGTTGTTTGAGCTTATTAGATTAGTTGTTAATCATGTTTAGTTAGATTAAGTATTGTTTGTGTTCATTAACTCAATTATCAGCATGTTTAGTGTTTACCATTATGACTGTTAAATCATGTTTAGTCAAGATTAGTAGTTGTTTTATATGTTAGGATAATCCTAAGCATGTTTAAGAGAAGTTTAATTGTTGTTTGTTTCTCCTTAGGGCATCTGTTAGCATGATTAGTGAAGAAAATAACTCAATATGTTAGTTTAAGTTTATATTAGTCTATGAACACTTGAAGTTATAAAACTTGTAACCAGGCTGATCATGGATTAGTTTAGTGTGTTTAGTTGGTTATATTCACTGTTTATTGACCATTTGTATATGATTAGGTAGATGGAGGCCTAATATGTTAGTTTAAGATTGTTTCTGTGCACATACAAGTTAGCTAGTTATCTTAACACCTATCTTAAGGTTTGTTTGATTACGTGTTACATGTTTAAGTGACTTTGAAGTTATTAGTATGTCAGTTGTAGGCTGGTTTAACCAAATCTTAGGTTGTTTGGCTAATATGATGTTCAAATATATTGGTCTTGAATTTGTTAACTGAGTGACTGATTTAACGTGTCGTTGTAAGGGTCTTAAGAGCATGTTTAACCTCTTAGACACTATGGTTGGTCAATCCATGCCTCATTGTGTTTGCTATGTCATTTAACACTTGTTTGAGCTTAAAAATGAACTGTTGAGGAATATTTTGTATCTACATAAATGGTTGTGCTGGTTTTGAGGGTCATGTTAAATCTGGATATGTGGTAAATATTATGGCATATCATCTAGTGTCTGTTTAGGTTAAACAATGACTTAAAATGCTTGAGGTTTGGTTTAGTTGTTCCATTTAACCTAAGGTAATAAAGACTTAGCAGGAGATTGTTTGTTATAATTATATTAGCATCACCTAATAACTTTGAAATTGATGTATGTATTTGTTTAAGTTGATACCATGATTCAGTGATAGTTTAAGAGTCTGTTTAGTGATAAATGGCCTTTTCTATCTAGTATGCATACCATTCATGTCAAAACTGAAACAGGTTAGGCTGTTAATGGATTATTAAAGTAATGATTATTTTTTTAATGTGTGTGCTAGCTTTTAGGAACCATGTGCAGTTTATATATGTTGTCCATTACTTCCCTCCCCCTAAAATTGGTCTAAGTTTGAGGATAAGCTAAAGAAAATAATATGCTAGCATGATCATGTTGTTCTGAATTACATTGATAGTTGAGAACCATGAATCCATCATATATGTGACATTAGGCCATTTCTGTGTACCTTTGCCTCTATAGAAGTTGACTTGACTTCATGAATAACTGATAACGGTATCTTCTTTTATCTCTGAACATTTCAGTTCTTCCCTAATAACTGCCTCTTGACATCTCATTCTAAGTTAATGTGATCCATGTTATGTAAGCATAAGCTACTTTCTTAAGTCATTACAGTCTATAATTATGTTATGTCTCTCCTTATGTGGACTTGAAATCTGCTAAATGATAGGAGTATGTTAGGTTTCACATCTCTGTTATTCTAAATAACCTGACTAGGTAGTTAAAAATGAACACAACTCCCCTATTTATGCAAGTTTCTCCCATGTCTGAAACTGTGCGTGTAGGATCAGTTAGACTCACCACATGCTCCAGATGACCTTAATATGCTTGCCTATACTGGTGGAATAGTCCGTGTGTTGTGTGCCTTAAACTAACACTTTTGTGTCACTTAACATGTTTTAGATTCTTGCCTAATATTCCAGCCTAAAGTCTTGTACATAAGGATACATGTTTGAGTTTTGTGTGACCCTAAAGATTCATATGGGAATGCTTGCATATTTAAGATGGGATTGGGATATGGTTCTCTGACAGTTTGACAATTAATCTTCATGTTTGCATTAAACTGATCCCCAAGTCTGCTATTTTAACTCATGTGCCATAGAGATATGCATGTTAGCTATTGCCCTCTTGTATTCTTAGATAAATGCTACTGATCTTGAGTTGCAGGGAACTATATGCTTGTCTAGCTGTCTTGTTTATCACTGGTTTATGTAAGATGCAAGTAGATATTTGAAGGTCTGTTATGTTGTGTGTATGTACATCCTATCTTGATAGCCTACATTTGTGATATGCCAAGTTTTGTTTAGGATGTATATGTGATATACATAGGGATATACAAGCTGTATGTGAAAGTATATTCAGTATACCGAGTGTATATGCCTGATATCTCTCTTGTATATCGTTTAGAATTCTCTCAGATGCATTGTTGGGCCTAGCCCATTTCTGATAGCCTTCTCTATCTTTTTTCTTCATGACTGCGTATTTGTCCTAGCCTATTATTTGCCTTCTCTTCTTTTCCTTATGCACTGCTTTCGGTGTGGGGCCATTTGATTTGTTTTGAATTAAACTCCCTTTGTAGTGGGATGTTTATTTTATTTATTGCATGAATCAATTGAATGATAAGCCTAGATACTCTCTAACTTGGGCGTTTGTTTTCCCCTTGATTACTTTTACTGCATTACCATGAGATGGGCCCTTAATAAGCCTATCATTCTATTCATTTCGAGTTGACCAGTACCTGATTGAGCCAGTTAAGCTGAGGCCCAACCAAATCTCTTTTGGGCATGATAAGCAAAGAAAAGCTAATATTTGCATGAAGATCCAGTTACGGGTAAAAATAGCCTATTGGCGGGCTTCAGTAGGCCCACCAGCCTAAACTCCTTCAATTTTTCATATCCGCTTCTCATATTCAATGTGTATATATGTATTTGTTGTAATAAACTACTTTGATATATATATTATAACTTTATTTATGGTGAATCTAGGATAGGCAAACGATACGTAGATCGTTTTAGTTTAGAATGTCCAATAAATGATTTCAAAACTTTTGTTTTAAATATGGAAAATCTGAAATAAATGACTATTTTTTTGTTAAATAAAAGGAGTTGTTTGGGTATCAAATCTAGAAAAAGAAATGAATTTTCAAACTAAGTGCAAAACCAATTTCCAATTTAAAATACATGATTTGGGCTTTAAGTTTTACAACAAAAACAGACTGATCATAAAGGGACCCATAATTGGGCTCGAGTGACTTGAAATTGGATAAGTGGATTGTTGGAATTCAGATTTAGAGTTTGGTCTGAATTTGACAAAACAAGTTGTTCGAATAGATGAGCGTCGCTGGAATCATCCAAGTTGTGCTGTCCAAACCCACCAATCCCAAAGTCGCTTCTATTGAGCCGACAAGATATGTGCATACCACTCCGACAGAAGTGGACATGATACGAAAGACTGTATCAATTTAAAACACATGATACAGCACTTGATTGGCAAAAATGAGATCACATTGCAGATAGCAACGCTGAACATGAACACCAATCCTCTACCCATTCATGGCACTAATCACATCCATATGATTAAGAGAGAATAAAATAGGGTCGTCTGCAAGCCACTAATCTAGGGACCTATTGAGAGCTTATAGCAAATAGTAGCCTCTCTCACCCTCCAAGAATGACCTTAATTCAAAGTGTTAATCCCAACACTGGTCGTAGTCCAGGTATCACAAGAGATGGTTTGAGCCCCAAGAAATGAATTTGTTGTCCAAGCAGAGGTTTCTCACACAATAACAAGGTCAGGGTAGTGTTATACTCCCAAAGAATTGGCACAGGGAGCTCCTCAAAAAGAAAGGAATCAGAGAAGGCCTATTACTGAAGGAGAGGCCGGGGACTTCTGACGGAGAATGAAGTCTAACGAATACTCCATTATTGAGAATCTGAATAAAATTCCAGCCCAAATATTGGTGATTGCATTACTACTGAGTTCCTCATAATACCGACAGGCTTTAATGAGATTGTTGGATGAATCACATGTCTCTGTGAGTACAAGTAATGAAATTCTAGCTGACATAGTGGCCCATGTCATTGGGGGCCATCAGATCTCTTTCACTCAAGACAAGTTACCAAGAGAAGGAATGACGCACAACCAAGGCCTCTATATCACGCTCAAGTACAAAGACAAGGTTTTATCCTGGGTACTAGTGGACAATAGGGTCGGTCTCAACATATGTCCCAAGTCTACACTCAGGAAATTGGGTTACGACATCGAAAAGATACGCTCGAGTCATACAAATGTGAGAGCTTTTGATAGAGCTCAATGTCATCTTGTTGGAGAAGTGGACCTCAATGTCCAAACGAGGCCCGATGAGTATCACACCCCAAGATAGGGGGCATGGCTAGCACCCGATGCCTTGTTGGCCCGAGCATACCACTCTGATGACCAATCTCCTATACAAGTAAAACTTTTGGCCGATAAGGTCGTACTGGGTTATACCGAAACAACAACTCTGGATAGGATATATATATATATATATACATGGTCTAACAATAGATAACTTACTTGACAAGGATGTATATCAACACTATACATCTCAAAGCAAGTCTGTGAGCTTCTACGAGTGACTGAGCTAACATATGATCGAGACAGGGGCCCGACCTACCCATACTGTACATAACTCTGTAAAATACTCCATATATGACAAGAAATCTCCGGAAAGGCGAAGCTTACATAATGACGGCTAAACGCGACAACTCCTACTGTTGTGGCCTAGCAGAGTCTCTATCAGATGTTGTGGCATAAACACACAGTGCCCCCAACAAAATTGACATTAGTACGAAATAATATACTAAGTATGTAAAGCACGAGTAGCAATATGAATCTGTAAGTTGTAAAGACATGCAAATAAGCAATGTGAAACTATTAGCTGTAAATAAAAGCATAAGTAATCTGGGTCACATGGGACGAATAAGGAAACTCTGAAACTTAATACAACTTTTCTGGATAGTTTGTTACTATATGAACTATCCTTGTCTTATAGTGAGAGGTATAACATATCCTTAATCTTGATTATATATATGAATACGCAATGCAATATGATTGCTGGTTTATGCATGTGTTGCAGAACGCGCAACCCGATCTATTATATGTATGTGTTGCGGAACGTGCATCGATCCAATATATGTATTTGTTGCGAAACGAGCAACATGATCCTCTATATAATGCAGTTATTGCGAAATGTGCAACTCGATCCTCTATATGGTCATGATTGTATACATGATATTAATGTCAATGAAAATATATCAATAACAACATAAACCAACATGTAAACAACAAGCTATACTAATAACGACTCGTTGGCCTTCTCTGAAACTCATAAGCTTCTTGACTAACTCATAAAATGACTTTTAATCGACTCGACGATTATCCCTTAGAAACATTCTTTCGAAGACTTAGGATACGATCAGTAACCAACGTGAGGATTTTAAGAGTAGGAATACTCAATTAATACTTCTCGAGAAGAGACTTCAAGGTACAATAGGACCAAGCTTTTGCCGTTTCTTTTCAAAAATGATAACTTCTAGGATTTCATGCTTTAAAATAAAGGAATAGCCTTACATACCTTATCCACGAAGTGATACATCACGCTATAAGCTCTTATACTCTTCATGATCGATTATAAAACAAATATAGGGTCGTTATCAACATCTAATCCATATTCAATAAGAACCCTTACTTAGGTATCTTAGTGACCGTCTTAACATAGAAGGTTCTTAATTTTGTTTGACAAAAGGGTTATTAATGTAATTTGACTCCATGATTCTCCGAAGCATACCCGCTTAGGTTTACAATACCAACAATCAATATGTTAATCAATATCAACTCACAATTCCAACAAAATCATCGCACAACTCAACTTATCATAATTTTATAGGTTTATGGGTTTCAGTTATGAAAATCCTTTCACCACTTATCATCATCAACTAATCGCATATATAGATAAAGGAGGATGAATCTTACCTTAACACAATAAAACTTTTACGAAATAGCAAGTTTTCCTAATTTCAAGGGTTTCCAAACCCAATTCAATAAGGAGAAGACAATTTCTTCGATTGCTACGGGAATTATCACGTTAATCTTATGTGATTTACCTTGAAATTGAGATTAGATGTTATGGAATTCCTTATAGAGAATTTAGGAGGTGGTGTTGTCTAATCTAGATGAAAAATGATTGAAAAATTAGGAAACCCGACTTTGTTTCTGAAAAATTCTCCAACATCAAAATTCAACGGTGGGATTGACGGGACCGTCAAATACTTCGACGGTCCGTCAATCTTCCCATAAAGCTTCCGTGGAAAATTGACGGCTCCAATGAAAAATTGACGGACCGTCAAAGTATTTGACGGTCCGTCGACCTTCCCGTCAAATGCCTAGTTTTTTCCTATTTTGTCAAAACGTATTTCCTTTGATCTGTGTGACTACCAAACACTCTGGTACCTTCATAACCAAGCTGTAAACCTCCATTATGCTTCTGTAGGGTCGTATGTCTTCTCGGTACTTTGATATCTATTGACGTCACGGCGGGACGTGAAACTACGGGTTTAACATCCTTCCCCTTTTGGAACATTCATCCGCAAATGTTACAAATATTCTTAACTCTAGAGGGTTCTAAAAATTTTGACAGAGTTTCCTTTATAAACAGGACTATCCAAAACTTGGTAAACAGACCAAACATACATCCTACTACACACAGGGCAACATAATCACAAAATAAGAACAAGTTGGCCTCACACGACCATTCACATAAGCAAGTATCAAGAGGTTAGCAATAACTCACCTTAACTGTCTTCTGTCGTCCTCTGAGCTGCATTTGTCACATTTGCCTTAACATCACTCCCTAAATAAAAACATAGGATTTAGAATGATTAAATGGAATAGAAACGAGAGAATCGTATCGCACGAATATCAATATTAACATAAAGACTGAAATAAATAGGGATATTTGGATTTCATATCTTCTTCGGCCTCCCATGTCATCTATGTTGTATTATTGTTCCTCCATAGCACTTTAGCGGAGGCAACCTCTTTGGTTCTAAACTTGTGAATTTGGCGATCTAAAATAGCTACTGAAGTCTCTTCATAGGTTAGATTCTCGGTGATCTGTACATCTTCTACGGGAGTAATACAGTGTCACGACCCAAATCGGAGTGCCGCGACGGGCACCCGGATCCCACCCGCCGGGTACCGCTAACCTTACAATCAACACCTATTCATAATTAAACACGGGCTAAGCCGACAAAGGACTATATAAAGTCGGATAACCATCTTATATATATATACATACCCAAAGGCCGACAAGGCCATACATAATAACTACACACAGGATACCTGTCTACAAGCATCTAGGAGTAACAACAGCAAAGGTGGGGACAGGGCCCCGCCATACCCATATATACAAGCAAAGATGTACCGTACCAAAATTAGACCAACACTCCGAACAAGAGGAGTGCTCTAAAAATCCGTTGGATTCGCAATCAACTAACGTGAACCGTCACCTTCCTTAACTAAACTTGCGGGCATGAAACGCAGCGTCCCCCGATAAAAGGGACGTCAGTACGACTGATGTATTGAGTATGTCAGGCATGAATAATAGCATAATAGGGATATACCAATAACTGAAACAGGAACAACCGACCAATAGTAAATATCTCTGTGGGTCCTAATAGATACGCCTAAATGTCATGCACAATGCGGTATACATATATATATCGGCCCCATTGGGCATCTTCCTTACCATAACAGCCTCTGTGGGCATCATTTCATGTCGGCCTCTGTGGGCATAATATGTCTATCTGTCATGGATAATGCGGTAATTACATATATACTGGCCACACAAGGGCATCTTCTTCCCCACATCATATATATATATTGGCCCTTAATCAGGCATCTTTCTTCATTAAGTCACACAGGCTTTATCATTATCATATCCCAGCTGATCAGGTGGTTTGCGTTTCCCGTTTCCCATCCCCAATATACGGTCTTGGGTAAAACATGAATGCAATACAAATGAAAATGCATGAATCACAATAAAATATCTTGAATGACATAATTTCCTTGTACCTTCGGTTAACGCCGTAAATATTAACATATTTTTCGTATGCCTTAATAAGGACTTAAGAACATATTTAGACATGCTTTTAAAATAAGAATCAATAACATGAATATTCTAAACTATAGGAGTAGAATAAATTATGGAATAATACCATGGTTATATTTCGTTACATGGAACATGCCAAAAGAAAGAAATAATTTACCTTAATATTTCTCGATTAATAACTTTACCAGCCTTGCCTTTTATTTTCTCGAGCAAGGTTGCTGCTTTTTTTATACCATAAATTGAGACTCATAAGTAGTAAAGGTACAAATGTACCTATATACCTATACTCAATGGCGATGGACGATTTGTTACATGCAAAGGTTGTTACTTATACATTTCATTTCGATGCGTTTTAAAAGTGAAATGGTTTGCTTCAGTTTAAAGGGTTGGAGAATTTTTTTGCAAAGTGAATCCCAATTTGTCCTTCCCATAACATATTAATACAAACCCCACCCCCCCCCCCATTTGTTGGCCACGGGCTGCCACCAACTAATCCCCTAGACTTAGTCATTAGGTAGATTAATTTTGAAGACTACATGTAATGTCCCCCACTAACTCTTGTCCCTTCACAATTATTAATTGATCCCACAATTAATCAATTATACACACAATTAATTTTGTGATCCCAATCCACTTAAATCTTAATAACTTATAAGACCCGTATATACTTAATGTCATAATGTTGTAATATGACACTAGTCCATAACCTCTTTGGAGATATACAACTATTATTATTAATCCCCGTCGTCACACTTCTTATGTCTAAAATTATTTCGGGGTTTAATCCTTTTATATGCTAAACTCTTTATTAGCATACGTAAATATGATACAAAATTTACTCAACGCTCGGATCTATTTACACACGCCTAGCGATTTTACATACGCTTAGCGGTTCAAACCGTGACCCGAAAGTACGAGATGTTACATTTTTCCTCCCTTAAAAACATTCGTCCTCGAATGTTAGGGTACGTATCTAATCCCCGTTATGTAGCCCAGAAATACAATTGTTCCTAGTTCCACCAAATCCGCTAGGGTCTAATGGCTACAAACTAATATTGCACAATTTTAATAAGTTTGTATTTACAACACATCCATGTTATGTAACTAGATCGATAACATACCTGTAACGACATCAAGTGAGGACTCCCGATCCCATCATCCCATCAATGCCTAAGTACGATTCTGTCCCCCACCAGTTGCTCTACCCCTACCTTGACCGGATAATGTGTGATGATTCTGCCTTGACGTGCCTACTGACCGTGATGAAGCTGCTGCAGATTCGACCGGCCGGACCCTAACACCTTCGCCTCCTGTCGGATAGTCTCGAATAACATGACCAGGTTCACCACAAGAATAACACACATTTATTCCTTGTCGGCATGGTCCTATATGGGTCTTAGCACACTGTTCACATCGAATCAATGGTGGCCTCCTCTGAATAGAATTTCCTCCATAATAAGTTTCTGACATGTGTGAACCCTGACCTGGTTCCGATTGAACAATCCTATCAACCCTCGTCCTTGAAAACGGTAATGATGCGCTAGCTACCGGATAAGATGGGTGTCTATGAGGTTGTGGCATGGGCCCATCTTTGAAATCTTCCGCGTCATCGACGGAATGAGCCCTCTTATGCCGACCCTTATCACGTTCTCGATCTTCCTGTTGTTGTCTCTTACGATCTTCCAAGTTCTGTGCATAAGCCTGAATGCGAGCAATATCCATACTCGAATTCAAAGAAGTCGTAGTACACTTATTAACCAAGTGCGGCCCCAAGCCGGTAACAAACCTATGTACCCGGTCACTCATCTCTACTACAATCGTAGAAGCATATCGGGCCAACGAATTAAATTGAAAACTATATTCTGGAACACTTAGGTCACCGTGCTCAAGACGTACGAACTTGTCCTGCCTGGCCCGTCGAAGTTTTACTGGCAGAAAATGTTGTAAAAAGACCTCTGAAAATTCTATCCATCCAGCCGGTGAAGCACGAGATCCCCTAGATTGCTCCCATGTATCATACCAGGTTACTGCGACATCCCGCAGTCTATAAGAAGCAAACTTTACCGACTCGGTATCGGTAGCATCCATCACCCGCAAAGTGCACTTTACCTGATCCAGAAAATTCTGTGGATCCGCGTTCAAGTCTGTTCCTGTGAAAATCGGAGGGTCTAGATTGATGAAATCCCGAGCTCTTGCGCTAGCAGCTCTATCAGAAGGATTGGGAGCCTAACGTTGGGCCTGAGCGGCCACCAATCGTGTCAATAACTGAACCGCACTTCGCATATCAAGATCCACGTCTGGAGTATCTAGTGGAGAAACTGGGGGCACTGCAGCTCTACTACTCTCCTCCGATGGTGACGAACTAAGAAAATCATACGAAGGGGTCGCACCGGCACCGAGGGTCTCACTCTGGCCCTTGCTAGCGGGTGGCAATCGGCTGGCACCTTCGCCCGTAGCCGTATTCAATTCTCTTATACTCTTGGACTTCTTCCTTGCGGTAGGCATTGCTGGAATCGTAAATACGAAATAGATTAGGAGCGAAATACGTATTACTCAGTTCTATAGCACGATCTATGAGATGAAAGAATGCAAACCATCCCTAAATGTCAGGCAGCCTCTTGTTTATAAGTATGGTGCACAACATACCCATAAACAAGACTCTACTAGACACGACTTGTAGACTCCCTAGGACAGACATGCTCTGATACCAAGTTTTTCAAGACCCAAATCGGAGGGCCGCGACGGGCACCCAGATCCCACCCGCCGAGTACCGCTAATCTTACAGTCAACACCTATTCATAATTAAATACGGGCTAAGCCGAAAAAGGACTATATAAAGTCGGATAACCATCTTATATATATATACATACTCAAAGGTCGACAAGGCCATACATAACAACTACACACAGGATACATGTCTACAAGCCTCTAAGAGTAACAACATCAAAGGTCGGGACAGGGCACCGCCATACCCATAAATACAAGCAAAGATGTACCGTACCAAAATTAGACCAACACTCCGAACAAGGGGAGTGCTCCAAAAATCCGCTATATTCACAATCAACTAACATGAACCGTCACATTCCTTAACTGAACCTACGGGCATGAAACGCAGCATCCCCCAACAAAACGGACGTCAGTACGACTGATGTACTGAGTATGTCAGGCATGAATAATAGCATAACAGGGATATACCAATAACTGAAAAAGGAACAACCGACCAATAGTAAATATCTCTGTGGGTCCTAATACATACACCTAAATGTCATGCACAATGCGGTATACATATATATCGGCCCCATTGGGCATCTTCCTTATCATAACAGCCTTTGTGGGCATCATTTCATGTCGGACTCTGTGGGCATAATATGTCTATATGTCATGCATAATGCGGTAAATACATATATACTGGCCACACAAGGGCATCTTCCTCCCCACATCATATATATATATGTATATATATGTATATATATGCCTTAATCAGGCATCTTCCTTCATTAAGCCACACAGGCTTTATCATTATCATATCCCAGCTGATCAGGTGGTTTGCGTTTCCCGTTTCCCATCCCTAATATACGGTCTTGGGTAAAACATAAATGCAATGCAAATGAAAATGCATGAATCACAATAAAATATCTTGAATGACATAATTTCCTTGTACCTTCGGTTAACGCCATAAATATTAACATATTTTTCGTATGCCTTAATAAGGACTTAGGAACATATTTAGACATGCTTTTAACATAGGAATCAATAACATGAATATTCTTAACTACTAGGAGTAGAATAAATTATGAAATAATATCACAGTTATATTTCGTTACATGAAACATGCCAAAAGAAAGAAATAATTTGTCTTAACATACATCGATTAATAACTTTACCAGCCTTGCCTTTTATTTTCTCGAGCAAGGTTGCTGCTTTTTTTTATATCATAAATTGAGACTCATAAGGACTTAGGAACATATTTAGACATGTTAGATTTTATAAAGATTTGATGTTCCAAGTCTAGTTTTGTTTTATCTGCTCTGCTGCAATGTGTTTCTCAGAACCAGTGTACTCAAAACCAGTGTTTTATCCTTTTATTTTTTCTTATTTGACAGAATTCAATTACAATATGGAACGGGCTAGCGAAAACAGCAACGCCAATTCTATAGGTACTTCTAATGCATCTGTAGCAAAAGAAACCCATGATGGTTTTATTGAATATAATCAAGTTTTAAAAAAAACAAAAACATTCTGGTGTTTGGACTGAATTTGACAAAATTATTGGGGCTAACTCAGAGATGACTAAAGCTAGATGCACTCATTGTATGGAAAGTTTATAAAGCTTTATTTGACCTTTCTAAGAGTAAAGATAACTTTTTAGGTGATATGTTAAGCGATATGCGATGCAAATTTGACAAGTCTTGGAGTGAGTATAACCTTGCATTGAGTTTGCTACACTTTTGGACCCCCGATATAAAATGACATTTTTAAAGTATTGTATTGTTAAGATGCATGGGGATGAATGTTGTCAAAAGCGCATTGATCGTATCATGAACGCTATTAAGGTATGGTTTGTGGAGTATAGAAGGGCTATTGATAGTGAGAAAAATGTACATAATAGGGTAGATGAATATGGTACTAGTGGTGGCAATTTTATTACTCAAGATACTTTATCAAATTTTGAAGATTATGATGTATTTGTGACTACAGAGATAGAAAACAATACAGTTGGTAAGAGTGAGTTGGATTTGTATTTAGAGGAACCAAATCGTCCAAGGGATGATGATTTCGATATTTTGGACTTTTGGTATAAGTCTTCAGCTTGATTCCAATTCTCGCAGTAATGGTCCGTGATCTCTTAACCATTCATGTCTCAACTATAGCATTGGTGGGAACACAATATCAGCTATTAGAAGTTCTTTGAAACTAAAAATTGTGCAAGCTTTGGTTTGCCTTCGTGATTGGGTTCTTGCGGAAGGTATATTGTATACATATATATATTTGTCTTTTTAATATAATTTATTATTATTATTGCTTTATTAATATTTGGTGATGATGATGACGATGCTTATGATAATGTTGATGAATTATTGTAATTCATTTATGATGATGAAGAAGAATTTATTTATTTTTTGCTTACTGTTGGTTTGAATTATTGTAATTGCAGTGTTTGCTTACTGTTGGTTTGTAATTATCGTGAATTCATGATGTTGGTTTGAATTATCGTGATGAATTATCGTGATGTTGATTATGATGCATTTTTTCTTACTGTTTTATTTAGTTTTGTAGAGCGGGTCAGGGCCGACCCGTGACCCGTAGGGTCAGAGTCAGGGTCGGAAAATTTAAAAAAATAAGGTCAGGGTCGGGCCATGGTCGGGCAAGCAGAAAAAAAACCACTTAACCCGGCCCGACCTGAGCTTTGGACAGGTCTATACCATCATGGTATAAAAATATATTGAGATAGTATCAAGCAGGACTGCTGCAGTCCTTCAAACACTCTTTTAACAGTCCTTAATGATACCATCATGGTATAAAAATATATTGAGATGATATATATTGTATACTATATACTGACAGGGTATCTCGAAATGGTCAATTCTTTTAAGAAAAATATAATTTATCCTCTACGATACATACATGGTATATGTCAAGTTAATTTTTATAAAAAAAATTACAAAAGATAAAACAAAAAAATCATAAAATATATTTCTATTAATTTAAATTTTAATAAATAATTTAGTAACTTTAGCATTTATCTTAATTACTTCTTGTTGTAGTCTGATTATTTTAATTTGAATTTTATTATTTTTTTCTAAATCTTTATATTAAAAGAAAACAAATAACAAAATAAATTTAAAACAAAACTAGAAAAAGACAAAATAAGAAAGAAGACAAAACTAAAAGTGACTTAAGTATCTTATATTTTCTTAATATAAAAATAATTTGTAGCTTTATTGTTTTCTAATTCTATTCATATTTTTTTTTTATTCTTTTACTTTTATATTAAAAAAAGAACAAAACACAAAAGAAAAACACAAAAATTAAAAAAAGACAAAACACAAAAAGAAAGGGAACACTTTTTACCTGCGGCTGACCTGAATTGACGTCATCCAGCTAGCTACAGCGTGCAAAAGAATAGTGGGGCATCTGGGTAATTATTTTGTAACATGTGGGTAGCTTATGTTAATTATTTAAAAGGGAGCGGTATGGACGGATAATTTTTTTCTCTATAATGGGCATTTATGTTGATTTCCCTAAATATTATACTTAGATTTTCTTTTATGTCCTTTAGTCATTGTAAACAATAGTTTCTATTATGTATAGGACAACTGTGAAGTTAGTTATAGAATTAGAAGGTTCTTTTTCATTCTTTACTATTATATATACACGGACTGTGTAGAGGAAATATACAGAAGAAAAATTTCTCCAATTATTATGTTTAGTTTCTTATATTATTAGAAGAAGAACCTTGTCGTAACTGATAAAGTTGTTGTCCTATGATCAGAAGGTTATAAGTTTAAGTTATGAAAATAACCTATTACAAAGGTGCATTAGACTGCTTTTTTTTTTGTTTCCTACCTTATTAGTGATGAGTGATGACGAAACAGAAGCATGGTACTGGAATATAATTAAGGTGGAGCCTCATGTTAATTTATTTGGGTATATGATGTTGGAAATTTGCCTTTGGCGGAGAGATGCGTCCACCCATCTTTGATGAATTAAACACTAGTGTTCCGCATGTTGGAGGCCTTGTCTCTTCACACATGCATAATCTACTAAGTGAGTAGATGACCGTAGGGCCAAGAATCGTCAAATTTCGTTGACAAATGAAAGAGATATTGGTCCACGAAGTAAGGTGTTTGAGGCATAGAAATATGGTGTGAGACAAATCTACCACATCGGTGGGAATAGGAAGAATTGCTTTCTATATAAGTCTCTAAAATGGTAATGGGTTTGGGACCCCAAGGGGTATCTCATGTGTTTAAAGGAGGGAGGACCTAGATGTGCTTGGGTTCAAGGCTAAGTCCACACGCGCGCCGCGCGCCCGTCCCGTCCCGGTTCCGGGTTCGGTGGGCTGTGGGGACTTTTTGATATTATCTTTATGGACCAGAGAACTTTGTCAGATGTACAGTTTGGTCCCTGAAGTTTAATATTTTACAGTTTGGTCCACAGAGTTTCTGGAAAGTTGGTTTTGGGGTGACAGAAGGCAGAAAACTTTCTGCCTACCGTTGGACTATTTTATGGAGCATTAACCAGCCATTACTTGGCTGATTAACTCCTCCATTTTCACCCTCCTTCATGTCCATTTAAGCAGCCTCCTTCAATGGCCATAAACAGCCATTACTTGGCTGTTTAATGCCCTCCTAATGGCCATTAACAGCCATATTTTGGGCAGTTGTACAACCCCTCCTCCATGCTATATATTAAGCCTCCTTTGACTCAATTCAGTGACTGAAAAACAGAAGATTCGTGACTGGAAAAACAGCACGAAAGACAGTGAAAAACAGTCACGAAAAATAGCAAAAACAGTGACAAAAAAAACAGTGTTGAAATACACAAGATATACATTACAGAGATACACTATATAAACAGAGACAAAAGAGAAGAGTAAACAGAAACTCTTCCTTCCTTTTCCATATCTTCAGCAAGTCGATTCATATTTGTTTTCTTCGTCAGGCTCAACCTATTGGCTTTGTTTTATCTTGGGAGACTATTGCCCGCTAATGTAAAAGCATATATACGGAGCAATCTTGTCTTAAGGACAGAGGGCAATCAGTCGACTCAACACACAACGTTGTAACCATCCAGATTTAGTTGTTTCTTCATTTCAGGTTATCAAGATTCAAGATACAACAAGCTTGTGGCAGTTTTGAAGATTGACCTATTTGTTCAACAAGATTCAATTTCTGAATATTGAATATTTGTTTTATCCTTTCGAATACTTGTAATAGTTATTTACTTCTCGTACTGCTTTATAAAATACAATAGAGTACCAACATATGATTGAAGAGACCTTAGTGTCCATAAGATTTCTACAATAATGTAACGTGCTTCACTGGCTTATATATCCACTCATGGCCTCGGACTTTATATCCGGCATCCTATCATTTATGTTGACATTTTTTTCATTTTCTTTTCCCTAAAGCAAACCCCACCCATGAAATTTGTTTTCTTCTTATTCTGTCCTAATTTAAATCAACTTTTATTGCAAAAGCTTCACAGTTTTGGATTATCTTCTCAACGTCTCATAAATAAGAGAATACAGTAAGCAAGCATTGTAGGCTTAATAATGCATGCCATTAATTTCCTCTTGTTTTACATAAAAGAAGGTTGACACACATGAATTATCCGGATCAATAAAAGAAATAGGCAAGAGGAAAGAGGATATATACCTGGAATTCCCAAAACCAAACTAAATTTTATAAGGTCAACTACCAAAAGGAAAGAGGATCTCAGTATCTATAAATTGGCCAATGCATGCTAATTTCTATTATGCACAGTATAATTAAATGAATTTAAATTAATTGGTGATGATAATTTTATCAGTTTTCTAACTTTTTTTAGATGCCTGGTTTTAATATGCACGGTTGTCATATGTACAAAGATGAACTATTGTTAATAATTTCTCCAACCATTTCAGCTTTTCAAATACACAGTATCTCTTTCAAAATATAGTCTCAGATTTTTTTTAAATACGATTGATTATTATGTGGGATACAATAATGACAGGAAACGGGAAGTAAGTAAATATTACAAATTGCTAGAAAGGATAAACTAAAGATTACAACAAACTGGAATCAAGAACGTTACAAACTCCTTGTGATTTGCTGAGTCGAGTGATATACTCTATCTTTAAGACAAGATTTCCCCGTATATATCCTTTTACATTGTTGGGCAATAGTCTCCCAAGATACAACAACAACTTAACAAATGAGCAAAGGAAACTCAAGTGTTACTCTTGAAGAACTTTGAGTATAGTAAACTTGCTAGAGAGGAAGAAGAAGATTTCAGAAAATCTATAAGTATTTTCTTAGTGTTGAACAATTGAGCTAAAGGCCTCAATTTATAGTGTAAGGAGATGACCCCTCAACTAGCCAACTAATGGCCTTCAATAGCCATGTAATGACACTTATTGAGATGTTACATTCAGCAAAATAATGACTGAATTCATGTGCCAAATAATGGAGATTCAATGCTCCAAAACCAGCCCAAAAGTCAGAACTTTCCATCTTCCCGTCGCATCATTCTGCCTCCGAAGCGCCGCGGCTCTGCGAATTAGCGCCGCGGCTCCAGTCGCTGAACACCCAATTAGCGTCGCGGCGCTCCGGCGCCTCGGCTCCGATGGGGCTGCGCCATGGCCCTTCGCGGCTCTGCGGCGATTTTCGACTCATTTCATCTTACACTTCGTACACTTCTTCCTTCGTTTACCAACGTGGAATACTTGTCATTTGGCCAATAACCGTCCATCATTCTATGTCTCAAACCTCTCACTTACGTACCAATATCTCTTTCATTAATGAAATTTGCGATAATTGGCACTACGTGTGCACATGTGTGGAAACGATGTTTCCGACGTGCGGGGCCCCAATTGTTCAAGTCATAAATAATGGGATAAACTTAATTCCACATTAGTAAATTTCCAACAATCCCCTCTTGAAAGAGATTTTGGCGCACTCACATGGTGCCTTTTCCAGCAATCTTTTAGCGGACCGATGTTGCATCAGAAGAGGTAGCTTCAGCTTTGAACCTTCCATAGTTGAATACCATCAGACTTACTTACTGCGCGGTGAATGTGATGTCTTGAACCGTTAGTGTTTAGTGTAAGCCAAGTCAACGGTACCAACACAATAACTTCTCTTACTCTGTTCTTCGTAATGTTTTGTCCGTTGTGGCCATGGACACTTCTTGGATTCTTAAGTGCGTTCATTTGAGGTGGCTTGTCCTTGCACTTAAATATGTGGTCTCCTACAAGGTATCCTGCTATAACCCACTTTACAAGTGTTAGGAAGCATTAAAAATTTCCCCAAACCTAACCTCAATCGTTGAGGATCATTAAAGGTTTTGGAAACTTAACCTTTACCCACACTGCAGATAGCACTTAATGTCTATCGCGGGAACAACTTTGGATTTGATGTTTATTTACAGAAATCACTATCCGAAGTGCTCATGCTTCCACCTAAGCGCTCAACTGAACTTTTACAGCTTAGTTTTCCCATTGAACCTAATTCCTGGGATCTCCAGTCAGTAAGATTGGGTTACCACCGTATTGGTCCTTATAGCTTGGGTTTTAAGCTCATTCCCCTAGACAGGCAGAACATCTGATCTTTGGGTAAGCCCTTATCAATGGGTCCGCTATGTTATTCTTTGATTTTATGTAATCAATGGATATTATACCCGTGGTGATCAGCTGCCAAACAATCTTATGCCTCCGCCGAATATGACGAGACTTGCCATTGTACATAGAACTCCGTGCCCTTCCTAAAGCCGACTGACTATCGCAGTGGATTATTACAGAAGGTACGGGTTTGTCCCAACAAGGAACATCCTCTAAGAAGTCGTGAAGCCACTCAGCTTCTTCTCCTTCTTTGTCTAAAGCGATAAACTCCTATTCCATCATGGATCGGGCGATGGAAGTTTGCTTAGAGGATTTCCAAGACACAGCCCACCACCAATTGTAAATACATACCCACTGGTGGACTTGGTGTTCTCTATATTAGATATCCAGTTTCCATCACTGTACCCCTATAGTACAGCTGGATATCTCAAATAATGCAACCCGTAAGTTAGCATGTATTTCAGGTATCGCAGTACCCAATTCAACGCCTTCCAATGATCATTACTTGGATTACGGGTAAACCTAGCCAACTTGTTGACTGCATAAGCAATATCATGTCGAGTGCAATTTGTTATGTACATCAAACTCCCAATCACCTGTGCATATTGCTCCTAGCACATCGGTGCACCACAATTTTATCAAGCTTTTGATTTCTATCCAGTAGTGACTTCATAGGCGAACTGGCAAACATCTCAAACTTTCTCAACATATCTTCGATGTAGTGAGACTGAGATAAGACCAGTCTTAGAGATCTTTATCCCTAAGATGACATATGTGATACCCATATCCTTCATATCGAAGCATTATTTCAACATGTTCTTAGTCTCTAGGATCAAGCTAGGACTGCTCACTGTGATCAACATGTCATCTACGTACAGGCATATCATGACGAACGAGTCAGAGTTACCTTTTGTGTAGACACATTTGTCACACTCATTAATGGAGAAACCCTTCGATAGTAGAGTATTATCAAATTTTTCGTGCCATTGCTTCGGGGCCTGTTTCAGCCCATACAGAGATTTGATAAGTCGACAGAGTTTATTCTCTTGCCCTGGAACCACATACCCCTCGGGTTGTTCCATATAAATTTCTTCTTCCAAATCACAATTTAGGAAGGCAGTCTTGACATCCATTTGATGTATCTGAAGGTCACGTAACGCTGCGATCGCAATGAACACTCGTATGGACGTCATTCTAGACACCGGGGAGTACGTGTCAAAATAGTCAAGGCCTTTCTTCTGCCGATAGCCCTTGACTACCAACCTGGCCTTGTACTTATCTATAGACCCATCTGTTTTATACTTCCATTTGAGTATCCATTTACAACCCAACGGTTTATTTCCCGGAGGAAGATCAACCAACTCCCAAGTATGGTTATGCAGGATGAAGTCTATTTCACTCTCAATAGCTTCTTTCCAGAGTGGTGCCTCCGGAGTTGACAATGCTTCCAGCAATTGTCCTTGGTTCGTCATCAACCATATAAGCTACAAAGTCAAGACCGAAGGATTTATCCTTCCTGGCCCTTTTACTTCGCCATGGTTCCATCCCTAGAGTCTCCAAGTTCTGAGAATCTGGAACACTAGATTCCGGATATTCAGCCACTTCGAAGTCCACTAGATCTGAACCATCTAGATCCGGGAAGTCAACGACTCCCGGTTCCTGAGTGCTTTGTTCATAACTTCATTTGTGAGAGGTTATGTCTTTTTCCTTTCTAGGAAAAGTATCCTCAAAGAATTGAGCATTCTTTGATTCCATGATTGTACCCCCGTGGATATCTGGAACATCTGACTTATGCACTAAGAAGCGATAAGCACTACTGTTGTTTGCATATCCAATAAAAATGCAATCTACAGTCTTAGGCCCAATCTTGACCTGCTTTGGCTTGGGTACTTCAAACTTTGCCAAACAACCCCACACCTTTAAAAATTTATAGGTGGGTTTCTTTTCCTTCCATGATTCATATGGAGTTTTGTCCTTACTCTTATATAGGACTCTATTAAGAATCGTATTAGCGGTAAGGACGGCTTCTCCCCACATATTTTGGGAAAGACCGGAATTGATGAGCAATGCATTCATCATTTCCTTCAACGTACGATTCTTGCGTTCAGCAACACCGTTCGACTGATGTGAGTATGGAGCCGTCGTTTGATGAACAATGCCCGATTCAGCACAATATCCCTCAAATGGCGCTACATATTCTCCCTTTCTATCGCTACGAATGGATTTAATCCGCATGCTTAGTTGGTTTTCATCTTCTGCTTTGTAACGTCGGAACGCTCCAAAGGCTTCATCTTTACTTTTTAACAAGTAAAGGTAACAATACCTTGTGCTATCATCAATAAATGTCACAAAGTACTTGTTCCCCCTTTAGTTTGTGCAAACTTCAAATCACATATATCTATGTGAATAAGTTCTAGAGGAGCGGTATTCCTTTCGACGGATTGAAAAGGAATCTTTGCGAGTTTTGCCTCTATGCACACCTCACACTTATGTTAAGGGTTTACGTCAATAGACGGCAACAACACCAACTTAACCAACCTTTGGATGGACTTATAGTTAACATGTCCTAATCTATGATGCCATAAATTAGAGGAATCAAGCAAGTAAGAAGAAGCTTCAATATTATTGCTTGCACGTATTACAGACATGACGTTAACTTTGAAGAGGCCTTCACAGACGAAGCCTCTTCCCACAAAAGTTCCATTCTTGGTGATTACAAATTTATTGGACTCAAATACTAGCCTAAAACCAGCATTAACCAATAAATTACCTGAAATTAAATTTCTCCTAATCTCAGGGACATACATCCCCTCCTTCAGAGTGAGCTCATTTCCAGAAGTCATCTTCAGGACTACCTTTCCTACCCCCAGCACGTCAGAGGAAGCGTTGTTACGCATGAACAACTTCTTGTTTGTAACTTGTGTATATGTGGAGAAGGCATCTCTATTGGAACAGATGTGCCTGGTAGCACCCGTGTCCATCCACCATTTCATGGGATTCTCAACAAGGTTTACTTCAAGCACCACTGCTGATAACTCTTTAATTATGTCGTCCAGAAGTTTGTCTTTGACGACGTTAGCCTGAGTCTTGCCTTTGGCCTTGGCCTTCTTTTGTTGCTCAGTCTTGAGCTTGCGGCAATCCTTGATCATGTGACCAGGTTTCCCACAGTGGTGACAATTTCCCTTGAACTTCTCCGCCGTCTGGGTCTTGCCGTCTTTCTGGAACTTGCGCTTCTTGCTTGGGTTCCCTTTGGCCTCAGCCAGATTTGTCTTTGCCTCAACGGGTGGTTTTCCCTTAGGCAAGACTCTCTTATTATCTTCCTGAATCTAAAGTTTGATAATAAGTTCCTCAAAGGTCATTTCCTTTGTCTTGAGTTTTAAGTAACTCATAAACTCATTCCACGAGGGAGGTAACTTCTCAATCAGTGATGCAACCAAAAACCGCTCATTTGGTTTCATACCTTCCAAATCCAGGTGATGTAGAATCATTTGGAATTCCTGGACTTGGGACATCACAGTTTTACTATCCACCATTTGAAATTTTAGGAATTTCCTAGCGATGAATTTCTTTGTACCAGCATCTTGTGCGTTGTACTTCTTCTGCAATTTTTTCCATAACTCTTTGGCGGTGCCTACGGTGCAATACATCGTGTAGAGTGGGTCTGACTGGCAGTTCAAAATATAGTTCTTATACATGAAATCACTATGACTCCATGCTTCAAGAACCATCTTCATGCCATTAATGACATGGATACCTTAGCCCCCTTCAGCCGTTTCATTAGGCTGAGGGTACACTTCATCTCCAACTTGTGGAGGATCTTCTGTTAGGAAACGAGTCATTCCCATAACAGTCAAATAAAATAACATCTTTTGCTGCCATCTCTTGAAGTTGGAGCCCATGAACTTTTCTGGGCATTCATGGTGGAATCCAGTGAGTGGAGGAACTGTAACGTACCCTTGAATAGCAGGAAAGGTGTTGGATGAGCCTTGAGTAACCGGAAAGGCATTGGGTGTGCCTTGAGCAGCGGGGAAGGCAGAGGGGTTGCCTTGAGTAGTAGCAGCAGCAGAATTCGAAGCGAGTTGTTCTCTTCCAGTCATCTTTCTAAGCACTTACAAAAATCTTGTCTTAAAATTGTGGGATACAATAATTGCAGGAAACGGGAAGTAAGTAAATATTACAAATTGCTAGAAAGGATAAACTAAATAATACAACAAACTGGAATCAAGACCGTTACAAACTCCTTATGATTTGCTGAGTCAAGTGATGGCACTCTGACTTTAAGACAAGATTGACCCGTATATATCCTTTTACGTTTTCGGGCAATAGTCTCCCAAGATACAACAACAACTTAACAAATGAGCAAAGGAAACTCAAGTGTTATGCTTGAAGAACTTTGAGTATAGTAAACTTGCTAGAGAGATAACCCCTCAACTAGCCAACTAATGGCCTTCAATAGCCATGTAATGACACCTATTGAGGGGTTACATTCAGCCAAATAATTGTTGAATTCATGTGCCAAATAATGGAGATTCAACTCTCCAAAACCAGCCCAAAAGTCAGAACTTTCCATCTTCTTGTCGCAGCATTCTACCTCCGAAGCGTCACGGCTCTGCGAATTAGCGTCGTGGCTCTCGTGGCTGAATACCCAATTAGCGTCGCGGCGCTGCCAGGGAGGCGCCGCGGCGCCTCGGCTCCGACAGGGCTGCGCGCGGCCCTTCGCTGCTCCGCGGCGATTTTCGACTCGTTTCATCTTACACTTCTTCCTTCGTTTACCAACGTGGAATACTTGTCATTTGGCCAATAACCGTCCATCATTCTATGTCTCAAACCTCTCACTTACATACCAATATCTCTTTCACTAATGAAATTTGCGATACTTGGCACCACGTGTGTGGAAACGATATTTCCGACATGCGAGGCCCCAATTGTTCGAGTCATAAATAATGAAATAAACTTAATTTCACATTAGTAAATTTCCAACGTATTATACTATAGAAAAAGATTCCTCGTTAATTCCAGAATGAGAAGCTTTTGCTTTGCTCACTTAACTTATCCAACTACTCCTTAGAAATTTAAAAAGTCATTCATTATTCTTTCGATATTACCTTTACTATCCCAAGAAGACATTGTTATTAGTTAATTATTTAAGAAATAAAATAAGTGTAATCTAGGAAAGATCCTGTTATTAAATGTTATCAAATAAATTTTCTTATTTCAGTTTACGGTTCCTCGTCTTCGTTTTTTTTTAAAAAAAACGAATAAAATATAATCCTCAACTTCAAATATAACGCGAACTGCTGGAACGGGTTTCATTAACTTCTGTGGTGACACATGTTTTGAATCACATAATAGCTTGAGCCGATTGAGTGAGGATAAACCTATCTACTTTAAGAAAGGGACAAATTTTGATGTAGGAATGTTGAGTCCCACATTGGTTTGTGGGAGCAAATTTGTCCCGTTCTCGGGTAATCATCTCTTCTTGAGCTAGATTATGGGTTGAGTTAGACTCAAAGTCCATTTGATTTAATATGATATCAGAGTCGAGCCCACCCAATTTTTGTTTCAGCCTATATTGGATTCACATTTTATATTATTCATGCTCCAAATGTTGTCTATTACTAGGCGTGCACAGGGATGTTGAATCCCACTTTGGTAGTAGAAAGGCAAATGTGTCTATTTATATGATTTTAGATAATCCTCTTCTCTTAGAATTAATTTTTGAAATTGAGTTAGACTTGAGATTTATTTCTTTAACAATGAAGGGGCTTAAAAGGGGAGAAGAAATTAAAGCTTGCAATTAAGCCATTTCCCTACAAAAAGGGGTAGTAGAAGGAATAAGCAGATATATACAGAGTAATAAAATACCCCGTTCGATATTTTCATTGTAAGTATCTCATTTGGATGAATGTATAAAAAATTTAAATCCCACGAAGGAATGCATATTATTTCAAATCTCGAGCAAAACGTGCAATTGATCACTTTTGTCACCTTTCTAGCACTTCCAACCATTTCCTCCATCAAGATTATTCTTTTAAGACACAGGTAAAGTGGAGAATTAGTGTTTTTAAATTATTGGAAGGAGAATAAATAAAAGGTGCGTAGTAGCACAAATCTACGCATAAGAAAGAAAAAAAAGACCCCAAACTTTACAAGTATTTCAACGAAATCGAATCCGGCAGTAGCTTACTCCCCAAGCAACCACAGCAACATTATCCTTTCACATGATGCTGCCACGTACTTTTGAGCTTGCTTCAGCATCCCGCTAGCTGTCGTCCCATTTACATATTCAATTTCAATTTTTTGTAAGAACCGATTTGAGACGTATTAAATTAACGACCATGCTTAAATTCAAAAACTTACATAATTAATTGTATCATTTGCTTACACGAATGCTTTCCTATTTTCTTCCTTGTAAACACAAATCATGCTAACGTACGTTCTATTGAAGTTCTATATATGGAAGTCATATTGAACTATGTAACAATCTCATCTAAAAATTTAAGTTATTAGAAAGTGCATATTTTTAATATTTAATTATATTTTTAGCACGTCATCTCATATGCAGGTCTGGTTCTTTTTTATCGGTCAAGCACGTGAAAATTCTTTTCGATAATGAAGGCGGCGAGATTCGATCCAGGATATTTGTCTGCTCTGATACCATATTGAAGTGTGTGACATCTCATCTAAAAACTTATGATATTAGAGAGCATACTTTTAATATTTAACTATATTCTCAACACATCTTTCTCTAGGTAAGCAAGTATGATTTTATCTTTTAAATACAATAATTAGCGACCACGAGACCTTTTTAAATTGAAATGGTGAATTTGCGATACTATCGATATAATTATGCATGATTGAGTTATCTCTTAAGTGACAAATGATTCACTTCAATTTGAATCGTAACATTTTTGCCGTTTGGTAAGTTTAAAATATACATAGAAAATGAGTGTAAAGAATGGATTTTGGATCTAACTCAACTCCAAAAGTTAGCTTATGAGGGGAGGATTGCACAAGTTCAGATCAATTACCCATTCCACTATCGATGTGGGACTTTCTAACACTCCCCCGCACGACCAGACCTAGTTAACTAGAGAGTGAACAATATAATATGGGGGCTCAACATCGGTGAACAAAGAATCGAAATGGGTTTGACTCTGATACCATGTAAAGAATGGATTTTGAGTCTAACTCAATCCCAAAAGCTAGCTTGTAGGGTGAGGATTGTCCATCCATATCCGATGTGGGACTCTTAACAATGATACGTAATATATTACTCAAATCACATTTCATTACTATTGTACATAATAACAACTTGTTTCCATCCAAAATAGTTGATAAGATAATAAATTAACTAGCTAAAAATTATAAATATGAGTCTCAGTTAAGAGTGGGAGACCAATAATGTGGACATTAAAATATGAACAAGGAATTCATGAAGTATATCAGAAAAAGTAATCCACTCATCGTATGGTGTATTTAGCAAACAATTCCATCTGCCTAAACTGCACAATATCTAACAAGTATAAAAGTATAGAACTATTATGTAAAAATACGAGGAGAAAGAATCTGGAGAGAGATATTTTATTTCTGGTAAGATTGATGTGCAAAATGAATTAATTTAGCTTTTTATTTATAAAAGAAAAAAGTTATTCTAATAGGCTTTTCATGAAACTAGCTATTTGTCAAATATTTATTTGATTACAGTCTTTTAAAGAGGATGTCAAACGCTTGCAAATTGTCTGCATAAACTACTTGTTACAAGCCTCTTCAAAAAGTTACTGCAATACTTTTTAGAAGCTCCTCGCAACCACTGGTTTAGCTGCAAGTTTTTTAGAGAGTTGTAGAAGTACTAAATGAGCACCACAATTTCAAGTGTATTCATAACAAGAAGCACCACACATCAAAGGGCCAATAACTTTGTAAAAATGCCGACGTATATATATGAATCTTGTATTTCCATTATGCTTCCTTTGAGTATATACTAGGGTTGTCCAGTGGGTCGGGTCGGTCCGATACCCGCCCCGATCCCCCCTAAAAAAAAATCTATGTCGGGGTTTGAACTCGGGACGGGATCTGGGCTTGTCTCGCCGGTCCCGATCTGGGCTTCATCTCCTAGTTTTATTCATTACATTCGAGAAACATATAATCATGCTTTTAATGGTTTTCCTAGATCAACTGTTAGAAGAGTTGTTTTTAAATTTGTAAGTAAATATCAACAATATTTATGTTATGCATCGTATCATTTTAATGACCAAGTGGTTATCACTTTGACATAGGCCGTAGTACTAACTGTAATGATTATTTAACGGTAACATGTCATTGGATAGATCATAGTTGGTCTATGCAAAAATGTATTTTAGCATATAGATATATTGATGATAGGTACACTGGAAGTTTTATTGCACAAAATATTAATGAAATTTGTGATTATTATGTTATGACTATTACATTAGATAATGCTACTTCTAATGATTATGCTATAAGACTTTTAAAAGTTGGATTAACTTCATGTTTTCCTGATCATTTTCATATAAGATGTGTGTGCCATATTTATAACTTAGTTGTAAAGGATAACCTAAATTTTTTTGAAAATATTCTTGATAAAATACAATTTGCTATAAATTTTATTTTTAAAGATAAAAAAATACAAAGACGCAAAGAGTATAAAAATACTTGTCACGATTGGATTACCTTATAGAAAAACTCCTGAAGAAGTAGCGACTAGGTGGAATTCTCTATATGAACAACTACTTGTTGCTTACGATTATAGAAAACCTATAACTTTATTATTTAACACCCATAATAAAAATTCAAGGGTGTTTGTAGATAATGATTGAGAATTTTTTTTAGAACTTAATGGATTTTTAGAGAAATTTTTTCAAGCTACTAAAGAATTTTCCGGTATTTATTATCCTATTATTTCAACTATGTTATTTTATATAGCTCTAATATTTTTGTTACTTAATGAATATATGGAAAAACAAACTTATAAGGCATCTATTGAAAAAATGTGTAGAAAATTAAAAAAAAACTTTTTCCTATTCCCACTATTTATATTATTGGTGATATATTAAATCCGGTTATTAAAGTAGACGGTTGTAAAACACTTGTAGAAACGATTTATGATTGTATAGAAGCACTTCCACCAGACTCAACTGAAGAACCAACTCACAAATCAACTAAAGAAGAAGTTACGTCTAGCATACACACTGAATGCAAAAAAGTATATATGTATTACCAACAACAAAGTGCAAATAATCAACCATCTTCTACTACTTCGCTGCAACCTTATAAAAAACATACGGTTTTTGCTGCTAGTATTCAAGGCCTTAGAAATAAAATGTTTAGTGGTTCAACTTCTTCACAAGTTAGCGAATTGATGTTTATGTTTTGCCGGGTGTTGTACCGTACGAATTAATTGTCAATGATGAAGGACATAAAGACTTGCTGAAATATTTGAGGGACAATGAGAAGACATTTCTGACACTAGCAAAGATGACCCGAGATGTGTTGAACATTCAAGCGTCTTCAACATCGTCTGAAAGTGTTTTTTCTGCGGAAAGATTTCAAATAGGAGAGCACAAACATTCATTGGCTGGAGACACATTTGAGATTGCAATTCTATTCAGAGATTGGATTCGAGCGGAGCGTAGAAGGTGCGGTCAACCGGATATCAATGAAGAAGAAGACTACAACAACAACGAAATCATGTCCGAGGGAACATGAAGCGACGTCGAACAATTTGACCAATAACTTTCAATTCCAACCGAAGATCCTCAAGACATTGTGAGGAAATTAGAAAAAGTATGGTTAACTATGTAATTTTTTTAATTACAATTTTACTATGTGATTTGCAACTTTTGAACAACACCACAAAGTTGCAATTTTGAAATTGTATTACAAAAAAATTATATTTCTATTAAATAATATAAGAGGCACAAAAATAGTCTTGTGATGTTTTTATTACACTATCTTGTTCAATTATTGAAGTGTTTATATATATATTATTTTTTAAATTAAGTGCCAAAAAAATAACAAAAACCCGATCCCGCCCCGACCCCGCCCCGACCCGTCCCCCAACACCGATCCCCTTTTCCGACGTGATGTGGGACGGGACAGGACATTGATCTGTCCCGCTAATCCAGATTCGCATGTCCCGCCGGAGACCCGATTCCGACCCTTCCCCGTCCCGGCCCACTGGCCACCCCTAGTATATACTTACCTTGCAAGTTGCATCTAAAGATAAAAAGGTAGAGTATGTAATTAATTACCCTTACCATTAATTTAAGTAAAACGAAAAAACAAATAGATCTATGGCGTTGCGAAGTGACGAATCAAACTGTCTTTCTACAAATCTAGACACCATCATCACTTGTTTTGATTCCTTCCTTAATGCAATACTTGTTGTGTTAAAAAAATGAAAGAAAGCTTAGTCATTCGAACTATATATATACAAGATAATTTAGACAAATAGGCAGAGTACACACACATACACAAGACAATATATACAGATAAAGAAGAGGGCAGAGAAAGATGTCGGACTGGGGGCCAGTGTTGATGGCAGTGGTGTTGTTCGTGCTATTGAGTCCAGGGCTATTGTTTCAGTTGCCCGGTAGGCAGAGAATAGTGGAGTTTGGGAACATGCAGACCAGTGGCCTCTCCATACTTGTCCATACAATCCTCTATTTTGGACTCATTACTATTTTCCTTATTGCTATCGGAGTTCACATCCACACTGGATAATAATTTTCTTACTAATTCCATCTTGTTTGTTGTGTTGTGCTTGGGATTTTCTTTGGGGTTGAATGATATAGTAACTTTTTTATTTAATGTGCTAGAACAAGTTGCGTTTTTTATTTCATTGTTGTAATGCAATGGTACTACCGGTAATGTGTATTCGAGCCTTCTATTTTTCATAAGTGACAACTAACAAGTCATGCCACCAATCCCTTAAATTGCTTAGGCAACAAATAGCTCATGTCTTATATGTAAAATCTGAGCGTAAGTATCCGGTAAACTTGTATTTAAGTACATTAAGAACGGTAAAAGTGGGGAGTGCATAGAGGTGAACCGAATGAAAGATTAAGCCATACGATTCCTTTTGCTTTCCTTTATAGGAGTACTTAACAGGGAGATTGGTTTTAAGATCCATCTTAAATACTCCTTTAAATATGATTTTTTTACAGAAAATAAATAAGATATAACGCAAAAGACCGTAATAAATTACAGAAGATATTTGTTGGATCAGATGAAATCGTCTTATATGTTTAACTTTCATAAATGATCATTCATTCCTATGCTTTTAATGGAAACCTAACGCATAGTTAGGTAGCTGTTAAATCTGATCAGGATTATTTATAACAGTAAAGACAACAATAACCAGAGCATATAGGTACACAAATTTGGTTTATGTATACAGATTTACCAAATGTGTCTTATCAGGGAAAAGAGTGTTAGGGAGTCCCTTCCTTCAGAAAACGTAAATCTGAATATACACAATAGTACATGTTGCTTTGGCTAAAAAATTATGCAAAAGAAGCTTTGTCAATTCTCAAATTCAGAGCTTACAAATGAAGAGAAACAAGGGAGATTATTCTTTATATTGTTCCATTGGCAATGATCATATATCAGGGAAATAATCAAGCTAAAATATTGTAATTAAGCTTATACTTCATTTCCAGCAATCTCACTTTGGGGGTGAAAACAAGCTATTGTTTCTACATCTCTAATGACACAAGAAATACAACATAGCGCACTGAGATAAAAGAACGTGGCATGTCCATTTTGATCTTTCATATACTGTAAGTTGTAGCTAATCAAATATTCACTTTTAAATGCCTAATTAAGCTGCCCTCCTGTAATAAAGACCAGCATGTGATGTATAGATCCTGTATCCATTCATTGCAGGAAACTGCACCAAGTAAAGAGTTCAACCATGCTCCTCATTCTTGTTGCGTCTCGATACAAATGTCGAAATTGTATCACAATATTTTACAGGCTGCAATACAGAATACAAACAAAATGAGTCAACAGAGATATGAAACATGGATAATCACATAAAACTGGAGAATATGTCTTGCACCACATCAACATCTCAACATGCAACATCAATCATTCTGGAGAAGGATATAGACTATAAATAAACGACTTAACAGAGATATGAAACATCAGGTATCACATAAAACTGGACTACATCTTGCACCACATCAGCATCTCAACATCCCACATAAATCTCTCTGGAAAAGAACAACTACTTGTAGAGCAAACAAAACAAATGGGAAGCACGACCCCCAAGTTTCTACGCTATTTTGGAAAACGAAAACAGCAGACTTATACAGCTAGACTGATTGAATTTAGCTGAGGAGCAAACAAAGCTGATTTTTTGCCATACTATTTTCCTTAAAGAGTAGACGCTAATGAGTTGAAATTAAAGTCCCTTTCACAAATTTAAATAGATTTAGATAGAAGTTGAAAATCTTAACTACATAAATAATTGGTAATATCTATATCCCGCAACTGCTTGATTTCACACACTGATTGAACTGTTTGTACATAGCTTGTCAATGAGAAGCTTAAAACTAGGTTGTCTTCTCAATAGGTAGAATGAACATGCTGAGATTTGCGACTAAAGGTGCCAAGAACTGTGTGCAAAACCTCCCCTACTTGTGGATTCACAAGCAAGTTTCCTGTTTTCCACAAATTGCAGTTAAATATTATGCATGCCTTTCCTCCATTTCATTGCTGACATGCACCATCATCAATTCATCATCATAAACTACAACTTTAATGTTATAAGTTCCTATTTACCTTAAAATACATTATAAATAATTTTTCATTCTCGACGGTCGAAATTCTGTTATGCCCAGTTAGTCTTTGTAGTAATACTTTATTTGTTTTCAAGATAAATAGTAAATCAAACTTTAGCAACGTGAAAAACAGCCCTATCCCCTTTCATTATATTTCCACTCACTCTGCTATTGGAAAGATTAAGAAACATGGATGCCAGGTTGACGAAAATACAAAAAACCAGGTAATTTAAAACTATATGCAAATGACAAACCCGGGCCAAACAGTTGCTATATATTGAAAATCACAGAGAAAAAAAATGGCAATTATCCAGAAAAACACCAACCGTACTAATCGATGCTCAAGCTTGGAAGGTAAGCAAAAGTAATGATGCGAGTTGGTTTTTGACATATTAAGCCGATTTGCATAAGATATGTAGCAGGAAGTAACATAGGACACCTTAGAGACAATGAAATCATGTCCACAAATGTGAAGTACAATGCGAATAGATGAGGAAAACTAATAAATAAAGGTGGCAAATCCAAATTATGAGTTCTTACTTCTTAGCAAAAGAAATATCAGAGCACCTGGAAAATATGTCCCATAGAACTCACCTGAGTTACCTAGCCTTCCAGTTTTCATTCATTCAAGAAATAAAGTTATTGCATCCATTTCCATGTAAACAATCATTCCTGTCAAACCCTCCCCGGCTGTACCCTGCGCCTTTGTAAGATTTTAATATTTTTTAGCCAATCTGAAGGTATTATTAGTTAAGTCATCAACCATCTAACTAGGGGTCTCAGATGGGCTGTTTGGGCTGAGTAGAGCGGGTTAAGATGGGCTGAATCAATAGACGAGCCAATGACCAACCCGCCCAAGTAACCCAACTTGACTCATTACTTTTACAAATTTCAAACTTTCCTTCTATGATGTTATTTTATTTTGTATAATATTTGATTTTTTCATATATTTATTTTTCAAATAAGAATAATATTTTAAAGAATTTTTTGCATTTTTTATAAAAGCAAAATAAATATATAATAATAATGGGTGTGAGGAAAGGGGTAGTGGGTAAGAAAAGTTTCTCATTTTTTTATAAAAAAATTATATAAGTAAAATAAATATATAAAGTAAAAAATTCGGGTGGGGTGGGGGGTGGGGATGGGGTAAGCAATTTTTTCTCATTTTTTATAAAAAGTTTATAAAAGTAAAATAAATATATAAAATAAAAAATTTGGGGGTGGGTAGTTGGGGGTGATAAGGTACGGAAAATTTCTCATTTTTAATAAAATTTTATATATAAGTAAAATAAATTTATAAAATAAAAACTTCGAGGCTGGTGTGGAAGGGTAGGGGAGTTGGGAGGATAAGAAAAAATTTCATATTTTTAATATTTTTTTATAAAAGTAAAAAAATATGAAATAGAAATTTGGGGATGGGAATAGAGCATGGGGTGGAGGGGGGTAGGGGGAGGAGGTAAAAAAAATTCATATTTTTTATAATTTTTTTTATGAAAGTAAAAACAATATGAAATAGAAATTTGAGAATGGGGTATGGCACATGGGATGGGGGTGGAGGAGGGTAGGGGGGAGTAAAAAAAAAATCATATTTTTCATAAATTTTTTATAAAAATAAAAAAAAATATGAAATAAAAATTTGAGGATGGGTGAGGGTGGAAGGGGGTAGGTGGGGGTTAGGGCGGTAGGGGGAGGTAAGAAAAAAATTCATATTTTTTATAAAAGTAAAAAAAAAATATGAAATAGAAATTTGAGGACGGGGAGATAAGAAAAAAATTCATATTTTTTATAAATTATTTATAAAAGTAAAAAATATAAAATAGATCTTGAGAATGAGATAGGGCTGGAGGTGGGGGTAGATAGGGTAGGTGGGATAGAGGTGGGTAGAGGTGGGTAGGGGTGGAGTAGGCAAGGTAGGGGCAGAGATGTGAGGGTGGTTCAATGCTTGGGTGGGGTTAGTGTAGGGTAGGGGTAGGGTGGATGGATAGTGTGATGGTGGTTGGGGTGCGTTGGTGTATTTTTATTATTCCGAAATAATAAAGATTTTTTTTAAATAATTATTTATAAACAAAAATCTTAGTCTAAAGTGGAGCTCTAATCGTTAAAATTGAACATTTTTATGGGTAAAGTTTGGGCATCATCATGAATTTATTTGGGTTGTTGATTTATGATGAGTCAACTTGGGCTAGCCCAAACAACCCATCGTCAAAATCACTCTTGCCCAAACCCATGAAATCTTGGACGGATCATTTGGATTTGAGCTAATTTTTTCACCCATCTAATATAGTTTCCATTTTGAATCGATTAGTACAAGTGCATACCTGGTGTCAGCGAGTATATAATCATCAAACTTATACATTTAAGACCTGCTTTCATAATTAAAAGAGTTTTGACTTATATGAGCTGATATCTATACAATAATGTAAACAACCTGCTAAATCATTAAACTACAACAATACTCCCTCTTAATCCTTTTTAGTATGTTAAAAAAGAATATTTATTTCCTAATTTGATAATTCTTTAATTTCAAGATCCCACATCGTATGTTGAACACCACATATTAAAAGATATTTTGATACATTATTCATATCTTTAATTCAATCACAAAATTCAAAAAATTTATATACTTTCTTAAACTCTGTATCAAGTCAAATTAGGACAAACAAATTGAAACAAAGAGAGTAATAGTTTGAAATATAACTTAAACTGTACATGTATATTTCATATTCTAAAGTATTAATGGTCAAAAACACAACTCAACTATCACCTTTTTCGTGAGATTCCTACCTAAACTATCAACATATATTTATCAAAATATAACTCAACTATTAATTGTTCACTTTTCCTACCTCGTCGTTCAGATAGGAAAAATAAATAACTAATAAATGCGATGTGTTTTGATAATTAGTTGATAATAATTCAGGTAGGAAACTCGCACACCTGTGTAGTTCAGGTAGAAACTCCAGAAAAATTGATAGTTCATGGGTATTTTTGATCAGTATCTCTATTCTAAAACTAGTCAACACCATAATAACTAATTGAAGATATGAATGAAGTATTCATAATAGATGAAAAGGGAGCTCGTAATAATCATACCCCATTAAAAGGGCAAACAAGTGGGAGATAAACAAAAGAACTAAGGAAACAATCATAACAATTCCCAAATAATTAACTAAAAAAAATGATTAAAGTTGCAAACTTTACAAAGAACAACAATACTTACATTGAACATCTTTTCTGGGCGATTGTGAAGAATGCATAGGACAGAAAATAGCTCGTCCAACCATTGACAAAGTAGATACAATTCCAGCTAGATACAAAACCATCACAAATCCAAGAATCCATGGCATCATGAAAAAACCAATAAAGAACGTTACAGATCCACATAGCATCAAAGCCAAAGAAACACCCAGAAGCAGTGAAGCAAAACCCGCCGGAGTAATCTGCTGCATCGGCACCCTCACCGGCACCGGCAAGTGTGTAGTACTGCGTTGAATAACCGGAGACTGGTCGGAAAACTCGAACGGCGTAGTTGTTGGAGATTTGAGAATGTTGAGAATTAAAGTGGAAAGCTCATAGAGAAGCTTATTAGATTGTTGATGATCCTCTTGTTGTCTTCTCATCATGTTTGGCTAAAGTTCCTATTTTTGGTTTCAGGGGAAAAAAATGGAAGAAGATTTAAGAGAGGAGAAAAATAAAATATCTTTAAAGGGGAAAAAGAGATAATGCAGAAAACGAGGCAAGTGGATAAAATTTCTGATTTGATATTTATCCAATCAAATTTTCTCTGACCAAAAAAAAAGTGAAAGACGCGGCGGTGCTGTTCCGATCACTCATTCATCAGACACCCCCACCCACCCACCTTATATCTTTATAAAATCCATTTGAATATGTGTACTCTATTTAATTTGATTTAACGTTTAATCAAGTTATAATTTGAATACTTTTTTTTTTTTTTTTTTTTTTTTTTTTTTTTTGATAATCCAGGTCTCGGGGTGGCCTTAGTACCCCCATATCGCTAGTACCTGCACAAGCATGCGGTACTAGGCTCCTGGAGGTGATGGGGCCGGAATCGGTCCTTCAAAGACCCCACCACCACTGGTAAATCGCGGGATATGCACACATGGTCGGTGTCTCGCTTGCGTCCAACGGATCAATGCTACAAGGTTGACCCCCCCACAAGCCCCATCCCTAAAGCTTGGCGGAGACCGAACCCACATCGCAACATGCCCGCGCGCTTTTAGCGCCTAGGCTTTACCACATGTATGTGCCCCGGAGGACGATATCCTTAGGGGGGAATCGAACTTGCGACCCTAAGGCCGCAAACTTGACTCCCTGCCAGCAAGCTGACCCCTTTGGATACTTTCACCAGTTCTATCTAAACAATTAATTATTTATAAAATTAATTTCAGCATTTAAAGTTTATTAGCTATCTGCCTATCTACAATCAACTAATACTACTAATGAGCTTCTAATCTCAAATTAAAATAACATCAACATGATTAAAAAACTGAAAATTCATATAGTTAATTATAACCTTATAAACGATCTATTGAATTCACCAAATTACTGTTGTTAGAAAATTACAACTCGACCTCACCATACTCCATAGGGAATAAAGAGAGTTTAATGGTGCAACAGTAACATGAGAACTATATATAGATTGTGGTAATGTCGTTTCATCTTAATAGATTTTGAATTCCAATTATAAAAATAAAATTATTCTTTCTAAAGTGCGCCTTATCCTAAATTTAAGATTTTTCCACCGAAGGTCAAATGAATCGACCCAAAATAAATACGTATTGAATATCCGGTGATTTTTTTTAAAAAAAAAGTGTACTGCGAGATATGAGTTGTGAGTGTCCCCGGGGGCACAGACGAGTTGGTAAGTGGCAAGGTGATTGGGGTACAACCATTCCGACGTCGCGGGTTCGAATCCGTGTGGTGACAGTCTTTGCTGAAATATTGCAAGGATTGTTGCTGGGTTCGTGTCCCGTTGGTCCTCTCCCCTGCAAGGCTGCCACTCGCGCATATCTCTCGATTTACATACCATCTGACCAAGAGGCCTCTGGTACAGGTAGGGACTTTCCCTTCACAAAGATATGAGTTGTGAGTTGTTACCTCTCTAGACAACTAGACATGACTAAACACTAGACAGGGAAAGGGTAAGTCCATTTGCACAATAATGACCAACTACCTACCACAATTTGAATTATGACTATTTGAGTTACGAACAGTCCCTTTTATCACTACGGATAGTTTGGTAGTTGATTAAAATTATGTAATTATTAATAATATATAAATTAATTATTTAATTATTAATTTTATATATATTAATTATACAGGATTTAATTATGTCAGATTTAGTTATGTAAATTATTTCTTTGGATATTGATTTATTATATTAAAAATTAATAAATATTATGTAATTTTAAAATTAAAATGTTTGTTTACAATTATATCCATGTCCTTCTTTAGCTTTGTAGTTTTGTAGTTTTTTTCTTTCTGCCTTTTTATTTAGAAAAGAGGTTGTTTTGTGCCTGTGATTCTAAGGATAGCAGGTTAGATCTTTTTGTTTAATCAAGTGAAATTGTTTCAACAGATTATAAAACTGTTTTAATGTTGATTTTGCACAAATTAAATGATAAAAATGGTAGAATTAAGCACAGAAATCAAGTTTAAAAGAGTTCTGTTCATGTTTCTAAGCCGAATCTGTTTTCAATAAAAGCTATAATTCTCAATTCTTGCTTGTTAATCGTGTTTACTACTACACAATTATTCAAAGATTCAGATGTGCATAACAGAAAATTGGTTCCTCACAATGTTCTTGTATGGTCATACAAAGTGTCTATATTTTAAATTGGTCATTGCCTTATTGCGAAATCTGTACTTTACGTGAGGAAATTAACTTTTTTTTATAGCATTGTTCTCCGAGACAAACTATGTGATGGCTAAATAGGTCATAACATAACCTAACCCGTCTAAATTTGAGCGAATTACATAATACTGAGCTGATTTTGCTACCTCTACTAGAATACAGAGGGAGCAAAATACTGCTGATACTTATGAGCTTAAATGCTTGTACATAAATTAATCTTTACTATATAGTGTTCTCTTGAATAACCAGATTTATAATTGTGCACGGGAAATAACTTGCAAAGACACTGGTTGACTACCACATCCATTTGATTAACAGTTTTATGTGGTGAGAAGGCCAACAGATTTAATAGTCACACAATATGGCCTGGAAACTAGAATAAAATAATATGTGCAATCTTGGCACACCAAAGTATGAGGGCTCTACCTTAAACTTAATCAATCTTATTTGATCTATCAAGTGGTATATGTAACTTTACCTAGAGATATTACCCCATGGACGACCTAAATACGTTGTAACATTTGCCCCAACTACGGAGTTGCTTTTATGGTGCAATTTGTAGCACCTTTACCTGAAGAGAGAGCCTGATAAAAAGATCAACTTGAATTGAGACAAGTGTACAGTGGAGTATAAAAGAGGAACTATAAAAGAGAGACAGTGGGGCCTGATAATATATCTCATAAAGATACTGCACATTTATACAGCTTGCATCGAGGGCTATAGTTAAGGAACTATAAAAGAGGACTCCATGAAGAAGCAACACAAATTGAGATATATTTTTAAGATGCAACTTCCATAATGTCTGAGTTAGCTACTTTACAAAAACACTAACATCAAACCTTTTCATGTGCATTTGCTATACAAATATAACCTGCTTTAAGGCTACAACATCCGCATATATGTACTTTTGTGGACATTCTATTAGGTAACAAAAAATGCCATTATAGACAGACCTTACAAAATAGCTACACAAAAATCATCGAAAGCTTTAAAGCTTATCATTAATAATCATCCACACCATAGTCTGACGATCAAGTTCACCCACGCTTAAAAAGTATTCTATCCTCTTTATATTTTGAGTAATTCCCATTGCTGCCTTGACACGTTGATCCGGGCTATGCATATCAAATTCTGAGGATCTAAGAAAAGAAATATATCTTACCACGAACACCAGTTAAGTCACGCTCTCCTAGCTTGTCAATTAAAGCACCCATCCTCTTATCATGACTTCCGGTAAATTGTGTCATCACCTCCATTAAACCTTTAAGAACAGTCTCATTCTCATCCTCAGTTGTGGTTTTTCTTTTTTTGCATCTACCTTTTTCATTGACTTTAGAAGATGATGCTTTAGAATTATTACCTTGTTTTTGAGCTTGTTGAGTTCCAGCATTCTGAGTTGTGCCGTTGAATGAACTTTGTGCTGCTCCAATTGATACATTAGGTTCATCTTGAGTAGTAAATGGACTTTGTGTTGCTCCAGTTGTTAGGTTCCTCTTGAGCAGCCTGATCTTCTCTTGTGGCTGAAGCATCATCTTCATCAACTACAATAATAGGAAATCCCAAAGACATGTCATTAGGAACTTCTTGAGCTTCAGTTCTTTCAATTTCTTCAACGGCATCTTCAGGCCCTTCGGTGAACTCTCCAGTAGCTCTATCCTTGCCAAATATCTCTTCCCAATCAGCAAACAAAGGCCATTTCTTAGAGTTCATTTTCTTGGCATTTGGGTCAGCCTGAGAAAACAAGAAAGAAGTACATGAAGTAGTTTGCGATATTCCAAAAACAGAGATCTACTGGACTCCAAGAGAAAAATAAGTAACTGGCAATATTTCGAAGACACAAGTCCCTCAGAACTCGCTGAAGGTAACTCTACCTAAAGGTAACTCACAGAAAACACAAAATCTCAATCTGTTACTAATAAAAGTTATTGCTTCTTATTTGACAATATCTTTCCTTTTGTTAATCAGGGAAATGGCATCTTACTTGAATGGGTTCCAATTCTAGCTGTATCTGGTGTACTGGTAAATCTTTAATTGCCTTATAATAATCCTACTTGTACAGTAAAATCTCGTGAGTCGAAATTCTGATTTTGTTTTCTACTTAGGTTTACATATCAGCGTTTTCAATTTGGATGGGAGAAGTTCCTTGGTTTATTATGTCATAGGTAATTCGAATCAGTTGCTTAATAATAATATACTAGTAGAAGAGCCCATTTCAAGTAGTGTTCCATCTATTATGTATAAAGGTAATATACAATCATTCAAACAAATGTTTCGGGTAAATTGACACAAAGAAACTTATGTAGTAAATCAAGCAAATGCAAGGAATATCAACAGTACTTTACAGATGGATCAGGTCATCCATATCAGGCTAGATTGCATCCACGAATACTAAGAACGCCACTTTGAGTTCAAATTTCATTTGTAACAAGATTTACTCTACCAATTTGTCTTTAATGACAACCAATACCTAACAGCATAATAACAAAAAACACAACTGAGGATCACGGCCAGAGTAGCAACTCTTTTATTAGGATTAATGCTTGGCAAATAGGTTTCTTGCTTGAACTAAAGGAAAAATTAGGTACTCGTGAACAACTCTGAACGATTTCCAACACAAAGCAAAGTCCAGAGAGAAACATCCGTTTACAAAATCCTATTCCACATGGGCATCCAATAAGACTCAGTCTCTGCTTGTACATCCAATAATGCTATCTTTCTAGCATATGATACGTAAGTTGAATTACTTAAAATACGTTAATTCTTGTGTTTACTTCCAGCTGGTTAGTTTGATTTAGCAAAGTGGGTAATTTCATTCAGAACTTCATCAGTCAAATTCAGGAGTCACATAAGCTTACAATCCTCATGCCTCATTATAGTTTAACACTCTTCTGATCTACCAATACATCCATAAACACCCGCTAAATATGACCTGTTACGATCTCCCGGTACTTGATAAAACAAAATTAATCAAGTACGCCAATCCCAAACTAATTGACATATCCATTCTCTCTATTTCGGGCCATTCTATTCCAGTAATTGATAACATATTCTTTAAAATCTCAGTCTACTTGCCACATCTGCATGACAAACTCAAGATCTCAGCCAAATGAACACCATTACATCTATAGCAAACAATGCTAATCATTCATAAGATCAAATTAATACAAACTAAACCAACTAGTAAATTAAATATAAAACAAGTAGTTCACTTTTCAAAATTTGAACAATTCTTACCAGCCCTGACACCAGAAGCACCAGCTTTCTTTAACCCTTTTTTCTTAACAATGAAGCTAGCACCAATAAAGATACTTGAAGACAATGCAAGAACTAATCCTTTAATTTTATCAGATGACGGCACTGAACATGATTCATACAAGGAGATAGCATTGACTATTCAATATTCTGCAGAAATATATATATATATATATAAAGAAGAAGCAAGCAGGATTGCACTTCAATTACAGATATTTATTTATCATGTTCGTGTTCGTAATAAATATGATTACACTCAACTGAATCAAGATGCAGTAACTCTGAGAGCGCGCCAAGTTCAAATAACAACTTTATGAGTTAAAACAAAATATAAATTACCTTTATTAACTCATCCCAAGATTTTGGACAGTCAACTAAGATTCCATCGCTATATTGGAAACCCAAACCACTTCGACTCTTTAGTAACGATAGGACTGCATAACTCTTCCTCCATGCTCTTATTTTAGAATCAACATGTGTCCTGTATCTTGGCTTATATATAGATTGAACTCTAATAGGAATGTAAGTACCATCCAACGCACCTAGACAACCCTATAAAATAAATTATCAACAAAATGCTTTCATAATAATATTTAAAATCTTTCTATAGTAAATCAAATGTTATATTGAAATTTACCTACCTTAAACCATTTCCATCGATCATCAGTCTCATCTTCGAGCACCGGATTAGGATTAACAAGTAACAATGGAGTTAGTTTGAGAATATTCATTAAAGGCTTGACTTACACTCCACCCCGATCTAACATAATCAACTTTGATAGACCTGTTCTCGTGATGAGCCAATATATTTAAGAGCATAGCTAACTTTTCAGTACTTAACATTTTGTTACTGTCTCTCAATCCTCCAATATTCGTGGCTAAGGAAGCTAAAATGTGAAAGGCATTTCTATCCATCCTAAGCTTATCAATGCATACAATATCGTTGTCACAAATGATAAAATTTAGATGAGATAGAATTTTAGGAATTCTACCACTGGTGCTATATCGAGTGACCCGTCTATTTCTAGATTGTCTTCTTAAAAACATGTTGTAAATAGCCACAAAAAGACAAATAAATATAATATATGAATGCACCACAATCTCCTCAAGGATGATAAAGCATTGGACATCAGACAATTGTTGAGGATCCATAGACACCTATTTTTCATTTAAAATTGCAATGTATTATTAAACTGGGCATATATACTGAAACACACACACACACAAAGAGAGGCTATGAATATTGTACTGCTCTTGCACAATTCCAAGCAGTCTTAACCAGCTATTATAAATATAACATCTGAACTGTAGAAAACATAAGCATCTTCAAGACAGCACAACCACATTCTTATTGTATTTTACCTTCTCTCATAATCTCTCTACTCGAGGGGCAAGAAGAAACAAAAATGTTAATTGATAACAACACAAATAACCATAACAAGAAGACTTTATACATGTGCATAATAGGGTCCTTTTTATGTACAATATGAGGACAAAACTATATAGTACAGTAATCTAGTTCAGCCTTAGTCAAATACTATAGGTATATAATATTCTAAGTATAAGGAATGCTACACATCTTGATGCACATTATAGGCAGCCCTTAATCCGTCATATGTTAGGTATCGTCAAGCACATTATGCCAACTTCATAATTCAACATTTCCTAAGACTATCAGTTTGGTCCCAAATTGGTAGTGTATCCATCCCAAATTCGATATTTTCCTTGGGAGGTATCGGGAAGGATTTGGAATGGAATAATATCGATTCATACAGAAGAAAAGGTTCTCTATTGATTCAAACACTGTACCTATGGGATAGGGATCGAGGAAGGGGAAAAACCGAAGATTTCACATGGTACTTTTATCAATCTGATTTATTTCGTACCTTTCGTTCAATGAGAAAATGGGTCAAATTCTACAGGATCAAACCTATGGGACTTAAGGAATGATATAAAAAAAAGAGAGGGAAAATATTCATATTAAATAAATATTAAATATGAAGTAGAAGAACCCAGATTCCAAATCCCATTTCAAGAATAGCATAGCAGTAAAAGTCGGACAATGCCTTTCAAAACCAAGGTAACACTAATAATACAAGATATAGCAGCTAAACAAGTAATATGACTATCTACCCTATTTGGAAGTAAATATTATTTTGATAGTAACTAAAAAGAGAGTAATCACTAACTTGAAAATAAAAGGGTTCTAAAAGTTGGAGACAGTAAGTTACCATCAATGTGTTGTACATGAAGTTTCAAATAATTAACAAAAAATTACGTCTAATATCATGTTGTATTAGATGTAGAAGAAATAGTCAATCCCATTAATACTATATCTCACTCGAAACATCATCAGAGAATAAATAGGTAATCCCCTTTTTCAGTTTAGCATTATACTAAACAGTCGTAGTTTCTTTTTAGGCAATTTTGCGAACACCTTTAATGCAAGTCCGGATATAGTATCTAAAATAATGAACTCAAAATCAATTGTTACTCACCTTAAAAGAGTTGAAACAGCTGAAATTTAATATTAAACCATGAAAAGAGCAAAAAACAGAACACGAAAATCAGAAACGTAAACATATTTCACCTATTAGCCTAAAATTTTAGACAAAAGAAAGCTAAATCTATCATGAAAAATAAAAAAAAACATCATCAAATTAGAAATTAAAACAAGCTTAAACCTAAATAACAATGATAACACAAAGTCCGAATAAACAAAGGTAAAAACTTACCTATACAAGGAACGTACATAAAATGGGCAGGGACACAGATAAACTGGGTGATGAGAGAAAATTGAATGACGAAGAAGACGTTGAGAGTTCCGCAAGAATTGTCCACACTGAGCGAAAAAATCCACATCAAATTAAAATCAAAGAATCCCCTTTTATTGAAAAGAATTTTTTTTCCGAACAAACAAAACAAAACCCACATCAGATTTTGTTACCAATTAAAAAGACACACAACAAAGTTGGGGTGTACTCAAAACTTCAACTTTACCAGAAAATCTAGGGTTTCATTCATATCTCACCAGATCAACAAGAGGAAAAATCAAGAGGAGAAGAAGAAAGATACGCATAGTTTAGGGTTTCAAGAAGTTCTAACCTCAAGGAAAGAACGCTGGATCCAAAGCTTGTTCACTTATTTTGTCACCGAGAAGATGAAGAGTCCTCCAATCTTTATCTTGCAAAATGATGTAGAAGATCTCATTGTGTATGTACAAAAGGTTTATTAAGTGTGGAGTGACAGAAGGGTAATGTTGTCATTTTCATATTGTATTAGTTAAAATTGCAAACCTATGGTTGTATTATTTTTATACTTACCGTAACTTATCTCTTATCCAACTATCAAATATTATATAAGTTATGTTGAGAATGATATATGAATAAGTGGTCTCTTATCCAGCTACCAAACGATCTCTAAGTATATGTACATTTTTATTTTGATGTTGAAAATTAAAATTAAAATTTAATTGGGGCAAAAAGTGACAAATTCATTGCATGTAACGGATCCGTTTGGTCATGAAAAGTTTCACACTTTTTTCCGAATTTTATTTTTACTTTTAAAAAAAATTGGCGTTTGGGAGTGAAAATTTCAAATAGAAGTTGTATTTAAAATTTGAAAAACATTTCAAACCTTGTTTTCACAATTTTCAGTTTTTGATTTTGATTGTTGCTTTTGTCTTTCACTTTTCAAATTTTACCTTCTATTATTTATTTTTAAAAATTTGAACTCATTTAATTAGATAATCGAAAAATACATGCTCGACGAGAACAGATTGTTCACACAATGTGTGAAGATTATATTAAAAATAGTTATTATTAGTGTTGTTGATTTTTAGTACTAATGAATCTTTGTAATAATATTTAGAGTTGGCAAAGTGTAATAATATATAGTAGCTCGTAGGCGAAAAGAAATGCACTGGGTCATTTTAGTTATGTAGTTTGTATGTATTAGTGAACAAGCAATGCCCGTGATTATTATCGTCTTGAAGTGCTAGTATTGTGTTCTTGCTGAGTCAAGGGCACTAAGAACTTTGAGTGTCATTTGCTTGTTTTAAGAAATATTAGAATTATCTTCTTGTTTAAGTTGGATATATGTAATAGTAATAAACAACATTGATGGACTATGAATATATTGTCTAAGAAAATTGTGATTGAAATTAACAATTGGGATATGGAAAGTAATTTCGTGTAAAAGGGAAGAGGAAGAAGACAAGCAAAAACTTTGAACTAGAAAATACTATAGACATGTTTGATCTAACGACGATACATGTCGAAGATGCGAATAATTGTGAACTTGATTATATCATCGTATTAAAGAAAGTTTATAGAAATCATGCTTAATGTAATAGAAAATGATTGACGGAAAGTGTTTACGCACTGATTATTATTAATTGCTTTGGGTGATTTTTCTACTTCTTAATAATTGGGGGATATAAATCATATTTCATATTTTTAAGAAAAAGTACATTTCAACAATTTAATATAATTTGCAAAAACTATGACCAAACACAACTCTAACTTCAAAAATTTCAAAAAAGTAAAAAAGAAAAAAATTGGTTTCTATGGCCAAACGCCTACTAAGAATAGTTGGTGTTTTATGTCGAGAAAATGAGATATACAATTTAAATAAAAGAAAATAACATTTTTAGATCTTTTATGAGTTCTTTTTCCATATCTCTTTGGGTATAAAAAGTGAAAATCTCTTATAAAAAGATCATATAACTAATAATTGTAAATGGCTAAAACTGATTTCTCCCTCATGATAATGAAAGAAATACCTATTTGACTTGTCTTTGTAATGTTAGGGATAATAAACTTTTCTTTCATCGGGTGAAAGTGGGTAGATTAAGATTAGTGATAGTCGGATCAATGAAGTGTTTTAAAACAATTAAATTGAGTCAATATTTTTTCTTTGCATCTTGAAATATTACTTCTGATGCCTAATAAATTTTAATCTTGAAGAGCTACTGAAACTAGCCTTCTCTCAAACTTACATGTGTAGAGAAGGCATAAGAAATATGTCGGATATTCGGGTTTGGATCGTGGATCGCCCATGTGGACTGAACGGACCCGTTTTAGAGGAGATAAGTGTGGGAGAAGTTATCCTATAACTGGAAAAAAGATTCTCCCGTAAACGTGTATACAGGATGGAGTCAGTTTAACCGCAAGGTAGTCAAGTTGGTGTAGCAGTAGAGCGCGGGACCGCAAGGTCACGAGTTCGATCCCCTACATAAACCTTCTTGGTTGAGCCTGTCACACATGGCTTGCGAAGTGTGGTTAATCGGTTGACGTGGTTTGCAGGCTATTGCGTCAATCGGGGGTTTACCCTCTGCGCACTCGAGAAAGTAGCGACTGTGGTTCCTTCGTCAACATAAAAAAAAGTATGGAGTCAGTTTTTCTCAAGACAGTTTTCTTTTTTCTTCTTCTTTAAAAATGATAATTGGATCTCCCTTCTTTAACTACTGGAATTTATACATAACAAATCCACTCTGTTTTCTTCCATACAAATACACATAAGTTAAAGGCATATACTTTGTGGGATTTTTACTTTGTTTTCACGAGATTCAAAGTTCCACTTGGGGCGATTCTTTTGGTGGCAAGTTCAATGTGCGTTAAGGTACACAATTAGTTGTCCTTGCTTCATATTGATTTCTAACAATGGTATCCGAGTCAGATTTTTATTTATTCCAAGTCTACATAATTTCTTTCTTGAAGTTATGATTTAAAAAGAGAAAGAAACTTTCGCTATTCTGTTTCTGTGTAACAGTAAAAAAAAGGGAGGGGATATTGAATTATAACTAGGGATGGCAACGGATCGGATCTGGACCGGATCCTACTAGATCCAGATCCAGATTCGTTTTTCATACCTGAATCCAGATCCGTCGGGTCCATAAAAATCAGATCCAAATCCGGATCCACCGGGTCCACGGATCGGATCTGGATTCACATGTAAAAAAAATTGTCTTGCTAAGATTTTTTTTTTTAAACTGACAAACGATTTTTACTTATCTAACAGTTTACTGTGTTTTAATTTTGAAATGTTCATATGAGATATTTTGTTCGTTGTCTCGTTTTGATTGTGAGCTATTAATTGAAAATGTTGGACAATGACAATAGTTGTGGAAAATGTTGACTAGTATTTTCACAATGCAGAACTTGCATGTGCTTGAAATCTTCACAAATGAAGTGAATATAATTTTAACTACTTGTCTATGGAGATGTTAGTCATTCACTAATATAACATTGATTTTATTATCGAAGTTACATCGTTATTTTTTGGTTTTTGAGTTAACGCGAGGATAAATTAAACTTGTTTTGAGAATTAAACTTGCAAGGATGTGCTTAGCAATTTTAAGAAAATACTTATAAAATTACATTCTAGGTTATGAATATATTTAATAAAAACCGGATCCACGGGTCGGATCTGGACCAGATACGGATCTCAAATACAAGATCCAGATCCGATCCGTCAGAAATGGATCCGGGTCCGATCCGGATCCGTCGGGTCCAAATTTTGAAGATCCATATCCTATAAAACGGATATGGATCCACCGGATCTGGACCGGGTCCAGGATCAATTGACATCTCTAATTATAACTGTTGAAATTGTTAACAGTGGAATTATCATGCCAAATATTGTCGTCTATGTGTCTGAATCAGTGGAGAAAATATTAGTCCTGGCGTTATTTGTTGAAATTATTTTTTAATGGGTTGGACTCTTTAATATAAAAGCAAAAAATGGGAGTTATAGAGAATGTTGCTAATTAGATTTCCTTTCCTGTTACATTGTATTTTTGACTTCTACGATACCGGAAGAAGTTTTCTAAGGTTTAAAATTTTTGGAAGCCATCTTGAAATAAAATTGTACGAGAGTTTATTTTTGTGCTTCCATCCTTTGAGAATTTTTCGGACTTCCATGTCATAACTAATAGTTTGGCCCGAGATACTTATCTGCCATATGCATATCTCTGTCATATGAGAGTTGTATATCCCCATGTATTAACATGTTTGATAGCATTACTTGAGTACTTGTTTGTAAGTAATTGAAAGAGTCAATTTTTTTTTAAAAAAACGTACTGAAATTTGATTTCTTCTGTATCACACATTTTAAAATTTCGGCATTAATCTTATATTTCCAGAATCTACTCCTTACAAGATTTTCGTTAATATATTACCCATTAAAACGGATTTAAAACGAGTGAGATATGAATTTTTTAAGTTTTGAAGTTTTGCTAAAAATTGTGATAGTTTTCTGAAAAATCATGTTCTGTAATTTAAATTCTGAAAATTACTTGTTAAGATTTACAATGTGTGGTATATATTTTCAGAATCTACTCGTTACAAGCTTTCTGTTGATATATTACTCATTAAAACGGATTAAAAACGAGTGAGTTATGAAGTGTTGAAGTTTTGTTTAGTAAAAAATATAATTTTTTTATAACCTTCTAACAGCCACACACCATTATGATGCTATAACGATCCGTTCAGTCATTATGAACTTTTTGCCTAATTTTCTGTTGTAACTCTCCTCCGGGCATTCGCTGATGACGTTACAAGTGGGAATCATGAGTTAAGTAACTCCTACGGATTAAAAAGAAGATTGATCGAAGTGAAGTGTTGTTGGAAAGAGCTATTTCCTCCCGAGCGAAATTGTGTCCACTCCAGCAGACAAGGGGAGTCCATTCCAGCGGAGCATCTTTCCGCCCCGACGCTGAGGCGAGGTGTCAAGTGTCTTCGCTTCAGCGGTCCCATTCTTCGCCGCAGCGCATCCGACGGAATCAAGTCCTCCGCAACGGAAGCGTTGACAGTCAATTTATCAAAATGGGAGCTGACTTAAGGAGCCTCCCTGTCCATTTTACCTAAAAGTCTTTCATAGAAGGTAATCTTTCCTCCTTATGGATTGTATTTCTATGTTTATGGTGTTTGGGGTAAATCATGTAAGGGGAAAAATGAATTGAAGACTCTTTGATAGTTGAAATTGATAATATCAAGACTTTATGATGTAAAAGGTTTGGGTAAAACTGATTTCTTCTAAGTAAGCTATTGTGCTGATAAAATGACCATGTTTTAATATTTAATTCGATTATAGAAATATTTTCTTAAATGGGGAAGAACCTAGGGTTATAAATTGGAGTTTCTTTGGTAATATGCAATTGAGGGCATAATTGAAGTTGTTTCTCAAATTAACTTCGAGTTATACCTAGTAATCACGATGAAAGCCTTTTTGAGTAATAAAGTGTGGATATTGACTCCATGAGCCCGGGATGGAGGTGTAGGTGTCTTATGTCGGGTTGAGGACTAAGTCCTCATGTGCTTGTCTTCATATTAATTTGTAGAGATTTTTTGTTAGACTAAGTTCGCTACGAGGAGTCCAGAACAGTTAGAAATGCATATTGAGGATTGACCGCTCGTGGCTCCTGCTCGGCATTGAGGTAGGCTATGGTTTAGTTTTTCGAGACTTTAATAGAAGTGCATAATTAGTTATAAATATTGGGGGGTATTGAGCGTGTTTAGGGGTCCCTCTCAAACAGTTGGAACGTTTGAGGGGATACCGGTGTTGACTGTGATGATAGGGTTTAGGGAATCAGCTACTTATTCCGACTCATGATTATTTAGGCTTGTCGTCATAGTTCTTGATATGTTTACACATCACACATGCTTTTGATATGATATCTTGGATTGTATATATGTATTGAATTCTTGAAAGCATGTGATATTTCATCTCTTAATTTATTGCATCTCATTGTATCATGATATCTTGCCTTATATTGTCATTTGCATTCATACACTCATAGTCCTGTGATATTGATATGAGAGTAGTACGGATATGTTGTGGCCCAAGGGGTCGGAAAAGTAAGAATACTTATGAGACTATGGCAACACTGAGATGATATTGATATGCGGGGAACATAGTTGCACGCCTGCAACATGATATTATTACAGCCAAGAGCTGGGCTCCGTGATCCGATGAGTTATTCCAAAATGGAGGGGTATATGGACTTCGCGGGTCCCATATGGGTGTACAGATCATAATAAAACTTTGACGTATTGTATACCAAATTGAGAAATGTACCTAGCATATGCATTGCATCCTCATTTATACATTCATCCTTACATTGATTACTTGTGGTGTGATAACGTGACTTGGATTGGTAATTGGAACTAGGGGTGATTTCCTCATATACGAGATCATTGATTTAATTGATTATGTGGACCTATATGGTTTTCTGTTGGCTTGCTCTCTGTGGATTGGTTATATGTTTACCCTTTTTGTGTCTGGTAGTCAATGTTGAACTTATCTATGTTAGTGAATTCATTGCCCTGTGATTGCTTAGTGGGTGACTGTGTCAATGGCTAAAGGGTCTAGCATGAATTGTGGATACAACTCTGGAGTTTTGTTGTGTGTCTGCCTTAAGGGTGTTTAATGTGTAATTGATGTTGGCCGGTAAAAGTAAGGGTTAGGGAACTACTTGTTAATTGAGGTAAGAGTCTAATGTACTAAAAGAATGTCTTGTTTGTAATTCGAATTGGCCGCACTTAGGTTGTAACGATCCATCCGGTCATTTTTGGCTAAAGACTCTTATTTGCTAGTTTGACCCTTTCTGTAGACTCTATGTGGGGTTTGTTATTGAACTGGACTCCATGATCCGATGAGTTATTCTGGAGCGGAGGGGTATATGGACTTCGCGGGTCCCCCGTGAGTCACTTTCATATGGAATATCATGTCAAGTGTGTATACCAATTGATGAAAATGTATCTTGGATATACATTGCATTCATATCATACATATATTTGCTATATCATTGATTATTTGTTAATGAAATTGTATTTGAAGTGATTGTTGATGATTCGACTAAGTCTGGACATGGAAGGATTATACTTGCTTTGATACTTGAGTTATTGTAGAACTCTTGAAAGCGGAACAATGTGAATAGGTATGAACTCTTATTGAAGAAGGAATTATGTGGACTATGTGACTTTATTTGGATTATTGGACTGTGTAGCATAGGGTTACTTGGTGTCAATTTGGTATTTATATCTGATTATGTACTTCCGTCATTGTCGGCCTATGATGTCAACGGGGGTACAATGTGTACTCATGCTGCATCTTTCCTTGATGTAAATACAGATCTGACCACCAGCTCGAGACCACGTGGCTGAGTTTGAGCAGCTGATCCTCGGTATTCAGGGTGATGATGATATCTTCAGCATACCCTTAGATGCTACTTATCTATCATAGCATTTTTCTTGCACTTGAGAGACTTGTTTCACACTATGTATTTGGTTTTGGCATGCGTGCCCATTTCTCAAACTAGTATTAGATTGTTAGTGCTATCGTACCCACAGACTAGATCATTTGGGGGTGTTTGGTTGTGACAGACTTATCTTTTCTTTCGCATTATATATTATTAGACAACTTATGTAGTATTACATTTCTTCCACTTTTATTTATATCTTATCATGTTTATGATGATTGGGAGTGGTTTGCCTACGTGGTGGGATTATGTAGGTGCCACCATGATTCTTGAAAAGGGGTTATGACAAAGTTTATATCAGAGCCTTAGGTTAAATAGTCTTGAGTATGAGAGCAATGTCTAGTAGAGTCTCGTGGATCGGTGCAGAGATGTCCGTACTTAGCTTCGGAAGGCTATGAGATATTTAGGAAATTTTACCTTTTTCATTCCTTTCGTGCTAAGTTGAATCAAATTGGTATATGATTTTTGTTTATATTTCTCTCAAAAATGGTGAGGGCTCGTATCGATGCAAAGAGAGAAGGCACAAGCTCCGACACCGACGGTGCGTGGATGTGGTAGAGCACGCGCTAGGGGATGGGGTAGAGCTAGAGTAACAACACCAGCTAGAGGTGGAGCATAGAGAGCCAGTCAGGCTCATGCTAGATCAGAGTCCCCAGAGCTTTATATTGAGCCTCAAGATGATTTTCTAGAGGATGTGATGAGGCCAGCCTAGGATCATCCTAGATTTGTTTCTACGCCTGTGCTACAGGATACACTGGTCAGGTTGTTGAGTGCTTTAGATGGCTTTGCTCAGACATGCGCACATCCTACTACTCTGAGTGGTTCTCAAACCCGTGCAGAAAGTGTCAGATTCATACCCATGAGTTTTGTATGCCTTGTATTTAGCCTGCGGTGATATTATCGCCATATATAGATAAGGTTCATGCTCTAGAGTTTGGTCCCCGGCCTATTGGTGGGACAACTATAACTCGCGATGAGCGGAAGATTTAGGAGAACTTTTCAAACATGAAGCCTCCAATGTTCTATGGTCAATCTGAGGAGGACACATATGAGTTCATTGTGAGCAGCCATGAGAGGTTGCATACTATGGGTATTGTTGAGACTCATGGAGTTAGTTTTGTGGCCCTTCAGCTTCTAAGAGATGCGAAGTAGTGGTGGAGGACGTATGTTGATTGTTTGCCCGCATGGACGCCTTCATTGACATGTGTTAGGTTCTATAGGGTTTTCTTGGAGAAGTATATGATGTTGAGCTTGTGTCTGCACAAGCGTGATGAGTTTCAGAAGATTAGCTAGGGCAATTCTTCAGTTGCATAGTATGAGACTCGCTTATATGACTTATCCCGTTATGTGGCACTGTTGTTAACTATCGAGGTTGAGCGAGTCATATGCTTTGTTCGAGGATTGAGTATTTAGCTTCAGTTGTCTGCATTGTAGTTGGTGGCTTCAGAAGTTGCTTTTGAGACCGTGCCAGAGTATCATGGGAGATATCAGCAGTCGCTTCAGACGATTTGGTTAGTTCTATGATTCTACTTCCCGTGGTTATGAGTATCATGGGAGATATCAGCAGTCGCAGCCCAGTCGACCAGTCTAGGTAGCTATAAGATTTCTGATGGTTATAGTGGAGGACAGTCGTCTAGGGCTTCTCAATCTAGATATTTCGACCATGGTGGTTCAGGTTTTTCTATCTCTATTCACCAGCCTTCAGCACCAGGACCTGTTTTGAGTGAGCAGATGTTGGGCATTTCAAGAGTGATTTCCCCAGACTTACATCGAGTGCATCCCGTGCACCTATGACTCTAGCATAGCCAGATAAAAGCGATAGTTAGGTTAGCCGAGGGGGATCAGTGTCGGGTTGTGGTGGCCATCAATATGGGCGTGGTGGATCCCAGTCAATTAGAGAAGGAGCTCAATCTAGTCGAGGTGGCCAGCAGGGTACTCAGTCCGAGGTAGGACACATCTATTACTATGGATTCCCTAATAGGTTCGATGCTGAGGCATCTGACGTGGTCATCACAGGTTTCATCTCAGTCGATCATCGATCTGCTTCTGTGTTATTTGATCCAGGCTCTACATTCTCTTATGTGTCTGCCTACTTTTCTGCTAAATTGGAGATGTGGTGTGATATGCTTGATATTTCTATTTGTGTGTCTACACCAGTCGGTGATTCTGTGATTGTAGATAGAGTATATCACATGTGTGTAGTTACTTTCATGGGGTACGACACTTGGGTAGATTTGCTCATCTTAGATATGGTGGAATTCAATGTTATCTTGGGTATGAATTGGTTATCACCATAGCTTGCGATTCTGGACTGCTATTCCAAGATGGTCATGGTAACTATGACTGGTGTTCCGAGGTTAGAGTGGAGAGGTGTTCCCAGCCTTGCTCCTAGGAGGGTTATTTCGTATATTCGGGCTAGGAAGTTAGTGGACCGGGGTTGTTTGGCTTATCTTGCTCATATTCTGGATACGAGTGCAGATACTCCTTCCCTTGATTCTGTTCCGATAGTTAGTAAGTTTGTGGATGTTTTCCTTAAGATTTATCGGGTATGTCGTCAGACAAAGACATTGACTTCTGTATTGATCTTGAGCTGGGTACTTGACCCATTTCTATTCCTCCATACCGTATGACTCCAGCAGAGTTGAGAGACTTGAAGGAGCAACTTCAAGATTTGTTGAGTAAGGGCTTTATTCGACCGAGTGTATCTCCATGAGGTGCTCCTGTCTTGTTTGTGAAGAAGAAGGATATCACTATGCATATATTTATTAATTATAGACAGTTAAACAAGGTCACTATCAGAAACAAGTATCTGAATCCTCATATTGATGACCTGTTCGACTAGCTTCAGGGTGCTTCTATGTTTTCAAAGTTAGATTTGAGGTCCGGGTATCATCAGTTGAAGATTCGGGTTGAGGATGTTCGCAAGATGGCTTTCCGGACCCGTTATGGGCATTATGAGTTATTGGTGATGCCATTTGGGCTTACCAATGCCCTCGCAACATTCATGGATTTAACGAATGAGATATTCAACTCGTTCTCAGATTCTTTTGTTATTGTGTTTATTGATGACATCATGATATATTCAAATAGTCTAGAGGACCATGAGCAACATCTGAGAATGACCCTTGGGACTTTGAAGGAAAACAAGTTGTTTGGTAAGTTCTTGAAGTGTGAGTTTTGGTTGAGTTTTGTGGCATTCTTGGGACATGTGGTGTCCAAGGATGGGATTATGGTTGAACCTAAGAAGATAGAGGCAGTCAGAGACTGGCATAGACCAAGTTTTGTGACAGAGATTCAGAGTTTCATGGGGCTTGCTAGCTAGTATCACTGGTTCATCAATGAATTCTCTTCTATTGCTTCTTATCTAATAAATTTTGACTCAGAAAGAGGTTCCTTTCCAGTAGTCTGACGAGTGTGAGCAGAGCTTCCAAAAGCTCAAGACTTTATTGACCACAACCCTTATTTACTGTGTATTGTGATATTTCTAAGATTGGTTTGGGATATGTGTTGATGGAGGACGGTAAGGTGATTGCTTCTGCGTCGAGGAAGTTGAAAGTGCACGAGAAGAATTACCATGTTCATGATTTGGAGTTGGATGTTGTTGTGTTTGCTCTGAAGATTTGGAGGCATTATTTTTATGGTGTTCATTGTGAGGTGTATACCGACCACCACAATCTTCAACACATGTTTAATCAGAGCGACTTGAATTTTAGGCATAGTCGATGGATGGAGTTGTTGAAGGATTATGACATGACAATTTTGTATCACCCGGGCAAGGCCAATGTGGTGGCAAATTCTTTGAGACGAAAGGCGGTCAATATGTGGAGTTTAGCTTATTTGGCTCTTTCCGAGTGTCTTTTGGCATTGGAGGTCCAGTCTTTAGCCAACCATTTTATGAGGCTTGATATTTAGAATCCGGGTAGGATTCTGGGCTGTGTGAAGGAGAGGTCATCTCTTTTGGATCAGATTCGGGCACACCAGTATGATGATATGATGTGTGCAAGATTTGAGATAAGGTGATGAGTGGGGAGCCCAAGGAGGCCATGATTTATAGTGAGGGTGTTATGAGGATTAGGGGTAGAGAGTGTATGCCTCGTATGGTAGATTTGACTAGATTGATTATGGAAAAGGCCCACAACTCTAGGTATTTGATTCATCCAGGTGCTACTAAGATGTATCGTGATTTGAGGCAGCACTACTGGTGGGGGAGGATGAAGAGAGACATTGCTGATTTTGTGTCTCGGTGTCTGAATTGCCAGCAGGTCAAGTATGAGCACTAACGTCCCGGTGGTGTGTCTCAGAGAATGCCCATTTCTGAGTGGAAGTGGGAGATGATCACTATGAATTTTGTTGTGGGATTGTCCAAGACCTTGGGCAAGTTTGATGCTATTTGGGTTATTGTTGATAGATTAACCAAGTCCACGAATTTCATTCCGGTTCAGACAACGTATAATATAGAGAAGTTAGCTAAGATCTACATCCGGGAGATTATTCATTTTCACGGGTTTCTATTTCTATCATCTCGGATCGGGGTACTTAATATACTTTGCATTTCTGGCAGACTTTGCAGAGAGAGTTGGGTACTCGCTTGGATCTCAGTATATCATTTCACCCTCAGATCGACGGTCAGTCCGAGTGGAATATCTAGGTATTAGAGGACATGTTACAAGCCTACGTGATTGATTTTGGTGGTCATTGGGACTAGCACTTACCCTTGGCAGAGTTTGCGTACAACAACAACTATCACTCTAGTATTGATGTGGCACATTTTGAGGCCTTGTATGGTAGGAGATGTCGATCTCCAATTGGTTGGTTTGATGCATTCGAGGTCTGTCCTTAGGGTATTGATTTGTTGAGGGATTCATTAGAGAGAGTGAAAATGATCCAGGACAAGCTCCTGGTAGCGCAGAGCAGGCAGAATGAGTATGCGGACCGGAAGGTCCGGGACTTAGAGTTCATGGTTGATGACAAGATTCTTCTAAAGGTTTTACCCATGAAGGGTGTGATGAGATTCGGCAAGCGCGGGAAGTTGATTTCGAGGTATATCGAGCCATTCGAGGTTCTTTAAAGAGTTGGGGATGTGGCATATGAGTTAGCTCTGCCACCAAGTCTTTCAGGCGTTCATCCAGTTTTCCATGTGTGTATCCTGAAAAAGTATCATGCCTATGGTTCTTATGTTATCCAATGGGACTCCGTATTGCTTTATCAGAATTTGGAGTTCGAGGAGGAGCCTGTGGCTATTTTAGATAGCCAGGTGAGGAAGTTGAGATTAAAGGAGATAACTTTAGTGAAGGTTCAATGGAGGCATCGTCCTATCGAGGAGGTGACTTAGGACACCGAGCCCGATATGCAGAGCAAATATCCTAGCTTGTTCACTTCTTCTGGTATATTCCCTTTGTTTATTTCTCCCGGTTTGAGGATGAACAGTTGTTTAATTAGTATCTGATGTAAAGATCCATCTGGTCATTTTTTGCTAAAAGACCTTATTTGCTTGTTTGACCTTTCCCGTAGAATATATTTAAGGTTTGTGATGCGCAGATCTTGAGGTCTCTTTATATGAGTTTTAGATGAAAAGCCCAAGTGTAGAAACTTAGAGTTGGTTAGTTTGACTCAAAATTGACTTTTAGCTAAATAAGTTCATTTTCGGGTTTCGTCGCTTCTGGTAGTTCCGGAGAGTCATTTATGACTTGGTCGAGTCATTGGTTCGCTTCCTAAGGCAAGCAGATGTGTTTTGTGGCTTTATTTGTGAAATTTGGATATTTGATTTTCTCGGACGATTCTTTAGAAAATTATGTCTTAACTTTGTTATTTGTAAAATCTGAGGGTACGAGTGAGTTTGTAGCATTATTTACCATAGACAAGCATGTCTGGTTTGTGTCCGGGGAGTCTCGAGAGTGTTTCGGGTGTTTGATGGAAGTGTTGGTTGTTTCCTCTTTGCTGATAACTGGTGTTCGCCACGGCGAAACTAGTATCCACTCTGGCAGGTCCGCTTCGGTGAGAGGTTGGCTCACCGAAGTGAAAGTTAAGAGATGGGGTTTTCCTCCACCGCAGAGTCGGGTTCGCTGTGGCGAGAGGTGAGGTGTCAAGTGACTCTCGCTACAACGAAGGGTTTTCCGCCGCAGCGGGTTCACTCCAGCTTAGTCAATAACGCCGGGGCAGAAGAACTGTACCAGATCCCTATATATTTTCCTAGGTTAGAAAATTCCTTACCCAAAATAGAAATGTCGAAACCAGTGCTGCCTTAGAGAAATGTTAGAGTCTTAGGAGCATTTTTTACCTTGAGGTAATAGATTCTTCCCTTTTTATGGCTTAAGTGATGTTTATAAGCTCTTTAATGGTGGGTTAGCATGTTATTAAGTTTGAAAAAATGAATTTCAAGTGTTTATGAGAATAAGAGAGTTATGTGGTTGATTGTAATGAAGGTTTATGAATTAAAAGGTACTATTATTGTGAATTAGGATTTGATGATGATAGATAATCATGTTTTTAGGCTTAATTTGATTATATAAGCTAGTTTTCAAAAGGGGGAAATTTATAGGGTTTCAAATTGGGGGATATTTTATTAGTGTTCAATTGATGGTTCAAATGTGTATAGTTTTTTAATTAATTTAAGGATACTATTACTTAGTATGTAATAATGGCTTTTGGGTATTAAAGTTCGAGTCTTAGTGAAGTGGGCACGGGGTCGATATTGTACTTTTGCTTTGTTAAAGGTTATGTCCTTATTTGTGTAAGTCTTATATATTAACAAGTATTATATGTGTGAATAGACTTCGACCGTCACGGGGCATAAGAGAAGGGCAAGGCTTTCACCGGGGCTTGATTGTGTAGCACACCTGCTCGGCTTTGAGGTAGGATACGATTTAGCTTTTTGAGACTTTGATAGAAATATGTAATTAGTTATAAATATTGATGGGTATTGGGCGTGTTTGGGGGTCCCACTCAAGCGGTTGTGATGACCGTTTGAGTGGGTACCGGTGTTGAAATGTGATTGTGGGGTTTGGGAAATCAACCTTGTGCTGGTTCTTACTACTGATTATTTGGGCTTGTTGCCATATGTGGGCTTTTCACCGTAGTTGCTTGATATGTTTACTCATCACACATGCTTTCAATATGAATACTTGGACTGTGCATGCATATTGAATTCTTGAAAGCATATGATAATTCATCTCTTATTTGGTTGCATCTCATTGTATCATAATATCTTGCCTTATATATATCATTTGCATTCATATACTCATGGTTCTGATGAAATTGATATTGGAGTAGTATGATTATGATGTGGGACCAAGGGATCGGGAAAGGTAAGAACACTGTTGAGATTATGACAACACTAAGATGATATTGATATGAGGGGATCAGAGTTGCACGCCTGCAACATGATATTATGACAGCTAAGAGCCGGGCTCCGTGATACAATGAGTTATTCCAGAGCTGAGGGGTATATGGACTTCGCGAGTCCCCCATGAGTCACTTTCATATGGCATACCCATGTGAAGTGTGTATGATGATGGAAAGGTATCTCGCATATGCATTGCATTCTTATCATACATATATTTGTCATATCATTGATTATTTGTTATTGAACTTGTATTTGAAGGGATTGTTGATGATTTGACTAAGTCTGGACATGGAAGGATTACACTTGTTTTGATACTTGAGTTATTGTAGAATTCTTGAAAGCCGAAGTGTGAATAGGTATGAACTCTTATTGAACAAGGAAGCATGTGAACTTTGTGAACCTTTATGTGGACAATGTGACTTTATTTGGATTATTGGACTGTGTAGTATAGGGTTACTTGGTATTTATACCTGATTATGTACTTCCGTCGTTGTCGGCCTATGATGTCTACGGAGGTACGATGTGTACTCATTCTACACTTGTTACTTCTTTCCTTGATGCAGATACAAATGCCACCACCAGCTCGAGACCATGTAGCTGAGTTCGAGCAGTCGATCCTCGATCTTCAGCATATCCTTGGATGTTCTTTATCTATCACAGTCATTTTCTTGCACTTGAGAGACTTGTTTCATACTATATATTTGGTTTTGGCATGCGTTCCCATTTCTCAGACTTGTATCAGATTGTTAGTTCTCTCGTACCCACAGACTAGATCATTTGGGGGTGTTTGGTTGTGACAGACTTATCCTTTCTTCTGCATTATGTATTATCATACAACTTATGTAGTATTACATTTCTTCCGCTTTTATTTATATCTTATCATATAATGATTGGAAGTGGTTCGCCTACGTGGTGGAATTATGTAGGTGCCACCATGATTCCTAAAAAGGGGTCGTGACAAAGTTTAAGACTAGGGGTAATCATTGTAAGCAAGGTGTTCTTCATCCTAATGGTTATATTGTGGAAGGCCTAAGGTAGTGGGAAAATTAACCGTGCGTCTGACTTACTTGGGTTGTTAATCCATTGTAGTGAGGTCTATTATGATTCTGGCATTATTAAGTTTAGGTGGGAATTTAGAGGATTTCTGAAAACTATGAACCTTTATGTAATTAAGTGTTTCATGACTTACTTGTGAATTGGTAGTTATACGACTTGAACAAACTTGGTGGAATCGATACTAATATGAAATGGTAGTCTTATGTGTTGTAAATCCTACGTGTTTAGTGAACCTTTATATGATTAGGCTGATTCGCTTAATTCTATGACCTATTGTGTAGACAACTTGACCTATTCGTCTGAGTGAATTGCTAGTGATAGGATTATGTGGTGTCAACTTGATATTTATCTTTGATTGTGTGGCTTCCGTCGTTGTCAGCCTATGATGTCTACGGGGATACATTGTGCACTCATGCTACACTTGCTGCATATTTCTTAGATGCATGTATTCGGTCTATCAGGTTGCAGTTTGGAGCACGGAAAGCAGAGACAAACTTCTATATTTAGTGGCCTTGATTTCTATCTTATGTAAACTATTCCCTTCATCCGAGAAGTATTGTATATTCCGCTTTTCAGACTTGTATTGTAGAGTCCTTGTATAGGTCAGACCAGGTTCTGAGAAGGAAAGGTTGATGTACGAATCCATTGTTTTTATGATTAAATGAATTTCCTTTTGATTGTAATTTTATTCTCTTCCACATTTATTTTAAACCTTCTTAAAGATAGTTTGGGAAATTGGTTCGCCTACCGGGGGAAATATGTAGGTGCCACCATGACGCTGGTGATTTGGGTCGTGACAGATGGTATATGATCCTTAAATGTAATTTTGTCTTCTACGAGTATTGTGGTATATGTTTCCATTTTGAATGGTATGTTCATTCTTATTATTTTCAATATTCCTATTTCAGACATGGCTAGACAGGGACAAGCTCGAAGTACTCCAAGCGGGAGTTTTCGAAATCGAGCAAGGGAACAATGTAGAAGACTACGTCGTCGTAGGACATATTCCTGAGGATGTGAAGTCATAAGGAACAATGTCCCGAGGGCGATGCAAAATCTACCAAGGGATCAAAGGGCTATACGAAGGGAAGGGGAGAAGAAATTCAGAGAGTTCAAGGTTTTTAAGATGTCTCCTAATGTTTCAGTGCCCGAACATATTGAGCTTTTTCACTAAAATGAGATGAACTGGCTATTTTTATTGTAATATCAGATTGTAAAGCTTTAGTAATTTTAGCAGATTCCCTCTAAGAACCTTTGGGTAGTATTTTAATTGATATTTATCACGAGGTTTGGCCAAGTCAGCCTTTTGAGGTGTATGTTCGAATACTTGAATTCGAGCGGGAGAATTGTGTCCTTATGAACTTGTAAATTGCATTGTGAATTTGTTTTCAATATATGAAGTTATATTGTTTAACTTCCCTTCTGTTACATATTTTGAATGGATTGAGACTTAATTGAAAGTCATTAAAATAATATTCACACTAAGATTTTTTTTCCATTTTGATTAAACGTTTAGATTGTAGATGATGATCGTAAACTTTGTGACGTTTCTATTTTACACTAAATGTGAAGTCATTTATGGGAATTAATTTGCTTGAGTGTGAATATCACATGCATAAATTTGTTAAAGTAAATATTGATGAGTAAACTTGCTCAAACTATCTCATTTAACAAACATGACATCGCAAAGCATAATTGCTGATCTAAACAAGGGTGAGAAACTGAATGGTGAGAATTACGACATCTAGAGTCGTATGATGTGGTATGTGCTTGAAGAGAAAGATACCCTAGAAGGCATTAACCACAATTTGATTTACCCAGGAGAGGGTAGCATTGCTCAACACAGAAGAGATCTCGAAGCATACAATGTATGAAAAAAGAAAGATTCCACTGCACGTGGAATTATTGTAAGTTCTGTTGTTGATGATATCACTCACGGATGTGAGGAATATCCTATTACACCATGTAGGAGAACCACTCCAAACTCATTTAACATGATACAAGAAGAAATGTGGAAAGATAACAATCACTTAAATAAACTATCGATCAAGTATGAAATGCGGAACATACATCTGAGAATCATAATACAACCCCCATAGATCTAGTCAATAATACAAGAGCGCTAGACCGAATACAAAGTTTAAATAAAGGACAACATAGGCCAAAATTGAACTACATAGTCTGAAAATCTGAATCGTGTCTCTCGAATAAAAGTAAAGACAGAGTAAGAGAATAATCATCCAATGTATGCCAGAAGATAGCATCCTCACCCTGAATATTGGAAGTCAACCTGCTCGGACTCAAACTCGAGATCTCGAACTGGCAGAGGAACCTGTATCTACATCAGAAAAGATCCAGCATGTGTAGCATGAGTACACAATGTACCCCTATAGACACATAGGCCTACAACGACAAAAGATAAGTAACAAAGATAAATATCAAGTTGACACCAGATAAACCTATACTAGACAGTTCAATAGTCCATATAAGTCACGTTGTACACATATCAATTCACCGATTTATCACATTATTCACATAAGGTTCCAATCACAATCAAGTACAATCAATCCATTCACATATACAGGGACCTTACTATCATAGTACCCACCGACTAGTACTCTATTATTCAAGTCATACTCAAGCTTAACCCCACTTACCCAACTTATCATACGAAATAAACGAGTTAGACTTATAACAGAACAAGTATTTTAGAACTCTTCCAAGAGTGTTACACCTAAGCTAAACATGATGACGTTAACTCTTTTATTAACCTTAACATTTACACTTAGTTAGGCCTCTATACAGTTACGGTCTGACACACATAGGTCGTTCCACATCTACCTTTCAACTAGTGACACTTATCACATGTTCCTTACTAGACTCGTTACCCAGTCACATGATCAATTACCAGACAACACACAAATGCACATAATTCCCTGGACCTAAACTATAGTCATGACATAATTTTACATTTCCGACCATAGTAGTAGTTGACATCAAACACTTAGACTTGCAATTATTAAATCCCAAAAATCCATACATGAGGAAGCAAGCCACACATGACAACCAAACCAATTCAACAACCTCATTCATTTATCCAAGTGTTCATAGAGACCAGCATAATTATTATTTCCAAGTATTCACAGAGACAATCTCAATCATAGCGACCATTCCGGTCCAATACAATCAATTCAATCCAAATAAGTTAGGGTTTCACCCAAGTTCCAATAACCAATCATATCACATTACCAAACCATAATTAATCAATGTATAGATACATGTATCATATGAATGTCATGCATATGCAAGGTACCTTTCTCAACCTGGTATATAATACGTCAAGGTTTCACTATGATCCGTACACCCATGGGGTACCCGCGAAATCCATATACTGCTCCTAGCCAGTCGAAATTCCACACATGAATCTGGATAGAGCCCTAAACTCATTTGACTGAATAATATCATGTTGTAGGCGTGCAACTCCATTCCCCGCGTGTCAATATCCATTGCGGCGTGCAACCTGAGCTATCAGTATTATCATCATCTCAATGTTGCCATAATCTTATAAGTGTTCTTACCCTTCCAGCCTCTTAGGCTTCCATACCTCTCATAGTAATATCACAGAACTATGAGTGTATGAATGCAAACGATAATATAAGGCAAGATATCATGATATAATGAGGTGAAACTAAGGCTGGCCAGTGGGCCGGGTCAGCCCTGACACCACTCCGACCCCGACATTTTAAAACAAAATTATGGTATCGGGACTCGAACCGGGACGGGACATGGTCTCGCCCTGTCCTGCCCCAGTTCTGTCAGGCCTGACCCGATCCCGCCCCAGATCCCGCCCTAAAACCCCTCTTTTCACAAATAACCGTTGCACCAACGATCATTTTACATTTTGGCTGTTGTGCAACGGACATTTTTGGCATCCCCCAACCCCCTTAATATTTATTTTTAACTCATAAGTTATTATATTTACACTTTAACCCAATTTCTCAACTATAAATACCTCATTTTATCTTCATTTTTCTCACAAATCTTCCTACATTCTCTCTAATCTCTCAATCTATCTCTCTACAAGTCTACATTCTCTACTAAATATTGAATTTTATTTATTCATTTGGGAGTGTAGTTGGCAACTAGCTTGAGGATCTTCCATCGAGCAAAGTTTCAATTTTCAACCTCTCGATTACACGTCGACGTTACGTCGGCGTTTGGTACATTCGTTCCTTCATTAAATTTTATTGTCTGTTTATTTTATTTAGCGCGCTTAATTTCATTTACTTTAATTATTTATTTGTATAATTATAAATTATAATGGAAGGATTTAAACGTATGCTTACGGGTAGGGGTCAGGCTTCTTCTAGTAGGGCCAACAAGGGCAAGAGTACTTCTTCTAGTCATCCCATTTCTAGACAGAATCCTATTCCTACACAGGATGATTTTGTTGATACTGAACATTTTCCTACAATACCATTAGATTTAGACGAGGAGCTATTTTTTGGAACTCAAGAAGACTTTAATTTAGACGATGATCTAGATGATACACCCACTAATGTAGATGACAACACACCCACTAGTACACCTTCAACTGAAATGCCTTATATTCCCCCTAGTATGTGACGAGGTCCAGCAAAACGACCATTAAAATCAGATGCATGAACATTTTTTGATAGGGACGTAGAGAATCAACTAGCTAGATGTAAAATTTGTAAAGATGTTTTCAAATTTAAAACTGGAAAAGGTCACGGGGGGGGGGGGGGTTAATGAGACACGTAACAAGGGCTCATCCAGCTAGGTATGCCCAATACGAGGCTTCAAAACCGGGTGCGCAAATCTCCGCTCCATCGGGACAAGGTTCACATACTGTCCGGACCAAGTACAGGGTCAAATTAACCCCACGACGGGGGAATTATAGGCCCTAATTACAATAAACATAGAGATAGGGAAGTGATAGCAAAATTAGTTGTTGTGGAGGGTTTGCCTTTTTCATTTCCTTCATCTGCTGGTTTTATTCATTACATTAGAGAAATGTATAATCCTGCTTTTAACGGTTTTCCTAGATCAACTATTAAGAGAGATGTATTTAAATTTGCACATGAATATCAACAGTATTTACGTTATTCATTATATCATTTTAATGGCAAAGTGGCTATCACTTCTGATATAGGCCGTAGTACTAACGACCATGATTATTTAACGGTAACCTGTCATTAGATATATTATAAATGGTCTATGCAAAAATGTATCTTAGTGTATAGATATATAGATGATAGGCACACAAGTACTTTTATTGCAGAAAATATTTATCAAGTGTGCGATTATTACAGAATAACTGATAAAATTATGACTATTACATTCGATAACACTTCTTCTAACAATTATGTTATTACAATTTTAAAAAATAGTTTAACTCCATCTTTTCCAGATCATTTTCATATAAAATGTGCGGATATATAACTTAGTTGTAAAGGATGGTTTGTCACTTTTTGAAGACATTCTTAGTAAAATACAATTTTCTATAAACTTTATTTTAAAAAATAATAGAATACAATGAAAAAAAGAATATAAAAAAACTTGTCACGATTGCCAACTACCTTATAGAAAAATTGCAGAAGAAGTACCCACTAGGTGAAATTCTTTATATGAGCAACTACTTGTTGCTTATGACTATAGAAAACATATAACTTTATTTTTTAACTCTCATAATCAAAATACAACTGATATGGTTGTAGATAGCGATTGGGGAAAAATTTCCGAACTTATTGTATTTCTATAGAAATTTTTTCAAGCAACAAAAAAAAATTTCGATATATATTATCCTACTATTTAAACTATGTTGTTTTATATAACTCTAATATTTTTACTTCTTAATGAATATATGGTTAAACCAGCTTATAAGGCAGCTATTAAAAAATATTTATCAAACTAAAAAAATATTTTATTTCTATTCCCACTATTTATATTATTGGTGTTGTATTAAATCTGACTATTAAAATAGACGGTACTAAATCACTTATTGAAACTATTTATGATTGTATAGCAATACTACCACCTCCAAGTCCTAAAAATCCAAATCACCCACCACCTATTGAACAAACTAAAGAAGAAGTATTGTCTAGTATAGAAGACGAATGCAAAAAAAGTATATAGGTTTTACCAACAAGAAAGTGCTAGCAACCTACCGGCTTCCATACCATCTTCTTCTTCTTTTTTAACACAACCTCACAAAAGACATGTTGTTTATGTGGCTAGTATTGAAAGCCTCAGAAATAGAATGTGCGGCCGTAACGCTACTAACCAAATTAGCGAGTTTGATATTTTTGTTTTGCAAGGTTCTGTACTGTACCAAGCAGTTCTCAATGAAGAAGGACGTGAAGACTTGCTGAAATACCGGAGGGGGAATGAGAAGACCTTTCCGATAATTTCAGTGATGACCCGAGATGTTTTGAACATTCAAGCGTCATCAACGACGTCTGAAAGCGCTTTTCTGCCGACAGATATCACGTAGGAGAGCACAGACACTCATTAGCCGGATATTGCAGTATTATTCAGAGATTGAATACGAGCGGAGCGGAGAAGGTGCGGTCAACTGGAGATCAATAACGAAGAAGATGAAAACTACAAAGAAATCTTATTCGAAGGTGGAAGCGACGTGGAGCAATTTGAGCAACAAATACCAATTCCAACCGGAGAACCACAGGAAATTATCAAGAAACTAGAACAGGTTTTTCTCAAAATGTAATTTTTTAATTGCAATTTTACTATGTAATTTGAAATTTTTGAACAACACCACAAAGTTACAATTTTGACAATTGTATTTGTATTACAAAAAAAATAATATGTCTATTAAATAATATAAGAGACACAAAAACAGCCTTGAGATATTTTTATTACAATATCTTGTTCAATTATTGAGTTGTTTATATATGTTATTTTTTAAATTAAGTGCATAAAAAAAACCGCCATGACCCGATCCCGCCCTGCCCCGACTCGATCCCGTTCCCGCCCCGACCCGATTTCGACAGGAACGGGATCGGGATGGGACTTCGGTGAATCCCGCATGTCCCGCCCTGACTCGATCCGGCCCCTCCCCCGTCCAGTCCCGCCCCGGCCCGTTCCCGCCAAACCCGCCCGACTCATCCCGGCCTGGCCCGTTGGCCACCCTAGATGAAACCAAGTAAGGAGATGAAATATCACATGCTTTCAAGAGTTCAATAACACACATATAATCCAATACACATGATTTCACATCAAAGCAGTCCATCAACTATAATCCTCATAAAATTAGGATATCATATCAAAGCATGTGTGTTGAATAAACACAACAATATCAAATATGGTGACGAGCCCACATATTAGCGACAAGCTCAAATAACAGCAGTCGGAATCAGCATAAAGCTGATCCCCCAAATCACCCATCATTACAGTTCCACACCGGTACCCACTCAAACTTTCATCACAATCGTTTGATTGGTACTCCCAAACACAGTCAATACTTCTCAACATTTATAACTACTACTACGTACTTCTATCAGAGTCTTGAAAAGCTAAATCGTAGACTACCTCAAAGATGAGCAGGTGCGCTCCAAAATCAATCCTCGGTGATAGCCTTGCCCTTCCTTTGTGCCTCGTGATAATTAAAGTCTATTCACACATATCACTTCGTCAATATAAAGCTAATACAACAAAACAATACTTTAAATACCTATCCCGGGCCCACGCTACCAAGATCCGAACTTTATTACACAAAAACCATTATTACATATTAGGTAGTCATATCCTAGAGTTAATTGAAAATCTATTCACATTTGATACCCCAATTGAACAATAATCTAAAGCCCCAATTTGAAACCCTAGATTCTTCCCCTTTTAGAAAACAAACTTGTATAATCAAATTAAGCTTAACCACATGATAATCTAACATAATCCAATCCTAATTCATGATATTAACACAATTTGATCCATCAATCTCCATTAAAATCACTCATATAACTCTCTTATTCTCAAAACATGCATCACTCATCTCCCCTAACTCAAATAACAGGATAAACCACAATTAATAAGCTTAGAATCATAAACTTAAACCAAATAATGAAAGAAACTCTTACCCAAGGGTTGAAATTGCTCTTAAGGCTCTGGTTATACTCCCAAACGACATTGGAATCGAGAAGGACTATTTTGGGAAAGAAAATTCTGACCTAAATATATTTATAGGACAGAACAGTGATCTGCCCCAGTAGAATTGACTTCGCTGGAGAGGACCTACTACAGTAGAAAACCTTCCGTTGGGGCGAGAGTCACTTGACACACCACCTCTTTCCACGGCGGACCTGACACCACTGTGGCAAAACTCCCATGACTCCCAGATTCTTCTTTAACGAGCCAACTTCTCACCGAGGTAGAGCCGCCAGAGCGGATGCTGGTGCCGTCATGGTGGACACTAGACACCACCAGATGAAAATTAGCCAAATCCTACATTGAACGTCCGAAAAACTCCTAGAACCCTCCTAACACAAACTAGACATGCTTGTCTAAGGTATACAGTGCTATGAACTCACTCGTGCCCTCGAATATCACATATCACTGAGCTAAGGCACACTTTTCTAAACAATTGTCTGAGATAAACCAAAAATCCAAAATTTACAAATAAAGCCACAAAACATATTTGATTGCCTCGAGAAGTGGACCAATGACTTGACTAAGTCATAAATGAACCTGTGGAACTACCGAAAGTGACAGAACTCGGAAATGAACTCATTTAGCCAAAAAACAATTTTGAGTCAAACTAATCAACTCTAAGTTTCCAGATTTGGGCCTTTTTATCCAAAATTCATGAAAATGGAGCTCAGAATCCATGCCACCATCCTCGCGCATCACAAACCCCACATAGAGTTTATAAAAAAGGGTTAGTTATACAAATAAAGGTCTTTAGCTAAAAATGACCAGACGGGTCATTACATATGACCGGGTACGATAACACCGAGTTGTTACACCCTGTAGTTTGAGTTTCGTCGTGTCATTGATAAATACCAATGACTCGAAGGTAGGTATGGCCTTACAAAAGAGTAATGAAATCTTACGACTTGTTTATAGAAATCCCGAGTTGTTGAGAATTCAAACGGATCGACAAAATCATATTTCGACAAAAAATCAAAAAATCTGGGTAGTTTGACGACAGAGTTGACGGACCGTCAAAGTGCAAATCCAGACCATCAAAGTTATTTGAGATTTCTAATCTCTGGAGGCAGATTGATATCCTGTCGAATGGTTGACAGACCATCAAATTTACCACTATGAGCTATAAAATACCATGGCAGTTTGATGGGAAGAGTGACGGCCCGTCGAGTATTTGATGGTACTGTAAATTCCACCATCGAATTACGGCGGTGGAAAATTTTACGGGTTTAAATATGGGTTGGTCGACTCAGCCTCATTTTTACTCAAAAATCATATTCTAACTCTCTCAATCGCACCATATCATTCCTAGATCAATCCAAATCTGAAACACGATAGATTAATGCATAATTCCCGTAGTAATCGCAAGAATTATCATCTCCGTATTGAAGAGATTTCTGGAAACCCTTGGAATGTGGGGCAAAGTGTTGTTTTGAGAAGATTTGGGTGTATCAAGGTAAAATTCACCTTTATTTATCTATAATTATGGTTAATTGATGACTCAGAGTAACTTATGAAAGGATTTTCGTAATCAAAACTCAGAGACATATGAAATCATGATAATATGATTTATGGGCGGTTTTTCTTAGATTATGAAGTAATATTGATAAGTAATTCGATTGTTGATGAAATGGAACTAAGGAAGAAAATGCCGAAAGATCGTAAGATCAAGTTACTTGCGTACCCTCTGTTAAGGAATCTAAGAACCCTTCATGTTAAGATTGTCGATAAGATACCTAAATGAAGTTTCTTTATGAAATATGAATTTGATATTGATAATCGACCCTTTGTTTGATGTAGATAACTATCCGTATAGAGTACGAGGGCTTATAACAAGATTGTAACTTCAAGGACAATGTATGTAGGGTTTTCTTTCTTCTTTTGGCATGATTTATATAAATGAGATGTAAATGCAACGTCACTCCATAATGATTCCACTCTTAATATCTACATGTCTCCGTGTTGACTCATGATTATACAATATTTATATTGTTGTTATATAATGCATTTATATTTCCCTTAGAGGCCTATGACGTTATATACGCAACTTATACGTAAATGACATTGATGATATTTCTCTCAGAGGCCTATGTCATTATATACACAGCTTATACATATATGACATTGATGATATAGCCCACATAAGCCTACAACATTATATATACGATTATTATACACATCTATACAGTCTGATGCGTTATGACATTATGAGTTTCAGGTGGTATCTCTGATTTCCTTGGATCACTGTTGCTTTATTTACTGTTGATTATGCCTTACATATTCAGTACATCTTTCATACTGATGTTCCTTTAGGGGCACCGTGTTCATACCCGCAGGTTTAGATAGACTAAGCGACGCTCCTCCCCAGTAGGTGATCTGCTTAACTGAGATATTGGTGTACTCCCTTGTCTTGGAGTTACAGTATATGAGTCTTTAGGTATTGTTTTATATATGCTACTAGCATTTTGGGGTTTGGCGGGGCCCTATCCTGTCTTGTTGATATGTACATGTTACTCTTAGAGGCTTGCATACTTATAGGTAGAGGATGTTGGTATGTCGTGGTCTTGTCAGCTCTTTTTATCATCAATACACTCATGTTGTGGCCTTGTCGGCCTTGGATATTTGTACATATGTATATCCCGCTGGAACGTTTTTGTGTGCATATTATCTTTTAGTCTTGTGGTATATGGGTAGTTAGAGGCTTTGTTATCCCAAGTTTCATGTTTCAGGGTTCAGGTACTATAGTGGTAGGCTCAGGCCTTCAGGCACTGGGTGCCTTCCCCCAAGGTTGGGGTGTGACACAAGTCCTATTATGGTCGGGTATGATATGATGATTGTTATGGTTCACTTTTATGCGGGTAAACGCATAAGAGCTACTATGAACTTGGATGGTGCTCTAAGTCGGATAATATTTTTAGAGTCGCCACCTAATTTATAGGTAAATTAGGAAATCCAGTGTGAAAAGGTTTATTCAAAATGTTTGAAAAATCATATCTAAACTAGAGTCAAGGTAAGGATTTTGGTGATCCCCCGGAGAAGGTGTTAGCACCCCGGTATTAAGGATCCGTAGAATATGATTGACCTACAGGTTCTATAGCATGCTTTAAAATGATTTAAATGTCTTTAAGTCTTTAAAAATCCGCAAAATATTTGTCATTCATTTATTCAAAACTCAAAGTTTTGTTTGAAAACGAGTTAAGCTTCCTCTAAAAATTATATGAACGGGATCAATTTGTTTTTAGACTAAGAACACCCAAATGCGAATTTGAGTAGAACTCTACTTCTAGTCTAACAATATTGTTCCATCTTTACCTTGCATATTTTGAAAATCTTTTCAAGATTTTGAAGTGAGTATGATTCCTTTTAAAATGACAAGTTGGTTTTGGAAGAAAAAGTAATCCAAAATGGTTTTTGTTCCTTTTTTGCATGCTATATCTCCCAAGGTTAACATTATATGCTAACATCCCAAAAATATTAACTCAATTCAAGTCCGAAGATAGGTTTTGAAGTTCAAAAACATTTAATTGGACTGAGCCCGTAAGACTATCTAAAATGTCAATTTTAAGCCTCAAACTAAAAATCAGCAGCCCAATTGTTTGTCATTGAGGCCCATTCGGGTCTTTCTCAATTCTTTCAATTCAAATCCAAAAGTTCAAACTTAGTTCTAAGATCCAATAGTCATGAATTTCAAATTCCAAGTCTTATCTCAAACCTCATTTTGGAAATCAGTTTTCCTTGATTTTTACAATATCAAAACAATCCCATTTTATTCGGCTTTTCAAATTTGGACAAGTTTTTAAATCATTTGGTGACTCTAAATTAAACGATATATGTATCGTTTGTCTATCCTTAAGTCTTAACCATAATAAAGAGGTCACAATAACTTCAAAATATGTTTTCATTACAAAGAATACATATATACAATATAATAAGAAATAAAAAAAGAGGGTTTAGGTTGGTGGGCCTACCAAAGCCCACTAGTTGGCTATTTCACTCATAGCTGGGTCTTCGCATAAATATTATCTTCTCTTTTTATTCAAACTCTATCAAGAAATTATGCTTTTTTTGGGCCTCAACCCAACTGGTTGATCAATGGAATGACGGAAGTGAGGCCCAAAGGGCTTGTCTCGTGTGTCTCGGCAGTGGAGAGAGGAAGGGAAAAAAAGAAAGAACTTAGTTAGAACGCACCCAAGACTTATCAATTTATGAGGGAATAGAATATCACACAAAGCAAACCACATAAAACAGATGCAAGCCCAAAAAATGAGTAATTGAAGGTAAGGAAGCTCAAACAGTCCTCATAACATAAAGAAGATAAGTTAAAGGGCTCGGCCCAACAATATAATGTGAAGGTAGAAGCACAAAAAAAGAAAGAAAATAATGTAGGTGGTCCAGGCGCAAATGATTCTGTAAATGATGATTTTCATCTAATATATACAAGCAATATATATCAGACCTGTATACTTTGTATACATCAAGTATACATGGTATACAACCTATTTATTGTAGTGTATATCAAGGAATGGATACCAAACTTTGCATTAGATGACAAGAAATACATTCAATAAACACTTAGCATATTAGATCCTACATTCCTATACTCATACAACTTAGATTCAGCCCATGGATATAAACTCTTATGACTATAAGCCAAACAAGGCAACTTGACCCTATTTGACTTAAACACTCATGTAGAAGCCAAATGATCCAATATTAAGATTGGAAACAGTCAACAATATCCTTCTTATCCTTGGTCTAGGATAAACAATATGAGTAGGACAAGTTGTAACATAGGCCAAACAAACAGTCAAACAAGTCCCATATTAGTCCTAGAACTAGGTAAATCATTTTGGGCAAGAGGTAGTCATGTTATGAGTTAGTAACCAAGCATACCAGCAACAACAGATCATTTTGGGGGTCATTTTAACCTTATCACAGACTTATACCACTCTTAATCAAGTGTATATGTAAATCAGAGTTGAACAAGTTTCCATTCCTAATGACCATACACAACAACTGATTTCAAGCCATCTCTAGGCGCATACATGTTTTGAACTAGGTGTAAAGGATATCCCCTGGTCTAATGAAACTCATAATCATAAAATAAATGTAGCTAAACAGCTTAAGTTAAACTATACAAGCAAAGATAGCTACTTGTTATGCTAATTTTTGACTTCAAATCTCCTTGAACTAAGTTTATGATGTTCAAATTAGACAAAGTAGACATTTAGGATAAGAAAGGAATGTATAACCCCTAGACATGGTAATTTTCACTCATTTTTACCTAAATCAATATGGAATAGTTGACAACACACATATCTAAACAAGTTTCAAATTAGCTTATTAGGCATATTTGAGAGATATCTCTTGATGGTGTCGAAGGTTTTCTGGAACTCATCCTTCCATTTAGTGGGTGCATCCCTTTTCAATATCTTCGGAATGGGTTCCACGATCACCGTAGACAGGCGATGAAGCACCCAATGTGGTTCAACCTTCCCAAGAAACTCATGACATCCTTCTTGGTTTCTGGCAGTGGTAGCTCTTGAATGGCTTTGATTTTTGTGGGATCTAGATCTATGCCCCTGTGGCTAACTATTAACCCCAACAACTTTTTGGCAGGCACTCCAAATGTGAACTTGGAAAGATTCAATTTCATATTGAACTTGCGGAGTCAGTCGAAGAACTTTCGCAAGTGTATGATATGATCGGTGCTTTCTTGCGACTTGATTATGACGTTGTCCATGTAGACCTCTATTTCTTTGTGCATCATATCATAGAAGATGACAGTCATTACTCTCACGTAAGTAGCACCGACATTCTTGAGGTTGAATGGCTTTTCACGGTAATGGTATACTCCCTATGGAGTGATGAATGTTGTTTTCTGTGCATCTTCCTCGCTCATCAGAATTTGATGGTAACCGATGAAGCAATCCACAAATGACTATAACTCGTGATTTGCACAATTATCGATGAGTATGTGGATATTTAGAAGTGGAAAGTTATCCTTGGTACTAGTTCGGTTTAGATCAGGGTAGTCCATGCAGATTCAGATCTTTCCGTCTTTTTAATCGGGGTGAATCCCTCGTTGATTGGTATCTTGTAAGCTATGATGTATGTGCTCAATCCGGGCATATCCGTGTATGACCACGCGAATACGTCAATGTACTCTCTTAACAAATTTATTAACTCTTCTTTTATGGGCACGTCCAAATGTGCACTTATACGAGTTTCTTTGACCATTTCCTCATCCTCGAGGTTAATTGTTTCTGTTTCATCCAAATTAGGCGTTTGCCTATTCTCATACTGATCTTCCTCATCGACGAGGTCTTTTGGTAACTCTACTTCCTCGTCATACTCCTCATATTCTTTCTCATCAGTATCACTCGACTCGCTTATTTTGCGACATGACATGACATTATGAGTTATTTTAATATTATTATTAAAAAATAGGACAAAACATCGTTAGTGCATAAAAATGTTAAAAAAATAAAAGACTATTTTTTCATAAATTGAGGCTTTCATTGATTTTGATAAAAAGTACAAACTGCGGTCCTGACTCAGATAAATGTAGAGTCATTTCCGTTTTTAAACATTATGTAAAAAGTAATGACATAAATGGTGAATGCTCGGGCCTCAGCCGATTTTCACTGATTTTTGAAAGCAAATTTAAAATTCTCTACCGATGAGCCAAAAGTGGGGTAAAGGTCCAGTTGTACAACTACTCATTTGTATCAGCGTCGTGGATGGTGGGTGCTTCAAAGCATTCCTCTAGTATTGCGACACACTCTTCCTCTTGGAACACATCCCTAAACCTTATTTTAGGTCCCACCATTGTGCATGGGCATGCGGACCTGAAATGACTAATATAAACCTGGTAAAGGATTTCTCATATATGGAGGATCTCTCTTTTTCTCTTTAGCATCCGAGGCTTCTTCGGAGCTCGGTATGTACCTAAGACCAAAGTGATACTCATTACCCAGAACTGACACAAGTTCTCGGATGCCTTAGAGCTATCGTCCTAGACCTTTTCAAGGCTCGAACCCATTCTGGAGCATAGGTCCAAAGATTATTTTATAGACTGGTGGCATTGGGATTTATTTATCATCCCTTCGGTGGGCGAATCCCATGAGTTCCACTATATGGAAGTTTGTATCTTTCAGGACTGCTTTTTATTACAAGCATAGAGTTGTTAGGATAGTTATGAATGCTACCTATTCCATGGATTATAGCCTCGTGGTCTTTCCAGACAAACTTCAACGATTGGTGGAGAGATGATGGCACTGCTCTGGCCATATGTATCCACGGTCTTCCCAGTAGGAGATTGTAGTTTGCACTGATGTTCATAACTTGGAATTCAGTCGTAAACTCTATGGGTCCTATTTTTACATTGAGATCCACGTCACTTGCGGGGTAAAACTATGCCCCATCAAAAGCTTTTACATTGGTATGACTCTGGTGTATCTTTCCAATGTCATAGCCCAGTTTCTTCAATATGGACTCGGGGCATATATTAAGTTAAGCCCCATTATCAACAAGTACTTGGGAGTTAACTTTTTCTCTACATTTGATAGTGATACAGAAGGCCTTGTTATGTGTTGTTCCCTCTTTTGGCAATTCATCAGTGGTGAATGAAACATCATGTGCTCCAATGACGTGGCATACTATGTCGACCAATGTTTCACTACTTGTCCCTACTGGGATGTGGACTTTGTCAAACACCTTCATTTGGGCCTGCCAATGTTGTGAAGAGCTCAAAAGCAGTGACATCACCAATATTCTAGCCGATGTTTTCTACAAGTGTTCAATAATGGAGTAACATTTCGACTGCATCCTACGCCAAAATCCTCAGCTTCTCCATCTGTGATGGGTCTTCTTTGATTTGTTTCTTTATGGGGTGCTCCTTGCACCAATTCTTCAGGAGTATAACATCTCCCTGATCTTTTCATACCTTGGATCATGGCCGTGATCTCTTTTCTTAGAGCCGAGATGACTACTTTTGGTACCTGGACCACATATGACTTCTTTGGAGCTGGGATCAATACCTTGAAATTAGGATGCTCTTATAGCATGAGGAAAGCAACCATGCGCTCTTAGATTTAAATACCCTCTTGGTCCAATGGTTAGCATATAACTCAGTCTTCCTCTTATTCGATCATGTGGATATGATTGGTACCAGGATTCAGGAGAGGGTTTGTATTCAGATTTGGCGCTACGGCCTCCAAAATAATCTCTTGTTTGTTAATAAAATCTTGTAACTTGTGCTTAAGATTAATGAAATCATCCATTGTGTGCCCATTCCCCCAGAATGGTAAGCACGAGTTTGGTCGGCTCTGTAAAAAGGACTCCTTGGGTTGGCAGGCTTTGGTGAAACAATTTTGATAATACCATCAATGTTTAATTTGGTGAACAGACTGGTTTGTGTTTTTGGAAGTGGAGTGAACATCTGAGGAGGCTTTTTTCAAAATTCAGATGTGGTAAGTCATATGTGGCCGGAGGCACTGATTATGGTAATTTTGCTGGTTTTAAGGTGCTTGATACACGGTTGTAGGAACATGATAATTTTGAGATAAAGCTTGGTAGGTGGGTACATATGTTTGGTAGTTTGTTTGTGGAGCTTGGTAGTTCGGCTATGCGTAATATACTGGCACAGGTCTTTGGTTGACGACATGTAATTACCCGGAGGAGGAGATTGGTATACATCGAAGGATGACTGTGATCCTTCTCTTCTACGTCTTCTCGGGCTGGGGTGTGAGAGTCGTTTGCCACGTCCTCTCTTTTCTTCCTTGTAGCTCCGGTGAAACTTGTTGAGCCAGCTTTATTGACAATGCTAACGATCTTTCCAGTTTTGAGGCTATTTTCCATTGCCTTTCCTATTCTAACTAAATCGGTGAACGACCTCCTGACCATATCCAACATTCGATCATAATAATCTAACTCTTAAGATCGGATGAATGCTGAAACCAGTTCCTCCTCAAATTTGATAGATTCACCCTTGGAAACAAGAAGTTCTGGTCCGAGAAAGATAATATCAACCATTTGCCGTCCTTCCGACGCATCCGTTATGAGTCTTCTTTTCGATTATAATCGATGGAATCGACCATTTCGCTACATAAAGAATAATCGATTTGAACAAGCCGTAAGAACTGAAATGTCACAATATTTTTTTGACACATGTAAAAGTGATGGAAATCAAAGAATATCTTTTACATACCCCCCAAGTTTATCAGCTTTTTGGAAAATGATAAACTTGGGATCCTATGGATGAAGACATGGTCTCTCTGGATCCCATTGAATTCCCTTCGGAGGAGGAGCCTTATAAAGATCGTATTGATTCTTATCAAAGAAAGACATGGTCATATAATCGTGCTTACATAGATGCTTTTTATACACGATTCTTTGTTGGTGGGATAAGAGGATTAACTGAATTTACTCATAGAGGCCAAACCTCCATTTCTCCTACCCGTTGTCCCCCCTGTTTGGCTCTTCCTCTAAGGGGTTTTTGTGTAACAAACACATAATGTCCACTGAAACGCCCATGAGGGGAGTACGTTCGCAAGAATGAAACTCAAAGGAATTGATGGGGGCCCGCACAAGCGGTGGAACATGTGGTTTAATTGTTCTATCTCGGAGTATCCATTCACTCGAAACTGCTAGGCTTCGGTTTCTACTTTTCGTAAGCGAGAACGAGCTTTTTCGAGTTGTTTCCTTCTTCCCTTTTGATTGGGTTTGATTCATCCTTTCAATTTCGATTGAGTCTATCTCAAAATTCATAATGTTCAAAACTTATTCAAAGGGAAGTAGACTACTCAAGAATTTTCTATTTTATTTGTTGGAATTGAATTTGACTACTCATCGAAGGCTGTAGTCGGGTGACTTCGATCCTTTACCTACTTGCATATTCGCGGTAGGTTTCTATTGACTTTTTTCTGATTTTTTCCAAAGAATAGCGATCAGGCACATTTTCCACGTTAAAGCGGAATCTATCCATGAAGGCCTTTGCCATTTCTTTCCACGAGTCCTAGCGATGAATATCTTATGTTGTAAACCACTTCGATGCATCAACTATGAGGCTTTGGCTAAAAAGCCTCATTATCAATGCCTCATTTCCTTTGACGCCGACCAATTGATCACAGTAAGATCTCATATGGGCTTTGGGGTTTCCTGTGCTATTAAAGAGGTCAAATTTAGGTACTTTGAATCCGTTTGGAAAATCAAAATCTTGATGCATGCACAAGTCTTCATATCTCAATCTCGTTGCTTTGCGGGAGCTCTTGTTAGATTTTTCGAACAAGTCCATCATTTTTTATTCCATCTCTTTGTCCCTTCGGTCCTGCTCAGACCTCCACGCTCTTTCCATCTCTTCATAGTGATCAAGTTCTAGTGAAGAGTCAATAGGAGTGATAGGAGTTTGGAATGATATAGTGTGGTGCGCGGGGCGACTTTTGAGAGTGCCCGCAATTCTGGGAGTAACATGAGTAGTAGTGTTTTGGTGGATGTTAGGAATAGTGTAGGCCAGTGGTGCCTAAAAAGCAGGCACATAGTGGGAGGTCCCAACTATGTGGGTTGAATTTACTAGAGGCGGTGTTTGGTATGATGTACCAGCATGAGTATTTGGGAAGTGTTCAGGTACGGGTGAATTCAGAGATGGAAAATGTGGTGGAGGCCTTCTTGCCTCAGGAGCAGTTGCTTCCCTAACATCGTTAATGGCTTCATTCTTTGATACCTGCTCTTGCAGGTCCACTATGTTCTTGAATAGCATGTTGATTACGTCCTCAGTGTGCGATGCAGTTTGGAGATCTTGAGGCACAACGTCCTCAATAGTCAGATTATTCTTGTTTTGAGCTTCCTCGGGAGTACCAATCATTGCTTCTTTATCTTGTTGATTTAGGGATGCTGTCATGACTTCAGATCTGGTGAAGTATGCCAGTGTAACGCAACAGATCGACCATCTTTCTATTAGAAGAAAAACAACAAAAGAAAATAACGTTAGTACGTTAGTTGGAAATCACAAATACAAGATGTCGCACATAAGTGGCTAACAAGGCACATTAACTCATGTATTAGATCAGAATTCTTGATTGATTTTTCCATTCCTGGGATATTTTGGTCATTTTGGCTAATTTTGGTTTTTTAGGGTTTCGGTTAGAAGGTCTATAGTTGATTTGCCATCACACTATCGTTGAACCACAAATCATCCTATAAATAGGGGGATTATAATTTATATAATATAAGGGTCGAGTATTAAATAGACTGCCTACGCATCCCTTCTCGGAAATTTAGGACCTTCCGTAGTTCAGGTTATAGAAATTATATCCTAATTTCATCTACTCGAATCTTACCCTGACTAGGCCCAATATGGGCTTTCCACGTATCCCTCATCGGGACATCAGGTCGGATGTGGTTTCATTTACAAAAAGTGGGAGTGAGATAATATTTGATTGAAAGCAAAATGGTCTAAACTATCCAAAAGATGACTTCACCTCGAAGCCATGGCGGGTCATCGTCCTTACTTTCCTGGTGACTTTTCTAAAAGCGACCTTGTATCATAGGCCAAATCTGATCGATATTGACCAAATGCTCTAGCTCAAACATGAAAGCATCACACTCTTCGATGTCGTGCCCAAGATCCCATGAATGGTACAAGCATATCTTCGTCCTGGAAGTGCTTGCAAAGAGTTTCCAGGTGGTCTTGAGTGGGCAAACCTTGCCGATACGAACCAAGAGTGAGAAGATATCTGCGTACTAATCTTCCAAGATAGCGAAGTCGTAACGCCAAAGCTGTGTGTCTATGGTGATTCCTTCACCAGACAGAATAGAGTCATAGACCAGTAGTGAGTGTCATTCCCACAGGTTACGGATGACTTTCTCATCAATCAGTCTGACAACACTTTTCTTGAAGACTATGCATTCATCAGTGTCGTGTCCAGGCTGGCTTATGTGATATAGACACCTTTTCTGAGCAAGGAGAGGTGCACAAGTCGGGAGGATGTGTGAGCTAGTGTGTGCCAATCCTGCAACTTTTATCCCATTGAAGACCTCGATGTTTCACACTTCCCTTGGTGCAACTCTGAAATGAGAACCATGGGCTTTGAAGGCAATCACCTACCACATTAGATATGATCTATGGAGAGGCCCTTGTGGCGCCCCATAGTGATTTGCAGCTTCATCGATGACTGGGGTAACTATTTCAAGTACCCCGCTTGTTTTGCCATACGATGTTGGGTCATCCTCAGGTAAGTGTGTCAGAGAGACATAGTTGTCCACTATATTCTTGACCTCTTCAGGGAGATTTTGGTATTGCGGCTTTCCTTCGGGAGACTCTTCAACGAGGTTTCCCACAAATTCCAAAATCTTATCCACTTCTTCTATCTTGGCTCTTACCAAGTCAGTCTTTTTGTCAACCTCATTCATCTTGAGTTTTGCCAAGTCAATCTTCGTGTTTATCTTGTGAATTTTTCCTGAAGTGAATCCTCAATCTCTTCCTCACTAACGAGATCAATAGTTGGTGACATGGCACTTTGGTTGTCAGTAGCATCTATCATAACAAATCAACCTTTAGGAGGAGGTGAATTTAGTCAGCTTTTAGTATTTTCTTGTATTTTTCTTTTTGATTAGGGTCCAAAATGTGGGACCAATCAAGAGTTCAAACGGAACATATGAAAACACATAAGCAATTTATATCACAAAAGCACGTAGGTAATTATAATATTCACATTCCTACACCTCGTTACTCCAAGACTTTCTAATTATTTGAAGCATAAATGTGCCAAATGTTAATAAACCATTGCCCAATAATCTTTCCATAAATGATAATATCTTCCCCAATGGGGTTACAAGGCATGAATAAAATGGTAAATCAGAAGTAGTTGCCTCCAGTGGCGGATGATGAAGCTATATCAGCCCGAGCTCTCTTGGCCATTCGGAGGGCGGACTAGATCATGACATAAGTAGACATCAAAAGTGAATCAACCCAATGACCCTTCTCTGTAGGGGTCATCGATGCAATATCATATATAACACTCTTCATGCGAGCATCTAAGACTTCTAGACACTCATGAGTGCAATCTAGCTCCTCAGCTAAGCTGGCTATGACAGTCCAGTCATGCTCCATCTTCTCTAAATATTGGGCATCTCGATCATCTGCTTGTCTTTGAATGCAGCGGGTCATGATCTCGGCATTTGTATCCTGATCCTGTCTGGACTTATAGAGGTTGGGCCCCAGTGTGAGTGTACCTTGCAAATGTGGTCTCAACCAGTCTACATAGTCTTCGTCATGACCCGGTCGAAGATGATCATTGACTAGGGTCTTTGGACCCCACTTGATTTGGCCATTCCACTCTCGGATAATGTCGGCAACCCCTATGATCTTGTCGCCTTTGTAATCAACCACATACTCCCCCATGTTACCTACTTGGTGGATTACATGTTTCCTTCCAAATAGTCATAGGACCCTAAGAGATGTGTATGGTTAGATTTCCCGGATCCCTATAAGTGGTAGGAAAGGGCACTTTCTACCCCTCACGACTATGGTATCATATATGAAGTTAGGAAATCTCAACTGGATACTACCCTCTCGGAGGCTAGAAAAGATGAAAGCACATTCCTCTTTTGATTGGGTCCCGAAATTTGGATAAATGACTTTAAGGTTGTCTTCTCTACGCTCAAGGTCTCAGTATGATGGAACCTTGGTTTTGTCTAGGTGCTTAATGATCGACCATTAGACTAATAGGTTGCAACCTTGGAAGTACCTATGTAGGTTTCGGCATTGGACTAGGCCTCGGTATATGTCGGCCAGGATGACTGGGACTAGGTCATAGTATTTAGTTTCCCCGTTAGTGATTATGTCATGAAAAATAGCACATGTTAGGAAGATGACTCGGGTATCTATGGTTTGTAAATGGTCTTTGGGAAATACCATGGTTCCTAGAAGACATATGGAGAAGTCTAGGGATCGGGTGGCTTCCGAAGTGACAAAGGAATGAAACTCTATGGAGTGCGCTACGTAGCCCTATCTAGACCCAAATTGGCTATGGAGGTCCCTAAAGTCTATGATTGGGCCGAATATCCAATCGGCGCTAGCTAAGGACAACATCTTAAGGATCTCACTGGTAGTCGGTTTATGGGGTACTAAAAGGTTGGTCAGGTTTCATCCTCCACCTCATACAGGTACTTACGTTGTCTATGCAGTGTCGGATTTGTTCTAAGGTTGGGGTTATCTCAAAGTCACCGAACCTAAAGACCATTCTCTCACTATCCCAATACCCAGTACAAACTTCTATGAGGTCGGTATTTCCTTTCATAGTCATGAGGGAGGGTAGGTGTCCTATACAATTCACTACTTCCTATTATTGTGGGGCACTTAGCCATGACCACCAAATTTTCAGCATCTCGAGTGCTTCGATAACCATGTCGAATTTTAGATTTGTATGCATCTATAAAATAGAACACGGTTAATTTCCCCCTCAATGAGCAATGATTTATCACACAAGGCACATTAAATGCTTCTACATAGCAAGTAGTTGGATGCGATGCTATCGGGTTGGAAATCGTAAAGACACAAGGGAGTCAGCCTGCTAGGTCCAAGTAGGTTTGAGATACCCGAACCTATCTAAGTTAGAATGAGCTATTTCAAGGAATTTGGCTTTACTCTATCCTAGTTGTACTAGAGTGGTTTAGCAAATGACTTAGGGACCCGAGCGGACAACCCAAGGTGAACCGTTGTCGACTGTTAGAACGACCACATACCAACTCAGTCTCAAACGTGCTCTAAGGAAATGTTTTTGATTTTATACTAGAGGGTGATTGTGAAATCCACATAATCACTTTTGTGCACTGATGCAAGTGTGTGTGCATGCCATTTGGCGGAAGATGAATGCATGAATGATAGTTATAATTATGGTATTTAAACACATAAGCAATTTATATCATTTAAAAAGAATGTTATATTGGAACCCTTATGGTTAGAACCTAGGTTTATCCCCAGTGAAGTCGTCATTTGTTACGATTCACTTTTACACGCGTAAATACATAAGAGCTACTATGAACATGGATAGTGCTCTAAGTCGGATCATAGTTTTAGAGTCACCACCTAATTTATTGGTACATTAGGAAAATCAGTGTGAAAGGGTTTATTCAAAAAGTTTGAAAAATTATATCTAAACCAAAGTCAATGTAAGGGTTTTGGTGATCCCCGGAGAAGGTGTTAGCACCCCGGTATTAAGGATTCGTAGAATACGGTTGACCTACAAGTTCTATAGCAAGCTTTAAAATGATTTAAATTTCTTTAAGTGTTTAAAAAATTCACAAAATACTTGTCATTCATTTATTCGAAACTCAAAGTTTTGTTTGAAAACGAGTTAAGCTCCGCCAAAAATAGTATGCACGAGATCAATTTGTTTTCGGACTAAGAACACCCAAATGCGAATTTGAGTAGAGCTCTACTTCTAGTCCAACAATATTGTCCATCTTTACACTTGCATCTTTTGAAAATCTTTCCAAGGTTTAGAAATGAGTATGATTTCTCTTAAAATGACAAGTTGGTTTTGGAAGAAAAAGTAATACAAAATAGTTTTTGTTCCTTTTTTGCATGCTAAATCTCCAAGGTTAACATTATATTCTAAAATCCCAAAACTATTAACCCAATTCAAGTCCAAGATAGGTTTTGAATCAAAATTATTTAATTGGGTTGAGCCTGCAAGACTATCTAAAATGTTAATTTTAAGCCTCAAACAAAAAATCAGCAGCCCAATTGTTTAAGTCACTCAGGCTCATTCAGGTCCTTCATAATTCTTTCAATTCAAATCCAAAAGTTCAAACTTAGTTCTAACATCCAAAAGTCATGAATTTCAAAGTCCAATTTTTATCTCAAACCTAATTTTGGAAACCAGTTTTCCTTGATTTTTACAATATCAAAACAGTCCCAGTTTATGCGACATTTCAAATCTGGACAAGTTTTAAAAATCATTTGGTGACTCTAAACTAAATGATTTACGTATCATTTGTCTATCCTACGTTGTAACCATAATAAAGAGGTTAAAGTATATTTTTATCACAAAGAATACATTTATACAATATAATACAAAATGAAAAGGATGATTTAGGCTAGTGGGCCTACCGAAGCCCACCAGTTGGATATTTTCACCCATAACTGGGCCGTCGTGCAAATAATAGCTTCCCTTTTTATTCGGACTCGATCAAGAAATTATTCTTTTGTTGGGCCTTAGCACAACTGGTTGATCAAAGGAATGACGGAAGTGACAGGCCCAAAGGGCTTATCTCGCGTGTCTCGATAATGGAGATAGGAAGAAGTGGGGGGGGGGGGGGGGGAAGAAAGAACATATTTATAATGCACTCGAGACTTATCAATTTATGCATGTATAGAATATCAAATGAAACAAACCATATAATACATATGCAGATCCAAAAATGAGCAATTGAAGGTAAGGAAGCTCAAATAATCCTCATAACATAATGAAGATAAGCTAAAGGGCTTGACCCAGCAATATCATGTGAAGGTAGAAGCACAAAAAAGGAAAGAAAATAATACAGGTGGGCTAGACCCAAATGATTCTGAAAATGATAATTTTCATCTAATATATACCACCAATATATCAGGTCTTTATAATTTGTATACATCAAGTATACATGTTATACAACCTATATATTATAGTGTATATCAAGGCAGGAATACCAATCTTTGCATTACCGGACAAGAAATGCATTAATAAACATTTAGCATATTAGATGCTACATTCCTATACTCATACAACTTTGATTTATCCCATGGATATAAACTCTTATGGCTCAAAGCTAAACAAGGCAACTTGACCCAGTTTGACTTAAACACTCATGCAGACACCAGATGATCCAATTTTAAGACTGGAAATAATCAACAATATCCTTCTTATCCTTACTTGGTCTAGGATAAACAATATGAGTAGGAAAAATTATAACATAGGCCAAACAAACAGTCAAACAAGTCCCATATTAGTCCCAAAACTAGGTAAATTATTTTGGGCAAGAGGTAGTTATGATATGAGTTAGGAACCAAGCATAGCGTAACAATCCGTTTGGTCATTATGTGTATTATGACTATTTTACCCATGTTAACCCAATTTCCGTAGTTATCGGGTGATCCTAGTAAGAATTAAAAGAATTAGAATCCTTAAGTGAGAACGTTTGATCAATAGTTGACTTTTAACTAAATAGACCTTTTTGGGAATTTCGTCGATTTCCCGAGGTCCGGAAGGTCGAGTATGACTTGGTGGGATAATTGGTTCGGTTTCTAAAATACTCGGCAGCATTTTTGGTATTGGGTTAGAAAGTTAGTTTTGGCCGTTGGGGGTTGACTCGGTAAAATAGACCTCTAATAGAAATTCTGACACCACAAGTGAGTCCGTAGCGTATTTTTACGTGTGTATGCATATTTAGTTTGTGTTATTCTGCTTCTCAATGATTTATGAGGGTTGATTCGAAGTTGGAAAGAAATAGAAAATCTGGTGTTTGTTGTGTCTGCTTTCCTTTATCGCGTTTGCGATGAGGGGGTCGCGTTCGCGAGAAACGTCGTGTCTAGGGGGGAGGAGTCGTAGTGCATCACATTCGTGAGGCTTCCTTTGCGAATGGGATGAGTTCTTTAGGGGGCTGTGTTGGGAGATCCTTTGCGAATGCGAGAGGTGTCTCGCGAATGCGAAGGAGGTACTGTAGGTGTGGGAATAAAAAGCCCTAGTTGACCTTTAGGCTTCACTTATCATTTTCAAAGTTCTTGATTTCAGTTTTTGGGAGATTCATGGGGTTTCTTCAAGGTTCTTCTCTTAGGTAATTCCTAAATCCTAACCTAGTTAATTCTAGTAATATATTCCCTTATTTTAAGCTTTAATCCATGTTTTGGGGAGTGGAAAAGATGGTTTTGGCTTATTGAGAATAAATGGGATTAAATTAGGGGATTGGGGGTTGTTAATTAGATTATGGTAATAGATATTGTATATTAGTGATGTAATGGACTAGTAGATGTTAATTTAATGATTAATTTCATGTCTAAACAATTTTGGAGATTTGGGGGAAAATTCTAAGGTTTGTACTAATTGGTTTTTTTTACTTGAATAAGGTAATTGACCTATTATTGTTCTAATTAAGCAATTGGAGAGTAGAATTGAACTTCTAGAATATTAGTTTACCAATTTCACCCTTTAATTATCATTTTACCCTCATGGGCTCACTTTCCATATTTTACCATAGTTGGTTGGATTCGAGGAACAGTCTAGTGTTATGAGTGTTGTTAGTTTCTGTTCTAACTTTGATTTCTATAATGATTAGACTCCGAGCACTATTGAGACCCGCAGAGAGGCAAGCTCCTTTGTGATTGTGTGTGGCTTCTGATTTGCATACAGGTAGGTTACGACTTACCTTTTAGTATGTGTAGTTAGATTTTATTGGAGAAAGCATGTATGCCTTCAGGTATGAAGTTGGGATGGATTACTTAGGTTGGTTATTGTTGATTGATTATGTCTTGTTGCCTCTTTGTGATTATTGGACTTCTTCGTAGTGCCTTATCATACTTGTGATATAGTTGTCTCCCGTTTATCTTGGTATGTTCATGGATGGAGGAAATGACTTAATATGATACTGTTATTATGATAAGTGTTCTTGTGTGGCACGATTGAGGATTTGATATTGTCATTGCATTGCATTCATACTCATTTCTATGATACATTGAGACTATCTATGATTGGCGTGATGGTGACAAATGAGAAAGAAACAACAGTGATTCTTAATACATATTGATTGCATAGTCATTCTATGTTGAGTGATACGAAATAGCTAGCGGGGTGTTCGATGAAAGAGTCATCTCTAGGCTGAGTGATATGGAGTGACTAGTACATGGACTTCACGGGTCCCCCATGGGTCATGACTGCTCAGACGATGATATATTCCACCCGGAGCATGTGTGTACGGAGATTACATTAGCCATTGTATTGCATTGCATATTTATTCATTATCACATTCTCATACTTGGATTCTGACTTGATTCTCTACACTTGGGCTTATTATTCTTAGACTGTGATATTATATGTGCTTGATTGCGAGCATGTCTATCTTTAAGTTTCTTTATTATACATATTTTAGCTAATTGTTGTCAGCCTATTATATCTATCGGTACATAGTGTTTGTACCTATTCTTGGACTGTGATATTATATGTACTTGATTGCGAGCATGTCTATCTTTAAGTTTCTTTATTATACATATGTTAGCTAATTGTTGTCGGCCTATTATACTACATTGCTGCATTTTTTTGAGTGCAGAGTATGTGACCGGATCCACATCTTCTCATCGAGGTTGATCCCGAGGCTACCTGATGAGTCTTTAGGGTGAGCTTGCTGGACGATCTGATGCCCAAAGACATTATTTGTTGTCTTTAATTTGACTTTGAGACTTTATTCTTATTCTGATACTATGTATTATTCATACTTGTAGATTTTGGTAGTAGCTATTGTGCTATTCAGACCATTGTTCCTTGGGTTGTATTATTATTCGTATTTCCGCACTTAGTATTTATGACATGAATTAGACTTTTAATTATTCTGCTTTATGTATTTATTTGTTGATGGATTACTGATTAAGGGAAGGGTTCTCCTACCGAGGTGGGAAATGGTAGGTGCCCGCATGACATAGGGTTTTGAGGTTGTGACACATAGCAGCAACAAAAGATCATTTTGGGTTTCATTTTAACCTTATCACATACTTATACCACTCTTAATCAAGTGTATATGTAAATCAGAGTTGAAACAAGTTTCCATTCCTAATGACCACTACACAACGACTAATTTCAAGTCATCCCTAGTCTCATACATGTTCTGAACTTGGTGTAAAGGATATCCCCTGGTCTAATGAAACTCAAAATCATAAAAGAAATATAGATAACCACCTAAGTTAAACTATACAAGCATAGATAACTACTTGTTATGCTAATTTTTTACTTCAAATCTCCTTGAACTAGGTTTATGATGTTCAGATTAGACAAAGCAGACATTTAGGCTAAGCAAGGCATGTATAACTCCGAGACATGGTAATTTGCACTCATTTTTACCTAAACCAATCTGGAATAGTTGACATCACACACATCTAAACAAGTTTAAAATTAGCTTATTAGGCATATTGTAGCTAATCATATTAATCAAGACATTTCAAACTCATGTGAACATGCTAATATCTTACTTCTTTTAACTAATTTTTAGATTTAAACCAAGTCTAGGAGACAGGTTGGACTATAACAATATATATCCAAGCTAAACATATTAATATACACACCAGAGCATAACAACAATTCATTCATAACTAAAAATGAACTTCAAATCATTATCCTAACATTACTTCAAATAACTCATGTATAGCTTAACCTTGAACTACCCTAACAGTCTCATATATGATCTAACTAATCAACATTTCCACCTTATTTTTTGTTCAAAGCAGTCTAACATAATTAGCAAAACATAAACCAACATGATGAACATTTTTCTATCTCATCATGCTTATAATATCAAAATAAATGCCCACAGTGTCTTGATGTCAACTAAAACATACTAACAATGAACACACACAGTGGTTTCAACTTAATTGAAACATGCCATTCATTAACCTAATAAGCACAAACAACAACTAAACTTAACTAGAACATGCTTAATAAACACATAAATAGATTACATAATGAAAGGTAAACAAAAATTGCAAAAGGGAATGAGATTACCTTGTGGGAATGAGATTACCTTGTGTAGAGGCAGCCAAAAGGTCGAAGGTGAGCTTGTTTTCACTCTGGGACTTCAAAACTCGCAAATCACACAAAAGGGGAGGGCTTTAGTAATATAAGACTAATTAACTAGATGTGGGTTCTGTCAAAGGATTGGATCCCAAGTTAAGCTTAATTAATCAAGATTTAAACACGATCAAGGCTTTCAGTCAATGTGAATGCCTCGAGAATCAAATTTTAGACCTCTTTTGAATGAGGGAGAAGGGGTCTGTATTTATAGGATTCATCTCAAATCCTAGCAGAGACCTCAATCGATGTGGGAGAAGACAGTTTTTGGGGGGGGGGGGGGGGAATCACCCTCCAATTGGTTCTTGACCAATAGAATTTCAAGATTCAAAATATAATCAGACAAGAAACATTAATCAAAGCAAAAGTAGCTAGAGGGGTAACCTCACCTTGGGAGGTTGGGGGGTAGTGCGATGGTGGTGTGGAGGTGAAAGGGAGGATGGCATTTAATGCCCTTCCTCTTCCTTCCAAGCAGAGCAACAGAGGTGCAGTTGTACGCTCTGGACTCTTGACAAATATGGCATCGGGACAACAAAGGAGAGAAAGGAACTCATTTAGGGTTCTCCATCATTTTCTCAAGATTTGGGGCTTTTGACCTTGAGTTGACAAAGTGGCCCGGGCTCAGGTCGTTTAGCCTGGGCTCAGCTGAATTAAAATAAAAGGCCCAATTGCATTTTCTTTTTAAAGCCCTTTAAATCAATTATGGTCACATTTTGCAAATGTTGTCACATTTTAAATTAGAAAATAGCCAAATAATTTTGTAAATAACCTAATTAGATTAAAATATTCGTTTTAAGCTCAAAGATGACACTAATGGGATTTAGGAAATTAAATTCATGCAAATGTCATTTAATTTAAAATATGACTTGGAATTGAGATGTAATTCTCTTATTGTATTTAATTAAACAACTTTTCGACTTTAACGGAGCGGAACACTAATTCTTTAATTTTGAAAATTCTTTTAAAACAAATTACATTTATAATTATCGGTTATAATTCCAAATTTATGATTAATGGTCAAAATTATGTAAATTTAGTACATGATATACAATATGTATACCAAGTGATATTTTCTCAAATGAAATGACAAAATACTCTTGGGATAATTTTGTAAAATCATATTCATCTTATGAAAAATGTATTTCACTCCGTTTGTGACTCAAAAACTCTGAATAATTAGATAAAATTACTGGAGGGTAAAACTTTGGTATCAACAATGATGATATTTCACCACAGTGTTGCCTATATATATACATACATATGATTATGTTTTTAAAGGAAAGCATGCATATCAACCACCCTCAGTGGCATTCAGAGTTACAGGTTGTCTGTTTCTTATCCTTATTTACATTACTGTATCTATTTACATTTTCCTGCCTTAATTATTCAGTACAATGTTCGTGTTGACGTCCCTTATTCGGGCTCTGCGTTTTATGCTTGCAGGTTCGGATAGACGGAGCGACGCTCACTTTCAGTAGGATCTCAGCTCAGTGATAGTGTCATAGATCTCTACTCATTTTGGAGGTGCTAGTCTGAGTCGGTATATATATATATATATATATATATATATATATATATATATATATATATGGGTATGGCATGGCCCTGTCCCAACCTAATTTATGTACTCTTAGAGGCTTCTAGAGAGTCGTGCCGTATTTCGAAGTCATGTATGGCCTTGTCGGCCTTCTTCGTATATATATGTTGGGCTTTTTTGCTTCTACAGGTGATGCTTTGTTGATTGTCTTATGAAAGTCATACTGAGGCATTGTTGGCCTAAGTATAGATGTGTCTAGAGTACGGATGAGATTGTGGTATGCTTGGGCCATTAGGGCACCGGGTGCCAGCCACACCTCCCAAGGTTGGAGTGTGACAAACTTGGTATCAGAGCAGGTCTATCCTAGGGTTGTCTACAAGTCGTGTCTAGTAGGGTCTTGTTTATGGGTGTGTAGCATGCCACACTTATAAACATGAGGCTACATGACATTTAAGATTGTTATATTTGTTTCATAATAGATCGTGTGATAGAGATGAGCCATAGGAAATCGAGTCTAACGTATGCGTTAATGTATATGGATGGAGATGCCTCGCACAGAAGGATAGTAGTTAGCTGGAATGTTAAGTAGGGATTAAGAGGAGGTTATGAGATGTACGCCCTTCATCGGGATTGATCCATTCGAGGCCACAATGAGGAATTTATATAGATAGTCTCAGTTCAATCAATACTAGAGGAATTAAGGAAAGCTACAACATCATCAGCACCGCCACTCCCACATCCAGTTCCACCTAATGGGGATATGAGCAAAATGGAGTAAGTCTCGACCCAATTAGTTGTTTCTCAGGCTTGGTATTACCGAGGGCTCTGAATAGTGATAAAGACTCTCAGAGGATCAAAGAGTTCATAGCCTAAGGAGTCTAGGAAGCTAGATCCGTTTACATTTTCAGGGAATGAATTAGAGGAAGTTATGAGAAGGACCAAGAAGACTAGGGCAGTCGAGGATTCCAGAGGACTGTTGGGTGGTGGTAGGCTACAACATACTGGAAAGGTAAAATGACTTGGGCAATCATAAGTTTCTAGGAAAGACCAAAACTAAATTCTCAAATGTCAGTATGTCAGGGTCGTGTTAGTGCGAAAAAGTGGAGCTACCCCGATCATGGTACCCTTAGTGCGGTCAGGCGTAGGCCGGCCAATGTCGTGTAAGAATGTGAATTTGTATTTGGTATTGCGATGAGGGTCATAAGATATAGGCATGTCTGATACTTAGGCATCCGAACTAATATAGGAATGGGGATGAAGTGTCGGACTTCGATGCAATGTGGACTTTTCTTCTAGGTACAAATATCTTGATCCTAGAACCTAAATTTTGGTCGTATTGGCGAGAACTCAAGGTATATTGATGGAATTAGGATACAAGTATAAAGTAAGAATCAAGTTGAAGATTTTATGTCTGAATTACAATCAAGGAAATACTTATACTTTGTTGAGTCGATGCAATATAGATCCTTACTAATGTTGTAATGGGTATACGACCTAGTTTCATCATTATGATGCTTACGTTAACTAATAAATTATTGGCCGAAACTGTGGGGGAGTCTAAATAGATAGTCCCCGGTCCTTGTAGATAGGATGTAGTATATGCTCAGACATGGAAAGTAGGTAATAAGATAAGGATTTAAAAGATTTCGTTCAGGAAGATTCATAACTATAGGGTTAGTAAGCAGAGTAATCTCAATTGATTGATGACTAAGGTCAACTATAGTAAGGAAAGTTAAAAAAAAATTAGGAAATCTTTAGCCGACACATCCCGAATAAGGCAAAGAGCAAAGGATTGTAAATAGTTGATATCAAAACCCAATACATCGATAAGTATAAGATGGCGAAGTCCCTGGAAGACATAAGTTAAAACACGGAGGTGTGATACAATTCGTTACTAAGAAATGAGGGAAGATGAGTGAATCTTGAAAGTTATACAAGTGGAAGGGTCATGTTTTGTCAAAAAATAAATTAATAATGGTGAATGGGCGCTATTGGGATGTTAATTTGACCATGTAACTGAAAAATGATGGTAATGGAAGATAACCTGGAATGGACTTGAGTCAAGACGCTGATTAGGGAGTTGAAAATTTCCCATGATAATTAGTATTATAGAAAATAAACGAGTGAAGTAGTGGAAGGAAGAAGATGGTTGATGAAAGTAAGTAATGGAAAACTTCTTGATGAACCGAGCGAATCAAAGTGAAGTTAGCCGAAAGGAGATGCGATAGAAAGTGTGTATGATGCTCCATAAATGTATGTTTCTTGAATCCTCCCGGATAAAGTAAGGTCATTCTAAGATCAATCATAAGTTGTTAAGATACGTCCCAGGGAGAATGGAAGGATGGACAAATGGAATTAACCATAAAGAGTTGAGTTAGTTCCCTAAAGGGGGGAAGATGGGGTAAAGTACCAACTTAGAAATGTGTCTTTCCTCAATTAACGAAGACGATAGGAGGATGGTGGCAAACAAAAGGAGGAACAATTTCAAAATAGCTTGCGGAGGCAATTCTTATGGCGAAGGGATACTAATAACCTACAACCGGAGGGTGAACGTAGTTGGATGCTTCGTACAGGGGTATGTTGATCCAAATGAGGAATAAAAGCAAAAGCCCGACATCAAAAGAATTTAGTTAAGGCTGAAGTGTAAAGGAATAACAGTCGAGCAAGTAAGGGAATTTGGGGCAAGATCTAAGTGTAACTGCAATTGAAATCAAGATAGATTCTGGTGGAGCATTTTAAAATAATAGCCATTCTGCACTAGTCTTTTCGCTAAGAAAACAAAATGAAGAAAAACCAAGATGGTGGTGATGACATAAGAGTTAGTGTGGTATTTCAATAAAAGCCTAAGGAAGAGAAACTATTAGCACGAAAACAATAGAGTTGACATAGAAGATACGATTTGGGGATTGACGTTAAGGAAGGAGCTACACCTCTGAGACAGCTAAAGAAGAGATCTGCCAGTGCAAGGCCAATGATGTGTATCAAGTGTGGTGAGAGTAATAAACCAAGGTATGATAGGGATATACTATCTGATCCATCCCATTTGTTTCGAAACGTAAAATATATGCTAGGGAATTGAGGAATATTATACGATCGTTATGTAATATTACAACTGTAACTCGGATGAGATGAAATGTCAAGGGCTTAACAGATTGATGCGCAATATATTAAGCACGATATGAGGATAATGAATAATTAATATGAAAGTTGTGGTGGATGTGAAAAGTCTGATCCCACTTGGGTACCGACGGATAGCTCGATAATAACTAGCCTACTCTCGAGAAAACTTAGATGTGTAAATAACCTTCCCAGTATCACTATAGAAATGGATAATCCAGTGAGATTCTGAAGATGGTAGATATCCTTAACTTTATGAAGAGAAGGATTAGGTATTACCCGCCGAGCTTTTTCAAATAATGACTACGATGGCACCGATGCATGCGGGAGAATCGTGCGGATCATAGCATAGCCCCTTAAAAAGCTTGATCTAAAAGGGGAAATCGAATTACACTGGTTAGTAAACAAAGCTAAGACTGACAATAAAGTCGAGCACACTCCAAGACCATATATATGCTCTCGATGTAGCGGAACTAGGAACAAGATCACGACTTAAGGTTCTTACCCATAATATTCTACCTATTCGAGATCTGTCAAGGTGTATCATACTGATAAAGGGAAGCATCGATAAAACGGTATAACAGAGGAACCTTATGAAGATTGTAGTCAATGTACTAATTATAGCAGGTAAAGGATAAGCGCCAGAAATTTAGCAAGATAGTGCAGGACATCGAAAATTGACATTAAAACAGGAAATGAGTAATGTGGATTTTATTATGAAAGTATCTACAGTGGAGAATTGGGAAAGATTGTATGTTAAGAAGATTATCTGCCTTTATGATGCCTCTGGTTCTATATGTTGGGATGGCCATTATGGAGGTAGTAAAGTCACCAACATAAATGGGAGAAAGACCAACTGTTTTGGCCATTATAAGAGGAGTAATTCAGCCAAAATAAATGGCTGAATTGAGTGCTTGGCATTTTGTTTTTGACCGTCGAAATTCGATTTTCCGGAAACTTCGGGGACCAAAGCGTACATCTTGAAACTTCGGGGACCAAACCGCACATCCGAAAGAATTCTCGGTCCAAATTGTATATCCGAAACTTTTGGGATCAAACTGTACTTCTGGCAAAGTTTTCTGGCCCAAAAAAGATAATATCAGAAGACCCACAGCCCGTGACCCGTGACCTGTGAACCCGAGAACCCGGAACTCGGAACCGGAACCGGACCGGATGGGACGGGCGGGCGGCGGCGGCGCGCGTGTGGTCTTTCCTCGAACGAGAAGCACATCTAGGTCCTCCCTCCTTTAAACACATGGGATACCCCTTGGGGTCCCAAACCCCAAACCAATTTCGAATCTTATATACACAACAATTCTTTCTTCCTCTACCGATGAGGGAGAATTACACACAATACCACACTTTCCATGCTTCAAACACCTTACTTCGTGAACCAATATCTCTTTCATTTCTCAATGAAATTTGACGATTCTTGGCCCTACGGTTATCTACGTACTTAGTAGATCATGCATGTGTGAAGAACCGGATTCTCCAACATACGTTACACTAGTGTTTAAGCCGTTAAAGTTGGTCGGTCGTAACTCCCGCCAAAGGCAAATTTCCAACAATCCCTTCTTGAAAGAGATTTTGGCGCACTCACATGGTGTCTTTTCATTTCAAAGAATATTTCACGGACCGATGTTGCATAAGGAGAGGTAGCCTCGGCTTTGAACCTTCCATAGTTGAATACCATCGGACTTACTTATGCGCGGTGAACGTGATGTCTTGAACCGTCGGTGTTTAGTGTAAGCCAAAACAACGGTACCAACACAACAAATTCCCTTACTCTCTTCTTCGTAATGTTTTGTCCGTTTTGGCCATGGACAACGTCTTGGATTCTTAAGTGCGTTCAATTTGAGGCGGCCCGTCCTCGCACTTAAATAGGTGGTCTCCTACAAGGTATCCTGCTATACCCCACTTCACAAGTGTTAGGAACCATTAAAAGTTTCCCAAGGACCTAACCTCAACTCGTTGAGGATCATTACAGGTTTTGAAAACTTAACCTTTACCCATACTGCAGATAGCACTTAACGTCTATCGCGGGAACGGCTTTGGATTTGGTGTTTCTTTTCGAAATCACAATCCGAAGTGCTCATGCTTCGACCGAAGCGATCAACCGAACCTTTACAACTTAGTTTTCCCATTGAACCAAATTACCGGGATCTCCGGTTCGTAAGGTTGGGTTTCCACCGTATTGGTTCGTATATTTTGGGTTTTAAGCCCATTCCCCTAGACAAAGCGAACACTTGATCTCCGGGTAGTCCCTTAGTTAGTAAATAAGGAAGTGACACCCGTGATGATCAACCGCCATACGGTCTTATGTCTCCGACAGATCGTGACAGATATGTCAGACGCCGTCATCCGTGTCCTTCCTAAAGCCGACCGGCTAGCCACAAAGTGTAGTAGAACCGTGAAGGCACGGGTTTCTCCCAATAAGGGACGTCCTCTAATGAGTCGTGAAGTTACTCAACTTCTTTCATGCTTTGTATAAAGCGATAAACTCCGATACCATCATGAATCGGTCGATGCAAGTTTGCTTAGAGGATTTTCCAAGAACCACCATACACATTTACTTGTGGCTTTGGTGTTCTTCGATCGATGTCCGCTTTGCATCACCGTGTTCTCCCAGTAACCATTGGACATCCAGTAATACAATAATCCGTAGATAAGCGAATAATTCGATATCGTCATATCCGACTTAACGCCTTCTATTGATCATGTATTAAGATCATCAGTGAACCTTAGTTTAACTAATATGTTTGTAGGACGATACCAGGTCGGTTGTAGTGTGTACAATACATTGAACTACACATGACCTGTGCATATCACTCCTTGTCTATGGGTGCACCATGATTCCAATCGTTCTATGATTCATATCCATTGGTGGCTTCAACGAGACTGTCAACTATTGACCAGTCCGTTAGATGTCTTAGAAATTCAATTCCTAAGAAGTCATCTGTGATACACATATCTTTCATATCGAGACTTTGTTTCAATATGATTTTCACTCTCAGACCGTTGGTTTTCCAACTGTTGGCTTTCTAACTTCAGAGCCAATGTTTCTGTGGTCAGATTCATTGTTTCTGCTTTTTTATCCGAGACTTTCAGACTAAAATGTAAACATTTCGGGGACCAAAATGAAAGTTCGGGAAGAAGCCCAACAGTTCAAAGCAAACCAATTCGATCCTCTTCTTCCAACTCTCCGGTTGGGAAGGTCATTTCAACACCCATGCCATGTAAGATTACAATGGCCCTGGATGTGAAGCTACTCACAGGGGAGCACTTTTTACAACCCAAAGGTTCTTTTCCCGGAGGAAGATCAACCATTACACAAGTATGGTTCTATATATGGAATCTATTTCTCTCTTTAGCTTCTTTCCAAAGCAGCGCTTTTGGAGATAACAATTATTTGTTAATTGTCCATGGTTCGTTCTCAACCATACAAGCTAGAAGGACTGGAACAAGTCTTTGTCCCCTCTTTGCTCCGTCTTGGTTCAACATCTAGAATCCCCGAGTTCTGCAGATCCGGAATATTAAGTTCCGGATAGACAAGAACTTTCGAGTCATGAAGATACGGAACGTCTAGTTCGGACGGTCAAGCCCTCGCGGGTTCTTGTTAACCTTGAGCAATTACTCCTTTTTCCTTTTCCAAGGAAAGTTATCTCCAAAGAATTCAAGCATTCTTTGACGCCAAGAGGCGATCAACACTACTGTTATTTGCAGATCCAGTGGATATGCAATCTACAGTCTTAGGTCGAACTTGACCTGTTTCGGTAGCCCATCTTTTACCAAGCTACCCCTCATAATTTGGACGTACGGCTTAGCGCTTGGCTAACACCGTTAGGCGAGGTGAGTAATGAGCGATCGTTTACTAAACGATGCTTCACTTTCTCCCCCTCTATATCACTACGAATTTCTCAATCCGTAGGCTTAGTTGATTTTCAACTTCTGTTTTGTAGCGCTTATCCGCTTCAACAACTTCATCTTCGTTTTTCAATAACCAAAGGATACAATACGTTGTACCATTATCAATAAAGGTCATAACGTACTTGTCTCCCCCCCTCTATTTTGTATAAACTTCAAATCACCCAAGTAGGTGTGACTAAGTTCTAGAGGAGCGGTGCTTCTTTCGCTATTCCCTTGAAGGAATTTGGAAAGGTGATTTTGCCTCTTCGTCTACCTCACATTCATTTTGAGGGTTTATGTCGACAGTAGGCAACAATCTCATCATCGTTAGCTTTTGAATGACTTGCTATTTAACGTGTCTTAATCTATGATGTCATAGATGCACGGATTACAATATATCATTCATTTGGCTATAGACATATTGTACCACTCTTAGTTTTTACGGACCTGTTGGACTAGTCTCAAATCAGATTTGACCAACAACGTCCTTTAACCAAGTTATGAACATGTATCACCTCTTTTAGAGTGATCTCATTTCTTGAAGTCCTATTGAGGACAACCTCTCCACCCCTTTGATTTTAGAGGTGGCGTTGCTTCACATGAACAACCTTTTGCCCGTGGTTAGGCGTAACCGGATCATATGTGATCTCGATACTCGGGTCCACTCTAGTTGCTTTGCGCATCGAGTGTCCAATTTCTTTCTTGCCTTTATTTAGGCCTTCGGATCATTTAGGACTGGAAAATCGGCCCACCTTACTAGGTGTCCACCACTTTTCCTATGAAATGAATTTCGGCACCACTCCGCCGCTGGAGGCCTTATATGACCGAGTGTCCAATATCATCATATCAAAGGAATTTCAGCCCACTCTAGTCGCCCGGAGGCTTTGTATGACTGAGTGTCCAATATCATCCTATCAAAGGAATTTTAGCCCACTCCAGTCGCCCGGAGGCTTTGTATGACTGAGTGTCCAATATTATCCTATCAAAGGAATTTTGGCCCACTCCAGTTGCCCGGAGGCTTTGTATGACTGAGTGTCCAATATCATCCTATGAAGGATCTTCTGCCAAATAATATGACAGGCTCAACGTCATTAACTTTTAGACTTCTTCCGTTATGATTGGTGCCCAGATAATTCTTGGCGCTTACTTAAGAGTGGTAACAATTTTCGCACATTTAGTGGATCTTTCTCCATCGTATGTGCGAACATACTTTACACACTTTAACAATTACACTTAAAAGAACGGATCTTTTTAAGTCATTTACAATCCAATCTTTAAACGGGAAAGAAGATAAGATTAAACTTCTGATTTTAAAGCGTAAGGAATATAAATTATTTTCATATTCCTCCTTACTTTAATCCATTTTTAATCAGACATCATTTAATCTTTATTCTTGACAAGTAAGAAAAACTACTTATCCCAATTTCGGATTCAGGCTCACTTCAGTCACTTCATCAGACTGAGTGTCCATTTCCTTCTCACCATTATTAGGATCTTTTGTCCGGGATAGATACAGGCCTTCTGCTACAAGATAGAATAACATCTTCACTCTTCTCCTCTTATCCCAGTTGACATCCTCAGGCTTTCGAGAGCGCTTGTTCCCACCAGTCTTGGTAGCGGTGACACCATGAACACGTTCATCATCATCACTCTCTTCTACCAGAAAACCATTTCCATATCCAGATTTGGTCACACAACTTTTGACCGACATCTTTCGAACACTAATAGTAATACAATACAAATATTGTCTTAAGTTGTTGGGAGTTTTGCTCTATGGTACTTTATAAAGCAGTACGAGAAGTATTTAACTATTACAAGTATTCGAAAGGATAAACAAAGATTCAATAATTCAACATGGAATCTGAAAATTACAATAGTTACACAAGTAAAAACCGGAAATTCCAGCTTTATAGAAGACGGAAAAATATAAATTGGTTTTTCTTTGAGTCGAGTGTAGCACACTGTCCTTAAGACAATATTGCCCCGTATGTATCCTTTATACGTCCTGGACAATTTGTCTCCCAAGATAAAACAGCAATGGAACCCTTGAGCAAAGGAAACTCAAGAGCTACCGTGAAGAATATTGAGTAACGAAATGATGCTTGGAAGTTGTAGGAAGAAGAAATTTCTGCTTGTGTATTTTTGTGTGTTGCCTCTATCGTTTCGTTAGCTTCTTGTTAGTCCTCAACAATGGTGTAATGGGGTGTTTATATAGGAGAGGGAGGGGCTGTTTATCGCCTGAAAATCGCCTCCATAATAGCCAAATAATGGCCATTATGGAGGTAGTAAAGTCACCAACATAAATGGGAGAAAGACCAACTGTTTTGGCCATTATAGGAGGAGTAATTCAGCCAAAATAAATGGCTGAATTGAGTGCTTGGCATTTCTGTTTTTGACCGTCGAAATTCTGATTTTCTGGAAACTTCAGGGACCAAACTGTACATCTTGAAACTTCGGGGACCAAACCGCACATCCGAAAGAATTCGGTCCAAATTGTATATCCGAAACACGGGATCAAACTGTACTTCTGGCAAAGTTTTCTGGCCCAAAAAAGATAATATCAGAAGACCCACAGCCCGTGACCCGTGACCCGTGAACCCGAGAACCCGGAACTCGGAACCGGAATCGGACCGGACGGGACGGGCGGGCGGCGGCGGCGCGCGTGTGGTCTTTCCTCGAACCGAAGCACATCTAGGTCCTCCCTCCTTTAAACACATGGGATACCCCTTGGGGTCCCAAACCCCAAACCAATTTCGAATCTTATATACACAACAATTCTTTCTTCCTCTACCGATGAGGGAGAATTACACACAATACCACACTTTCCATGCTTCAAACACCTTACTTCGTGAACCAATATCTCTTTCATTTCTCAATGAAATTTGACGATTCTTGGCCCTACGGTTATCTACGTACTTAGTAGATCATGCATGTGTGAAGAACCGGATTCTCCAACATACGTTACACTAGTGTTTAAGCCGTTAAAGTTGGTCGGTCGCAACTCCCGCCAAAGGCAAATTTCCAACACTATAACTTTTGGCAAAGGTGCAGTTACGATTAAATTCTGGAGATCACTTCGAAAAAAGTTTTTGGTATTCAGGTTAATTCTTACCTCAGGTAGATGGACAAATCGAGCATATAATCCAAATGCTCGAGGACATGCAATATATTAGCACAATAGGTATCGAAAGGAATTGGGATGGCTACCTATCGCTTATAGAACGGTACCCAATAACATCTAGTAAGCTAAGTGTCAGAATGGTATCATGTGAGGCTCTAGATGAGAAATAATATAGAACACTTATCAAATGGGTTGAAGCAAACAAAATAGAGTCAATAAGGTTTGACTTTATACACCAAGTCGTGAAGAATACGGAGCACACAAAAAAATAAGTGTCGACAACTCAGAGTCAACAGAAATTTGTATCCAGACGTGTGACGAATGAACTTAGAATTTCTAGATAAGGAATAACTCTTAAGAGAGACTGTTTATAAGGGGCGTGTTGACATTTCTGAAGAAAGGAATACCCTAACCCCTAGTATATTGGACCATATCGCATAACTCGATGAATAGGCCAAACGACTTACGAAATTAGACCTATCTCCAAAGTTAAAGATTACAAGTTTTCTATAAGGACTTATGTCAGGACTTAACCATACTTGTTGATGATGCATAAGTTATGAAGCACATATCCTATGAAAACATCCCTATTAGATTAACAAGTTTGCAAGTTAAGTGCAAAAAATGGTGGCATTCGTACAAGGGCCTTATGCATGAGAAATGACACAAAAGATATGATGTAAGGAGTAAAAGAGGAAATGATATAAGTTAAGGACCTGTGGAATCTGTTACCCTAACGTCTTCCTCGACTAAGCGGGCTTTACGCACACACAGGCTCCAGGGGAGATTCTCCGTTACGGGTATCCTCTGATAATCCCCCGTGATACCGATCATTGTTCAAATTATTGCTCAACTCTGAGCCAGAGGACTCAGAAGATGAAACTGAGCAAGCCAAGGACTCATCTGATGAAGAAATTAGAGTTCTTGATAAATAGGATTATATCCTTTTCGAAGATGAATGTCAGCCTTGTCAATTAGGACAACCCTGTTCCAGTAAAGGGAAGGAAGACGATGAGTTTTATAACATTTTTAGTCAATTCCAGGATATGAACATTAATGTCCTAAAAAATGATAACCTTATAGAATTACTGAGAATGATCAAAGATCCAGTAATCAGGTCCCAAATTATAGACCAAGTCCAGCAGACTCCTGAACCTTCACAGGGAAGAAAGGCCATAGAAAAATCTAGTGCCTATTCTATGTCAGAACTTAAAAAGCAGATGAAGGAAAAATAAGGAATAACCAGCACTCCTAGAGATTTGGAGAAAGAGATTAATAATCTCAAACAAGAAATTCTTGAACTAAAGAGGAGTAATACTATTCTCGATGCCAGGATTACCAATATCGAAGGAAAAGGGAAAGAGAAAATTATAGATCCTGCAGCCTCAGTGGATGATATCCCAAACTTTGATAATTTATTAGTCACCGAAGCCACTGACGAATCAGGGAACTTTCTCCAAACTCTGGAACTTATTACTTCCCAAAAGTTTTATGTTAATATCAGTCTTTTAATTGATTATAATTTCAAAAAAGATTTTATTGCTCTTGTTGATAGCGGGGCAGATGTTAACTGTATACAGGAAGGTCTGATCCCTTCTACCTATTTTCATAAAACTACCCATAGTGTCCGATCTGCTAATGGACAAAAATTACAGATTACTTATAAATTACCAAAAGCTTATATTTGTCATAATAATACATGCATAGCTGAAAGCTTTATTTTGGTAAAAGATATTTCCAGCCAAATAATTTTGGGCACACCTTTTATACAAAAACTATTTCCTATTACAAAGATTGACAAAAAGGGAATAGTAGGTACTTTTAATGAAAAGCCTATTGTATTCCAATTTATAACTGAACCTTTTTCTCGAATTTTAAATGAGATTAAAGATCGCTTGGTTCATAAACACCAGCAAATAAGTTTTCTGAAAAAAGAAATTTATATTTCAAATATTGAGGAGCTTCTTACAAATCCTAAGCTTCGTCAAAAAATTGATTTTATACAAAACCAGTTTTTCCTACAGGTTTGCAGTGATCTCCCAAATGCTTTCTGGGATAGAAAAAAACATATTGTTTCTCTTCCTTATGAGAATGATTTTAAAGAGGGTAATATCCCTACAAAGTCTAGACCTTGCCAAATGAATTCGGAATATTTGGAATTATGTAAAAAAGAAAATTACTTCTTTATTACAAAAAGGTTTAATAAAACCTTCGAAATCTCCATGGTCATGTACAACATTTTATGTTAATAAACATGCTGAACAAGAAATAGGAGTTCCTAGACTTGTTATTAATTATAAACCTCTTAACAAAGCTTTAAAATGGATTACGTATCCTATTCCAAACAAAAAAGATTTACTGGATAGGCTTAATAGTGCCATCATATTTTCGAAATTTGATTTAAAATCTGGTTATTGGCAGATTCAAATAAAAGAGGAAGATAGGTACAAAACTGCTTTTAATGTACCTATGAGACAATACGAATGGAATGTTATGCCATTCGGATTAAAAAATGCCCCCTCTGAATTCCAAAATATTATGAATGATATTTTCATACCTTATAGTAATTTCACTCTTGTCTATATAGAAAGGTTTTATAAAAATTTTCTACATAATCCCAGTAGTTAAATCTAACCTGAATCCTTTGATCCGGGTGGAAATATTCCCTTTCTTTTGAAGTATTAAAACCCCAATCTTCTGGGGAAATAGTGCTGAATTTCAGTAGACCCTGTTGTCATGAGGATAGTCTCATAGTGCATTCTTGATTTATAAGTCAAGATGGGATATGACCCAGCTTCCAGATATCTTTCCATGAGTTTCCATGGTTCATCTTTTCGCTCTAGATCCTTATTATCTAGAATCAGTATAACATCTCTCTTATTAAGCTTCTCATATCCTTCATTATCATCCTGTTCGTCATGAGCTATTTCAGCATATGATGGCTGAGCTGAAGATTATGGGTTATTACCCTCTCCTCTGGATTTTATGAAATCCATGAATTGTTGGTATAGAGGACTGTCTTTATCAACTGACGAAGTCCCTGGTTGATTCACCAATTTCTTATTTCCCTGCTGGACAATGGTATTACCTCGTCCAGTTCCTCTGCCTCTGTTGCCACGACCCCTATAATTAGAGTCGCCTGGCCAGTTTGGCCTCATCATCCTGTATGAGAAATTCATTAGCTTATGAGTTTAAATATTCTCTGGTCAGAAAATCTGGCAGACTATTATCTGCTCCTTTCTTATAACAAATTTCAAAGTCAAATGGTGCTAATAAAGCTTGCCATCTAGCAAACATCTTTTTAGAAACATCATGCTTGCAATCTTTATTAAACATAAATTTTGCCAATTGGCAATCAGTATTTATAATGAATTTCTGATTATATAAATCGCCTTGAAATTTCAAGACACTTTTTACAATTGCTAAAATCTCTTTTGCAACTGTAGAATAATTTTTTTGGCTATTATTCCATTTGCCAAAATAGAATTGTATCAAATACTCCTGTTTATTAACTGGAGAGTATTGTTTCAGTATACCTCCGTAACCAATATCTGAGGCATCTGTTTCTATAATTTTAGGCCATGTAGGATTGGCCAAAGTAAGACAAGGGAGGTTATTAACCTTGCCCTTAATTCTTTTGACAGCCTGAGTATGATTATCTGTCCAAGAAGCAGGAACTTTTTTCAGCCTTTCATATAATATGGCTGTATCTTTCGCTAAATCCTTTATGAAAGGACTGATATAATTTAAGATGCCCAAAAATCTTTGGAGCTGAGTTTTGTCGGTTATAATATCCGGAAACTTCGAAGCAAATTCAATACTCCTATTGATAGGAATTATCTTCCCCTTTTCAATATTATGACCCAAAAATCTGACAGTTGTTTGAAAAAGTATCATTTTGGGTTTTAATATAACTAACCCATTCTGAATAATGATTTTTTTAAATAACTCCAAATGTTTAAAATGGGTTTCAATATTATTTGAAAATATCAAAATGTCATCGATATAGACAAGAGTGAAATTACTATAAGGTATGAAAATATCATTCATAATATTTTGGAATTCAGAGGGGGCATTTTTTAATCCGAATGGCATAACATTCCATTCGTATTGTCCCATAGGTACATTAAAAGCAGTTTTGTACCTATCTTCCTCTTTTATTTGAATCTGCCAATAACCAGATTTTAAATCGAATTTTGAAAATATGATGGCACTATTAAGCCTATCCAGTAAATCTTTTTTGTTTGGAATAGGATACGTAATCCATTTTAAAGCTTTGTTAAGAGGTTTATAATTAATAACAAGTCTAGGAACTCCTCTTTCTTGTTCAGCATGTTTATTAACATAAAATGTTGTACATGACCATGGAGATTTCGAAGGTTTTATTAAACCTTTTTGTAATAAAGAAGTAATTTCTTTTTTACATAATTCCAAATATTCCGAATTCATTTGGCAAGGTCTAGCCTTTGTAGGGATATTACCCTCTTTAAAATCATTCTCATAAGGAAGAGAAACAATATGTTTTTTTCTATCCCAGAAAGCATTTGGGAGATCACTGCAAACTTGTAGGAAAAACTGGTTTTGTATAAAATCAATTTTTTGACGAAGCTTAGGATTTGTAAGAAGCTCCTCAATATTTGAAATATAAATTTCTTTTTTCAGAAAACTTATTTGTTGGTGTTTATGAACCAAGCGATCTTTAATCTCATTTAAAATTCGAGAAAAAGGTTCAGTTATAAATTGGAATACAATAGGCTTTTCATTAAAAGTACCTACTATTCCCTTTTTGTCAATCTTTGTAATAGGAAATAGTTTTTGTATAAAAGGTGTGCCCAAAATTATTTGGCTGGAAATATATTTTACCAAAATAAAGCTTTCAGCTATGCATGTATTATTATGGAAAATATAAGCTTTTGGTAATTTATAAGTAATCTGTAATTTTTGTCCATTAGCAGATCGGACACTATGGGTAGTTTTATGAAAATAGGTAGAAGGGATCAGACCTTCCTGTATACAGTTAACATCTGCCCCGCTATCAACAAGAGCAATAAAATCTTTTTTGAAATTATAATCAATTAAAAGACTGATATTAACATAAAACTTTTGGGAAGTAATAAGTTCCAGAGTTTGGAGAAAGTTCCCTGATTCGTCAGTGGCTTCGGTGACTAATAAATTATCAAAGTTTGGGATATCATCCACTGAGGCTGCAGGATCTATAATTTTCTCTTTCCCTTTTCCTTCGATATTGGTAATCCTGGCATCGAGAATAGTATTACTCCTCTTTAGTTCAAGAATTTCTTGTTTGAGATTATTAATCTCTTTCTCCAAATCTCTAGGAGTGCTGGTTATTCCTTGTTTTTCCTTCATCTGCCTTTTAAGTTCTGACATAGAATAGGCACTAGATTTTTCTATGGCCTTTCTTCCCTGTGAAGGTTCAGGAGTCTGCTGGACTTGGTCTATAATTTGGGACCTGATTACTGGATCTTTGATCATTCTCAGTAATTCTATAAGGTTATCATTTTTCAGGACATTAATGTTCATATCCTGGAATTGACTAAAAATGTTATAAAACTCATCGTCTTCCTTCCCTTTACTGGAACAGGGTTGTCCTAATTGACAAGGCTGACATTCATCTTCGGAAAGGATATAATCCTCTTTATCAAGAACTCTAATTTCTTCATCAGAGGAGTCCTTGGCTTGCTCAGTTTCATATTCTGAGTCCTCTGGCTCAGAGTTGAGCAATAATTTGGACAATGATTCTTTGAGATCATCTCCGATGTTAAGGGCTTTAATTTTCTCATTAACTTTGCAATCCTTATAATAGTGGCCCGTTCTACCACATTTCCAACAAGCTTTGGGGTTTTTGGACTTTATAAAATCCCTACGGTTTTTGAATTCTTTTTTCCGTCGCCCCCTTTTTTCCAGGCGCCTTTCCAGACGCTTAGCTTTCCATTTGTTAAAGCTTTCCTGGTTCTGGGCTCTGCGTTTATGAGACAGAGAATTCTTATCTTTGGGTATATCCATTCCAAACTGCCCACAGAACTTTCCTAATTGTTGTCTTTCATTGAGGTTCTGTCTTTTGATTTGCTGGTTCAGCTTAATCTCATTACATAAAGCTAACCCTTCTTGGATACATGTACCTATAAGGTTGCCGTAAGTGCAGATCTCATAATTAATAGTGAGACCTCCCTTTCTCAGAGTTTTCCTAACTCTTTCTGCAAATAAAGCTGGTAAACCATCTATAAATTTGGATTTCCAGTGCGAGCTATTACATTCAGGTAGCTCCATTACCCTGCTAAGGAAAACGTCCTTATACCACCTAAAAGAGGTAAGGGTTTTACATCTCAAGTTCTGGAGTAACGTCCTGATATTCTCATAATCATCGGACCACCTACCAGTAAAGTGTTCTATAATGTTGATTCCTAAGGTATAAAAAGCATTAGGAACAGGGTCTTTAACTCCTGGTTCTGTCTTAACTGCTCCAATAATATTATTCCGCTGTCCTGGTGTTAGATAATGATTCCACCAACCTTTCAACTGGCCTGTTAAACCTGATATAATTATTTCTGCCACAGTCTTATCAGCATTATTATTTGCTTTGCAAATGGTACTATACATAAGCATTCTATGGACAGCTGTATAAATCTGTCTTTTAGTATATCCATCAATATTCCATTCATAGATATTTTTCCCACTATAACTATTGTTATCAACAATATCTTGTTCCTCAAACAGAACATCTTGGGGAGTGGGCCTAGGGTAATAGTACATTCTCTATACTGGTTTTCTAGCCCATTTTTCAAGGCTATTAACTTCGTCAGACATCTTATCTTTATAATCTTTACCAGAGAGGTCTAACTCATAGTCCTTAGTCAAAGGGCTGATCTTTAATCCCTTAAACTTATCATCTAATAATTTTTCCAACTCCGAGTAAGCTCTTAGCTTAAAGTCTTTTATCTCTGAAGGAGGCTGCACACTAGGAGTAGCAATATTAAGCTGCTGAGAAGAACCTGTAATAGCAGGAATGGCCTTCATGACCTCAGAAGTTAATTTATCAATTCTATTATGTAAAAGGGTAACCTGTTCACCCAAAACATTCATATAAACATTAGTATAATTATTTTGTTTGAGCATGGTATTAATATGCCCAGTAGTAACAAAAGCAGAATTACTTTCCACTAGGGGTTATAGATGAAGAAAAGATCCGCAGTACGAGCCCGTACGAATTTGGTATCAAAGCTTGTAATAGGAATAATTGTTAAACGATGAATGAAAACAGATTAGTACAACAACAAGAAAAGATTTTACAGTTAAAAAGAATAGCTGAAAAACCACTTAGATATAGTATGGATATAAACCAACATATCATAAGTTGTAGAACAGGAATAGATCTGATAAATGAAAAAGATAAACAGTTGCAAGAAAACAATAGAGAAATGAATAAACAAAATGAAAAAATTATATTTTAAAGAAATTTATCAGCCCTGAGAGAAGAAAGACTAAGACAGAAAGATGAAGAAATAGAAAAGATTAGAGAGCAGAATTTAGCAGAACAGATTAACAATGAAAATGAAATTAGAGAATTAAAAGAAATAATAAAAGAACAATATAAATATATTAATTTATTAAAACATGGATAAAAGAAAAGAAATAATAGAAGACTCAGGAGTAACCCATTATCAGATGAATACTTATGAAGGAGGAATAACCCAAACATTACTATACAACCAGATTTTAGCATATCGTTGAAAGACGAGAATAAAAATTTAGCCTTAACATTATACTATAAATTAGATGGAATAGAAATGCCACCAGGGTGTAAAGTGATTAGTATAGAGACTAAGATGATTTATTCCTTAACCGGAAATCACCATGTTAAAAAACAGCATGAAATGAATATTATAGTACCAAAAATGTATAAGGAAATACTTGAACAAATAGAACATAAAGAAAATTCTAAGATTACTATACCAGAAGAAATAACTATGGATTTTAATACACGAACGATTACACCTTCTAGAAGATTAATACCAAGAATAGAAGGATCAAGATTAAGTATAACTAGAGAACCAGTGATTACCCAACAGAATAGTTTACCAAGAATACAGCCTAGAACAATAGACTTGATAAACGTAGAAAGTAATAGATTAAAAATAAAAGTTATAATATTCAAGAATATGGTAACAATAGACGGAATAGCAGAAATAAATACAGGAGCAATTAAAAGTTTTATACACGTGAGTAAAATAAACGAAAATGATTGAGAAATTATAGAACCACAGATTTATAATTACCCTGAAAATGAAAGAGAAATAATAATACCAAGAGTATAAATTTAAGATTCAAAATCCAGGATTAAGAATATAAGATAAACATCGGACTAATAGAATACGACAGCCTTAATGAGTTATTATTAGGAAGTGATTTCCTAACGATGATAGATTATAAGATTAATAACAATGGAATAGAGATAAATAATCAAGGAAAAATTCGATTTATAAATAAAATATGAATACTCTACGATTAAAAGCTTTAGAGATGATCTTATCAGGAGAAACATTCAGACAAATAAAAAGATTAAAAGATTAAATGGAACCTAGCACGATTACGTTTTTGAAAAAACACGGTAAAGAGATTATAGAAAGAGAAAGATATAAATATGAACCTATGAAATCAAAACCGATTAAAAAAGAATCACCAAAAAAGGAAAGATTACCCGAAAAAGAAAAGGAAAAGATAACTGATAAAAAAGATCAAAAGATTAAAGAATTAAAAGCAGAAAATCGAGAATTAAGATTAAAATGTAATGACGAATGGTATGATAAGTATAAAAAGTATAAAGGAAAATACTTAGATACGAAAAACCTACCTAAGGAAACTAAGGTAGAATTAGATAAGAAAGATCAGCAGATTATAGAATTAAAAGCTGAGAATAGAAATTTAAGATTAAACGATGATGAGGAATGGTACGAAAAGTATCAAAAATACAAGAATAAATACTTAGATTCAAAGGATATACTGAATAAAACAAAGGAAGAGCTAGGAAAAGAGTTAAAAGAAGAAAATAATAAAGTAAAAGAGTTGGAAAAGAAAAAGACAAAGTATTAGAACTAAAAGAAGAAATACGTATCTTAACAGAACAGTTAAAAAGATTAAAAGGAAAAGAAAAGAAAAAGTGAATCAGATTAAGTGATAAGAGTAATGAGAATAGCAGCGATCAGAGTAATGAGACTAGCAGCAACAATAATAGGAAAAAAGATAAAAATGAGACTAGTAGTGACGAGAAATCTGAAGAAAAATCAGAAACACAAAGTGATTGTAATAAGCCACAGAGTGACAGTGATAAAACGAATAACCAGGAATTACAGGTAGTAGAATTCATAGAAGAAGAAAATTCTGAATTAGTCAAAGAGAATAACCAAATATTAAAAGCCTTAAGAGGAGAAAAAAGAGTAAATGCTATAATAGAAGATGAGCCATACATCGACATAGAAAATGAATACAATGAACAGATAGAAACTGAAATAGAATCAGAAAATATAATCAATGAAGATGCAAATGATTACCCTGAAGAGGATTTGATAGATCCTAATCTAGAAATTGTAACCAGAAGAACAACAAGATTACCAGATCATATACCTATCGGACAACAAGCAGAGTTTAAAGAGTTCGTAGGATCAATGACCCAAGAAGTAAACTATAATGGATATTTTCTAGAACTGGATAATGTTTATGATGAACAGGAAATAGGAAGAAGAATAACAGATTGGAATTTAGGAATGTATATTGCATTTATGAATAGCACCCAATCAGAAAATCTAGATTATATGTATGATTTAATAACTAAGACTATAATTGGAAAAGTAGCATTCTGGATAGAGTCAATAGCATACCAGCTAAGAGGGGAAGTTTTAAGTTATTCAACAGACTGGAAGTCTATGTTGATGATATTTTACTTACTTCTCAAAAGAGAATTTTTAGGTGAAAAATGGTTAGTAGCCAGAGAAAACGTTTTAGCAGAAAGAAAAACTGAGATTATCATGAACCTGAATAACATGAAATGTTGCAGAATAGATAAATTATCAGAATACACGATTAGCTTTAGTAAATTCTTTTATGAAGCTAGATTCTTACCAGAAGAAGGAATAATTTATCAACAGTTATATTATGATCATCTACCTATACCGTATAACATTGAAATATCAAAAGAATACGTACAGTTAGAACCTAAGGAGAATACCCTAGGTGAAAGAATAAGAGTTTTAAGAGCATATCTAATGAGGAAATGCGAAGAATACAGATTACAGTAAAAGATTAAAAAAGATAAGAAAATAGGATTAAGAGAAATCTGTGGATTCACAGAAAGAAGATTAAAATTTGGATGCGATGATAAAAAAGAGAAACATAAGAAGCATAAAAGACATAAAAAATATAGAGATAAATACGAAAAAGATTATAGATATAAAAAAGAATACAATAATAACCCTTATTATAAATCTTATAAGAAAAGGAGATTTAAGAGATATAAGAATAACCCTGAGACTAGGAGAAAATTTAGAGGTAAGAGAAAGTTTAGAAAAAGAAACTTAAACCCTATAGAATCAAACAAGACTAAAGAAGAAAGAGTGTACATGTTGGAATTGCAATGAAAAAGGACACTATGCAAATAAGTGCCCAAAGCTAAAGAAAATGGGAGTAAAATACATGAATACTGAACAGCTTATAATGAGTTTGAGACGAATTAAAGAGGATAATGATAATTGGTATAAATATGAAGACTTTTATATCAGTGAAACAGATATAGAGTCAGAATCAGAAAGAATAAGCTATATTAACCAACATTCTAGTGAAAGTAGTTCTGATTAATTATGAACCCACTAGAAAGAGAAAAAAGAGAATTGATTAGAGAAATAGATTATTGGAAACAATGTGAAGAATACACTCGAAACAAGATTATTAATAGTTCAACGGTTAATGAAACTGGAAGTAAGTATTATCAAGACAGATATAATAAGATTACCAAAAGACTCAGAGAGATACGAGCAAGAATAAATGAGATATTCTGGCGACAAATTGAGATTGCTAGACTAATCGAAGAAGCTATGAGAAATGAGAATACAAGATTAGAAATACAGGAATATGAGCAAGATGAATAACTTCAAAGACGATTAAATGAACAGGACTAAAATCCACGATTATAATTTATTATATATTTTTGAGACTAAAGAAATTTGAGTTGAATTCTTAACAGGAACAACCATGTCAACCAGCAAATAATTTGAAGAATACATAGCCAAGGCTATGCAACAGATTATTCATACCAATGAAATAATGATTACAAGATTACAGGAGAATACCCAGACTATCAAACAGCTAACAGAAGCCATACAAGACTTCTCAAAACTGAAAATCCTACAGTATGAAGAAACACAAAAAAACCGACTACAATACCCCCAATACAGCAAAAAACATTTCAACCATTCTTATCAAGATTAGCAACCATGCCATTCTTGTGGAGCGACTATTCACATACCATTCTTGTGGAGCAACTATTCACATACGGATTTATCGACAAGATTATTACAAATGATAAGATGATTAACCTCACCAAACTATCACAGATTATCACCAGATCAACAGAACTAATGATGGAGTCCTTCGGAAAAGGATCTACGGAATACAAATTCTAGATACTTCAACTGATTTAAAAGGTAAACCAATTGTTATATGTCAAATATTTAAGACAGGAAGGAACAGCACCATCAGCGGGGATGACAAGAATTTAAACATGAAAATTCCCTGTACACTGGAAAAGTTCCAAGACCGGATTAGTGAAAAAAGAGTATTTGGATTACTGATATTAAAAACAAGAATAGAGGACATGCTGAGAAACCGGAAGGCATCCGTAATTGGAACTTCCAAAGGAGGAGATGTAGAAGAGATCATGACCTTATATTATGACAATGATATAGAGGTTAAAGAGATTACTGAATTAACTCTACTATTAGACAGGATTACCAATCTAAAGCATACCCATGCTGAGGAGACTATCCGCCATTACAAAATTATAGCAGAACAAAAGAAAAGACCGATGATAAAGACAGAAACAGTATCATCGTCTAAAGTGAGTATTAAAAAAGAACAAAGTCCTGATCCTTTTGAATAAGGAAGGAAAAATGATAATTTTTGAAAAATTTATCCTGACCCTTTTGAATAAGGAGGGAAAAATGTTTTATATCCTGATCCTTTTGAATAGGGGGGAAAATGATTTTTGATATCCTGATCCTTTTGAATAAGGAGGGAAAAAAGATTATTGATAAAATCCTGATCCTTTTGAATAAGGAGGGAAAAAAGATTTTTGATAAAATCCTGATCCTTTTGAATAAGGAGGGAGAACTGATTATTCTTGCAGGTACAATGTAGAGGCTTAAAAGGAGGCCTTACGGCCTAAAAAGATTATGGCTTGACAACCCAAAAGATTATCAAAAAGGTATCATGTAGATTCATCTGCTTGAGACCTAAAAAGAGGCTTATGGCCCAAAATGATTATGGCCCAACCTAGTCTTTCATACTACGGTAAAGCCCAACAGATTATCATAACAAGGAGCATGTAGATTCATCTACGTGTAACTTATAAAAGAGGTCCTACGGACCCACAAAGACTATGGCCTTATGGCCCAAAACTGATTAGGAGCCTCACGACCCAAAAATATTAACTACTGGTAACCCAGAAAAGAGGTCATAACAGACCCAAAAGAATATGGCCCAACACGGTTTAAACCATGGTAAAGCCCAAACAAAAAGAGATCCTATGGATCCAAAAAAGATTAAACGCTGGTAACACAGAAAAAGAGGTCTTACTGACCCAAAAGAATATGGCCCAATGTAGTTTAAACTATAGAAAGCCCAAACAAAAGAGGCCTTAGTGCCCAAAACAGATTATGGCCTTACGGCCCAAAAAAGAATTAAAAATGATTATCAGTCCAAAAAATATTATTGATGATATCGTTCCTATTCTATAGGAATATCATCAGAATATATGATTATCAGTTCAAAAAAGAGTAGCGATGATATCATTCCTATTCTATAGGAGTATCGTCAGAATATATGATTATCGGTCCAAAAAAGATTATCGATGATATCGTTCCTATTCTATAGGAGTATCGTCAGAGAAAAATGACTATCAGAATAAAATTGATTACTATAATTGATTACAGAGAAGATATTCTTTCAAACGAAAGAATCAACCGGACAGCTGGAAAGTGTTAAAACAGGAAAGCAGCCCGACATGAGAATGACATTCTAACGAAAGTCATTAAAGATTATGACAGCTGAATGAATTGCCGGATAACACCAAAAGCAAAATGGACAGCTGGAAGAATAGCCGTATAACGACAAAACAGCTTTGCGGAAAGAAGCGGACAAGGCACTGCAGTCTTTACGACTTTTTGGAAAGCAAAAGAGAAGACGACAAAACCACTTTACGGAAAGTAGCAGACAAGGCACTGTATCCACTGTAGCCTTTATGACTTTTTGAAAAAGTATTTTGTCTAGGACTATTGATTACTGTCTTCTTTACGACTTTTGAACAGTAATACTGTTTACTTTAAAAAAGTAGTGAATAGTGAATAGCTGAGGTTATCTATATAAGGAGCCTCTTGTCAAGACGAACATTCATTCGAAATTCAACCCTTGAATATATACTCTCTTATTTGAAAAAACTCTCTCAAATGTTCAACTAACAACCTTCAGTCTATAATCCAAAATCATCCAAGAACATCATAAGATAATCGAATATCATATCCAAGAACATCTTAAGATTAATCGACTATCATCCAAGAATAGACATAAGATTAATCTTATATCAACCAAGAATATCATAAGAACACGAAGTATAATACTTTGATTTATTATGATTAGAACCATACTGGTCGGAGCACATCGGTATCACGGAGGATTATCAGAGGATACCCGTAACAGAGAATCTCCCCTGGAGCCTGTGTGTGCGTAAATTCCGCTTAGTCGAGGAAGACGTTAGGGTAGCAGATTCCACAGGTTGGGTTGAGTAGTCCTAACTCGGTGATTTGGTGATCTGAAGACGAGGTATGTGCTTGAACCATGTGTTTCTAATTATAATTTTGATAAGTATATTACTCTGTTGTTATGCTATTTAGACGTTGATACTAGATTATGATTATAAATGTTTGGACGATGATAGAAGATTATGATTATGAATGTTTAAGCGACTGATACAGATTAGATTATGATTGTTTGCTGGATTGATAGAAGATTATAGACGATAAATTAAAGAATGTTATTGAACCAAAGAATACCTAAATGATTATCAAGAATATCTAAAAGATTATCAACCCGATTACATGCTTATTATTTGATTAACATTGAAAAAAGTTTGATTAACTCTGAAATAACGATTAATAATATAAGATTGCCATCTAGATTCCGACCTTTAGGGGTTATAGATGAAGAAAGAATAATAAAAATCTCCAGGATGGTGGACCCCTCATAAAGATGCCGCCAGATAGAATCTACTCTTATAAAAGTAGATAAATTATTAAAGTTAGTAGGGCCAATGATGTTTGGCCATATTATTGCTTTTTATCTGTCGGCCACTTGGCCGTTGTTCACTTTTGTAATTGTCGGCCACTAGGCGGCGATATTTTTCAGAATTCATTATAAAAGGATTCATTCGGAAAGAAGAGAGGCAGGCTTTCGCCAACGCTCTCTCTCTCTCTACTTTGTACAAACACTTTCAATAAAAGTTTGCAGTTTGAAATACATCTCCTCCGGCGCTGAGCACAACCACATCATCTTAAGTATATTTTAAATTTTTGTATTTTATTTTACTTTAATTTATTATATTTCTAGGATTAGCCCATGATCGGCTAAATCCTTAAGTGTTGAACCTATGTTATACTAATCTGCTTGGAATCATGGAACAAATGCTTTTAATTAGTGGATGATTCATGTGAGAAGAAGCTAAGGTTGGGCAGAGAACAGTCCAAGCAAAATGTCTGAATCTCAGGTTGATGATCCTATTGTATCCCGCTTAGCCATGGTGGCGTTAGGGTGTTTTGTATCTGTTCTGAGTTAAGACTGCCCTGACAGGACTGTTACATACCCGTAAATCATGCCTAAATAGTACTTCTCTGTGTGATCCACTGCTCGTTATGGTCAGTGGAAGTGGGTTATACCCCAGAACAAATCCCTTGTTTACACAGAACTTATTATATCAGGTTCTGGAAAAAATTGCTGCAAAAAACAGCTGATGGAGTCTTGAATGGACAAGAACTTATAGACTAGATCACCGCAGAAGTGGAAAGTTATACCCAGATAAGAAATGAACAACCTAAGGCTGAAACTAATAGTCCTTTCCAGCACATTGCTAGAAAAATTCAGCTTAAAAATGAGTAATAACTAAAGCTGAAATAATATCCTCATACATGGCTGAAGTGAAAAAAGATTTAATGAAAAATCTAGAAGAAGAATTTCCTTCCGACACTTCTATGACTTCCGTTCATACCGAGGAAGAGGATATCTAGGACTCTCAAGACCCTTACGATGTGGATTTTGACATCCAAGAATACCTGGCAAAATTCCAGTATAACATGGAGGCATCCTCCAGTTATTGTAGGTTATTACCCTCTCCTCTGGATTTTATGAAATCCATGAATTGTTGGTATAGAGGACTGTCTTTATCAACTGACGAAGTCCCTGGTTGATTCACCAATTTCTTGTTTCCCTGCTGGACAATGGTATTACCTCGTCCAGTTCCTTGCCCTCGCCGCCACAAACCCCCCTATAATTAGAGTCGCTCGGCGCAGTTTGGCCTCATCATCCTGTATGAGAAATTCATTAGCTTATGAGTTTAAATATTCTCTGGTCAGAAAATCTGGCAGACTATTATCTGCTCCTTTCTTATAACAAATTTCAAAGTCAAATGGTGCTAATAAATCTTGCCATCTAGCAAACATCTGTTTAGAAACATCATGCTTGCAATCTTTATTAAACATAAATTTTGCCGATTGGCAATCAGTATTTATAATGAATTTCTGATTATATAAATCGCCTTGAAATTTCAAGACACTTTTTACAATTGCTAAAATCTCTTTTGCAACTGTAGAATAATTTTTTTGGCTATTATTCCATTTGCCAGAATAGAATTGTATCAAATACTCCTGTTTATTAATTGGAGAGTATTGTTTTAGTATACCTCTGTAACCAATATCTGAGGCATCTGTTTCTATAATTTTAGGCCATGTAGGAAGTGCCAAAGTAAGACAAGGGAGGTTATTAACCTTGCCCTTAATTCTTTTGACAGCCTGAGTATGATTACCTGTCCAAGAAGCAGGGACTTTTTTCAGCCTTTCATATAATATGGCAGTATCTTTCGCTAAATCCTTTATGAAAGCACTGATATAATTTAAGCTGCCCAAAAATCGTTGGAGCTTAAGTGATATGAGTAATGAGAGTAGCAGCGATAAGAGTAATGAAACTAGCAGCAACAATAATAGGAAAAAAGATAAAAATGAGACTAGCAGTAATGAGAAATCAGAAGAAAAATCAGAAGAACAAAGTGATAGTGATAAACCACAGGGTGACAGTGATAAAATGAATAACCAAGAATTACAAGTTTTAGAATTCATAGAAGAAGAAAATTCCGAGAATTCTGAATTAGTCAAAGAGAATAGCAGATATTAAAAGCCTTAAGAGGAGAAAAAAGAGTAAATGCTATAATAGAAGATGAGCCAGACATCGATATAGAAAATGAATTCAATGAACAGATAGAAACTGAAATAGAATCAGAAAATATAATCAATGAAGATGAAAATGATTACCCTGTAGAGGATTTGATAGATCCTAATCTAGAAATAGTAACCAGAAGAAAAACCAGATTACCGGATCATATACCTATCGGAAAACAAGCAGAGTTTAAAGAGTTCGTCGGATCAATGACCCAAGGAGTAAACTATAATGGATATTTTTTAGAATTGGATAATGTTTATGAAGAACAGGAAATAGGAAGAAGAATAACAGATTGGAATTTAGGAATGTATATAGCATTAATGAATAGCACCCAATCAGAAAATCTAGATTATATGTATGATTTAATATCTAAGACTATAATTGGAAAAGCAGCATACTGGATAGAGTCTACATCATACCAGCTAAGAGGAGAAGTTTTAAGTTATTCAACGGACTGAAAGTCTATGTTGATGATATTTGACTTACTTCTCAAAAGAGAATTTCTAGGTGAAAAATGGTTAGTAGCTAGAGAAAATGTACTAGCAGAAAGAAAAACTGAGATTATCATGAACCTGAATAACATGAAATGTTGCAGAATAGATAAATTATCAGAATACACGATTAGCTTTAGTAAATTCTTTTATGAAGCTAGATTCTTACCAGAAGAAGGAATAATTTATCAACAGTTTTATTATGATCATCTACCCATACCGTATAACATTGAAATATCAAAAGAATACGTACAGTTAGAACCTAAGGAGAATACCCTAGGAGAAAGAATAAGAGTTTTAAGAGCATATCTAATGAGGAAATGCGAAGAATACAGATTACAGCAAAAGATTAAAAAAGATAAGAAAATGGGATTAAGAGAAATCTGTGGATTCACAGAAAGAAGATTAAAATTTGGATGCGATGATAAAAAAGAGAAACATAAGAAGCATAAAAGACATAAAAAATATAGAGATAAATACGAAAAAGATTATAGATATAAAAAAGAATACAATAATAACCCTTATTATAAATCTTATAAGAAAAGGAGATTTAAGAGATATAAGAATAACCCTGAGACTAGGAGAAAATTTAGAGGTAAGAGAAAGTTTAGAAAAAGAAACTTAAACCCTATAGAATCAAACAAGACTAAAGAAGAAAGAGTGTACATGTTGGAATTGCAATGAAAAAGGACACTATGCAAATAAGTGCCCAAAGCTAAAGAAAATGGGAGTAAAATACATGAATACTTGAAATGACTTATAATGAGTTTGAGACGAATTAAAGAGGATAATGATAATTGGTATAAATATGAAGACTTTTATATCGGTGAAACGAGATATAGAGTCGAATCGAAAGAATAAGCTATATTAACCAACATTCTAGTGAAAGTAGTTCTGATTAATTATGAACCCACTAGAAAGAGAAAAAAGAGAATTGATTAGAGAAATAGATTATTGGAAACAATGTGAAGAATACACTCGAAACAAGATTATTAATAGTTCAACGGTTAATGAAACTGGAAGTAAGTATTATCAAGACAGATATAATAAGATTACCAAAAGACTCAGAGAGATACGAGCAAGAATAAATGAGATATTCTGGCGACAAATTGAGATTGCTAGACTAATCGAAGAAGCTATGAGAAATGAGAATACAAGATTAGAAATACAGGAATATGAGCAAGATGAAGAACTTCAAAGAAGATTAAATGAACCGGACTAAAATCCACGATTATAATTTATTATATATTTTTGAGCCTAAAGATTTTTGAGTTGAATTCTTAACAGGAACAACCATGTCAACCAGCAAAGAATTTGAAGAATACATAGCCAAGGCTATGCAACAGATTATTCATACCAATGAAATAATGATTACAAGATTACAGGAGAATACCCAGACTATCAAACAGCTAACAGAAGCCATACAAGACTTCTCAAAACTGAAAATCCTATAGAATGAAGAAACACAGAAAAAACCGACTACAATACCACCAATACAGTAAAAAACATTTCAACCATTCTTATCAAGATTAGCAACCATGCCATCATTATACCCTCAACATCCGCAGCGGTATCAATGGCAGATACACTGAAATACAGACCAGAAATGATTAGCGCTTATGAAAAGATTAATAAATTTTATGATTACAAGACTAACACTGATATTGTACGCAGTGCAAAGCTGAGTAAATATCCAAGGTTTATTTGCAGTGAAAGAGAGAATCCGAATATTATGGAGCGACTATTCACATACGGATTTATCGACAAGATTATTACAGATGAAAAGATGATTAACCTCACCAAACTACCACAGATTATCACCAGATCAACGGAGCTAATGATGGAGTCCTTCGGAAAAGGAATCTACGGAATACAAATTCTAGATTCTTCAACAGATTTAAAAGGTAAACCCATTGTTATATGTCAAATATTTAAGACAGGAAGGAACATCACCATCAGCGGGGATGACAAGAATTTAAACATGAAAGTTCTCTGTACAGTGGAAAAGTTCCAAGACTGGATTAGTGAAAAAAAAGTATTTGGATTACTGACATTAAAAATAAGAATAGAGGACATGCTAAGAAACCGGAAGGCATCCATAATTGGAACTTCCAAAGGAGGAGATGTAGAAGAGATCATGACCTTATATTATGACAATGATATAGAGGTTAAAGAGACTACTGAATTAACTCTACTATTAGACAGGATTACCAATCTAAAGCATACCCATGCTGAGGAGACTATCCGCCATTACAAAATTATGGTAGAACAAAAGAAAAGACCGATGATAAAGACAGAAACAGTATCATCGTCTAAAGTGAGTATTAAAAAAAGAACAAAGTCCTGATCCTTTTGAATAAGGAAGGAAAATGATAATTTTTGAAAAATTTATCATGACCCTTTTGAATAAGGAGAGAAAAATGTTTAATATCCTAATCCTTTTGAATAAGGAGGGAAAATGATTTTTGATATCCTGATCCTTTTGAATAAGGAGGGAAAAAAGATTTTTGATAAAATCCTGATCCTTTTGAATAAGGAGGGAAAAAAGATTTTTGATAAAATCCTGATCCTTTTGAATAAGGAGGGAGAACTGATTATTCTTGCAGGTACAATGTAGAGGCCTAAAAGGAGGCCTTACGGCCTAAAAAGATTATGGCTTAACAACCCAAAAGAAGCCAAAAGATTATCAAAGAGGTATCATGTAGATTCATCTGCTTGAGACCTAAAAAGAGGCTTATGGCCCAAAATGATTATGGCCCAACGTAGTCTTTCATACTACGGTAATGCCCAACAGATTATCATAACAAGGAGCATGTAGATTCATCTACGTGTAACTTATAAAAGAGGTCCTACGGACCCAAAAAGACTATGGACTTATGGCCCAAAATTGATTAGGAGCCTCACGGCCCAAAAAGATTAACTACTGGTAACCCAGAAAAGAGGTCATAACATACCCAAAAGAATATGGCCTAACATGGTTTAAACCATGGTAAAGCCCAAACAAAAAGAGATCCTATGGATCCAAAAAAGATTAAACGCTGGTAACACAGAAAAAGAAGTCTTACTGACCCAAAAGACTATGGCCCAATGTAGTTTAAACTACAGAAAGCCCAAACAAAAGAAGCCTTAGTGCCCAAAACAGATTATGGCCTTACGGCCAAAAAAAGAATTAAAAACGATTATCAGTCCAAAAAATATTATTGATGATATCATTCCTATTCTATAGGAATATCGTCAGAATATATGATTATCAGTCCAAAAAAGATTAGCGATGATATCGTTCCTATTCTATAGGAGTATCATCAGAATATATGATTATCAGTCCAAAAAAGATTATCGATGATATCGTTCCTATTCTATAGGAGTATTGTCAGAGAAAAATGACTATCAGAATAAAATTGATTACTACAATTGATTACAGAGAAGATATTCTTTCAAACGAAAGAATCAACCGGACAGCTGGAAAGTGTTAAAACAGGAAAGCAGCCCGACATGAGAATGACATTCTAACGAAAGTCATTAAAGATTATGACAGCTGAACGAATTGCCGGATAACACCAAAAGCAAAATGGACAGCTGGAAGAATAGCCGTATAATGACAAAACAGCTTTGCGGAAAGAAGCGGACAAGGCACTGTAGCCTTTACGAATTTTTGGAAAGCAAAAGAGAAGACGACAAAACCACTTTACGAAAAGTAGCAGACAAGGCACTGTATCCACTGTAGCCTTTATGACTTTTTGAAAAAGTATTTTGTCTAGGACTATTGATTACTGTCTACTTTACGACTTTTGAAAAGTAATACTGTTTACTTTAAAAAAGTAGTGAATAGTGAATAGCCGAGGTTATCTATATAAGGAGCCTCTTGTCAAGACCAACATTCATTCGAAATTCAACCCTTGAATATATACTCTCTTATTTGAAAAAACTCTCTCAAATGTTCAACTAACAACCTTCAGTCTATAATCCGAAATCATTCAAGAACATCATAAGATAATCGAATATCATATCCAAGAACATCTTAAGATTAATCGACTATCATCCAAGAACAGACATAAGATTAATCTTATATCAACCAAGAATATCATAAGAACACGAAGTATAATACTTTGATTTATTATGATTAGAACCATACTGGTCGGAGCACATCGGTATCAAGGAGGATTATCAGAGCATACCCATAACGGAGAATCTCCCCTGGAGCCTATGTGTGCGTAAAGCCCGCTTAGTCGAGGAAGACGTTAGGGTAGCAGATTCCACAGGTTGGGTTGAGTAGTCCTAACTCGGTGATATGATGATCTGAAGATGAGGTATGTGCTTGAACCATGTGTTTCTAATTATAATTTTGATAAGTATATTACTCTGTTGTTATGCTGTTTAGATGTTGATACTAGATTATGATTATAAATGTTTGGACGATGATAGAAGATTATGATTATGAATGTTTAAACGATTGATACAGATTAGATTATGATTGTTTGCTGGATTGATTGAAGATTATAGACGATAAATTAAAGAATGTTATTGAACCATAGAATACCTAAACGATTATCAAGAATATCTAAAAGATTATCAACCCGATTACATGCTTATTATTTGATTAACTTTGAAAAAAGTTTGATTAACTCTGAAATAACGATTAAGAATATAAGATTACCATCTCGATTCCGACCTCTAGGGGTTATAGATGAAGAAAAGATCCGCAGTACGAGCCCATACAAATTTGTATTTTGTTCTCCGAGTTTTATAATTTTCGGAGAGACATCAACCCAATTGGTATATAAACCTTTAAAAATCTGTGGCATAATATTAACTGATGGACCATATGTACTCCACCAATGCCAAAACTAGTTTGGTATATCATGTTTATAAACATGGGAACATATTTTTATAAACCAGGAATGTTTCCTGTTTGGGTTTTCATATAGAAAGGTTTTATAAAAACTTTCTATATTATTTGAAAATATCAAAATGTCATCGATATAGACAATAGTGAAATTACTATAAGGTATGAAAATATCATTCATAATATTTTGGAATTCAGAGGGGGCATTTTTTAATCCGAATGGCATAACATTCCATTCGTATTGTCCCATAGGTACATTAAAAGCAGTTTTGTACCTATCTTCCTCTTTTATTTGAATCTGCCAATAACCAGATTTTAAATCGAATTTCGAAAATATGATGGCACTATTAAGCCTATCCAGTATATCTTTTTTGTTTGGAATAGGATACCTAATCCATTTTAAAGCTTTGTTAAGAGGTTTATAATTAATAACAAGTCTAGGAACTCCTCTTTCTTGTTCAGCATGTTTATTAACATAAAATGTTGTACAGGACCATGGAGATTTTGAAGGTTTTATTAAACCTTTTTGTAATAAAGAAGTAATTTCTTTTTTACATAATTCCAAATATTCCGAATTCATTTGGCAAGGTCTAGCCTTGGTAGGCCAGTAGTTAAATCTAACCTGAATCCTTTGATCCAGGTGGAAATATTCCCTTTCTTTTGAAGTATTAAAACCCTAATCTTCTAGAGTAAAAATCTTTTTTATAATAATTTTTGAAAAGTTATAAACTTTTTTTGTGTTCATGGGGAAATAGTGTTGAATTTCAGCAGACCCTGTTGTCATGAGGATAGTCTCATAGTGCATTCTTGATTTATAAGTCAAGATGGGATATGACCCAGCTTCCAGATATCTTTCCATGAGTTTCCATGGTTCATCTTTTCGCTCTAGATCCTTATTATCTTGAATCAGTATAACATCTCTCTTATTAAGCTTCTCATATCCTTCATTATCATCCTGTTCGTCATGAGCTATTTCAGCATATGATGGCTGAAATAAAGTAGGATATTGTAAAATCGATAGATTACCAGAATACAAACAGATAGAACCCAAAAAGATTCTAGAAAAATAAAAGTCATAAGGATTTATCTAAAAGATAAAGAATATCGATTACAACATAAGAAAATAAGATTAAAGAATATATTGGAACAACGATTAAAATTGTGGCGTCCTATAAAAGAGAAATATAGGAAGTATAAGAGACATAAGAAACACGTGAATAAAATGATTAAAGGTTATAAGAAAAATAGATTAAAACAGATTACCAAGAATAATTCCGAGAAAAGAAAAAAGATTAAAGATAAGAAAAGATTTAGAAACTTAAATCCTATAGAAACTAAGAAGACTAAGAAAGGATGTAAATTTTGGAATAATAAGTATCAAGAGTTAAAGAAAAAAGGATCAAAATATATAAGCATGAATAAATTTATAAAAAGCTTAGAACAGAGACTTTTAAGAAAAAGCCTTGAGAGTAAAAAACAAGAGTAATATGAAAACCTTCTTAGCTAAATAAAAGACTAAAATGGTAGCAATCCATATAGAAGATGACATAGAATATAAACAGAATAAAATGATTAAACAAAAGACATTTATTGATAGTGGAGCAGATATATGTTTAGCTAGAAAAAATGTGCTAGAATCTCATAAATGGAAGAGATCTAGAATACATAGAGCAAAAGTGTCAGGATTCAACAAACAGTCTAAAGAACTAGACATAATATCAGAGAATGTGAGGATTAAACTTGGAAAGACTATTTTCAGATTACCAATAGTATACCAACTGAATAATATGAAACAACAAGTGTTATTAGGAAACAACTTTCTAGATTACTTCAAGACCCAAATGATTAATAAAAACACATTTTGTCTACAATCCCCCTGTGACAAATGGATTATACTGAAAAGAATATTACCAGTGAATACCATAAGATTATGTACTATAAAAATGGAAAGAAATAATAATCTAGAACTATTAAAAGAAAAATATCTGAATAAATTAAAAGGCAATTTTGGAGAAAATCCTATGTAGCTATGGGATAAAGAAAAGATCTACGGAGAAATAAGATTAATAGATCCGAATGATACTGTTAGGACAAAGCCTATAAGGTATAGCCCGACAGACCAAAAGGAATTTGAAATTCAGATTAAAGAGTTATTAGAAATGAAAATAATAAGAGAGAGTAAAAGCCCACACAGCAGTCCAGCCTTTTTGGTAAGGAAACATAATGAACAAAAGCGAGGAAAAGCCAGATTAGTAATTGATTATAGAGAATTGAATAAAAAGACTATTTTTGATGGTTACTTTTTACCTTATAAAAGAAACCTCATCAACAGATTAGGGAATAAAAATTGGTTTAGAAAGTTCGACTGTAAAAGCAGATTTTGGCAAATAAAGCTGACCAACGAATCTAGAGCTTTAACAGCGTTCAGTGCCCCTCAAGGACACTATGAATGGAACGTACTACCCATGGGATTAAAAAATGCACCACAAATATTTCAAAGAAGAATGGACTTGGTATTTAGAAAGCTGGCAGACTTCTGCATAATATATGTGGATGATATATTAGTTTACAACGATAATCTAGAAGATCATATCAAGCATATAGAACAATTCATCGAAACGATTAATCAACACGGAATACTTCTATCCGAAAAGAAATCAGAAATATTCAAGAATAGCATTGAATTCTTATGATACATTGTGGATAATGAAGGAATACAGTTACAAGAACATGTTGTAACAAAGATTAAAAACATTAAAGAAAGATTAGAGAATAAAAAAGAAGTGCAGCAGTTTCTTGGAGTAGTAAATTATGTCGCAGATCATATAAAAGATTTACCATATCTAAGAAAGCCACTGCAAGATTTGATTAAAAAAGATGTAACCTTTGAATGGAAAGAAGAACATACCAAGGTGATTAACCAGATTAAAGAAAGAGTAAAATCATTACCAAAACACAGAGTACCTACAGACCAAGATCAATTAGAACTCTTTACAGATGCTAGCGACATAGGATGGGGAGCAATCCTAATAGCATATGATAAAGAAGACATAGATAAAGAAAAAAGATTAATTTGTGGATACGGAGGTGGAACTTGGAAACCCAATGAAAAGAACTACCATATAAATGAAAAAGAATTATTGGCAGTAAAATTGGGAATAAAAAGATTTCACTACCATTTACTACCAGTGAAATTTGTGGTTAGAACGGATAACACTCAGGTAAAAGCCTTCATTACTAACAGAATAGACCCTTTACCTGAATTGAATAGAAGAAGAAAATGGCAATCATTCTTTTATTGCTATGATTTCATTGTAAAAAATATATCTGGAACTAAGAATATTTTAGCTGATTTTCTTAGCAGGTATCACAATGATGACTAAGCAAAAAGAGATTTTAGCCAAGAATATTGAAGAAGATTATTTGACTAATGTTTATGATTAACCATGATATTTTTGCAACAGCAAGCTAAGGAAATATCTCAAGATTAACTACAACGAAAGATCAGTATGAAAACTCATCCTTCGTTCGACAAGATTAGAGAACTAAATAAAGACAAGTTGCAATACACTATTGAGAGGAATATCCTTTGCGGAAAGTTAAGTCTAGCCTGGAAAGAATTACTCTATTACGATGAAATGAAGCCTTCTGAATTACTAAGTAATCAGGGAAACATAATAGTCAGACAAGTAATAGTTAATAAAATGATCAGCATCTACCGGACTATCGAATATATTAAATATCTAATAGATCAAAAGGAAACTAGTATATGGGTTGTTGACTGCCTATTAAAATATTACCCATCACATTATTAGATGATTAGTCTAAAAGAAGACAGAATATATTTGGATTACATCCTGATCCTTTTGAATAAGGAGGGAAAAAATGTTTTGATCCTTTTGAATAAGGAGGGAAAAAATGTTTTATATCCTGATCCTTTTGAATAAGGAGGGAAAAATGATTTTTGATAAAATCCTGATCCTTTTGAATAAGGAGGGACAACTAATTATTTTTGCAGGTACAATGTAGAGGCCTAAAAAAGAGGCCTTACGACCCAAAAGGATTATGGCTTAACAACCCAAAAGATTATCAAAAAGGTATCATGTAGATTCATCTGCTTGAGACCTAAAAGAGGCTTATGGCCCAAAATGATTATGGCCCAACGTAGTCTTTTATACTACGGTAAAGCCCAACAGATTATTATAACAAGGAGCACGTAGATTCATCTACGTGTAACTTATAAAAGAGGTCCTACGGACCCAAAAAGATTATGGCCTTATGACCCAAAACTGATTAGGAGCCTCACGGCCCAAAAAGATTAACTACCGGTAACCCAGAAAATAGGTCATAACAGACCCAAAAGAATATGGCCCAACATGGTTTAAACCATGGTAAAGCCCAAACAAAAAGAGATCCTATGTATCCAAAAAAGATTAAACGCTGGTAACACAGAAAAAGAGGTCTTACTGACCTAAAAGAATATGGCCCAATATATTTTAAACTACAGCAAGCCCAAACAAAAGAGGCCTTAGTGCCCAAAATAGATTATGGTCTTACGGCCCAAAGAATGATTAAAAAATGATTATTAGTTTAAAAAATATTATTCACGATATCATTCCTATTCTATAGGAGTATCGTTAGAATATATGATTATCAGTCCAAAAAGATTATCGATGATATCGTTCCTATTTTATAGGAGTATCATCAGAATATATGATTATCAGTCCAAAAAAGATTATCGATGATATCGTTCCTATTCTATAGGAGTATCGTCAGAGAAAAATGACTATCAGAATAAAATTGATTACTACAATTGATTACAGAGAAGATATTCTTTCAAATGAAAGAATCAACCGGACAGCTGGAAAGTGTTAAAACAGGAAAGCAGCCCGACATGAGAATGACATTCTAATGAAAGTCATTAAAGATTATGACAGCTAAACGAATTGCCAGATAACACCAAAAGCAAAATGGACAGCTGGAAGAATAGCCGTATAATGACAAAACAGCTTTGCGGAAAGAAGCGGACAAAGCACTGCAGCCTTTACGACTTTTTGGAAAGCAAAAGAGAAGACGACAAAACCACTTTACGGAAAGTAGCAGACAAGGCACTATATCCACTGTAGCCTTTATGACTTTTTGAAAAAGTATTTTGTCTAGGCCTATTGATTACTGTCTACTTTATGACTTTTGAAAAGTAATACTGTTTACTTTAAAAAAGTAGTGAATAGTGAATAGCCGAGGTTATCTATATAAGGAGCCTCTTGTCAAGACGAACATTCATTCGAAATTCAATACAAAAATTCAATCTCTGAAATACTCTCAAATGTTCAACTAACAACCTTCAGTCTATAATCCGAAATCATCCAAGAACATCATAAGATAATCAAATACCATCCAAGAACATCTTAAGATTAATCGACTATCATCCAAGAACAGACATAAGATTAATCTTATATCAACCAAGAATATCATAAGAACACGAAGTATAATACTTTGATTTATTATGATTAGAACCATACTGATCGAAGCACATCGGTATCACGGAGGATTATCAGAGGATACCCGTAACGGAGAATCTCCCCTGGAGCCTATGTGTGCGTAAAGCCCGCTTAGTCGAGGAAGACGTTAGGGTAGCAGATTCCACAGGTTGGGTTGAGTAGTCCTAACTCGGTGATCTGGTGATCTGAAGACGAGGTATGTGCTTGAACCATGTGTTTCTAATTATAATTTTGATAAGTATATTACTCTGTTGTTATGTTGTTTAGACGTTGATATTAGATTATGATTATAACTGTTTAGACGATGATAGAAGATTATGATTATGAGTGTTTAGACGATCGGTATAGATTATATTATGGTTGTTTGCTGGATTGATAGAAGATTATAGACTATAAATTAAAGAATGTTATTGAACCCAAGAATACCTAAACGACTATCAAGAATATCTAAAAGATTATCAACCCGATTACATGCTGATTATTTGATTAACTTTGAAAAAAGTTTGATTAACTCTGAAAAAAGAATAAGATTACCATCTAGATCCGACCTCTAGGGGTTATAGATGAAGAAAAGATCCGCCGCACAGCCGTGCACAATTTGGTATCAGAGCTTGTAATAGGAATACTTGTTTAAAAAATGAATAAACATCCATCGATTAGACAAGTTAGAATTTTGAATAAGATTTTATGGCAACATAAAAGATTAAAAGAACAACTTATTGGAGCTAGAAACTATCATAAGATGATAATTAATTTAAAAGAAAATTGGTTAAATAAATTTAAAAACTTTGCTAGCCTATCAGAAAAAGACGAGCAAATAAGCTTAGATGAAATTTTAACGAATATGGACAAACAAAATCACTCTTATGAAAGATTAGTTGAATTAAATATGGAAATTTATTCATTAAACATAGTAATAGCAGGAATACAATCTGATTTAAGAATGGAAATAGAATATTTTGGATAAATGAAAGGAGACTATAGAAGGATTAGAAGTAACACCCTATCAGATGAATACTCATAAAGAAAAACCAACCTAGAAAATGAATATACAGTTAAAGATAATAAAGAAAAAAAAATTTAAAAACCATAAAGACGATCTTATCAGGAGAAATATACTCTCAGCTAAAATACTTAAAATATAGTGCAAAAGAAATAAAATTAGAAAATGATATAACACGACTAGAAAAGCAATGCGATAAGTTTAGCAAAATATGGATAGATATGGGAAATGGATGGAAAAAATGAATAAATAATCCCAATGAATAATAACGAAAAAATAAATGTGTTATGGGAAGAGATTATATTAAAAGAAAAAATGATAAACATACTATCGCTAATGAATGAAATAAAGGATAATCAGACTAAGACACAGCTAATGATTAGAGAAGAATTGACTAACCTATGGAATGTATCTGAAATACCTACGTTTAAGTTAATATTAGAAAAGCTTAACGTACTACTAGAAAAGAGTAAAGGAAAAAGAGTAGAAATTAATAATGAAGCAAGCACCAGCAAAAAAGAATACTAGTACGAGTGAAGAGAATACTATAGCCAAAATGAATACCCATAAACCAAAAATAGTACCTATAGACGCTTGGAGAAGGAGTAAAGTACCGATTATGGCAGACATCAGTAAAATGAAACCTAGACTACCAAAAGGAGTAACAGAAACCTTAGACAGACTAGTAATAGTGAATAAAGAAAGAAAATTCTAATGGAACCTAGCGCAATTACATTTTTGAAAAAACACGGTAAAGAGATTATGGAAAGAATAGAGAAAGAAAGATTTAAACCCATGAGATCAAAACCGATTAGAGAAAAATCACCAGAAAAGGAAACATTACCCGAAAAAGAAAAGGAAAAGATAACTAATAAAAAAGATCAAAAGATTAAGGAATTAAAAGCAGAAAATCGAGAACTAAGATTAAACTGTAATGAAGAATGGTATGATAAGTACAAGAAGTACAAAGGAAAATACTTAGATACTAAAAACCTACCTAAGGAAACTAAGGTAGAATTAGATAAAAAAGATCAGCAGATTAAGGAATTAAAGGCTGAGAATAGAAATTTAAGATTAAAAGATAACAAGGAATGGTACGAAAAGTATAAAAAATACAAGAATAAATACTTAGAATAAAAAGATATACTGAATAAAACAAAGGGAGAACTAAGAAAAGAATTAGAAGAAGAAAAAACAAAGTAAAAGAATTGGAAAAAGAAAAAAACAAAGTATTAGAACTAAGAGAAGAAATATGAATTTTAACAGAAAAGTTAAAAAGGTTAAAAGGAAAAGAAAAGAAAAAGAGAATCAGATTAAGTGATAAAAGTAATGAGAATAGTAGCGATAAGAGTAATGAGACTAGCAACAACGATAAAGATAAAAATGAGACTAGCAGTAATAAGAAATCTGAAGAAAAATCAGAGAAACAAAGTGCTAGTGATAAAATGAATAACCAAGAATTACAAGTAGTAGAATTCATAGAAAAAAAATTTGAGGATTCAGAATTAGTCAAAGAGAATAACCAGATTTTAAAAGCCTTAAAAGGAGAAAAAAGCGTAAATGCTATAATAGAAGATGAGCCAGACAACGATATAGAGAATGAATACAATGAACAGGTAGAAATTGAGATAGAATCTGAAAATACAATTAATAAAGATGCAAACGATTACCCTGAAGAAGATTTAAAAAATCCTAGCCTAGAAATAATGACTAGAAGAACAACCAGATTACCAGATCAGATACCTATAAGACAGAAAATCAAATTTAAAGAGTCTAGGGGATTAACGACTAAAGGAATACACTATAATGAATATTTCCTAGAATTGAATAACGATAAACAGGAAATAGGATTAGCAGATTGGAATTTGGGAATATATATGAATAGTACTCAACCAGAAAACCTAGATTAGCTAGCGTCTAAAATTATTACCGAAAAAACAGCATACTGGAAAAAGCTAATAGTACCCCGACTAAGAATAAGAATGATAAGTTATTGGAAATTTATGATATTTAATTTACCTTTAAAAAGAAAATGTCTAGAAGGAAAAAAGCTAGTAGACAGAAAAAACATATTAACAAAAAGAATAAACCTGAATAACATAAATAAAATAGGATATATCCGTAGTACGAGCCCGTACGAATTTGGTATTAGAGCTTGTAATAGGAATAATTGTTAAACGATGAATGAAAACAGATTAGTACAACAACAAGAAAAGATTTTACAGTTAAAAAGAATAGCTGAAAAACCACTTAGATATAGTATGGATATAAACCAACATATCATAAGTTGTAGAACATGAATAGATCTAATAAATGAAAAAGATAAACAGTTGCAAGAAAACTATAGAGAAATGAATAAACAAAATGAAAAATTTATATTTTTAAGAAATTTATCAGCCCTGAGAGAAGAAAGACTAAGACAGAAAGACGAAGAAATAGAAAAGATTAGAGAGCAGAATTTAGCAAAACAGATTAACAATGAAAATGAAATTAGATAATTAAAAGAAATAATAAAAGAACAATATAAATATATTAATTTATTAAAACATGGATAAAAGAAAAGAAATAATAGAAGACTCAGGAGTAACCCATTATCAAATGAATACTTATGAAGGAGGAATAACCCAAACATTAAGTTTTAAACCAGACACTTATCAGAAAATTCAAGATGAAAAAGAAGAATTATCGGTAAAAAAAATATTTAAAACAAAATGGTTTGAACGGAATAAAGAGATTAGATACATAGCTCAAAAACATGAGAATATAATTGACACTATGAGTACAAATGGAAGAACCAGAATAAACTTAATAACTGATGAACTAATTAAAAGAGAATTAGCAAAGCTATCGACTAAAGAAGCAAAGAAGTATAGAAATATTTACTTTGGAGGAGTAGAGTTTACGATTAAAGCTTACTTTCAAAAGAATATCGATACACCTATATAGATCTACGTATTAGATGACAGAATACTAGGAGACCTACAAGATGCATTAATATCAGTGATTAAAGGAAATTTAATTTATCAAAAGTTAAAATTTACTATACAACCAGATTTTAGCATATCGTTGAAAGATGAGAATAAAAATTTAGCCTTAACATTATACTATAAATTAGATGGAATAGAAATGCCACCAGGGAGTAAAGTGATTAGTATAGGGACTAGGATGATTTATGCCTTAACCGGAAATCACCATGTGAAAAAAGAGCATGAAATGAATATTATAGTACCAAAAATGTATAAGGAAATACTTGAACAAATAGAACATAAAGAAAATTCTAAGATTACTATACCAGAAGAAATAACTATGGATTTTAATACACGAACGATTACACCTTCTAGAAGATTAATACCAAGAATAGAAGGATCAAGATTAAGTATAACTAGAGAACTAGTGATTACCCAACAGAATAGTTTACCAAGAATACAGCCTAGAATAATAGACTTGATAAACGTAGAAAGTAATAGATTAAAAATCAAAGTTATAATATTCAAGAATATGGTAACAATAGACGGAATAGCAGAAATAAATACTGGAGCAATTAAAAGTTTTATACACGTGAGTAAAATAAACGAAATAGATTGTGAAATTATAGAACCACAGATTTATAATTACCCTGAAAATGAAAGAGAAATAATAATTACCAAGAGTATAAATTTAAGATTCAAAATCCAGGATTTAGAATATAAGATAAACATCGGAGTAATAGAATACGACAGCCTTAATGAGTTATTATTAGGAAGCGATTTCCTAACGATGATAGATTATAAGATTAATAACAATGGAATAGAGATAAACGATCAAGGAAAAATTTGATTTATAAATAAAATATGAATACTCTACGATTAAAAGCTTTAGAGACGATCTTATCAGGAGAAACATTCAGACAAATAAAATGATTAAAAGATTAAATGGAACCTAGTGCTATTACATTTTTGAAAAAACACGGTAAAGAGATTATAGAAAGAGAAAGATATAAATATGAACCTATGAAATCAAAACCGATTAAACAAGAATCACCAAAAAAGGAAAGATTACCCGAAAAAGAAAAGGAAAAGATAACTGATAAAAAAGATCAAAAGATTAAAGAATTAAAAGCAGAAAATTGAGAATTAAGATTAAAATGTAATGACGAATGGTATGATAAGTATAAAAAGTATAAAGGAAAATACTTAGATACGAAAAACCTACCTAAGGAAACTAAGGTAGAATTAGATAAGAAAGATCAGCAGATTATAGAATTAAAAGCTGAGAATAGAAATTTAAGATTAAACGATGATGAGGAATGGTACGAAAAGTATCAAAAATACAAGAATAAATACTTAGACTCAAAGGATATACTGAATAAAACAAAGGAAGAGCTAGGAAAAGAGTTAAAAGAAGAAAAGAATAAAGTAAAAGAGTTGGAAAAAGAAAAATACAAAGTATTAGAACTAAAAGAAGAAATACGTATCTTAACAGAACAGTTAAAAAGATTAAAAGGAAAAGAAAAGAAAAAGTGAATCAGATTAAGTGATAAGAGTAATGAGAATAGCGGCGATCAGAGTAATGAGACTAGCAGCAACAATAATAGGAAAAAAGATAAAAATGAGACTAGTAGTGACGAGAAATCTGAAGAAAAATCAGAAACACAAAGTGATAGTAATAAGCCACAGAGTGACAGTGATAAAACGAATAACCAGGAATTACAGGTAGTAGAATTCATAGAAGAAGAAAATTCTGAGAATTCTGAATTAGTCAAAGAGAATAACCAAATATTAAAATCCTTAAGAGGAGAAAAAAGAGTAAATGCTATAATAGAAGATGAGCCAGATAGCGACATAGAAAATGAATACAATGAACAGATAGAAACTGAAATAGAATAACAAAATATAATCAATGAAGATGCAAATGATTACCCTGAAGAGGATTTGATAGATCATAATCTAGAAATAGTACCCAGAAGAACAACAAGATTACCGGATCATATACCTATCGGACAACAAGCAAAGTTTAAGGAGTTCGTAGGATCAATGACCCAAGGAGTAAACTATAATGGATATTTTCTAGAACTGGATAATGTTTATGATGAACAGGAAATAGAAAGAAGAATAACAGATTGGAATTTAGGAATGTATATTGCATTAATGAATAGCACCCAATCAGAAAATCTAGATTATATGTATGATTTAATATCTAAGACTATAATTGGAAAAGCAGCATACTGGATAGAGTCAATAGCATACCAGCTAAGAGGGGAAGTTTTAAGTTATTCAACAGACTGGAAGTCTATGTTGATGATATTTGACTTACTTCTCAAAAGAGAAATTTTAGGTGAAAAATGGTTAGTAGCCAGAGAAAACGTTTTAGTAGAAAGAAAAACTGAGATTATCATGAACCTGAATAACATGAAATGTTGCAGAATAGATAAATTACCAGAATACACGATTAGCTTTAGTAAATTCTTTTATGAAGCTAGATTCTTACCAGAAGAAGGAATAATTTATCAACAGTTATATTATGATCATCTACTTATACCGTATAACATTGAAATATCAAAAGAATACGTACAGTTAGAACCTAAGGAGAATACCCTAGGTGAAAGAATAAGAGTTTTAAGAGCATATCTAATGAGGAAATATGAAGAATACAGATTACAGCAAAAGATTAAAAAAGATAAGAAAATAGGATTAAGAGAAATCTGTGGATTCACAGAAAGAAGATTAAAATTTGGATGCGATGATAAAAAGAGAAACATAAGAAGCATAAAAGACATAAAAATATAGAGATAAATATGAAAAAGATTATAGATATAAAAAAGAATACAAGAATAACCCTTATTATAAATCTTATAAGAAAAGGAGATTTAAGATATATAAGAATAACCCTGAGACTTGGAGAAAATTTAGAGGTAAGAGAAAGTTTAGAAAGAGATTATTGGAAACAATGTGAAGAATACACTCGAAACAAGATTATTAATACTTCAACGGTTAATGAAACTGGAAGTAAGTATTATCAAGACAGATATATTAAGATTACCAAAAGACTCGGAGAGATACGAGCAAGAATAAATGAGATATTCTGGCGACAAATTGAGATTGCTAGACTAATCGAAGAAGCTATGAGAAATGAGAATACAAGATTAGAAATACAGGAATATGAGCAAGATGAAGAACTTCAAAGAATATTAAATGAACCGGACTAAAATCCACGATTATAATTTATTATATATTTTTGAGACTAAAGATATTTGAGTTGAATTCTTAACAGGAACAACCATGTCAACCAGCAAATAATTTGAAGAATACATAGCCAAGGCTATGCAACAGATTATTCATACCAATGAAATAATGATTACAGGAGAATACCCAGACTATCAAACATCTAACAGAAGCCATACAAGACTTCTCAAAACTGAAAATCCTACAGAATGAAGAAACACAAAAAAATCGACTACAATACCACCAATACAGCAAAAAACATATCAACCATTCTTATCAAGATTAGCAACCATGCCATCATCAATACCCTCAACATCAGCAGCGGTATCAATGGAAGATACACTGAAATACAAGCCATAAATGATTAGTGCTTATGAAAAGATTAATAAATTTTATGATTACAAGACTAATGATGATATTGTACGCAGTGCAAAGCTGAGTAAATATCCAAGGTTTATTTGCAGTGAAAGAGCGAATCCGAATATTGTGGAGCGACCATTCACATATGGATTTATCGACAAGATTATTACAGATGATAAGATTATTAACCTCACCAAACTACCACAGATTATCACCAGATCAACGGAACTAATGATGGAGTCCTTCGGAAAAGGAATCTACGGAATACAAATTCTAGATTCTTCAACTGATTTAAAAGGTAAACCAATTGTTATATGTCAAATATTTAAGACAGGAAGGAACATCACCATCAGCGGGGATGACAAGAATTTAAACATGAAAATTCCCTGTACACTAGAAAAGTTCCAAGACTGGATTAGTGAAAAAAGAGTATTTGGATTACTGACATTAAAAACAAGAATAGAGGACATGCTGAGAAACCGGAAGGCATCCGTAATTGGAACTTCCAAAGGAGGAGATGTAGAAGAGATCATGACCTTATATTATGACAATGATATAGAGGTTAAAGAGACTACTGAATTAACTCTACTATTAGACAGGATTACCAATCTAAAGCATACCCATGCTGAGGAGACTATCCGCCATTACAAAATTATGGCAGAACAAAAGAAAAGACCGATGATAAAGACAGAAACAGTATCATTGTCTAAAGTGAGTATTAAAAAAGAACAAAGTCCTAATCCTTTTGAATAAGGAAGGAAAAATGATAATTTTTGAAAAATTTATCCTGACCCTTTTGAATAAGGAGGGAAAAATGTTTTATATCCTGATCCTTTTGAATAAGGAGGGAAAAATGATTTTTGATATCCTGATCCTTTTGAATAAGGAGGGAAAAAAGATTTTTGATAAAATCCTGATCCTTTTGAATAAGGAGGGAAAAAAGATTTTTGATAAAATCCTGATCCTTTTGAATAAGGAGGGAGAACTGATTATTCTTGCAGGTACAATGTAGAGGCCTAAAAGGAGGCCTTACGGCCTAAAAGGATTATGGCTTAACAACCCAAAAGATTATCAAAAAGGTATCATGTAGATTCATCTGCTTGAGACCTAAAAAGAGGCTTATGGCCCAAAATGATTATGGCCCAACGTAGTCTTTCATACTACGGTAAAGCCCAACAGATTATCATAACAAGGAGCATGTAGATTCATCTACGTGAAACTTATAAAAGAGGTCCTACGGACCCAAAAATATTAACTACTGGTAACCCAGAAAAGAGGTCATAACAGACCCAAAAGAATATGGCCCAACATGGTTTAAACCATGGTAAAACCCAAACAAAAAGAGATCCTATGGATCCAAAAAAGATTAAACGCTGGTAACACAGAAAAAGAGGTCTTACTGACCCAAAAGAATATGGCCCAAAGTAGTTTAAACTACAGAAAGCCCAAACAAAAGAGGCCTTAGTGCCCAAAACAGATTATGGCCTTACGGCCCAAAAAAGAATTAAAAACGATTATCAGTCCAAAAAATATTATTGATGATATCGTTCCTATTCTATAGGAATATCGTCAGAATATATTTTTATCAGTCCAAAAAAGATTAGCGATGATATCGTTCCTATTCTATAGGAGTATCGTCAAAATATATGATTATCAGTCCAAAAAAGATTATCGATGATATCGTTCCTATTCTATAGGAGTATCGTCAGAGAAAAATGACTATCAGAATAAAATTAATTACTACAATTGATTACAGAGATATTCTTTCAAACGAAAGAATCAACCGGACAGCTGGAAAGTGTTAAAACAGGAAAGCAGCCCGACATGAGAATGACATTCTAACGAAAGTCATTAAAGATTATGACAGCAGAACTAATTGCCGGATAACACCAAAAGAAAAATGGACAGCTGGAAGAATAGCCGTATAACGACAAAAAAGCTTTGTGGAAAGAAGCGGACAAGGAACTGCAGCCTTTACGACTTTTTGGAAAGCAATAGAGAAGACGACAAAACCACTTTACGGAAAGTAGTAGACAAGGCACTGTATCCACTGTAGCCTTTATGACTTTTTGAAAAAGTATTTTCTCAAGGACTATTGATTACTGTTTACTTTACGACTTTTGAAAAGTAATACTGTTTACTTTAAAAAAGTAGTGAATAGTGAATAGCCGAGGTTATCTATATAAGGAGCCTCTTGTCAAGACGAACATTCATTCGAAATTCAATACAAAAATTCAATCTTTGAAATACTCTCAAATTTTCAACTAACAACCTTCAGTCTATAATCCGAAATCATCCAAGAACATTATAAGATAATCAAATACCATCCAAGAACATCTTAAGATTAATCGACTATCATCCAAGAACAGACATAAGATTAATCTTATATCAACCAAGAATATCATAAGAACACGAAGTATAATACTTTGATTTATTATGATTAGAACCATACTGGTCGGAGCACATTGGTATCACGGAGTATTATCAGAGGATACTCGTAACGGAGAATCTCCCCTGGATCCTGTGTGTGCGTAAAGCCCGCTTAGTCGAGGAAGACGTTAGGGTAGCAGATTCCACAGGTTGGGTTGAGTAGTCCTAACTCGGTGATCTGGTGATCTGAAGACGAGGTATGTGCTTGAACCATGTGTTTCTATTTATAATTTTGATAAGTATATTACTCTGTTGTTATGTTGTTTAGACGTTGATATTAGATTATGATTATAACTGTTTAGACGATGATAGAAGATTATGATTATGAGTATTTAGACGATCGGTATAGATTATATTATGGTTGTTTGATGGATTGATAGAAGATTATAGACTATAAATTAAAGAATGTTATTGAACCCAAGAATACCTAAATGACTATCAAGAATATCTAAAAGATTATCAACCCGATTACATGCTGATTATTTGATTAACTTTGAAAAAAGTTTGATTAACTCTGAAAAAAAATAGGATTACCATCTAGATTCCGACCTCTAGGGGTTATAGATGAAGAAAAGATCCGCCGCACAGCCGTGCACAATGATACCATAACGAGCATTGGATCACACAGAGAAGTACTATTTAGGCATGATTTACGGGTATGTAACAGTCCTGTCAGGGCAGTCTTAACTCAGAACAGATCCAAAACACCCTAACGCCTCCATGGCTAAGCGGGATACAATAGCATCATCAGCCTGAGATTCAGACATTCCGCCTGGACTGTTCTCTGCCCAACCTTAGCTTCTTCTCACATGAATCATCCGCTAATTAAAAGCATTTGTTCCATGATTCCAAGCAGATTAATATAACATAGGTTCAACACTTAAGGATTTAGCCGATCATGGGCTAATCCTAGAAATATAATAAATTAAAGTAAAATAAAATACAAAAATTTAAAATATACCTAAGATGATGTGGTTGTGCTCAGCGCCGGAGGAGATGTATTGCAAACTGCAAACTTTTATTGGAAGTGTTTGTACAAAGTAGAGAGAGAGAGCGTTGGTGAAAGCCTGCCTCTCTTCTTTCCGAATGAATCCTTTTTAATGGATTCTGAAAAATATCGCCGCCTAGTGGCCGACAATTACAAAAGTGAACAGCGGCCAAGTGGCCGACAGATAAAAAGTAAACAGTGGCCAAGTGGCCGACAGATAAAAAGCAAACAGTGGCCAAGTGGCCGACAGATAAAAAGCAATAATATGGCCAAACATCATGGGCCCTACTAACTTTAATAATTTATCTACTTTTATAAGAGTAGATTCTGTCTGGCGGCATCTTTATGAGGGGTCCACCATCCTGGAGATTTTTATTATTCTTTCTCCTTGTTTTTCCCTGAACTGGAGGATGCCTCCACGTTATCCTGGAATTTTGCCAGGTATTCTTGGATGTCAAAATTCGCATCGTAAGGGTCTTGAGAGTCCTGGATATCCTCTTCCTCGGTATGAACGGAAGCCATAGAAGTGTCGGAAGGAAATTCTTCTTCGAGATATTTCATTAAATCTTTTTTCACTTCAGGTATGTATGAGGATATTATTTTAGCTTTAGATATTACTCCTTTTTAAAGCTGAATTTTTCTAGCAATGTGCTAGAAAGGACTATTAGTTTCAGCCTTAGGTTGTTCATTTCTTATCTGGGTATAACTTTCCACTGCTGCGGTGATCTGGTCTATAAGTTCTTGTCCATTCAAGACTCCATCAGCTGTTTTTTGCAGCAATTTTTTCCAGAACCTGATATAATAAGTTCTGTGTAAACAAGGGATTTGTTCTGGGGTATAACCCACTTCCACTGACCATTTCATGATCCAGGGGATAGAGAATTCTATAAAGAAGTGCATATTAGCAATCCCGTCTATAACAGTCTTTTGTTCTCCGAGTTTTATAATTTTCGGAGAGACATCAACCCAATTGGTATATAAACCTTTAAAAATCTATGGCATAATATTAATTGATGGACCATATGTACTCCACCAATGCCAAAACCAGTTTGGTATGTCCTGTTTATAAATATGGGAACATATTTTTATAAACCAGGAATGTTTCCTGTTTGGGTTTTCATATAGAAAGGTTTTATAAAATTTTTCTACATAATCCCAGTAGTTAAATCTAACCTGAATCCTTTGATCCGGGTGGAAATATTCCCTTTCTTTTGAAGTATTAAAACCCCAATCTTCTGGGGAAATAGTGCTGAATTTCAGTAGACCCTGTTGTCATGAGGATAGTCTCATAGTGCATTCTTGATTTATAAGTCAAGATGGGATATGACCCAGCTTCCAGATATCTTTCCATGAGTTTCCATGGTTCATCTTTTCGCTCTAGATCCTTATTATCTAGAATCAGTATAACATCTCTCTTATTAAGCTTCTTATATCCTTCATTATCATCCTGTTCGTCATGAGCTATTTCAGCATATGATGGCTGAGCTGAAGATTGTGGGTTATTACCCTCTCCTCTGGATTTTATGAAATCCATGAATTGTTGGTATAGAGGACTATCTTTATCAACTGACGAAGTCCCTGGTTGATTCACCAATTTCTTATTTCCCTGTTGGACAATGGTATTACCTCGTCCAGTTCCTCTGCCTCTGTTGCCACGACCCCTATAATTAGAGTCGCCTGGCCAGTTTGGCCTCATCATCCTGTATGAGAAATTCATTAGCTTATGAGTTTAAATATTCTCTGGTCAGAAAATCTGGCAGACTATTATCTGCTCCTTTCTTATAACAAATTTCAAAGTCAAATGGTGCTAATAAAGCTTGCCATCTAGCAAACATCTGTTTAGAAACATCATGCTTGCAATCTTTATTAAACATAAATTTTGCCAATTGGCAATCAGTATTTATAATGAATTTCTGATTATATAAATTGCCTTGAAATTTCAAGACACTTTTTACAATTGCTAAAATCTCTTTTGCAACTGTAGAATAATTTTTTTGGCTATTATTCCATTTGCCAAAATAGAATTGTATCAAATACTCCTGTTTATTAACTGGAGAGTATTGTTTCAGTATACCTCCGTAACCAATATCTGAGGCATCTGTTTCTATAATTTTAGGCCATGTAGGATTGGCCAAAGTAAGACAAGGGAGGTTATTAACCTTGCCCTTAATTCTTTTGACAGCCTGAGTATGATTATCTGTCCAAGAAGCAGGAACTTTTTTCAGCCTTTCATATAATATGGCTGTATCTTTCGCTAAATCCTTTATGAAAGGACTGATATAATTTAAGATGCCCAAAAATCTTTGGAGCTGAGTTTTGTCGGTTATAATATCCGGAAACTTCGAAGCAAATTCAATACTCCTATTGATAGGAATTATCTTCCCCTTTTCAATATTATGACCCAAAAATCTGACAGTTGTTTGAAAAAGTATCATTTTGGGTTTTAATATAACTAACCCATTCTGAATAATGATTTTTTTAAATAACTCCAAATGTTTAAAATGGGTTTCAATATTATTTGAAAATATCAAAATGTCATCGATATAGACAAGAGTGAAATTACTATAAGGTATGAAAATATCATTCATAATATTTTGGAATTCAGAGGGGGCATTTTTTAATCCGAATGGCATAACATTCCATTCGTATTGTCCCATAGGTACATTAAAAGCAGTTTTGTACCTATCTTCCTCTTTTATTTGAATCTGCCAATAACCAGATTTTAAATCGAATTTCGAAAATATGATGGCACTATTAAGCCTATCCAGTAAATCTTTTTTGTTTGGAATAGGATACGTAATCCATTTTAAAGCTTTGTTAAGAGGTTTATAATTAATAACAAGTCTAGGAACTCCTCTTTCTTGTTCAGCATGTTTATTAACATAAAATGCTGTACAGGACCATGGAGATTTCGAAGGTTTTATTAAACCTTTTTGTAATAAAGAAGTAATTTCTTTTTTACATAATTCCAAATATTTCGAATTCATTTGGCAAGGTCTAGCCTTGGTAGGGATATTACCCTCTTTAAAATCATTCTCATAAGGAAGAGAAACAATATGTTTTTTTCTATCCCAGAAAGCATTTGGGAGATCACTGCAAACCTGTAGAAAAAACTGGTTTTGTATAAAATCAATTTTTTGACGAAGCTTAGGATTTGTAAGAAGCTCCTCAATATTTGAAATATAAATTTCTTTTTTCAGAAAACTTATTTGCTGGTGTTTATGAACCAAGCGATCTTTAATCTCATTTAAAATTCGAGAAAAAGGTTCAGTTATAAATTGGAATACAATAGGCTTTTCATTAAAAGTACCTACTATTCCCTTTTTGTCAATCTTTGTAATAGGAAATAGTTTTTGTATAAAAGGTGTGCCCAAAATTATTTGGCTGGAAATATCTTTTACCAAAATAAAGCTTTCAGCTATGCATGTATTATTATGACAAATATAAGCTTTTGGTAATTTATAAGTAATCTGTAATTTTTGTCCATTAGCAGATCAGACACTATGGGTAGTTTTATGAAAATAGGTAGAAGGGATCAGACCTTCCTGTATACAGTTAACATCTGCCCCGCTATCAACAAGAGCAATAAAATCTTTTTTGAAATTATAATCAATTAAAAGACTGATATTAACATAAAACTTTTGGGAAGTAATAAGTTCCAGAGTTTGGAGAAAGTTCCCTGATTCGTCAGTGGCTTCGGTGACTAATAAATTATCAAAGTTTGGGATATCATCTACTGAGGCTGCAGGATCTATAATTTTCTCTTTCCCTTTTCCTTCGATATTAGTAATCCTGGCATCGAGAATAGTATTACTCCTCTTTAGTTCAAGAATTTCTTGTTTGAGATTATTAATCTCTTTCTCCAAATCTCTAGGAGTGCTGGTTATTCCTTGTTTTTCCTTCATCTGCTTTTTAAGTTCTGACATAGAATAGGCACTAGAATTTTCTATGGCCTTTCTTCCCTGTGAAGGTTCAGGAGTCTGCTGGACTTGGTCTATAATTTGGGACCTGATTACTGGATCTTTGATCATTCTCAGTAATTCTATAAGGTTATCATTTTTCAGGACATTAATGTTCATATCCTGGAATTGACTAAAAATGTTATAAAACTCATCGTCTTCCTTCCCTTTACTGGAACAGGGTTGTCCTAATTGACAAGGCTGACATTCATCTTCGGAAAGGATATAATCCTCTTTATCAAGAACTCTAATTTCTTCATCAGAGGAGTCCTTGGCTTGCTCAGTTTCATATTCTGAGTCCTCTAGCTCAGAGTTGAGCAATAATTTGGACAATGATTCTTTGAGATCATCTCCGATGTTAAGGGCTTTAATTTTCTCATTAACTTTGCAATCCTTATAATAGTGGCCCGTTCTACCACATTTCCAACAAGCTTTGGGGTTTTTGGACTTTATAAAATCCCTACGGTTTTTGAATTCTTTTTTCCAGGCGCCTTTCCAGACGCTTAGCTTTCCATTTTTGAAAGCTTTCCTGGTTCTGGGCCCTGCGTTTATGAGACAGAGAATTCTTATCTTTGGGTATATCCATTCCAAACTGCCCACAGAACTCTCCTAATTGTTGTCTTTCATTGAGGTTCTGGCTTTTGATTTGCTGGTTCAACTTAATCTCATTACATAAAGCTAACCCTTCTTGGATACAGGTACCTATAAGGTTGCCGTAAGTGCAGATCTCATAATTAATAGTGAGACCTCCCTTTCTCAGAGTTTTCCTAACTCTTTCTGCAAATAAAGCTGGTAAACCATCTATAAATTTGGATTTCCAGTGCGAGCTATTACATTCAGGTAGCTCCATTACCCTGCTAAGGAAAACGTCCTTATACCACCTAAAAGAGGTAAGGGTTTTACATCTCAAGTTCTGGAGTAACGTCCTGATATTCTCATAATCATCGGACCACCTACCAGTAAAGTGTTCTATAATGTTGATTCCTAAGGTATAAACAGCATTAGGAACAGGGTCTATAACTCCTGGTTCTGTCTTAACAGCTCTAATAATATTATTCTGCTGTCCTGGTGTTAGATAATGATCCCACCAACCTTTCAACTGGCCTGTGAAACCTGATATAATTATTTCTGCCACAGTCTTATCAGCATTATTATTTACTTTGCAAGTGGTACTATACATAAGCATTCTATGGACAGCTGTATAAATCTGTCTTTTAGTATATCCATCAATATTCCATTCATAGATATTTTTCCCACTATAACTATTGTTATCAACAATATCTTGTTCCTCAAACAGAACATCTTAGGGAGTGGGCCTAGGATAATAGTACATTCTCTGTACTGGTTTTCTAGCCCATTTTTCAAGTCTATTAACTTCGTCAGACATCTTATCTTTATAATCTTTACCAGAGAGGTCTAACTCATAGTCCTTAGTCAAAGGGCTGATCTTTAATCCCTTAAACTTATCATCTAATAATTTTTCCAACTCTGAGTAAGCTCTTAGCTTAAAGTCTTTTATCTATGGAGGAGGCTGCACACTAGGAGTAGCAATATTAAGTTGCTGAGAAGAACCTGTAATAGCAGGAATGGCCTTCATGACCTCAGAAGTTAATTTATCAATTCTATTATGTAAAAGGGTAACCTGTTCACCCAAAACATTCATATAAACATTAGTATAATTATTTTGTTTGAGCATGGTATTAATATGCCCAGTAGTAACAAAAGCAGAATTACTTTCCACTAGTTTTGAAAAAGCAGAAAAATCAAGAGTTTTATCATCTTTTTCAATTTGAAAAGGCTGTTGGGGAGGGAAAATACCATGGGCAATTCCTCCATTAGAGAGTTTGTATTCTCTCTCCAGAACAGAGATATAATCTCCAATATATTTGGTCATGAACCAAGGGACAAAAGATATAATTTTGTTTGCGTGAGAAATGTCATATAAAATTCCTCTTGTAAAGCAGGACGTTTACTGCTATCAAAACTTTCTAGAAACCATTTTCTGAAAAGTTCCCATCTGGGTTTATTAAAATCATCACTTATCATTTTTCTTGCGGGAGATCCCCGACTAAAATCAATCTTTTTTGTATTATCCATTAAACACTAGGATAATCCATATCAGACTCAGTAATTTCTGGGTCTTCACGAACACCTCTGGCAATATTATCATTTCCAATTATAATTCTGTCGACTCTATTATTATCAGTGACAGGGGGATTTATAAAATCTGGAATACGAGAAGTAGAAGCTCTTGAAGGAGTCTCAACAATATAATCAGCAGGAGAAATATAAGAACGATTATAAATATCAGATCTATTAGATCTAGAACCCAAATCATTTGTCAAGTAAGCAGGTTTAGAAAATTTTAACTTGACAGTTCCATCAGGGGTTTGATCAATATGAGCAATATCAGTATTACAACTATTCTGGGGAGGAGCAGCTCCCTCTATGACCCACTCGGTGGGGAAATCAATTTCATCCCATTTAATAGGTCTTCTGGTTGTAATCTTGGATTTACCAAAATTAGTTTCTATTAAAATAGTTTCATTTTTGAAATCCATAATTTTGCACATAGGATTCATGGTATATAAAGGTCTAAAATAAATCCTGTAATAGATACATATGACTTTATTACCAGGCATATAATCATAACCATGAAGCTTAATGCTTAAATTTAAAGCATTTAAAGAGTTCTCATCCTGCATAGATATCTGCAGGTTAGGATAAGCATTAAAATAGACCGGACCATAAGCCAGACTAGTCTGTACTGTCCCTATTAGGGACTTTTTCCAGTTCTGGTTTCTGCCGTCTCTTAAAACAACTATAAAACTTTCAGGTAAGCCTCTTAAAGTAAGTGGCTTAAAAGCAACCTGTATAAGACCAATATGCATAAAACGATGGGTGTCCCTATAAGGGGCTATATCACTATCATTTAATAATTTAAAGGTAGCATGATCACTATCTACAGTAATGGTTTCTTCAGTAGTTTTGACTACTTGTTTTAATCCAAATTTTTCAAAAGTACCCATTTGGTATATTAACCTGGGTTGGATTTTTGGAATCGTCCACTTATTAAGTAGATCTAGGTGTTGAGGTTTAGCATATTCCTCTTTTTTACTGTTTTTAACAGTATTCTTGTTCTTGATGATATTCATCATTTTGAGAAAGGAAGAGTCCAGAGCATCTCACTTGGGATCTGACCCGAACCGAGGCTCTCCGTATGGAACATCCTACGCGCACGAGGCGAACACTACGTTGCCGAGGGTGACAGACTTGATGTTAACCCCTGTAGATCGATGATCAGTCGATACATTGAATAAACTAAGGAATATTATGTTAAAATTTTCCGCAAACCTTAAGAAGTTCTTATATACTTGGACACAATTATAAGAGGGTACATCGAATCCAAGAAAATGTTCTGAGTGAAGGTAAGTTAGGGCTTGTTATATGACCTTATGGGTAAATGTACAATCGTGTGAGATCGATGTTGTGATATATTGCATTGTGTGGCCCTGTAAAGCAATAACTGTATTTTCTTATTGCGTGAAAGGTAGAGATAGTTCTATTTACAAAATAAACTTTGCCAAAATTTCTGGAGAAACCTAAGAGTTGGATCCTAATCTACGTTACCTCAACATTCGAGGATGAATGTTCTTAAGGGGGGAAGGACATTACACCACGTACTTTCGCACGTACGTGAAAGCGAAATTTGTCAACTTAAGGCCCGATGAATTGAAATCCTTTATGAGAGTTCCCTATGACTTGGATGGACTTTATGAAGGTGTACAAGAGGTTGAAGGCCATTGGATTGAAGGAGCCATCCCTCGATGAAGTTCGATAAAGTTAGGGCGATATGCTAAGCATTTCGCATCACGATGAGATCCGCCCTGCTGATTGGGGCACAGAATGAAGCAAGAAATTAAGGAATTTTTTGCCTTGATTTATGCCAGTAGATGATGCCACATATGGCTATCTGCAATGCAGAAGGATTCGTAGAATGGAGGCAATGGCCGATCATCCTTGCTTATTTAATAGGGGCTCATCATTTTAGCTCCTTATTCAACCAAACCTGATCCCTAACGCTCCTAAAATCTCCTTAGACACTCTCCAAAGGTTCAAGAGCGATACCAAAGCAAATACATCAAGTTCCAACACCAAAATCTAGGATTGGATGAAGGGTACTACTTCTATGGAGTGGCTATGTAATTGAGGGTTGTTCTTAGTGATGAGAAGTCTTGGTTCAGGGTTATACTTGCTATATAAGGTAAGATTAACACTCCCTTACTTGTTCTTGATGTTATTCATGTGTTGATTAAGTTGTTGGGTGATAATCTACAAGTTAGTACCCTTAATGGTAAAAGGGTGTTGTTGTCCTATTCTTTAGATGTTTTGAGGTTGGATATATGATTTGATATGGTTGAAAATTATGTAATGTAACTCTATTATGTCATATATGTTGTTGTTATGTTGTTCTTGATCATGGAATTGCAAGCTAGGAAGAGAAATGGCTAGGAACCATGTAAAGATTGTTCATGTCATTATAGACTTATGTTGAGTTGTTTTCTTGAAATTAAGTTTGGTATTAAGTTGTTGAATTTTGTTAATAGTTGATGAATGAGATAAATGAAGCTAGAAGGGACCAAAGGTGTTGTCTAAGGTTGAATTGCCATTAATAGAAGACTTGGAGTTCTAGACACATTAGGTGTTTGACGAATTGTCGCAATGAATCATTTTATTTCCTATTAGTCCAACTTTGATTTGAATCACCTCTATTATGTAGGTTATCATTCGTAGGATGTATGGGGACTCGTGAGCTAGTGTTGGCCAGATGCCAAAGGTATGTAAGCTTACCCTTTCTTTCTATTGGCATGATCTAAATGAATATGAAACGAAAGTGAATGTCCCATAAACAGAATTCCACTCTTAGACATTGGTGATGTACTAGTTCTTCATTTTTATTGAGTTGTTATTGAACTATATATGTCCCTTGTCAGGAGTACTTTCCTCATATTATGATATCCCTTGTTGTATGATGATTCTATGCTTCTTGTTGGATTATGATTGTGGATATGCATAGTTATATAATGATAGGTGGGGGTTAACTACTTTATGTCACTCTGCCTTGTTCACATTAGTCTTCTAAGGTCATTCATGCATTGTCTATATATGTATTTATTTTATGACATCGATCCATGCTATAGTCATTTGGGTACGACACTTATATGTGTACACCACTACAGTTGAGTAAGATAACACTGAGTCCTATTATAGCCGGGTATGATACGATGATGATATTGCCCCACACTATGGCATATATATATATATATATATATATATATATATATGTACATACATATGATCATGTTTTTAAAAGAAAGCATGTATATCATCCGCCCCCAGTGGCATTTAGAGTTACAAATTGTCTCTTCCTTATCTTCATTAACATTACTGTATTTATTTACATTTTTCTGCCTTACATATTCAGTACATTGTTCGTACTGACATCCCTTGTTGGGGCGTTGCACTTCATGCCCGCGGGTTCAGATAGAATGAACGACACACACTTTCAATAGGATCTCAGTTCATCGATGGTCTTAAAGCTCTCCACTCATTTCGGTGTTCTGGAGGTGCTAGTCTAAGTCGGTATATATATATATATGTGCTCTTTAGAGGCTTGTAGAAAGTCCTCCAGTACTTCGAAGTCATGTATGTCACACCCCAACCTTGTGCGGGGTGGGGGGGAAACCCGGTGCCCTAAGGCCAGAGCGTACTAATCATGATATCTGTGACATCCTTCAACAACTCATAGGCCAATAAGACCTCTGATAATTAACTCTCTAAATTAAGAACACAATTTTCTACACGCAGAAAAGGCCCAATCTAATATATATATATATATATATATATATATATATATATATATATATAATAAGTCTCTTTGGAGAGGCCAACAAGGCCACACAAGATCATAATACACAACACGACTGTCCACAAGCCTATAAAGAGTATAATGACAACAACTGGTCGGGATAGGGCCTCGCCATACCCAACTATATACATATGCATATCTATCATACCTATCATCTTAGTACACATCTTCGGAAGAAAGGAGTGTGACAACCTCCAGCTGAGTCGAGTCTTACAATGAGGGAATCATCTACACCTCTATCTGTACCTGCGGGCATGAACGCAATGTCCCCAGAAAAGGACATCAGTATGAAAGATGTACTGAATATGTAAGGCTAAAGTTGTAATTAAGTACAATGTTGTAAATGAAGCATAAGCTGAAACTGTAACTGAATGTATAATTTTAAGATAAAGTAGTGAAAATACAACATGTACTCTGAGTGACTCTATGGGCCAGAATATGCATAAGTATTGTACATGTGCGTATATAACGCCTGATCATACATATATATGAGTATATAACACCTTCAAGCATTTGTGGGCATCCCATGGTATCATATCGGCCTATGTTGGCATAATCATCATCATATACCAGCTGATCAGGTGGTTGTGTGTATATAACACCTTTTCCTTTCCCATAACCCATATATATATATCATATATGAATATATAATGCATATGTGGTCATGATATATACATATATGTATAATGCATGAATGATAATAAGACAATTTGAATCTATTAGAGTAATGTAACGTTGTTGCATCTCTAATTAATATTATGAAACTAACATCATCAACATAATTTACTTTGAAGAATCAACAAAGCATGAGATAAGATCACTATCATTATATAAAAGTCAAGAACATCAACCCCTAACATATCTAAGAGTGGAGCCATTATGGATATCGTTCATTTACGTTCGTTTCATTCTGATCATGCCAAAAGAAGGAAGAGTAAGCCTTAACATACCTTGTCCACGAAGCTATAATCGTTATACAAGTCTTCGCGCTCCTTATGAATAATTATCTATATCATATAAAGGGTTGATGTCAATATCAAATCCAAATTCTATAGAGAAACTCACTTAGGCATCCTTCAACTACTTTAAGCATATATGATTCTTTAGGCTTCTTTTATACGTAAAATTTATATAATTAGACCACACAATCCTTTAATTAATACTTTTCGTAGTCCATAACATATACAATTAGTTCGACTATCCAATTCAACTCATACTTTAAGTAAAATAGCCCAACAACTTATACCACGATGATTTCACAATTTATGGGTTTCGATTATGAAAATCCTTTCACAACTTGCTCCAAATCATCAATTAATCATAAATATAGGTAAGGGAGGATAAAACTTACATTTATACACAGTAGTCTCCTCAAAACAGTAAGCTATCTTACCCCCAATGGTTTTCCAAAATCTATTTTATGCGGAGAATATGATTACTATGATAACCATGGGGTTTATCACGTTGATCTTGCGTAATTGGCCTTGAATTTGAGCATAGGGTGTTGAAGTACCTTTGGAAGGGTTTGGGGATGAATTTAGGGTTTGTGTTCTATGAAAATAAGGTTTGAAAGTCGATCCATTTGATTTATACCCAAAACAAAAATTGCAATGCCTCAAAATGATAGTCCTTTTGACGGTCCGTCACTCTGGACCGTCAATCCAGATAAGGGATTTCAAATTCTCAGGCAAATTTGACGGTACGTCAATCTTCTCGTCAAATTGAACAATTTTTTAATTTCATTGGAACGTATTTTTTTCAATCCGTTTAACTTCTGAACACTCCGGTGCTTCCATAAATAAGTTGTAAACCTTTATTACCCTTCCGTAAGGTCGTACCTCTTTCCGAGGCATTGGTATCAATTATCGATACGACATAATATAAATCTATGGGGTGTAACAATGTATGGCCCTACTCGCCTCCCTGTTAGCCGATTGATGTGCATTGTGGCCGTGTCGGCCTTCTTCGTATATATATGTTGGGATTTTCTACTTGTACAGGTAATGGTGTCTTGATTGCCTTATGAAAGTCATTCTAAAGCCTTGTTGGCTAAGTCTAGATGTACCCAGAGTACGAATGAGATGTGGTACGCTCGGGCCGTTAAGGCACCGGGTACTGGCCACACCCCCAAGATTGGGGTGTGATAATATTGTATACTATAAATGTTATTGTAGAGTACAATTGGTTGGCACGTAGAGTAATATATATATATATATATATATATATATATATATTATAATATTATATACTATATACACAAAAGGTATTATTATATTATATGTACATTATACAAACTTAAATATACTAAGTTCTACTATTATATTCACAAATATTTTTTCCTCATCTTTTCAATTATATTTACCAATTTGAATATACCATATATTTTTAGGTATATTTTCATATACGTTTCTTGAAGAGGAGCATTAGAGTAACTGGTAAAGTTGCTGCCATATAATCAGGAGGTCAAGAGTTAAAGCCGTGGAAACATCTTCTTGCAGAAATACAAGGTAAGGTTGCGAACAATAGACTATTGTGGTACGGTCCTTGCTCGTACCCAGCGCATAGTGGGATCTTAGTGCACCAGACTACCCTTTTTCATATATGTTCCTTATACCATATACAATATACCATATCTTTTTATGTACTTTTCTTAATATTATATATTCAAATAATTGCTTTTTTCACAAAAAGTAATTGCATCAGTCATCAAGTGAAAATAAAAAAATAAAAATAAAGAGTATGAAACGAAAGAAAAAATTCTTTTTAAAACGGTAGATGGAATTTGGGATTTGAAGATGATTTTTTATTTAGAGTTATTTAGAAAATTATATTCTCTCCCATGCACTTCTCATAGACTTTGAGGAGAATGATTTTGAAAGAAAGAGAAAGTAAAAGAGGATATGCATTAAACTCCTAAAATTATGTGCTATTGATATTTTAGGAATGTAAGATGTTGTATTTTGTAATTAAAAAGTTAAAATTTTGAATAAGTTATATTTATGTAATTTTTAGAAAGTAGTTGTAATCTTTTTAATTACCATTTTAAAAAGTTGTATTTGTGTGATTTTCCTAACATAAATATTTTAGCCTTTTCAAGATAATTCCCTTTCGTAGCCTTTTTTCAACTAATTCCATCATATGTATAGAAAATGTATCATTGTTCTATAGAAAATGTATCACTAATGTATATGTATAGAAAATATATCATACATATAGAAATTGTATCATTGTTGTATAGAATATGTATCCCTACAATATGTGAATAGCAAATAAATCATTTTTGTATAATTTATGTATAATAAATATATAATCAACATATACTCATTAATTATGCACATATTATACAACAATGATAAAGTTTAAGTTCTTACAGACATTCTATCAAACACTTTACTTGCAATATACATTCGACCAATCCTCCCATACATATTCATCAATTCATTTCCAACGTGAAGATCTCCAAAACCTATTTGTATAGCATGATAATGCATTATGTTGCAGAAATTACATACCCATGCCCTAATAATCAACGGGAAACCAAACCCATCAGCCAAAATTACCAAATTCACGCATACATTGCTCTTTAGAGACGACTCTCCCACCAAACACCCCTCTAGACCTTCCGTATCACACACCATAAATGGCTACGCAATCAATATGTCATAAGAATTAATGTTATTTCCTTCTCACTTAACACCATCACGCCAAGCACATATAATATTGATGTATCACAGAATCACAATCACACCAATCACATGTAATGTCAATATGTCATGGAAATGAGGATGAATGCATGTATGAGTGTCAAATTCAACACTAAATCATGAGATGAATAATATGACAGCATCCATAAATCCACTACCAATATGAACTCATTCCCAAATCTGTACACTGTCAAGTCTGTAACACTTTCCCTTCGGACCACATAGGTAACAACAATTATATATGCAAGAGGGGTCATACGAAATAAGCACTTAGCTAACACTATACTCGAAAGCCTCAGATGTTTCACTTTCCACTCTTATCCTTATCAAAGTGAAATCACAGTTCACAACCAGGTATTATGTAGAATGTGTATGAATGATATGCATGTATCAATCTCAAGTGTAAATAAAAAACAAATCCCAATTGTGTGACATATGCACAAATAACACAATATCAGTATCAAGTCAAGTCTGCTTCTCTATCCATGATCATACTAGGATGAATGACAGACAAATATATCACAAGTATGGTATGGCAATAACATACAAGTCCAACAATCACAAAGAGGCAACAAGTCATAAACATTCAACAATATCCAACCTAAGTAATCCATCTCAACTTCATACCCGAAGGCTTATATATTTTCTCCAACAGTATCTAACTATACATACACTTCGCTAACCGAAGTCTAACCAGAAGGTAAGTCATAACCTACCTGGAAGGCCGAACAAGCGCCATGAACTATCCAACTCGAGCTTTCTTCTTCCGGAATGCCTCAGAATAAGCAAAGTCTAATAATTATGAATTTACGTTAACACAAGATTCGAAGGATACCCATAATAGTCTTAAGAAAATTTTGGGTAGAAAAGTTAGTTTAAAAACTCATTTCCAACCTCGAGGGGCAAAATAATCATTTCATCCAAAAAATTGAGTTCAATAAGGTCAAAATATTATTCTAGGAAGTCATACGAATCTAATGGTACTCATATTGACATACTTTAAAACTGAACTCAAAAAGTCATCCAAAATAGGATTCTGAGCCATGAAGGGCAAAATAGGAATTTCAGTATAAATTAGTTTACCCATGACTCATAGAGTCTATGTAACAAATATAGTCGAAATCCAACTACTAATTCATATTTAATAGAATAAAAAACAATGTCAAGCCTAGGGTTTCATGTTCCCATTTTACCTCCCTTAATTCAAGAAACATAGCATGGAAAATCTTATTAAACAATGGAATAATCATGAAAAGGTGTTTGGAATCTTATCCAAGTGATAAATCTTGCAAAAGTCCCTTCAAGTCTCACAAAATCGAGCTTCTAAGTTGAAAATATGAGAATATGAAGTCAAATCCTGAAGTTGGATTTTAAGTTTTGATTCTGAACGGGCCTTCTTCGCGATCGCGAGAAGGCCCCGCGAACATGAGCCTACCTGACCCAAGACTATCGCGAACGTGATGGGACAGTCGTGAACGCGATAAACAACCTTGACCCGGCCTAGATCCTGAGCGACCTACACAAACGCGAGCCTCACCTCGCGAGCGCGGCCCCACCTGGTCTCTCTTCTTCGCGAACGCAAAGAAGGAAACCGGTTACCTAAACTCCAGAAAATCTAGTTACCCCGAATTTCAACCAAACACTCGAAACTCAACCGGAACCCCCCCAGACACAAACCAAATATGCATCCTAACATAAAAACACACCACGAATATATCCGCGCACTCGAAATCGTTATACGAGGTCCCGTTGATCAAGTCAACCCCCAACAACCAAACTATGAAAATCAAACCGAGAGACAGAAATGCCCTCAAGTCCTCGGGAACCAAACCGACCATGCTCCTAGGACTAAAATCACCTTCCGGACCTAACAAGATCATCAGAATTCTGGTCGGGACACAGCAACACAAAAGTCAACTACTAGTCAAATAGTTTCCAATCAAAACGGACTTTTAATCCTCAATTTGAACCAAAAGCACAAATAAGAAGTTATCGAAGTGCATTTTAGGAAAAGTAAGTGAAAGACGAGCAATGACAGAATGGGTCGTTACATCAGATACTAATTAAATAATCGTTAATCCTCGAACGAAGAAAAAGTGTATGAAAGATGATGGTAACCAAGGAATCTTTAATATAACAGCATGTAAGCCTCCACGACACGAAGTACGCCAAATCACTACTCGATTACATTATGGGTCAAAACTTTCTCTAACTTGGCTCAAAGGCCCAATTTTCTTATTTCCATACTCGAATTTCTCTCGCCACCGATTCTCAAATATAAGAATTTCTTTTGCTAGAATTATCTGATTCGATATAACCATACCTCTGAACGCGATCGAAAGGTCCCACAATATTCCTGAAAACAACACTAGCCTTTAGATATAGACACAAACATAGCCCACTCTGTCACCCTTTATACAACCGTCCTTCGCAGCACCATTTCTTAGAAATACATAATCACAAGTTCGAAACCGTGACTTACTCTTTCCAGAAAAGAATTCTTTATTTATCCGAGCAATTCTAAGCAATTCCATCAAACTGATCTTACTCATAGCTAACTTCGCTAGTTCCCAGACTTCTTAAACCTTCTAACCACAATACAGGAAGCCTACCGCTAAATACCACACTGAGCCAAGTCCGTAGGACACCACCTGATCACTCTAACAGCCTCTCGCAACTATAGTACCTCCTTAAATCATTACCAAGTACCGACGTAACCCATTACATCTGTCTGAGTAGCTGCTCTTGGAAAATCTGTCATATCTTAAATCTGAACTGAACTCATTGAATTCGTGAAGGTGATTTACTGAGAACTCATAATTTCTCCCGAAAATATAAACATAGCCCATCAAGATCTAATCGAACAACTCTGACCTGGAATGAATGCACAAACCCTGAATACTACCAATAGTCACTCGAATTGACCCCAACCTTTCAAATCCACTCACAGTCCTACCACACATCGGTAGTGGCCAATTCCAATCTCTTCCTCATGCGTAATCAATCATGATAGTCACCCTCGACTCCAAAAGTTAAGTCCTATCCAAATCGTCAACTTAGTACTAAAGAATTGTACTTATGATCACAATCTTCATGTTTCTCAACTTCTACCCGATACGCAAATTTGATACAAGCCTGAACATTTTGACGCAAAACTTGCAACCTCATATAATACCCCTTTAACCATCAAATCTCCTATTGTAACACCTCAATATGCCTATAACAATTCTAAAAGTATCAAATCTTACAACTACTACTCTAAATCTCACACAACTACTCCAAATCCCTTAATATCCAAAAGTGCTCCCCCAAGTTGTCCAGTCAATATTACTTGCAACATAACGCACTACCACGAATACAGTCTCATCTCAAAAGTATAACTCTAGCCTCCACATAATAGGGATTTCCGCAATTCCTTTCCCTTAAACCACACTAACTCATCCACTGAAGAGTGTTACAAAACTTCACAATAATGCACCATACAAGCCACTTCCACAAGCCTTAACATGTTGGTTACCTAAAATTTGCTTCTCACTAGTTGCTTATCACGAAACCTCACTGAACTTCATCATATCACTTAGTCTATTTTTGTAGACTTTCTTCTTTAAGTGTACTCAACAATCACACCTTATCTGAAACATGCAAGACAATATCACCACAATCTATACTGACCCAAATAATCCCTAAGATGTACCTTATTTTTACCGATTCTCGATCAACTATACTTTTTCTTGACTATTCAATTCCCCAATTCCAATCAATTAACCATCATCGTTACCGTCTAACCATCTCTCGAACCCACCCAACTCTAAAATTGAATACCTTCTAAATTCGGCGTATCACATACACAGTCCTACTAATCTCCTCATGCATCCCTACCAAGTTGTCCTAGCTCAAATTCCCTTAACTCAATTTCTAAAATGTTCTCCACAACTTGAATTAATTCAAACCTCATCATTGATTTACCACTCTGAACGTCCTAATTGTCGAATCAGAACACCTCTAACTATTTGCACGATTATCCCTTTCATCTAATCACTCAACCGAGTAGCACACCAGTAGTAGTAGAAACTAGCCAAAACTTACACAATAGGTACAAGGCTCTCAACCTTAAACCAATATTATATGCAACACCCGTTAGCTTCTTGAGTGCTAAAACATCGCACTTGTCCAACACTAGAGTCATTTGTACTAGTCAACAACTAACTCCCATTTGCCCACGGCATAACCCAATATATCAACTCAACACTGAACCCTTAAGTCTACTCTACCATGTATGACCGCATAATAACTCTCAAATCACTAGCTCTTAATCCCACGATATTCTTATCATTCCTCTAACCACGAAGACCCAGTGAACATACCTTTACTGAAGGACCAGGACCACAGTTGCCCAACGTCTTAAGTCTTCCACTCGTCACAAGCAGCAACATTTTCTGATCTATGACAGATAACCACTTTCCTGAAAGAATCCACTACTATGTAGCCACGTCAAAGTCCAGCTTAACTTTTCACGACCGAAGATGAAATCTACTCTTGTACCAATTGCAACCTTATCCTGTCAAACACATCATATACCAATTTTTCCCTTCATAATAGCAGAAATTGATCTGTCCAAATCCCCTTTCTTACGCCTCCGTCCCATTAACCCAAATAGAACTCTTACAAAGATACCCTAGAAATCTTACCTCGCTACACGTTTCCCACAAAGTCGTCATTCATGTCCTTATTCTCAACTACTCTTCTTTATTACCCGCGGTCACTATACTTATGTCACATCCGATGATCCTTACCGAACTTACACTCGTCCACGCATATCAACACCCAATACATTACCATTGGTACGCATGTTCCACACAAACTATCATAATATCATGAAGATATTGAAATTTTCCCCAAATTGATCATATCATCGAATAAATCACTCTTATTAAGTCATTAATGCACTTTTGCCACTTTCAAGAAACTCAACACTGAAACATTGAGATCATGCGACCCTTTGTACCATCTCTCCCATTTCTAAAAAAAACTCATAATTTAATTCTTAAGCCAAAGCTGGAACAGAACTTGGTCATGTGTCTGAATCAGGATAACACATCGTGTGCCATACCACATGTCATAAACAAACCATTTGCATAAGAATATAAGGATGAGTTCCTACCTTCCATGGGTGATTAAGAAAAGGAAATTCAGATACCAATTGGAATCAACTAGATACCAATTTAGAGGAAGTAGAACAAAAGAATTTAAGAATTTGAAGTTTCCTAAATGTCCTATAGCCTCCCAATTATAAGTGTGGCGTGCAACACAATCATAAGTAGGACTCTGCTAGACATCGCTCTTGTACTTATAGACCGGGTAACATGGCACTCTGATACCAACTTGTCATGACCCAAATTACCGAGCCATGCGGGCACTTACCTTTTTCCACCTCGGTATGTGAACCCTTCCCTTAATTAATAATTCAACACAATAAAGTAAATAAAGTGGAATATATAGAAGTCTAATTCATATTGTAAATATCAAGTGCAGGATACAACAACTACACAATGGATCTGGTCTAAATAGTACACGAGCTTCTAAGTATACAACTGGAATAAAAGATATACCACAACCTGAATACAATTTTTGTTTAGAATGAAAGTTAAACAAAAAATCTAGATGAACTCCACAATGCCCTTGAAGGCTAATCAAACCTCGTTGAAGTTCCTGAAACAACACTACACCCGGAAAGGGTGTAGCAAGAGTAGTATCAGTACAAATACTATGTACTTGTAGGTATCATAGGCCGACAACATTTAGCTAACATATATAAAAGAAAGAAACTGAATAATAGACATTCTCGCAATCAAGTACAAGTAATATCACATTCAAGAATAATAAGCCCAAGTATAGAGAATCCAATTAGAATCCAAGAGATACGAAAATGAAGCAATCACTAAGCACACCCATGTAAGACTTGCAGTAGTGGGAATCACAATAAATATTAGTAGTCTATAGTCATAACCTAAGCGGAATATCTGATCCTCGAATCCTTCAAATGTCTATGTAGAGGCAAAAAAGCATATTGCATCTCAAATAAATCAACCACCAAGGAAACAAGGCTGAAACACATCATGTGATGCAATGAATACAACAACCAGAATAAGAGATATGAGTGGATGTAATATGAATATGAATATATATATATATATATATATATATGTGTGTGTATGTGTGTGTGTGTGTGTGTGTGTGTGTGTGATGTAATGCAATGCACTGGCCAACTATCTCATATCGTACATACATACTCTGGGCAGAATATCTCCCATACTCCCGATAGTCATGACCCATGAGGAACTCGCGAAGTCCATATACCAACCACTCCATATCACAAAGCATAGAGATGGCTCTTCCATCAAACACCCTACATACATACTACGGACGAAATGTCTCATCGTCTCATAGTCATGACCCATGGGGGACCGGCGACATCCATGTACCAACTGCTCTGTATCACACAACCTAGAGATGACTCTCCCACAAAACACCCTGCTAGCCATTCTGTATCACACATAATAGAATGGCTACGCAATTAATATGTCATGAGAATCAATGTTATTTCCTTTTCACTTATCACCATCACGCCAACCACATTTAATATTGATGTATTATGGAATCACTATCATGCCAATCACATGTAATCTTAATGTGTCATGCGAATTAGGATGAATGCATGTATGAGTGTCAAATTCAACACTAAATCATGAGATGAATAATATGACAACATCCGTAAATCAACTACCAATATGAACTCATTCCCAAATCTGTACACTGCCACGTCTGGAACACTTCCTTTTTGGACCACATATGTAACAATAATTATATATGCAAGAGGGGTCATACAAAATAAGCACTTAGCTAACAATATACTCGGAAGCCTCACATATTTCACTTTCCACTCTTATCCTTATCAATGTCAAATCACAGTTCACAACCAAGTGTTATGTAGAATGTGTATGAATGATATGTATGTATCAATCTCAAGTGTAAACCAAAAATAAATCCCAATCGTGCTACACACGGACACATAACACAATATCAGTATCAAGTCAAATCTGTTTCTCTATCCATGATAATACCAACATAAATGACAGACAAATATATCATAAGTATGGTATGGCAACACCGTACAAGTCCAACAATCACAAAGAGGCAACAAGTCACAAACAGTCAACAGTATCCAACTTAAGTAATATATCCACACTTCATACCCGAAGACTTATATGTTTTCTCAAATAGTAACTAACTATACATACACTTCGCTAACCGAATCTAACCAGAAGGTAAGCCATAATCTACATGGAAGGCCGAACAAGCGCCATGAACTATCCAACTCGAGCTTTCTTCTTCCGAAATGTCTTAGAATAAGCAAAGTCTAACAATTATGAATTTTACGTTAACACATGATTCGAAGGATACCCATAATAGTCTTAGGAGAATTTTGGGTAGAAAAGTTAGTTTGAAAACTCATTTCCAACCTCGAGGGGAAAAATAGTCATTTCGTCAAAAAATTGGGTTCAATAAGGTCAAAATATTATTCTAGGAAGTCATACGAACCCAATGGTACTCATATTGACATACTTTAAATCGAACCAAAAAAGTCACCTAAAATAGGATTCCGAGCCACGAAGTAAAACTTTTAGTGCAAAATTAGTTTACCCATGACTCATAGAATCGATATTCCAAAAATAGTGGAAATCCAACCACTAATTCATGTTTAATAAAAGAAAAACCCATTTCAAGCCTAGAGTTTCAAGTCCTCATTTTACCTCCCTTAATTCAAGAAACGTAGCATGAAAAATCTTATTAAACAATGGAATAATCATGAAAATGTGTTTGTAATCTTACCCAATTGATAAATCTTACAAAAGTCTCTTCAAGTCTCCCAAAATCGAGCTTCTAAGTTGAAATTATGAGAACATAAAGTCAAATCCCGAAGTTGGAATTTTAAGTTCTGATTTTGAACAAGCCTTCCTCGCGTTCATGATAAATCCCTGTGAATGTGAGCCTAACCGGCCCAAGACCATCGTGAACATGATGGGACAGTTGCGAATGCAATGAACAACCCTGACTCAGCCCATATCCTGACCAGCCTACGTGAACGCGAGCCTCACCTCGTGAGCGCGACCACATCCAGTCTCTCTTCTTCGCACACGCGAGACCTTCCTCGCGAACGCGAAGAAGGAAACCAGTTACCTGAACACCAGAAAATCTAGTTTCTCCAGATTTCAATCAAATACTCGAAACTCATCCGAAACTCCCCGGACACAAACCAAATATGCAGCTTAATATAAAAACACACTACAAACTTATCTACACACTCGAAATTGTCATACGAGGTCCCGTTGATCAAGTCGACCCCAACGGCCAAACCATGAAAATCAAACCAAGAGACATAAATGCCCTCAAGTCCTCAGAAATCGAACCGACCATGCTCCTAGGACTAAAATAACCTTCCAGACCTAACAGGATCATCAGAATTCCGGTCCTTACATAGCAACACAAAAGTCAACTATCAGTCAAATAGATTCTAATCAAAACAAACTTAAGGACTTCTAATCCTCAATTTCAACCAAAAGCACAAATAAGAAGTTATCGGAGGGTATTTTGGGAAAAGTAAGCAAAACACTAGCAACGACGGAATGATTCGTTACAAATTCAACTCATAATTTAAGTAAAACAACACACCAACTTATACCACAATGATTTTACAAATTTACGGGTTTCGATTATGAAAATTCTTTCACAACTTGTTCCAAATCATCAATTAATCATAAATATAGGCAAGGGAGAATAAAAATTACATTTATTCACCATAGTCTCCTCAAAATAGTAGGCTATCTTACCCCCAAGGGTTTTCCAAAATCAATTTTATGCAAAGAAGATAATTACTACGATAACCACGGGGTTTATCATGTTGATCTTGTGTAATTGGCCTTGGATTTGAGCTTAGGGTATTGAAGTACCTTTGGAAGGGTTTGGGGACTAATTTAGGGTCTGTGTTCTATAAAATAAGGTCTGAAAAATCAACCCATTTGATTTATACCCGGAACAAAAATTGCACCGCCTCAAAAGGACGATCATTTTGACGGTCAGTTAATCTTCCCGTCAAATTAGACAGTTTTTCAATTTTGTCGGAATGTATTTTCTACGATCCGTTTAACGTCCAAACACTCCAGTGCTTTCATAAACAAGTTGTAAACCTTCATTACCCTTCCGTAAGGTCGTACCTCTTGTGGGGGCATCGGTATCAATTGTCGACCCGACGGAACGTGAAGCTATGGGGTGTAACAATGTATGGCCTTACTGACCTCCCCGTTAGCCAGTTGATGATCATTGTGGTCTCATTGGCCTTCTTCATATATATATATGTGTGTGTGTGTGTGTGTGTGTGTGTTGGGCTTTTCTGCTTCTACATGTGATGGTGTATTGATTGTCTTATGAAAGTCATTCTGAGACCTTGTTGGCCCAAGTATAGATGTATCCAGAGTACGAATGAGATGTGGTACACTCGGGCCGTTAGGTACCGGTTGACGGCCACACCCCCAATGTTGGGGTGTGACAATACTTTATACTATATACGTTATTGTAGAGTACAATTGGTTGGCACATAGAGTAATATATATATATATATATATATAAAAGATATTATTATATTATATTATATATACAATATACAAACTAAAATATACTAATTTCTACTATTATATTCACAAATATTTTATCCTCATATTTTCAATTAAATTTATCAACTTGAATATACCATATATGTTTTAGGTATATTTTCACATACGTTTCTTGAAGGGGAGCCTTGGAGTAACTGGTAAAGTTGTTGCCATGTGATCCGGAGGTCAAGAGTTCAAGCCGTGGAAATAACCTCTTCCAGAAATACAAGGTAAGGCTCGTACAATAGACCCTTGTGGTCCGGTCCTTCCCCGAAATCCGCGCATAGCGAGAGCTTAGTGCACCGGGCTGCCATTTTTTCATATACGTTTCTTACACCATATACAATATACCATATATTTTCATGTACTTTTCTTAATATTATACGTTCAAATAATATTTTTTTTCATAAAAAAAATAATTGCATCAGTCATCAAGTGAAAATAAAAAAATTAAATTAATGAGGATGAAACGAAAGAAAAAAATATTTTTAAAATGGTAGATGGTAATTGGGATCTGAAGCTGATTTTTTGTTTAGAGTTATTTAGAAAATTATATTCTCTCTCATTGCCCTTTCCATAGACTTGAGGAGAATGATTTCGAAAGAAAGAGAAAGTAAAAGTGGATATGCATTAAAATCCTAAAATTATGTGCTATTGATATTTTAGGAATGTAAGAAGTTGTATTTTGTAATTAAAAAGTTAAAATTTTGAATAAGTTGTATTTATGTAATTTTTAGACAGTAGTTGTAATATTTTTAATTATCATTTTTAAAAGTTGTATTTGTGTGATTTTCCTAAAAGAAATCTTGTAGCCTTTTCAAAATAATTCCATCTCGTAGCCTTTTTTAACTAATTCCAGCATATGTATAGAAAATGTATCATTCTTGTATAAAAATGTATCACTAATGTATATGTATAAAAAATGTATCATACATATAGAAATTGTATCATTGTTGTATAGAATATGTATATCCCTACATTATGTGTATAGAAAATGAATCATTTTTTTTATATATAATTTGTGTATAATAAATATATAATCAACGTATACTCATTAATTATGCACATGTTATACAACAATGATACAGTTTGAGTTCTTACAGACATTCTATCAAACACTTTACTTGCTATATCCATTCGACCAATCTTCCCATACATATTCATCAATTCATTTCCAACGTGAAGATGATCTCCAAAACCCATTTGTATAGCATGACAATGCACTATGTTGCAGAAATTACATGTCATATGCCCTAATAATTAACGGAAAACCAAACCTATCAGCCAAAATTACCAAATTCACGCATACATTGCTCTTTACTTATAGACCGGGTAACCTAGAGCTTTGATACAAAATATAAATACATAAGAAGAACAGTAGAAGTCCAAAAATATAGATATGTAAAAATGCGGAACACGATAACTACCCAATGGATCTTGTCTGAAGAGTACAAGAGCTTCTAAGTATACAACTTGAATGAAAGTTACAACTACAACTTGAATACATTGTTGTTTAAAAAGAGGATTAAACAGAGAAATCTAGATGAACTACATGAGATCCTTGAAGGCTAATCGAACCTCGCTGAAGTTCCTGCAACAACTCTACACCCCGAAAAGGGTGTAGCAAGAGTAGTATCAGTACAAACACTATGTACTGGTAGGTATCCTAGGCCGACAACAGTTAGCTAACATATATAAAGGAAGAAACTGAAGAATAGACATGCTCGCAATCAAGTACAAACCCTATCACGATCTAAAAGTAAACAACCAAGTATCAATCTGTACAACTTCTTCACACTTCTCATGTGATACATTAGCCCTTAAGATCAAATTCCACAACAACAAATTCGAAAACCACTTAGTTTGGCCTCATTGACAAATCCAAATTTGGCATAAATGAATATAAGTCTGGCAGCTAAAAAAGAACTCGATGAACCAATGATTATGATCTTTGCATGGATTTACTTCAGTTGTTGAAGTATGTGGTCCAAGAAGTCAAGGATATGATTTTTGGTGTTGTGGAAGTGATTGGTTGAAGAGTGAGTGAAATGGGTAAAAATTGATCGAAACCAAAGTCTAGTCGGAATTGTAGGATTGGCGGTTAATATGAGGGGATATGTACATTGATATTGCCATGAAAATATAGAAGATTGATTTTTGAGGTACAGAAGAGGAACCAAACAAAATGATGTTTTTTTTGTAGCTAAAGGGGAGAAAGAGTGCGGAATGACATTTTAGATTAACTTTAACTTGTCTTTATTTTGAACGTAAGGGTTCTTTCAGGTGATTTGCCCTTTTTAAGACTTTTTTCTTTCCTGATGACCACACCATGTCATTTTTTTATTTTTATTTTTATGCGGTGTTGTTTGGTTAATAAAAATTCATGACAGTAGTTTGACTTGTGATATCATACGCTATTTACTTTTAAATCTACATGGTGTTGTTGACTGAGCATTAAATTCTACAAAACAAATTGTTAAAATTCATGTTTAAATATATCATAATATTTGTATGTCTTAAACATGTCATAATATTTGTGTAGCTATGAAAAATTATCATTAAGAAATAAAAACTTAAATTAAATTATTTTCAATTTTAAAAAGATATATCTTTTTTCTAAGGAACCAGTAAGAAAATAATGTCATACCGACGGAGGATGTAATATTGCAAGAAAATATCATAGTACTCCCCTAGATATTTAAATCGGAAGAGAAATCATTATAAAATCTTACTTTGACTAAATAATGAATTTAAATTTTATAAAATCGTAAAGGTTGAAGTAATGAAAATATTATCAAGTCACAACAAAGAAAAAATGGACTGTATGAAAAAATGTACAAATCCTTTGACCCTACCTTCCCTTGGCCACTAGATACTCAAGCTCAATATATATCAGGATCTCTATAATTTCACAAAGGATCTATTGAACAGTTCTTGCATGTCGAATTCTTAAAGAAGCTTTTGCGGAAATGCAATGTTCAAACTGATTTTTGTTGAAAATTTAGTAAATGTGGAATTAAGTATATCCCATTAATTTATGATTGAAACAAATTGGGCCCGCACGTCGGAAACGTCGTTTCCACACACGTGCACACGTAGTGCCAAATATCGCAAATTTCATTAGTGAAAGAGATATTGATACGTATGTAATACGTTTGAGACATGGAATTATGGACGATTATTGGCTAAATGACAAAGTATTCCACGTTGGTAAAAGAAGGAAGAAGTGTAAGATGAAACGTGTCGGAAATCGTCGTGGAGCCGCGACACAGCCCAGTCAGAGCCGCTGCGCCGGAGCACCGCGACGCTAATTGGTTGGGCAGTCACTGGAGCCGCGGTGCTAATTCATAGAGCCGCGGCGTTTAGGAGGCAGAAAGTTGCGACGGAAAGTTGGAAAAATCTGACCTTTGGGCTGGTTTTGGAGCATTGATTCTCCATTACTTGGCACATGAATTCAGCCATTATTTGGCTGAATGTAACCCCTCAATCAAGTGTCATTACATGGCTATTGAAGGCCATTAGTTGGCTAGTTGAGGGGCCTTCTACTTACACTATAAATTGAGGCCTTTGGCTCAATTGAAAATACACTCAACACTTAGAAAATACTCCAGATTTTCTGAATTCATCTTCTTCCTCTCTAGCAAAGTTATTGTACTCAAAGTTCTTCAAAAGTAACACTTGAGTTTCCTTTGCTCATTTGTTAAGTTGTTGTTGTATCTTGGGAGACTATTGCCCAACACCGTAAAAGGAGATATATGGGGCAATCTTGTCTTAAAGACAAAGTGTCATCACTCGACTCAGCAAATCACACAAGCAATCTGATAAGTTCTTGATTTCCAGTTTTATTGTAATAGTTAGTTTATCCTTTCTACCATTGTATTAGTTACTTACTTCCCTTTCCCTATAACAATTGTATCCTAACAATTTTAAGACAAGATTGGTTGTAAGTACGTTAGAAAGATAACTGTAATAGAACAAATTTCTTCGGATTCTACCGTTGCTGGTACTCAAGGCAATCCTTCTGCCTTCCCCACTGCTCGAGACACACCTAATGCCTTTCCGGTTGTTCAAGGCTCATCCAACGCCTTTACTACTTCTCAAGGGAACGTTGATGTTCCTCCCCCCGCTGGATTCCACCATGAACGCCCTGAAAAGTTCATGGGGTCAAACTTCAAGAGATGGCAACAGAAGATGCTATCTATTTGACAGTTATGGGAATGATATGTTTCCTAACAGAAGATCCTTCACAAGATGGAGATGAAATGGACCCTTCGCCTTCTGAAACGGCTGAAGGGGACCTAAGTATCCATGTCATTAATGGCATGAAGATGGTGCTTGATACATGGAGTTATAGTGATTTCATGTGTAAGAATTACATATTGAACTGCTTGTCAGACCCTCTCTACACGGTGTATTGCACCGTTGGCACAGCCAAAGAGTTGTGCGAGAAGTTGCAAAAGAAGTACAACGTACAAGATGCATGTACTAAGAAATTCATTGTTGGGAGATTTCTGAAATTTCAAATGGTGGATAGTAACACAATGATGTCTCAAGTCCAGGAATTCCAAATGATTCTACATCACTTGGATTTAGAAGGTATGAAGCCAAATGAGCAGTTTTTGGTTGCATCACTGATTGAAAAGTTACCTCCTTCGTGGAATGAGTTTATGAGTTACTTAAAACTCAAGACAAAGGAGATGACCTTTGAAGAACTTATTATCAAACTCCAAATTCAGGAAGATAATAAGAAGACCTTGCATAGGGGTAAACAACCTGCTGAGGCAAAGGCAAATCTGGTTGAGGCCAAAGGAAACCCAAGCAAGAAGCGCAAGTTCCAGAAAGACAGCAAGACCCAAGCAGCGGAGAAGTTCAAAGGAAACTGTCACCACTGTGGGAAACCTGGTCACATGATCAAGGACTGCCGCAAGCTCAAGACTGAGCAACAAGAGAAGGCCAAGCTAAGGGAAAGGCACAGGTTAACGTCGTCAAAGACCAGTTTCTAGATGACATGATTGAGGAGTTCTCAGCGGTGGTGCTAGAAGCAAACCTGGTTGAGAATCCCATGCAATGGTGGATGGACACAGGTGCTACAAGACACATCTGTTCCAACATAGATGCCTTCTCCACTTATACACTGGTTAGAAATAAGAAGTTGTTCATGGGCAACAATGCTTCCTCTGATGTGCTGGGTTATGAAAGGTAGTCATAAATATGACTTCTGGAAAGGAGCTCACTCTGAAGGAAGTGATGCATGTTTCTGAGATTAGAAGAAATTTAATTTCAGGTCATTTATTGGTTAATGCTGGTTTTAGGCTAGTGTTTGAGTCTAATAAATTTGTAGTCACTAAGAATGGAACGTTTGTGGGAAGAGAATTCGTCTGTGAAGGCCTCTTCAAAGTTAACGCCATGTCTGTATTATGTACAAGTAATAATATTGAAGCTTCTTCTTACTTGCTTGAGTCCTCTAATTTATGGCATCATAAATTAGGACATGTCAACTACAAGTCCATCCAAAGGTTGGTAAAGTTGGAGTTGTTGCCGTCTATCGACGTAAACCCTCAACATAAGTGCGAGGTGTGAGTAGAGGCAAAACTCACAAAGCTTCTTTTTCGATCCGTTGAAAGAAATACCGCTCCTCTAGAACTTATTCACACAAATATATATGATTTGAAGTTTGCACAAACTAGAGGGGGAACAAGTACTTTGTGACATTCATTGATGATAGCACAAGGTATTGTTACCTTTACTTGTTAAAAAGTAAGGATGAATCTTTTGTAGCATTCCGACGTTACAAAGCAGAAGTTGAGAACCAACTAAGCATGCAGAATAAATCCATTCGTAGTGATAAAGGGGGAGAATATGTAGCGCCATTTGAGGAATATTGTGCCTAATCAGGCATTGTTCATCAAACAACGGTTCCATACTCACCTCAATCGAACGGTGTGGCGGAACATAAGAACTGCACATTGAAGGAAATGATGAATGCCTTGCTCATCAATTCCGATCTCCCCCCAAACATGTGGGGAAAAACTGTTCTTACCGCTAATATGATTCTTAACAGAGTCCCACATAAGGGTAAGGACCAAACTCCATATGAATCATGGAAAGGAAAGAAACCCACCTACAAATATTTAAAGGTGTGGGGTTGTTTGGCAAAGATTAAAGTACCCAATCCAAAGCAGGTCAAGATTGGGCCTAAGACTGTAGATTGCATATTCATCGGATATGCAAATAACAATAGTGCTTATCGCTTCTTAGTGCATAAGTCAGATATTCCAGATATCCACGGTGTACAATCATGGAATCAAGGAATGCACAATTCTTTGAAGATACCTTTCCGAGAAAGGAAAAAGACATAACCTCTCACAAATGAAGTTATGAACAAAGCTCTCAGGAACCGGGAGTCGTTGACGGCCTAGATCTAGACGGTTCAGATCTAGTGGATCTCAAAGTGGCTGAATATTCGGAATCTAGTGTTCTAGATTCTCAGAACTTGGAGACTCCAGATATGGAACTAAGGCGAAGTAAAAGGGCCAGAAAGGATAAATCCTTAGGTCCTGACTTTGTAGCTTATATGGTTGATGATGAACGAAGGACAATTGTTGAAGCATTGTCAACTCCAGAGGCACCGCTTTGGAAAGAAGCTATTGAGAGTGAAATAGGCTTCATTCTGCATAACCATACTTGGGAGTTGGTGGATCTTCCTCCGGGAAATAAACCGTTGGGTTGTAAGTGGATACTAAAATGAAAGTATAAAGAAGATGGTCTATAGATAAGTACAAGGTCAAGTTGGTAGTCAAGGGCTATCGGCAAAAGAAAGGACTTGACTACTTTGACACGTACTCCTCGGTGTCTAGGATGACGTCCATACGAGTATTCATTGCGATCGCAGCGTTGCGTGACCTTGAGATACATCAAATGGATGTCAAGACAGCCTTCCTAAATGGTGATTTGGAAGAAGAAATTTATATGGACTAACCCGAGGGGTATGTGGTTCCAGGGCAAGAGAAGAAAGTTTATCGGCTTGTCAAATCTCTGTACGGGCTGAAATAAGCTCTGAAGCAATGGCACAAAAAATTTGATAGTACTCTACTATCGAAGGGTTTCGCCATTAATGAGTGTGACAAATGTGTCTACATGAAAGGTAACTCTGACTCATTCGTTATGATATGTCTGTATGTAGAGTAGTCCTAGCATAATTCTAGAGACTAAGAACATGTTGAAACAATGATTCGACATGAAGGATATGGGTATCACAGATGTCATCTTAGGGATAAAAATCTCTAAGACGTCTGACGGACTGGTCTTATCTCAGTCTCACTACATCGAGGATGTTTTGAGAAAGTTTGAGATGTTTGATAGTTCGCCTATAAAGTCACCAATGGATAGAAATCAAAACCTTGATAAAAATCGTGGTGTACCCATATGCCAGGAGCAATATGCATAGGTGATTGGTAGTTTGATGTACATAACAAACTGCACCCGACCTGATATTGCTTATGCAGTCAACAAGTTGTCTAGGTTTACCCGTAATCCGAGTAATGATCACTGGAAGGCGTTGAATCGGGTACTACAATACTTGAAATACACGCTAACTTACGAGTTTCATTATTCGAGATATCCTGTTGTACTAGAGGGGTACAGTGATGCAAACTGGATATCTGACATAGAAAACACCAAGTCCACCAGTAGGTATGTATTTACAATTGGTGGTGGGGCTGTGTCTTGGAAATCATCTAAGCAAACTTGCATCGCCCGATCCACGATGGAATCAAAGTTTATCGCTTTAGACAAAGCAGGAGAAGAAGCTGAGTGGCTTCACGACTTCTTAAAGGATGTTCCTTGTTGGAACAAACCCGTACATTCTGTAATGATCCACTGTGATAGACAGTCGGCTCTAGGAAGGGCACGAAATGCTATGTACAACGGCAAGTCTCATCATATTCGACGGAGGGATAGGACCGTTAGGCAGCTGATCACCACGGGTATAATATCCATTAATTACATAAAGTCAAAGGATAACATAGCAGACCCGCTGACAAAGGGCTTACCCAAAGATCAGATGTTCTTCATGTCTAGGGGAATAGGCTTAAAACCCAAGGTATAAGGACTAATACGGTGGTAACCCAACCTTACTGATTGGAGATCCCAGAAATTAGGTTCAATGGAAAAACTAAGGTGTAAAGGTTCAGTTGATCGCTTCGGTGGAAGCATGAGCACTTCGGATAGTGATTTCTGTAAGGAAACACCAAATCCAAAGTCATTCCCGTGATAGACTATAAGTGCTATCTGCAGTGTGGGTGAAGGTTAAGTTTCCAAAACCTTTAATGATCCTCACCGGTTGATGTTAGGTTTGGGGAAATTTTTAATGGTTCCTAACACTTGTAAAGTGGGGTATAGCAGAATACCGTGTAAGAGACCACCTATTTAAGTGCGAGGACAGGCCGCCTCAAATTGAACGCACTTAAGAATCTAAGAAGTGTCCAAGGCCACAACCGACAAAACATTACGAAGAACTGGGTAGAGGAAGTTGTTGTGTTGGTACCGTTGACTTGGCTTACACTAAACACTGATGGTTCAAGACATCATGTTCACCGCGCAGTAAGTAATTCCGGTGGTATTCAACTATGGAAGGTTCAAAGCGTATGCTACCTATCCAGATGCAACATCGGTCCGCTAAAAGATTGCTGGAAAAGGCACCAAGTGTGTGCGCCAAAATCTCTTTCAAGAGGGGATTGTTGGAAATTTACTAAATGTGGAATTAAGTATATCCCATTAATTTATGACTCAAATAAATTGAGCCCGCACGTCGGAAACGTCGTTTCCACACACGTGCACACGTAGTGCGAAGTATCGCAAATTTCATTAGTGAAAGAGATATTGGTACGTATGTAATACGTTTGAGACATGGAATTATGGACAGTTATTGGTCAAATGACAAAGTATTCCACATTGGTAAAAGAAGGAAGAAGTGTAAGATGAAACGTGTCGGAAATCGCCGTGGAGCCGCCCCGTCAGAGCCGCGGCGCCGGAGCGCCGCAACGCTAATTGGTTGGGCAGTCACTGGAGCCGCGTCGCTAATTCACAGAGCCGCGACGCTTTGGAGGCAGAAAGCTGCGACGGAAGTTGGAAAAATCTAACCTTTGGGCTGGTTTTGGAGCATTGATTCTCCATTACTTGGCACATGAATTAAGCCATTATTTGGCTGAATGTAACCCCTCAATCAAGTGCCATTACATGGCTATTGAAGGCCATTAGTTGTCTAGTTGAGGGGTCTTCTACTTACACTATAAATTGAGGCATTTGGCTCAATTGAAAATACATTCAACACTTAGAAAATACTCCAGATTTTCTGAATTCATCTTCTTCCTCTCTAGCAAAGTTACTATACTCAAAGTTCTTCAAGAGTAACACTTGAGTTTCCTTTGCTCATTTGTTAAGTTGTTGTTGTATCTTTGGAGACTATTGCCCAACACCGTAAAAGGAGATATACGGGGCAATCTTGTCTTAAAGACAGAGTGTCATCACTCGACTCAGCAAATCACACAAGCAATCTGATAAGTTCTTGATTTCCAGTTTTATTGTAATAGTTGGTTTATCATTTCTACCATTGTAATAGTTACTTACTTCCCATTCCCTACAACAATTGTATCCCAACAATTTTTTTCTTATTTTACTTGCATGATACTCCTCTTAGTCTCTTACCTTTCTTATTTATGACGGAAGAAATAAAGGTCAAAAGCTTATTTTTGTTGGGCTCGACAACTTTGCAGGGCTAAATCCAGATCTCCTATATGTTTCGATTAATACTTAAGTTTCAAATATAAAATCATATCGATATAGTTTCTCCATACGTTTTCCTTCATCTTAATATGAAGTTTAATTTGATATTTTCCTTTTCTTGTTATAACTGTACAGTAAAATCAAGTGAGAAAAATAAATAATGTTTGAAGTTATAAATTAGACAAAAGGCACACCAGTGATTGCTTCTTATAATTAAAACAATGCCAATGTCGGGAACTGCCAATCTGCTGCCCAGTAAAATCTATACTCTACGCTTCTACACCACTTATTTATTGAGTTCTAGAATGGCATTAGTTGTCTCACTAACACAATCATCACGTGACTGTTTTTCTTTCTTTCTTTAGCATTTTCCATCAAAACGGCTAAAATGATGGTTACTCTCTTAAATTCTTTTTAACTATGTAGTGAGCACAAAATTTACACGACTTCCACTTTATTTTCATTTCATATAGGTTTTACTTTACTTAATTTTAATAACTAAAAATCTTGTATGATATAATTGTTGGAAATTAGCCTTTGGCGGGGAGATGCTTCCACCCATCTTTGATGAATTAAACACTAGTGTTCCGCATGTTGGAGACCTTGTCTCTTCGCATATGCATGATCTACGAAGTGAGTAGATGACCATAGGGCTAAGAATCGTCAAATTTCGTTGATAAATGAAAGAGATATTGGTCCACGAAGTAAGGTGTTTGAGGCATGGAAATGTGGTGTGGGACAAATCTACCACATCGGTGGGAATAGGAAGAATTGCTCTCTATATAAGTCTCTAATTGGTAAAGGGTTTGGGACCCCAAGGGGTATCCCATGTGTTTAAAGGAAGGAAGACCTAGATGTGCTTAGGTTCATGGATAAGCCCAGACGCGCGCCGCCGCCCGCCCGTCCCGTCCGGTCCTGTCTTGTCCGGGGCTCGGGTCACGGTCCACTGGCCACGGGCCGTGGGCTATTGGGACTTTGTGATATTATCTTTTTGGACCAGAGAACTCTGCCAAATGTACAGTTTGATCCCTGAAGTTTCATATGTACAGTTTGGACCTGAATTCTTTCATATGTACAGTTTGGTCCCTAAAGTTTCAATATTTACAGTTTGGTCCCCAGAGTTTCTGGGAAGGTGACGGAAGGTAGAAAACTTTCTGCCTACCGTTGGGACTGTTTTTTGAGGCATTAATCAGCTATTACTTGTATGATTAACTCATCATTTATCACATTTCTTCATGTCCATAATTCAGCCCCTCTTGATGGCCATTTACATCCATTACTTGGCTGTTTAATTCCCTCCTAATGGTCATTAACAGCCATATTTTGGGCAGTTGTTTAGCCCCTCCTCCATGCTATATATTGAGCCTCCTTTGGCTCAATTCAGTGATGGAAAAGACATAGAAAATCAGCAAAACAGTGGCTGAAAATTCAGCAAAACAGTGGCTGGAAAACAGTGACCAAACCCTCACGTATACACAAGATATACACTACAGAGACACACTATATACACAGAGACAAAAGAGAAGAGTAAAGAGAAACTCTTCCTTGCTATTCCATATCTTAAGCAAGTCGATTCATATTTGTTTTCTTCACCAGGCTCAACCTATTGGCTTTGTAGCGTTGAGATTAAAGTGTTGTTTTATCTTGGGAGACTATTGCCCGCTAATGTAAAAGCATATATACGGGGCAATCTTGTCTTAAGGACATAGGGCTATCACTCGACTCAACACACAACGTTGTAACCATCCAGATTTAGTTGTTTCTTGATTTCAGGTCATCAAGATTCAAGACACAACAAGCTTGCGGCAGTTTTGAAGATTGGCCTATTTGTTCAACAAGATTCAGTTTCTGAATATTGAATATTTGTTCACGCTTTCGAATATTTGTAATAGTTATTTACTTCCCGTACTGCTTTATAAAGTACAATAGAGTACCAACAAATTAAGACAAAATTGTATTGTATTACTATTAGTGTTCGAAAGATGTCGGTCAAAAGTTGTGTGACCAAATCTGGATATGGCTGTGGTTTTCTGCTTGAAGACAGTGATGATGATATTGTTGAAGTTCAACATGTTCATGGTGTCACCGCTCCTGAGAATGGTGGGAACAAGCGCTCACGAGAGCTTGAGGATGTCAACTGGGACAAGAGGAGAAAGTTGAAGATGTGGTTCTATCTTGCAGCAGAAGGCCTATATCTGTCCCAGACAAAGAATCCGAAATTGGGATAAGTATTTTTCTTACTTGTCAAGAATAAATATTAAATGATGTCTGATTAAAAATGGATTAAAGTAAGGAGGAATATGAAAATAATTTATATTCCTTACGCTCTAAAATCAGATGTTTAATCTCTTCTTCTTTCCCGTTTAAAGATTGGATTTTGTAAACGAATTAAAAAGATCCGTTCTTTTAAGTGTAATTATTAAAAGTGTGTAAAGTATGTTCGCACATATGATGGAGAAAGATCCCCTAACTGTGCGAAAACTCTTACCACTCTTAAGTAAGCGCCAAGAATTATCTGGGCACCAATCATAACGGAAGAAGTCTAAAAGTTAAAGACGTTGAGCCTGTCACACTATTTGGCAGAAGATCCTTCATAGGATGATATAGGACACTCAGTCATACAAAGCCTCCGGGCGACTGGAATGGGCCAAAATTCCTTTGATATGATGATATTAGACACTCAGTCATATAAAGCCTCCGGGCGACTGGAGTGGGGCCAGAATTCATTTCATAGGAAAAGTAATGGACACCTAGTGTGGTGGGCCAGAGTTTCCAGGTCTTAAATGATCTGAAGGCCTAAAGAAAGGCAGAAAAGAAATTGGACACTCAGTCTGCTAAAACAACTGGAGTGGGCCAGAGTATCTAGATCACATATGATCCGGTTACGCCTTAACTACGGGCAAGAGGTTGTTCATGTGAAGCAACGCCACCTCTAAAGTATAAGGGGTTGGAGAGGTTGTCCTCAATAGGACTTCAGGGAATGAGATCACTCTAAGATGAGGTGATACATGTCCCAAACTTGGTTTAAGGGACGCTGTTGGTCAAGCTGGTTTGAGACTAGTCCAACAGGTCTGTAATAACTAAGAATGGTATACAGTATGTCTGTAGCCAAATGAATGATATATTTGTAATCAGTGCATCTATGCCATCATAGATTAAGACACGTTAAATAGCAAGTCATTCAAAAGCTAACGATATTGAGATTGTTGCCTTCTGTCGACATAAACCCTCAAAATAAATATGAGGTAGATGAAGAGGCAAAATCACCTTTCCAAATTCCGTCAAGGAAATAGCGAAAGAAGCACCGCTCCTCTAGAACTTAGTCACACCTACTTGGGTGATTTGAAGTTTATACAAAATAGAGGGGGGAGACAAGTACGTTGTGATCTTCATTGATGATGGTACAACGTATGGAATCCTTTGTTTGTTAAAAAGCAAAGATGAAGTTGTTGAAGAGGATAAGCGCTACAAAGCAGAAGTTGAAAATCAACTAAGCCTACGGATTGAGAAATTCGTAGTGATAGAGGGGGAGAATGTGAAGCATCGTTCATTAAACGACTGTTCATTTCCCACTTCAGTCCAACGGTGTTAGCCAAGCGCGAAGTCGTACGCCCAAATTATGTGGGGTGGCTTGGTAAAAGTTGGAATACTGAAATAGGTCAAGTTGTACCTAAGACTGTAGATTGCATATCCACTGGATCTGTAAATAACAGTAGTGTTTATCGCCTCTTGGCGTCAAAAAATGCTGAATTCTTTGTAGATAGCTTTCCTTGAAAAAGGAAAAAGGAGTAATTGCTCAAGGTTAACAAGAACCCGTGAGGGCCTGACTGTCCGAAACTAGACGTTCCGTATATACAGGACTCGAAAGTTGCTGGCTATCCGAAACTTAATATTCCAGATCTACAGAACTCAGGGATTTTAGATGTTGAACCGAGATGGATTAAAGAAGGGGACAAAGACTTGTTCCAGTCCTTCTAGCTTGTATGGTTAAGAATGAACCATGGACAATTAACAAATAATTATCATCTCCAAAAGCGCTGCTTTGGAAAGAAGCTAACGAGAGAAATAGATTACATCATATAGAACCATACTTGTGTAATGGTTGATCTTCCTCCGGAAAAAGAACCTTTGGGTTGTAAAAGGTGCTCCCCTGTGAGTAGCTTAACATCCAAGGTCATTGAAGTCTTGCGTGGCATGGTTGTTGAAACAGCCTTCCCAACCGGAGAGTTGGAAGAAGAGGATCAGAGTTGGTTTGCTGAACTGTTGGTCTTCTTCCTGGACTTTCATTTCGGTCCCTGAAATGTTTACATTTTGGTCCCTGAAAGTTTCGGATAAAACAGACACAATGAATCGACCACGAAACATTGACTCGAAGTTAGAAAGCCAACGAGTTGGAGAATCAACGATCGAAAGTAAAAGTCATATTGAAACAAAGTCTCGATATGAAAGATATGGGTATCACAAGATGACATCTTAGGAATTGAATTTCTAAGACATCTAACGGACTGGTCGATAGTTGACAGTCTCGTTGAATCCACCAATGGATATGAATCATAGAACGGATTGGAATCATGGTGCACCCATAGACAAGAAGCGATATACTTAGGTCACGTGTAGTTCAATGTATTGTACACACTACAACCGACCTGGTATCGTCCTACAAAGCAGATCAGTTGAACTAAGGTTCACTGATGATTTTAATACATGATCGGTAGAAGGCGTTAAGTCGATATGACGATATCCGAATTATTCGCTTATCTACGATTATAGTATTCGGATGTCCGGCGGTTCTGGGAGAACACAGTGATGCAAACTGGACATCAGATCTGAAGAACACCAAAACCACAAGTAAATGTGTATGGTGGGTCTTAGAAAAACCTCTAAGCAAACTTGCATCGGCCGATTCATGATGGAATCGGAGTTTATCGCTTTATACAAAGCATGAAGGAAGTTGAGTAACTTCACGACTCTTTAGATGACGTCCCTTATTGGGAGAAACCCATGTCTTCAGTAGTTATACACTGTGGCTAGCCGGTCGGCTTCAGGAAGGACACGGATGACGGCGTCTGGACATATCTGTCAGGAGACATAAGACCGTATGGCAGTTGATCATCACGGGTGTCACATCCTTGTTTACTAACTAAGGGACTACCCGGAGATCAAGTGTTCTGCCTATCTAGGGGAACGGGCTTAAAATCCAAACAATATGAACCTTTGCGGTGGAAACTCAACCATACTGATTAGAGATCCCAAGAATTTGGTTCAATGGGAAACTAAGCGGCAAAAGGTTCAGTTGAGCGCTTCGGTGGAAGCAAGAAGCACTTCGGATGATGATTTCTGTATGGAAATATGAATCCAAAGCTGTTCCCGCGATAGACATTAAAGTGCTACCTGCATGGTGGGTAAAGGTTAAGCTTCCAAACCTTTAAAAGATCCTCAAACGGTTGAGGTTAAGGTTGGGAAACTTTTAATGATTCCTAACACTTGTGAAGTGGGGTATAGCAAGATACCTTGTAGGAGATCACCTATTTAAGTACGAGGATGGCCGCCTCAAATGAACGCACTTAAGTATCCAAGTGTGTCCACGGCCACAACGGACAGAAACGTAAGAAGGAAAATGAATAAGAAGAGTTATTGTGTTGATATCATTGTCTTGGCTTACACTAAACACTGACGGTTCAAGACATCACGTTCACCGCGCAGTAAGTAAGTCCGATGGTATTCAACTAGGGAAGGTTCAAATCGAAAGCTACCTCTCCTGATGCAATATCTTTTCGCTGAAAGATTGCTGAAATGTAGGTACCTTGTGTGTGCGCCACAATCTCTCTTTCATAGAGGGGATTATTGGAAATTAGCCTTCGGTGGAGAGATGTGTCCACCCATCTTTGATGAATTAAACACTAGTGTTCCGCATGTTGGAGACCTTGTCTCTTCACACATGCATGATCTACGAAGTGAGTAGATGACCATAGGGCCAAGAATCGTCAAATTTCGTTGAGAAATGAAAGAGATATTGGTCCACGAAGTAAGGTGTTTGAGGCATGGAAATATGGTGTGGGACAAATCTACCACATCGGTGGGAATAGGAAGAATTGCTCTCTATATAAGTCTCTAATTGGTAAAGGGTTTGGGACCCCAAGGGGTATCCCATATGTTTAAAGGAGGGAAGACCTAGATGTGCTTGGGTTCATGGCTAAGCCCACACGCGCGCCGCCGCCCGCCTGTCCCATCCGATCCGGTCCTGTCCGGGGCTCGGGCTCGGGTTTTGGGCCTCGGGTTTCGGGTCACGGGCTGTGGGCTGTGGGCTGTGGGGACTTTCTGATATTATCTTTTTGGACCAGAGAACTCTGCCAAATGTACAGTTTGATCCCTAAAGTTTCATATGTACAGTTTGGATCTGAATTCTTTCATATGTATAGTTTGGTCCCTGAAGTTTCAATATTTACATTTTGGTCCCCAGAGTTTCTGGGAAGGTGACGGAAGGCAGAAAACTTTCTGCCTACCATTGGGACTATTTTTTTAGGCATTAATCAGCCATTACTTGGCTGATTAACTCCTCCTTTATCACCCTCCTTTATGTCCATAATTCAGCCCCTCTTGATGGCCATTTACATCCATTACTTGGTTGTTTAATGCCCTCCTAATGGCCATTAACATCCATGTTTTGGGCAGTTGTTTAGCCCCTCCTCCATGCTATATATTGAGCCTCCTTTGGCTCAATTCAGTGACGGAAAAGACACAGAAAATCAGCAAAATAGTGGTTGAAAATTCAGCAAAACAGTGGCTGAAAATTCAGCAAAACAGTGGCTGAAAATTCAGCAAAACAGTGGCTGAAATTTAGCGAAACAGTGGCTGAAAAACAGTGACCAAACCCTCACGTATACACAAGATATACACTTCAGAGACACACTATATACACAGAGACAAAAGAGAAGAGTAAAGAGAAACTCTTCCTTCCTATTCCATATCTTCAGCAAGTCGATTCATATTTGTTTTCTTCGCCAGGCTCAACCTATTGGCTTTGTAGCGTTGAGATTAAAGTGTTGTTTTATCTTGGGAGACTATTGCCCGCTAACGTAAAAGCATATATACGGGGCAATCTTGTCTTAAGGACAGAGGGCTATCACTCGACTCAACACACAACGTTGTAACCATCCAGATTTAGTTGTTTCTTGATTTCAGGTTATCAAGATTCAAAACACAACAAGCTTGCGGCAGTTTTGAAGATTGGCCTATTTGTTCAACAAGATTCAATTTCTGAATATTGAATATTTGTTCACCCTTTCGAATATTTGTAATAGTTATTTACTTTCCGTACTGCTTTATAAAGTACAATAGAGTACCAACAATAATTACATAGTTTACACAATAAATATGCAGGTAGCATCCAAAGAAAAATAAAATGACAATAGAATGGTGAGGGATAGAGCAAACATAAGAGCAGGGAATGGAAATGCTTATATAGAAACATAATTTGAATGAAACTGATGTATTAGCTTTCCCAATTGTTTATTGGATTCGGCCAAATCTGTAAGTTGCCTTTGAGCTCTGCCATGTATATAATTGGGCAATGTGACATTATAATGTTGTTATTTGATATTAAAGTTTGATGCAAATAGGTTTTACATTGTATTCATAGTTATCAAGATTATAGATGTCTAAACTCATAATATATGGATCATTTTTATTACTAGTAAATGGACCACTACTAAAAAAAATTGGAATTACATGGGAATTTTACCTGAGAATTTTTTCCGTAGATAATTCCTACGAATTTTCATGCGAACATCTAAATTTTTCTGAATTGTAGAATATTACATGTTGATATGATATCCCAAAGTAAACTCACAGGTAATTTTGGCGCCATTTAGTCCCAGAAATTTATCCGGGGGATTTGTTTGAGGAAATAATCTCCAAGTATCACTTTCGTTTTCGTAGGTAGTTCCACATGTAATTGATAAAAATATTAAAATTTAATTTTTGTTGTGAAATGGTAGGAAATTTCCTAGGTAACTGTACTTTGAGGATTTACCTTGGGAGTATTTCTTGGGAATTTACTTGGGATTATATTACCTAGAAATTTACATGGGGATTTAGTTACCTTGATTTTACCTGGGAATTATTTCATAGGAATTTACCTGGAAATTATGTTACCTTGAGGATTACCTGGAGATTTTATTGCTGTGATTTTACCTGAGAATAAATTATTGGGAATTTACTTGAGAATTATATTACCTAGGAAATTACTTGAAAATTTAGTTGCTACAATTTTACTTGGATATTATTTCATGGGATTTACCTGAGGATTATATTACTTAGACAATTATCTGGGGATGTTATTGCTGCAATTTTGCATGAGGATAATTTTTGGAAATTTATCTAAGAATGATATTACCTAGAGACTTATCTGGAAATTGAATATTATAAGTAATTAAACATAATAAGTCGAGTATTAATCTAATTAAAAAATAATTGTCATAAATTTAATATAGTTATAATTTGTTAGTTAAGTGATATTAGTTGTAAAATTAGTATTAAGACTTAAGTGTAAATGATCTTATGATTCTATTTTCAATTATCATCTTGATTGACTTTTAACCTTACATAAATAATTTATCAAGTGGTTGTTGCTATGATGGCAGAACTATTTTAACTGATTAGTTAACCATGTACTATATGTTTAGTTCTTGTATAATTAAGGCATTTTTTTAATATTAAAGAAAAGAATTTAATGCATCATTTAAAGTTAATTATTTATTTTATGTTAATTTATAAATGTTAGTATTAATACTTAAGCATCAAATGATCTTATAATTATGTTTTCAATCATCATCTTGATTAACTTCTAATCATGTATTTATTGCTAGAATTTCAAACAATTAACCATGTACAATATGCTTAATTTTTGTTCAATTGAGGAAATATATATATATAAAAAATTTAATGCATCATTCAAAGTATATGACTAGAATTTTTTGAAAAATAAAAGATACTCTTTCTGTTTCAATTTATGTGAACATAATTGATTGGGTACAAAACTTAAAAAAGAACTGAAGTCTTTTGAAACTTGTGGCTTAAAACAAGTCATATATATTTGTGTGGTAATAAAATCATCTCATAAAATGAATTTATTTTTAAATTTAGAAAGTTTGAAACTAATTAAAAATAAAACATGTTCACATAAATTGAAACGGAGAGAGTATATCTCCAAAATAAAATAACGTAGTTGTGTAGTTTATTCCACTTGCTGTAATTGGAAAAACGTTTTCATTATAATGTAAAAAATTATTTAATGGATCAATTCTCAAACTTAAAAAAATTACAGACAAATAATTAGGAAAAGAATGAGTGAGAAACGATTTGGGCGAAAATGAAACAGTTGGGGCAACTCCCACATCGACAACAAATAGCAAAGCAAGACTCCTTATAAGCACTGTACGTGGTCTACGGCAGGGCTGTAATTGATCGGAGGTGGATTGGGTCCTCCACCCGCCAATCATCTATCCACCACCCGACTCATCCATCACCCTATTTTTTCTTCATCCACATCCGATCTACCCATCATCCTCGGGTGCTTCGCGGATAAAAATTATAGCACAATCAGTTTGATACTTTTGATTTATTTTTCAGTTTTCATACTATCTTGATTTTCATACTATTTTGTTTTACCATTATAATTTGATCTTGATCCCATTATAATAGTCCTCAACCTATTATATTGCTAACAATTATAGTCATATACAGAGTGATGTTCAACATAGAAAATGTCAATTATGTATAACGTAGTACAAAAATAACATTTTTGATACTAGAAATTATCGTTATTGTCATGTTGAAATTGAAAAAGAATTTTCATTCACTTTATAAAAATAAAGACAACTATTGGAAATAAAATCAAGTACTAGTAACGACATGAGTCCAGGGGTATGTTATCACTGAATTACACAAAAAATAACTAATTTATAAACGGGTGGATGGATGGGTTGGATGTATGTCCACCCGAATCCGACCCGATCCATCCGTCACCCGATTAAAATCCGTGTTTTGTCGGTTTTTCGTCCATATAATTGGGTCGGGTGGATGAATATTCATCGGGTTAGGGTGAAATTGCCAGCCCTAGTCTACGGTTGAAGTGATGTCGTCAAACCAATTGTTGATTAGTTTTACATTAATAATAAAGTATTTTGTTGTCCAATGGAATTCAATTGGAGCCTAAAAGTTGGCCAAAAAAAAAAAAACCTGAATAGTATTTTGAATTTATTGCCCAAAAATCCTACAAAATCACTTGTGGACACAATTCCTCTTTCACGAAAATTTCATGCTATTTTTTTGCATTCCAAAAATATTCATAGCTAATTTACTTGTGAATTCATAATTTCCAGGTAATTTATCTGGAAATTTTAAAATCCGAAGGTAGTAATTACCCATGAACTTTATTTTCCTGTGAATTTTTCTTTAAAATCCCCAATAAATTCTCCATTTAATTCAAGTTTTTCTAGTAGTGGACCTTAATTGCATGTCTTTATTAAGTTTTTTTTTTTTTTTTGTAATTTTAAGCCATCACCACATGGATGATTTAGTTGGCAAGACCCCAAAAGTCTTTTTTGTAAGTGGCGGGTGCCCTTTTTTCTTTTCCATTTATTTTAGGCCCAGAAATTACTAATGACATGATTAGTAAACACGGCGGAGGCCTTTGTGTATTTTTAAAATTTCGGGATTAAGTTTGTAAAGTTTCAAAACATACCTTTTTTCTTTCCCTTTTCTTCATCGTTCCTTTTCCCTCCAACTCCAATGATTATTCAGCTTCCTCTTTCTCACGGCTCCATCCATCTCCAAAAACATATCTCAAGGCAGCTTTGGGAGCCAAAAAACTAATTCTAGAGCTAAGATTTGAGAATTTCAGGTGAAGAACAGTTACAGGTTTCAGAAGCCCTAATTTTTTCCTAGTTTGATTTCTTTCGAGTTCACAATAGTATTTTTAATGTCTTATTTTGTGATGTTCCAAGTTTACAATCATTGTGGAACCTAATTAGTTGATATTGATTATTTGTTGATTCCGATTTACAGTCATTGTCAAGCCCTAATTATTTTTTATCATATTTTTTTGTTGAGTTCCATTGTGTTTTGCGTGTCTTACTTGTTGATTCTTTAGAGTTTATAGTCATGGTGACGACAAGAAGACAATCTGGATCCCTTTGGATAGTCGACTACAAGCCTTCTTCATCTAAAAAAAGGTTAATAAATGAGGTTATTGACCTAGATTCCGACGTAGTTGAAGTTGAAGTGCCAAAGAAATTAATTAATAGAGCAAAGAAACAACCAAAGGATAACATTAATGGATGAAAGAAACAACAAGAGGAGTTAATTGATAGACGAGATAAAGAACCAGATGAGTTAATTAATAGACGATATGAAGAACCAGATGAGTTAAATAATAGACGAGATGAATCAGATGAGTTAATACATAGACGAGTTAAAGAAGAGGTAGACTTTTCGTCTCTTGATAAGCTTCTCAAGGAGATTGATGAATTTGAATATGAAGAAGAAGAAAAAGTCAATTATGGTCATGGAAAAAAGTAATGTCTCGAATGCGAGGCTCCGGAAGATGAGGAGGACAATAGTGATCGTGTATCTGTGCCTAAAAAGTTCAAGTTCATAGCCATAGAAAAGCTGGAAAGGTTCGGATTGAACTCATGTCTTTGGAAGGCGTTGATTTCTCAGTCAGGATCATAGTAAGGTCTAGTATGAAGTCGTGATTTGACTTTAAAGTTCTATTGTGAAAGCATAAACTTCTAAATCTTTTTTGTAGAACTTGTTTTGGCCACTTCTTGAGCCTACCCTCAGACTGGGATAGATTTAGTGAAAAGTTTGTTCATTCGCTTCTTCTACGGAAAATTACCAATCTAAAGAAGATGCATGAGATGTGGTTTTTGATTGATGATATTCCATGTTATTTTGGGATAAGGGAGTTCGCATTGGTTACTGGGTTGAATTGTGGGGCCTTCCCTATAGGAAAGGAGTCGAATAAGGTCCATAGAAAAGTAGACAAGATAAAAATTAAATCAGGTATTACACAAATTTTGCTCGTGAAGAACTTGGAAAATAAAACATTATCCAAATTGGACAAGCTTAAGGTTTCCTTTCTGTGGTTTGTTCACTGTATTATATTGGCGCATGACAATTCCAAAACAGTTGAGACGAGATTGATAAGCTTGGTTGAATCGGTGTCGCGCTTTAACAAATATTCTTGGGGAAAGATATGCTTTGATCTGACTTTGGATTACTTGAAGAAGGTATACATGTTCAAATTGTTTATTCAATTCAAAAACGATCCCACTACAAGACCAACTTACTGTCTTTACGAATTTCCCTAGGCATTGCTCGTAAGTTATTCATACCAATATCATTTTATTATAGACCATTAGTATTTGATTCATCCTATGATGTGTTGCATTCCATTACAGGCATGTGCATATGAAACAATTCCCTTTGTTGGACATAATAGTGCCAAATCAGGGGTTGTTCCTCTTTCAACTCCAAGGATGCTGACATGGCGTACTTCATGCCAGTATGAACCTGATCTATTAAAAAAATACACACGTTGAAGAGGTAACATTTGAACTTAAGTCTATTAAAATGTCAATATTGATACATTATAAACTACTTATTCAAAAAGGAAATACATGTTGAAGAGGTAACAATTTGAACTTAAGTCTATTAGAATGTCAATACTGGTACATTATAAATTACTTATTCAAAAAGGAAATACATGTTGAAGAGCTAACAATTTTAACTTACGTCTATTAGAATGTCAAAACTGGTACATTATAAACTACTTATTCAAAAAGAAAATGCATGCTAAAGAGGTAACAATTTTAACTTAAGTCTATTAGAATGTCAAAATTGGTACATTATAAATTACTTATTTTAAGAACTGATCTTGTTGTTTGTTTATTGAACTTAAGATGGTGCGTCCTTTTCTTTACCCAACTATTGGTGAGATGGAGAAGGACCACATAAGAAATCTTAAACCTTATGATGACAAGGACGTGGATGAATGAATAAATGCGTTGAGGGAGGAGATTGATGATGCGACATAGATCAGTAGGCCAGTATAGCCCCACCAAAGAATAAATCTTGTATCTTATGACGATGAGGAATTGGATGAAGAAATAGATGCATCGAGGGAGGAGATTGTTGATGTGACCCGGATCAATAGGCTAGTAGAGCCCCGCCAACGATGTCTAGTAGAGCGAGAGCCTACAACTTTTGGAGGTAGTGAATTTTATAAGGAGTGTGGTCGGGGGACGAATGTCGTTCTATATAGAATGACAATAATTGAGAAATCAATTGATGAGTTAAAAAAATGCATCAGGCTACAATATAATTTACAATATTATCTTTGTTTGTACATGTTCAGATGGATTAATTGTGTTTTGATGTTACGTATTAACTTCGTTGTTGCTTTCATTACTGTTAATTTAATTTTAAAATCAGTTGTACATGTCCAAATAATAAATTTTCGGTTGCGTCTATTTTAAATTGAGTGTAAACAAATACAAGAAATAAAAAATATACCCAAATCCCACAAGTGGATATACATTGAGTGTAGACGACAAAACCAGGAAAATATATCGACAAACGCGTACAACAGGTCTATGGATTTTGTCTATATATTTTCTGCAAAATTACTCATGATTACACCTATGTGATACTTTTATTATGGTTTTTCAACCACTAAACAAGAAAAAGAGGATTTTCGTATTAAATGTTTGATGAGAAGTGAAAAAGACATTATATTTTACTCTCTACAAATAAATTTCTCCATCTTGTAAGGGAGTTCATATCTACTCATTCAAAAATTCTTCTAAACACCCCAATACTACACTCCAATACTAAAACAATACTACACTCCAATACTAAAAATGACAGGACCCCAAAACTTTCCAAATGGCCATGTTAACCTCCCTTCCCCCCTTCCCGCACAAGCTTGTGACCCTCGTGTGGACAGTCTACTACGAAAAGTACCATAGCTAGCGCTAGTATCACATGGCTCATAAACCATGTTGATCTCCTTCAGGATGAGTTGTGGTATGTTCGTCGCATTGTTGTGACAGAGAGAGAAGAGAACCAGGGGCATTGTCGGAGAACCAATAGGATAATCACTTCACTCCTTGGGGAGCGTGGAGAGGTTCTCAAAGAATACTACATCCCCCTCCTACACCACCACATTCCCCTTAAGCTCCCCCCCCCCCCCCCACAACAATCCCCCGTAGTTGTGGTTCCTACTTTTCTTTTGTTTTTATTTTTGCATGACATGTGAAAAGTGGGTTATTTTGCTATTTTTGTTATTTTGTTTGCATGCCATGTAAATCACCCCTATATATTACCGTATATAAATATTAAGATAATGTCTTGCTTTTATGGGTATTCACTTTTTCAGTCTATATCTTCTACTAAGCGTTGTTAAAAAAAAATACGCACTGATAACTTAAAGCTCCACGTGTAGACACTAGACTTTATTTTATCTTCTACTAAGCGTTTTTGAAAAATGGGGAAAACGCACTGATAACTTAAAGTTCCGCGCATAGACACTAACCCTTATTTTATCTTCTATTAAGCGTTGTTGAAAAATAAAAAAAATACGCACTGATAACTAAAGTTTCACGCATAGACACTAGATCTTATTTTATTTTTTACTAAGCGTTGTTAAAAATGGAGAAAAACCACTAATAACTTAAAGTTACACGCATAGACACTAGACATTATTTTATCTTCTACTAAGCGTTGTTGAAAAATGGGAAAATACGCACTGATAACTTAAAATTCCAAGCATAGACACTAGACCTTATTTTATCTTCTACTAAGCATTGTTGAAAAATGGAGAAAAATGTGCTGATAACTTTAAGTTCCGTGCATAGACACTAGACCTTATTTTATCTTCTACTGAGCGTTGTTGAAAAATAGGAAAATACACATTGATAACTTAAAATTCCACGCATAGACACTAGACATTATTTATCTTCTACTAAGCGTTGTTGAAAAATGAGAAAATACGCATTGATAACTTAAATTTCCGTGCATAGACACTAGACCTTATTTTATCTTCTACGAAGCTTTGTTGAAAAATGGAAGAATAGGCATTAATTCTTAAAAAAATTATTGGTTGGCATTTAAAAAAGTAATTAACGAATATATAACGTCATATTAATATAAACACAAATATTAATGGAAAAAAGGATTATTATGCATTGTTAATTGCCACACATACACACTAGATAGAATTGTATCTTCTACTAAATATGTGTTGAAGTTGCTACATTAAATGGGTAAATTATAGTTATGTCACCAATTTAAAGTTGTTATATATGATCATCACAACCAATATCAATATCAAACGGCATATTAATATAAACACCAATATCAATGAAAATATATATGATGTTCACATATAGTTATGTCACTAGTTTATAGTTGTTACTTATGATCATAAAAAAAATGGGGAAAATATGTACATTAAATGGGTAGATTATAGTTATGTCACCAATTTAAAGTGGTTATATATGATCATCACACCCCACGTTGTGGAATTTCACTGAGTATGTTGTTGTTGTATATATGATCATCACAACCAATATCAGTGAAAACATCAATATCAAATGTCATATTAATATAAACATCAACATCAATGAAAATATGTATGATGTTCACATATAGTTATGTCACTAGCTTATAGTTGTTACATGTGATCATTAAAAAATAAGGAAAATAAGCACATTAAATGGGTAAATTATAGTTATGTCACCAATTTAAATTATATATGATCATCACAACCAATATCAATGAAAATATCAATATCAAACGTCATATTAATATAAACACCAATATCAATGAAAATATATATGATGTTCAAATATAGGTATGTCACCAATTTCAAATTGTTATATATGATCATCACACCCAAAGACTTTCACTAGCATATTATGAGCATTACTCCGTTAGTGTCATTGTTTAGATCATTATAATGTTGTTTCACTAATTGCATGATGACTACTTATTGTTTAGTCAAAAATATAAGTTTGAAATTTTAGAATTAGTTCAATTCTTATTTAATAAATATTTTTTGGTTGAAAAAACATATGTCACATTGTATATTCTACTAATATTTTGTAGGTGAATTATAAACTAAACGTTCAGAACTCGCACATAACTCCAAAGCTAACTTTTTTTAAACCCAACATCCTAATAATGATAATATTTCTATTATTAATACCCTCATTTCCAGGCTTTTTATCAAAGAGTAAATAATGTCAGTCAAGATTATTAGAAGTGTCGTTCATTAATTACTAAAATGTCATATATTTCATTGACTAATACGTATGCTACACAAAAGGAAAAATGCATGTGTAGTGATTTAGCTTCCATTAGAATTTCAAAGACACCACAAAATTCTAGAAGAGAGTTTTATGGTTGTGCAAAGGGAAAGGTTAGTATTTAATTTACTTACGTCTGTTTTAACCTGATACACTACTAATTTTTTATTTTGATTTGTGCAGAAGAAGATGGTGGTTGTGGTTATTTTAGATGGGTTGATAATACTCCATTTATTAGGAAGGAGAAATTTAATCTGCTGCACAGGCTCCGCAAAGTTGTAGTCATTGGGAGAAATCAGAAGCCTCTTCTTGGAAGCGGAAGCATCAAAGGACTGATTTAAGATCAAATGAAGGAAGCTCAGAAGGAGAGGGATCAGGTAAAAGGGGAATGGAAGACATCAGAAACAGAGAGGGATCAGGCAAAAAAGGAACTAAAGGCAGCTGAAATTGAGAATCAAAAGATGAAGAGGATGATATTTTGTTTATTGTCATTTTTAGTTATCAAATGGGATGTTTGTGAATCCTTTTGACTGTGTTTCCTTTTTTAATTAATTTTCATCTTATTTTACGTTATGTATAGACTGAATGCATTTGTCCAAAAGCGAAGTCAAAATGGAAACGTTCAACATAGACCAACAACAATTATAAATGGACTAACAACAGTTATAAATAGACCAACAACGGTTATACATTTACTACAGGCATATAAAAAACAAAAGGGCAATAGACCAATATACCAACAATGGTTATACATTTACTGCAGGCATATCAAAAACAAAAGGACAATAGACCAACAACATATATACATTTTACTGCAGCCATAGCAAACAAAATGCAATAGACCAAAATACCAATAACATATATACATTTTACTGCAGCCATAGTAAACAAAATGGCAATAGACCAACAACAAATTCACTACTCAACTTGTGATGAAATTCATATTACAAGTGGTTTTCTTATGTCCAAGTTGTTTGCATATGGAGCATTTATTTCTTCTCTTAGCTGGTTTTTTAGTATTACTACTTTCTCTCTCCAAGCAACTCTTCTTACGCTTATTACTCTTTCGACCCAGTTTAGGAACGTATTTTAGTGGGAGAACTTATGCGTCATGCATATATGAAGGAATCATTCACTTACTTTCATGAGAAATTTGGACAATATCACCTTCGTATATTTTGTAGTATGCATATGCTGAGTAATATGCATAAGAGTGGTTATAGACGGAGTCTCCAAATATATCTGGTACCTTTTACTAAGAGCTATCATGGCATGTAGGCATGGGATTTTTTTCACGTCTACAAATCTACAAGAACATGACATAATCAACAAGATGACAATTGCATGGTCACCGTGTCCGCACGCGGTGTACTCATTTTCGTTTACCCCAATGACAACTACCTTTTTGCTAGCTTTCATTCTCTTCCTTATCTTTTTATCAGCATGAGGCATGATGCGATTGTTTAATAAGAGCAGATTCTTTACTAAGGTACGCCTTTCATTGAATTTGGTAGCAAACCTCGTATTAATGGCGTTGAAAAAGGACTGTTAAGAGGAACTCTCTCTCTATTAGATATATTGAGCTGAACGATTTGATAATGTTTGACGTCAACACATCAAATTTGTTCCCTGGAAAAAATGTCATGCCCCATTTATCAAAGCCAACTTCATCCCTAAGGCAATCAACTACATCCGATGTAACACGTTGAATTTCACTAACGTGAACATTGAATGCCTCCACAGTATACGCTTTTGCTGCTCTATAAAAGAATTTCTCGAAGGATCCATTGTGGAACCTCCCATGCATTCTTTCACAAAGATGTCTTGTGCAAACACCATGCAGAGCATTAGTGTAAACCTCTCGTATTGCCTTCTTGATGTTGTGGTGCCGATCAGATATTATGCACAAATCTAAGTTGTTAGGCACAATTTCAAGCAACTGTTGGAAAAAGTAATTCCAAGAGGCATCACACTCCGAGTCAACCATACAACAGGCAGTTGAAAAAACATGATTCTCCATATTTTGTGCGACAACAGTCAATAAAACACCTACATACTTGCTCTTTAAGTGTGTGCCAAACTGCTATGACCTTTCTCATGTGCTTAAATCTCCTTATCCATGCTTCAAAATCCAAGAAGTAATATAAGAATATCCCCTAATTATCAAGATGTAAGTCTGTTTTGCTTTTAGAATTTGGACTATGTATCATACAATTGTAAGGAGTCAATTTCGAATACCCATCAGCCACTGATCCCCTTACCAATTCCTTAGTAATTATGTCTGCCTAATAGGCCTTCCAATAGCTAATTTCACAGCCAAATCATTCAAGTACTTCATTCTGGATTTGTTTGGGAGTGATCCCTGCGCTTTCTTTAAATTTACTCATAATGTGTCTAATTGTTACTACTAATGCATTTGAATGTTTAGTGGCAACGTTTTGTATGCAACATGTATGCACGTTACAGTACATGATTATAATAAATCTAGAATTTGTTATGAATTTATTGGCGCGCAGTCTCCACTTACAAGAATCATGAATACATTTAGCCACATATTTGTCTAATTTGATCTTCCAAGCATAGAAATTGAAGCGTGTCTTCAAGGCAGCTAACTTAAGTGCTTTCATTAGCGTACACTTGTCCTTCAAAGTGTTTCCACTCTTAAAACATGTTCTATCAACATATCTATGGTTGCTGGAAGCTGGATTCCAAATCATCTCCATGAACATTATCAGGACAAGCATTATCCATTAGAGGTTCGCAAGAATTTTCATAGATGTCATTGTCTATTGGAGGTTGGAAAGGATCTTCATCGATAATTGGTAATGTTGACCTATTAGTATTCGTTTCCCTTGATGAATTCGCTGCAGTTGATGAATTCGTTGCAGCTGATGAATTTGGGCTTTCAACAATCCTCTCCTTCAAACTTACATATAATCTAGGTCTGGAACCATCCTTATCAACATTCATAAGATATAGACGAACTTAATGGTCATTTGTGATGTAGGTAGGAGGCAGCCCCCTTTTAGGAGCATCAATTACATATCTAATGGATACTTTTGTCGACACGGGATCTATATTATCAAATAGAATCACGCTCCTCAATGAATCATGATAGGTGTAATAAGTTCCAATTCAACAGGTTGGATGTTTTATGGAGAATTCCATTTCCAGGCGGTTTTAATACATACGCAGTTACCATCGAAATCACCAGCTACTATCTTTTTACCCTTTATAATAAACTTAAATTGGTCTATACTAGACTCAGATTACCGGAAATTATAAATTTAAAAGAAAACGAATTAAAGCTTACAGATCACGAATTAGAGCATACATATCACGAATTAAAGCTTATCAAACCAAATTATAGCCAAAAAAGAATAATTTCCAAGCCGTGAAACCCAAAAATAACCACCCAATTCGGAATTTATTTTCAAAAGCTTCAATGGGTTTAACAATGGCAGACCTCAATAATGGCAGCTCAAAAAGAAGAAACATTAGGAGAAAAGGAGAAGGAAAGCTCTACTATACTAGGGTTAAAATCGAAAGAGAGGAGAAGAGCTGATTTGGGAGCTTCAATCGAAGAAAAATGTGGGATATGGAAAGACACAAATGGGGGGAAGTGGGGGGTGGGGGAGGGGATTTTTAAATCGTTGGACTAAATTATATATTTTTAAACTTGGGAGCTTATTTTGACACCCCAATAATTTCTCTCCACTTAATTAGCCTTAATCCTAAATGAGGTCCTCCCACCATATAATTAAAACTTATAGCCAAACTTCTAAAAAAAATAACATGGGGCCATCAAACTTGCCCAGGTTACATGCACCTATGGTGTTGGGGAGTTTGACTTTGACCCTTACCATGTATATTAGAATCCAAAAGGTGAAAACATTAAGGGTGGGAGCATAGGACCTTACCTCTTCAAAATACATATGATTAAACTACTCAGTACTTTACATCTCTGAAGCTCCCAAAAAACATGAAATTGGTTAGTGTAACTATACATATCACACCTACAAATTATACAACCTATCTCAGCTATCTTGAGAAGGTGCTCCAATATATGACAAAACCTTTGAAAGGAGTAATCTTCCCTATTATTAAAGGTTTTATCTCTAGTAAGTAAGGCATCCAAAAAGTAGGGAAGATAATCTTCCCAATAATCTACTGTATACATGTACTAGAATTAGAAATATACTCAATGTACATCATAAACTCATTGGAAGTGGTCGTTCAGGTTCCCTGTGTAGTTCTGTCTGGGTTCATAGTTGAGGTTGGTCCGTTTACAATTGCAGGAGTTTGACTAGTAGTAACATTCTTCCTTTCATTTGGACTAATGTCTCCTTAAGTAGCAAGTAATATTTGACCAATAGCCACAATATAATATTTGGGCGAAGGGGTTCAACTGACTGCTCAATTTTTTACTGTAGCTCTGCCCATGTAATCAACTTTCTGTCACTTGTAACATCTACGGAGGAGACTTAAATTAATAACATATGATAAAATGGATCTTGACTGTAACTCACACCTCAAAAGTTAGCTCAAAGGAAGGAGGATTGTTCAAGTCATATAAAAAAATCCATGTTCCCATCCCTTGGATGATGTAGGACACCAACCCCCGCACACTCAGGATTGGACATCTAGAGTGTGGACAATATAAGACCGGGGGGGGGGGGGGGAATCGAAACAATTAATCGAGATGGGTCTGACTCTAATATCATGATAAAATGGACTTTGAGCCTAACTTACACCTCAAAAGCTAGCTCAAGGGGAGAATGATTTTCCAAATCATATAAAGAAGTTCATGTTCTCATCCCATGGACGATGTGGGACACCAACATTTCATACCATTTTCAAAAATCATTTTAAGTCATTTTTAACCAATTTTCAAACATGACAAGCAGCCGTCTCTCTTTTAGTGCCCCGAAAAATTTCATTGTCGAAAATTATCAAATTTAGTCGGTGAAAATGAAATTATATCTTGAAGTTTATGATCTGTGAAAAGTTGCAATGGAAGATAGATCCTTACAACTACTCCTTGAAAATCCTACATTTGCCCAACCAAAAAATTTAAAGCCAAAATTGTAATTCAAAATTCAATGGCAGATTCAATTTTTTTCTAAAATTATTGCTTGTGAGACAGCAAAAGAAGTGTGGAAAAAAATAAAAAATGAGTACCAAGGAAGTGACTGAGTCAGGAAAATGCAAATTTTGAATTTGAAAAGAGATTTTGAATGTCTTAGGATGCAAGAGGATGAGACTATTATTAAGTATTTTGAAAATATCTCTTTGATTGTTAATAAAATCAAGTTGCTTAGCGAGGAATTCAAAAATAATAAAATACTATAAAAAAAATTGTGACAATTTAAGAAGGATTTGAGTCTAAAATTTCATCTCGAGAAGAGTAAAAAAATCTCTCTACCATCTCTATTGAAGAACTAATAAGTGTTCTTCAAGCACAAGAGAAAAGAAGAGCCTTTAGAAAAGACAATGTTACTGAGGATGCTTTTTATTCTCAAAACAGAAAGAAAACGTTAGCTATTTTATTTGCAAATACTACAAAAAGAAAACACACTTGAAATTTTTTTGTTGGTGGAGACCTGAAGCAATATGTGAAAATTGCAAACAAACAGTTCATGTTACGAAAGTGTGCAAGTTTAAAAACAATCCTCAAACACAAACAACATAAGCAGAAATTGAGGAGAAATTGAGGAGGAGTAACTTTTTTAAATGACATTTTCTAAAGTAAGGAGGAGTGCAAGAAATATGCTTTAGTACTACAATAATTTTTATTTTTCCGTCTTTAGTTATTTTGAATAAGTCTAAGTCAATAAGCTTTTCTATTCGTAAGGAATTTGTTTGTTAGTTTTAGATCTTTTAGGGATTAGGATTGTGATGACTGCTATATTGTAGCAGATTTTTCTACTTCAGTTATTTACTTTCTCATCTATTTAAAGTAAATCAATAGATCAATAAAATTATTTCTACTGCATTAAAGTCTTAGGCTTCAATTTTTTCTATCTCTATTATTTTTTTATATTTCTTTTCTTTCAAAAATCATTGACAGACTTTTTCAATCAACACTTTTAACCTTTTTTGATGTCCCGTCTCTAAAAAAATACATGTTCATTACTCCCTCTATTTTATTTTATTTGGCTCATGCTGACTTAATACTCTTTTTAAGAAATTATTTATTAGAGGTTTATTTTAATAAATTATCCTTATTATGCTTTGGAAACCTAATTTTGCTTACTATTACTTTATATAATTTTTTGTTCACTGCGATGCATCCTTGACACGGGGTGTCGTAGGATGGCATCCAGTTTTTCTTATTCCGCGGGACATTTGGTCTAATATTTGGAGACTTAACCCTAACATATAAATACAAATTTTGGATGTTTAAATGACGACTAGGCATTATTTTGAGGATGAAAAAGACGTTTGAAGCTTTTGGGGAGATTCTACCATCGGTTTATCTCTTTTCTTACTTCTTTTAGTTGAATTCATGTTAGAAAACATTGTTATGATTCGTTGTATGAGCATGAGTGGCTAAACACTTTAATTCTGGTATTGTGGTATTGACATGAACGTTGTAGTTTGACAATAGTTTTTATCTATTAAATTTTTTCTATTGGATTGCTTATTTATTCTTGAGTTTAATTGTTTAATTATTTGGCCAATAGTTGAACACTATCTGTGGTACGTGAATTAAACTTGGAAAATGAAATTTACGTATGTAATAAGAATAAATAGATCTTGTTCGTGATTTTGAAATGATACGTTTCGCTATTGAGGATAGGAATATACTCCTTAGCCTCGCTTAGTTGAATACGAAGATATAAATGTGTTTTTGCTAATTTCTAATGACCATAGGACTATAGAAGTTAGAGTAGCTTGGATAGACTTGTGAGCAACTCAGAAGATACTCATAAAGTTAAAATTAACTGGTCAACTAGTAATCTAGGAAATAAATAGGTAGAATGGTTGAGTGATTGTCAGTCGCCATAACTCTGGAACTCATTCTCATCTGATTAACCCAACTCTTACTCGTTTGAATTGTCATTTTTATTCTTTTTTTTGCAATTAATAATTTAGTCAAAATAAAACTCTAGAATAGGTACTCTCTTGAATAGTTGCATTCGAATTTAGATTAGTTAAATAGTAGAAATCATAAGTTCCTGTGAATACGATATCTAAACTTAAAAATTCTATATTACTTGTTGACCGCGTATGCTTGCGTGTGCGTTTGGGAGCAACAATTCCTCAGAGGGGAACCCAACATTTCTTGCTTCCATTATTTTTACAGCTTTATTATTGTATTATATTGACTAACACTTTGTGCTGTTTGTGTATTTATTTCGCTCTGCATAAACCTATAGCCATACCCTAGTAAAACGCAATGATTCGTTCCCGTTATTGTTAAATAAGGCAATATACACACAATATACATGTGTATATTGCCTTATTGAGCATCTTGGATTCTGCCCAGATTGGCAGATTGGGCTCTCGGTTTTGCTCCCCATTATTTGGTAAATAGACAAGGTAAGAATATTGTATATTAGGAAAATATATGTGTAGTATATTGTAATGTATTTGTTACCAAAATTAGGAATATACACTACCATAATTGTAGAGTTAGAATTATGGTACAATAAGATTTTAGGAATAGAATAGGAATAGGATTCTCCTATTTTGTATCTTGTATATATACCTATTCAAGTAATGAAAATAATCAAGGGGATTATTTCTTTCATGGTATCAAGAGACTAGGTTTTACGAAAAAATTCTCTCCCAAATTTTTGACCCTTCTCGGCCGAAATCTACCCCCCCCTCGGATTTCGCTTCCGACATTAGTCTTCTGCTCTCAAAATCTCTCTTACTTTTCTAAATTTCCCCTTCTTATTTGTTCTTTCAACATGTCTAAGAACAATTATCATCCTGCCCTCATGGTTTCCAACATCAAGAACATTATTCCGATTGTGCTTGAGATGGAAAACGTCCAATATGCGACGTGGGCAGAGTTGTTTAAAATTCATGCTGTCTCCCATCAAGTTATTCATCACATAATTTCTCCCGCTACACCTCTTCCCGCGGAGGATCCTCAGCTATGGATTACCCTTGATGCTACCGTTCTCCAGTGGATCTATTCCACTATTTCGGTTGACCTTCTACAAACGATTATTGAGCTGGATACCACGACTATGGCTACTTGGAATAGATTGTGTGACATATTCCAAGATAACCAACACTCACGTGCCGTCACACTTGAGCAGGAATTCTCACTCGTTCGCATGGAAGAATTTCCTAACGTATCTGCCTATTGCAAGAAACTTACGGAGTTGGCAGATCAACTCCGTAATGTGGGCGCACCTGTCACAAATAATCATCTGGTTCTACAAGTGGTTGCCGGCCTTTCGGAGGCCTATAATGGCGTTGGAACTCTCCTACGTCAAAGCAACCCTCTTCCCGCCTTTTATCAAGCCTGCTCCATGCTCACTTTGAAAGAAGCCGGTTTGGCTAAAAAGGCGGCTACCGGAGCAAGCCCCGTCGTCATGATAGCATCCTCCCCAAGTTCTTTGGGCCAAAACATAGTGATGGTGGCGGCAAAAATAATCGTAAGAATAATAACAAAAACTGCGGGGGCAAATTCGGCGGTTCCGGTGGTCAGCAAGCAGGCGGTGGACTCCATCCAGTGAACAGTGGCCCACCAGCCCCCTGGTCCCAGTAGTGGGGCCAATGGTAGTGGGGCTGGGGTAGTGAGCCGTGCGCCAGCAGCCCTTATACTCCAGCAGTTAATTCCAGCGGCCAGTGGGTTGGCCGACAATTCATGCCCAAAGAACAACCGGCGGTGGCGGCCCCCGGCGGTGGCCCGGCGGCAGCCAGTTCCAGCAGCTACGGCCCAGGTCAGTCCCGTCCTGGAATACTTAGGCCCCGACCTCCGCAAGCCCATCACGCAACAGGCTCCACTCAGACCGATATCGAGGACGCGATGCACATATTGGGGTTGACTCAACCGGACCCAAATTGGTACATGGACACCGGGGCCACTACTCACATGACTTCCAATTCAGGTACACTCTCATCTTATTCCAATTTGAGCAACCCTCGAGGTATAATTATTGGTAATGGCAACTCTATTCTAATTCAGGGTTATGGTCAGAAAACGTTGCCCCCCAAATCCACCCCTTATCTTGAAAAATATTTTACATGCCCCTAAACTGTTTAAAAACTTAGTGTCTGTCCGAAAGTTCACCACTGACAATTCCGTTTCTGTTGAATTTGATCCGTTTGGTTTTTATGTGAAGGATTTAAAGACGGGGAGTCCTCTCATGAGGTGTGATAGTAGTGGGGACCTGTATCCTATCATGCCCGGTTTCAGTCCATCAAGTCAAGCCTTGCCGTCAGCTTTTGCAGCAATTTCTCCTTCCTTGTGGCATGCTCGCCTTGGTCATTCGGGCTCTTCTATTTTATCAGTTTTAAATAAAAATAGCTTTATTTCTTGTAAGGGTACGAGTCGTACTCCACTTTGTCAATCTTGTTCATTAGGAAAAATTGTTAAGTTGCCATTTGTAGACTCCAATTCTCATACTTCAATGCCATTTGATATTATTCATAGCGACCTATGGACGTCTCCTGTTCTTAGTTCGTTGGGACATCGATATTATGTTCTCTTTTTAGATGATTATTCTAAATTTTTGTGGACGTTTCCAATTGCGAATAAATCACAAGTGTTTTCCGTTTTCATCAAATTTAGAGCGTTCATTCGTACCCAATTTGAAAGACAAATAAAAAATATTCAATGTGATAATGAGAAAGAGTATGACAATAGGGAGTTTTGGAAGTTCTGTGCTAATAATGGGATAAATTTTCGGTTTTCGTGCCCTCATACATCTTCTCAAAATGGGAAAGCCGAACGCAAAATTCATTCCATAAATAACATTGTCTGCACTCTCTTACTTCATGCTTCCGTACCCCCGTATTTTTGGCATCATGCTCTGCAAATGGCTACATATCTCCTAAATGTAATTCTGTCCAAAGGTTTGACATATTCCTCCTCCCTCCAAATCTTATATAATAAGAACCCTTCTTATTCTCATCTTCGGATTTTTGGGTGCTTGTGTTATCCATTATTCTCATCCACCACAATTAACAAACTTCAGGCTCGGTCTACCCCGTGTGTATTTTTGGGTTATCCGTCTAATCATCGTGGTTATAAATGCTTTGGTTTATCCTCCAAGAAAATCATAATTAATCGCCACGTCATTTTAGATGAAACCCAATTTCCTTTTACGAAAGTTCATACTCCCGAGCCTCGGTCGTATAATTTTTTGGATGAACAAATATCCCCGTTTATTATTCGGCATTTTTCGGACATCTCCCGCACCCAAAATCCTCCAGCGGGCCCACTGCCCGCTGGACCCACTATACCGTCCCATGTTCCAGTTACTGGATCAGTCCCAGCAATTGGGCTAGTCCAGCCCAATTCTGGAATTGGTCCAGTTGATGATCCAGTTTACCGATTTGGGCCAACAGGCCCACTGCCTGCTGGCCAGTCCGTCCCGAGCCCAAAAAATTCCCAAAATTCCCTCAATTCTTCCTCGAGTCATAGACCGGTCACTCGTAGTCAGCGGGGTATTTTTACACCTAAAAGACACTTTAATTTACATTTTGATATCTCTAAATCCCTCTTGCCCCGCAATCCTGTGTCCGCATTAAATGACCCTAATTGGAAAATTGCTATGACTGATGAATATAGTGCTCTTATTGATAATAAGACGTGGGAGTTAGTGCCCCGTCCATATGGTATTAATGTTATCAGGTCTATGTGGATTTTTTCTCATAAGGAGAATTCTGATGGTTCATTTGCTCGCCATAAGGCGCGGCTTATGGGTGATGGTAAGACTCAGCAGGTTGGGATAGATTGTGGTGAGACGTTTAGTTCGGTGGTCAAGCCGGCTACTATTCGCATTGTGCTTAGCTTGGCTCTTTCAAAGACTTGGCCTATTCATCAGTTGGATGTCATTTATGCTTTCCTACATGGTGACCTCAAAGAAACAGTCTATATGCATCAGCCGTTGGGTTTCAGGGATCCCAAACGTCCTCATCATGTCTGTTTGTTGAATAAATCCTTATATAGGCATAAGCAATCTCCACGGGCCTGGTATACGCTGTTTGCTGATTTTGTTTCGATTATTGGGTTCACTCACAGCAGGTCAGATAATTCCTTGTTCATCTACCGTCGTGGTTCGTCCTTGTCCTACATTCTGTTGTATGTGGATGATATCATTTTAAGAGCCTCTTCCGATGCCTTGCGCCAGTCTATCATGACCATGCTCAGTTCTGAATTTGCTATGAAAGACTTAGGGCCCTTGAGTTATTTTTTGGGGATTGTCGTCCAGCGTCATTCAGGTGGTTTGTTTTTATCCCAAAGAAAGTATGCGGCTGAGATCATCGAGAGGGCTGGGATGTCATCTTGTAAGTCTACTTCCACTCCAGTTGATGCACAACCCAAGCTTAGTGCCGCGGTAGGTGCACTATACGAGGACCCGACCCGCTATCGCAGTCTTGCAGGGGCCCTCCAGTATCTTACCTTTACCAGACTGGATATTACGTATGATGTTCAGCAGGTGTGTTTATTCATGAATGATCCCAGAGTTGAGCACATGAATGCAATCAAACGCATCATTCGGTAAATTCAGGGGACACTGGACTATGTGTTGCACTTGTATCCTTCCTCTACATCCACACTTGTCTTGTACACAGATGCGGATTGGGGTGGGTGTCCGGACACCAGACGGTCTACGTCAGGATATTGTATGTTTATTGGCAACAACTTGGTCTCCTAGTCTGCAAAGCGTCAGGCGACTCTTACCCGCTCAAATGCAGAGGCAGAATATCGAGGGGTAGCTAATGTGGTCTCAGAATCATGTTGGTTACGTAATTTGCTTTTAGAGCTTCATTGCCCCATTCAGAAGGCAACCTTAGTATATTGTAATAATGTTAGTACCATCTACCTCTCAGGTAATCCGGTTCAGCACCAACGCACTAAGCATATCGAAATGGACATTCACTTTGTCCGTGAAAAGGTTGCTTGGGGCAGGTACGCGTATGTCATGTCCCGTCAAGATATCAAGTTGCAGACATCTTTACAAAGGGTCTTCCCTCGGTACTCTTTGAAGATTTTAGGGACAGTCTCAGCGTTCGAAGACCGCCCGCTATGACTGCGGGGGGGGGGGGGGGGGGGTGTTAAATAAGGCAATATACACACAATATACATGTGTATATTACCTTATTGAGCATCTCGGATTCTGCCCAGATTGGCAGATTGGGCTCTCGGTTTTGCTCCCCATTATTTGGTAAATAGACAAGGTAAGAATATTGTATATTAGGAAAATATATGTGTAGTATATTGTAATGTATTTGTTACCAAAATTAGGAATATACACTACCATAATTGTAGAGTTAGAATTATGGTAGAATAAGATTTTAGGAATAGAATAGAAATAGGATTCCCCTATTTTGTATCTTGTATATATACCTATTCAAGTAATGAAAATAATCAAGGGGATTATTTCTTTCAATTATTATTCCCCCTTAGAAGTAATTTTCAACTTTCATTAGTTTAAATGATTACCTAAATTCGAATTTTCAGAAATTGCTTTTCTTATACGTATGCTTCTGTCTCTAACATTTTTCAGGAATCCATAGTCAAAACTGGAAAATCTTTTCATAAGTTAAATTGTCTAACAAACCATTATATGATTTTGTCTATATGCTTCTGCCTTTAACATTACAAGAGCTAAAACAACTAACTATGATAACAATTTCAAAAAAGGATGTTGGGATCCAAAAGCTATGAAAGAAATAATCTCCTTGATTATTTTCATTAATTGAAAGGTATATATACAAGTTACATATTTCCATAATAGGATAATCCTGTTGATGTTGGATTGATGTTGTGACAACATCTGTAAATGCTCAGGACAACATCTTACGAAAATAAGAATGTTGCCTGAGATGTTGTGACAACATTCCTGACAACATTTCTGTAACGATTTTGTCTATTCTTCCGGCCAGAACAGGTTGTGTTACTGTGAGTAAAAAATGACCTAGGCAAGATAACAATGATGCTGTGTTTAAAACGTGGTAAAAGAAACAATCAAAGCTTGGAGAGGAAGCAGCGTGAAGACCAAGTCCAGAACGTTGAGCTTTTTAAGGAGCAAGAACCGGTCCAAGCTGAAGCCTTCTTTTACTCAGCCTCCGCAACCAACCAGTGAGGATTTCAAGGAAAGTTACACACTATAAATAGAGGGGAACTTCAGAGTATCGATATCCAGAATAAAATGAGAAGAATTACCAAGAGAGCTCTCGCATATTCACCTTAGAAACTGGATCAACACACTTAGCCTAAAGTAGTATAACAACATCTAGTCTCACGTTACTATTGCTGCCCAGATTCTAGATCAAGCTTATATTTCAAGCAATAGTAATGAAGATGTTGTATTTGTCTTTTTAGATCTTTTAACTTTAGGCTGAAGTCATCTGCGACTTCACTTTTGTTTGTAATTTCTTTTTCGCATTTATTGTTAAATCTTGTAAAAAGAAATTCATTTGTAATTGTATATAATTTATACAATTCTTTGGTCATTGACCATCAAGGGATATATTAATATATACCCTTGAAAATATAAACCTTGTGTCTCTTTACTTTTCCGCTGCATTTACTCTATAAAGGTTTATAACTGTTTTATCACAATGTTGCCTCAAATGTTGACACAACATTGAAGGCAACATCCAGAAACTGTTTTAATTGTTCTAGCTATTACGGTTTTATTCTTACATATTCTTGCTTATCCGTAGCCCCGGACTCAACAAGTGGTATTAGAGCCAACACTTGATACAATAAGTGTTTGATTCTGAATATTATGGCTATGGACTCAGCTATACCAAACGTTGGTAGACTTCTAATTTTTTACGGAACTAACTATGTCTATTGAAAAATCCGACTACGTTCGCACATCAAATCCATTGATGTTCGAGCTTGGAGATCAATTTCCGAAGGCTATGTGATTCCCAAGTACCCAGCAGACGAGGATGGTGATGTACTTACCAAACCCGAATCTGAATGGACCGCAGAAGAGATCAACAGTGCGAGCTTCAATGAAAAGGCCCTGAATGCGTTATTTGGATAGGTAGATCTCTATATGTTTAAAGTCATTCAGAATTGCACTACAGCCAAAGACGCTTGGAAGACCTTACAAACTCATTGTGAAGGTACCTCGAGTGTACGACGTACAAAGCTTCGCATGATTTTCAACCAATACGAACGCTTAAGGATGGAAGAATCTGAAGACATAAAATCCTATTTTGAAAAGTTAATTGACATTGCTAATCAGTGTCAAGTTCTTGGTTCTCCTTTAACCAACACACAACTTGTGGATAAAGCTCTCAGATCTCTTCCTGAAAGATTTAATACTAAGATTTGTTCTATTGAAGAGGCCCATAATCTTGCTACTATGGATATACATGCATTGATGAGCATCTTTTAAACATATGAGATGAATATGAAGAGCCAAAGAGATCTGTATAAAGATAAGACTTTGGCACTCCAAGGACAAACCTCGGAAACTGAATTGGAAAACGAGGAAGAAAACTTGGAGGAACTAGGAAATGGTGCAATTGTTGCCTTACTTACTCTTCGATTCAATTCAATGGTGAGAAAGATCAACAATGATCACAATAAAGCCAAATACAAACAGCATCAAAACCCACTCTTCAATAAACAGCCGAATAGGTCACCTTCTGAGCAAAGAAATTACAATCCACTGAGGAAATCTAACTCTGACAGTACCAATTTCAATCCCAAACAACTCGAGGGAGTGCAGTGTCATGCATGCTCGGGTTGGGGACACTACGCTAATGAGTATGCAAACACCCTTAGAAAAATTGGGAAGGTTATGTGGGTAACTCTCAGTGATGATGAGAACGAAGAGGAGGAAGAAGATCAAGAAGAAGAATCACAGGCAATGCTGGTAGCCATGTTCAAACACTCACTGTCCAACGATAAAGATGTTGTTGACAATATTGATCAGATTCAACATCTAAAATGTCTTCAACATCAGAGAGGTATGTATACTTTGACTATTCTGATGTAAATTGTTTTAGTGGATTTAATTCTTCATCTGAGGCTGTAAATTTGGATCTAGTTGACTCCAAAGACGACATGATAAAGGAATTACAAAATCTTTGTAAAGCCTTAATCACTGAATCTGAGAAACTAGACTCAAAAGCAAAATTATTTGCTCTTGAGAATAGCAATCTGAAAGGCACAATCAACCGATTAGAGGTGACACTTACCAAGAAGGACCTAGAGCTTGGTAATATTTGTGCACGATTGAATGTAGCTGAGACCACCTTTCAAAGGCTCAACATGGAAACCTCCAAACTGGATGAAATATTGAACTTTAATAAACCTACAAGGACTAGGCTTGGGTACCAATCTTCTAGCAAAACAAATACTTCCAGAGTCCATAATCAAACTGAGAGGATAAAATTTGTCAAAGAAAATCCGAGTAATTCTCAGATCACTAAGATTGGATCGAAGTTTGTATGTAACTTCTGTAAAAAGTCAGGACATCTTATGCCCTACTGCTACAAACTTCAAAACTTTACACTCAGAATATTGTCTAAAATGTCGTCAGCAATGTTGCCCAACATCACTGACAACATTCAAAGCAACCAGCCTGAAAGCAGAAGGAAGAAAAAGGAATGGGTACCCAAACTAAATCTGAAATGTAATGTGTGCATAACTGTTTTGGATACTAAAATTACAGGTTCTTGGTACTTCGATAGTGGCTGCTCACATCATATGACAGGTACCAAAAGTCTATGGAAGGAGTATGGAGCATTCAATGGAGGATACGTGACCTTTGGAAGAGGAAGTAAGAGTAAGATAATTGATCAAGGAACTCTTAATGTTCCGGATGTACCAGCCATGAAAAATGTTCTTCATGTAGAAGGTTTGGTTGCTAATCTTCTTAGTATAAGCCAACTATGTGATGATGATCTCGATAAATGTGTCATGTTAGGAGCCCGAACTGGAGATAATTGCTATCTAGTCGAAAGACAAGAGTTTTGCAACTCCGCAAAGGTAGGTGACTTGACACTTTGGCATCAAAAGTTGGGACATGTCAACTACGGCACCTTGGAGAAGTTGATCTCATTTGAAACTGTCAGAGGCATTCCCAGACCGGATCCAAAAGATAAAACACTGTGCGAAGATTGTTTGAAAGGAAAGCAGACCCGAGTCTCTCATAATGTTGTCCAACATGACGGACAACATTCAGGTACGTCTCATTGTTTCCAATTACTGCATATGGATCTTATGGGTCTAATCGAGGTAGATAGCCTAGGAGGAATGAAATATTCTTATGTGATAGTAGATGTTTTTTCCAGATTTACTTGGATCTATTTTTAAAGGAAAAATAACAAACCTTTGAGATGTTTAGAACACTTTACTCTAGGATTAAGAATCTATTTTGTTCTTCGATTTTCAGAATTAGATCTGATCATGGAAAGGAGTTTGAAAATCAAACCTTTGCAAAATTTTGTGAAAAGAAAGGCATATTCCATGAATTTTCGACACCAAAAACACCACAACAAAATGGGGTTGCCGAGAGAAAGAACAGAACTTTACAAGAAATGGCTAGAGTTATGTTAAGTTCTAAGAAATTGTCAAAGAGGTTTTGGGCAGAAGCCTTGAACACGGCATGCCACATAACTAATAGAATCTATTTAAGGCTAGGGACCAAAATGACACCTTATGAAATGTTAAATGGAAAGAAACCTACATTGCGGTACTTTCATGTCTTTGGGTGTGTGTGCTATATTCTTAATGACAGGGATCAATTGGCTAAATTTGACTCTAAGAGTGACAAGGGAATATTCGTTGGCTACTCTCAGAATAGCAATACTTACCAAATTTACAACCTTCGGACAAAGACCATACAGGAGTCAGTCAATGTTATTTTTGATGACCTGCTGGATATATCTGGTAGATCTTCAGAAAACAACATTGTGGTTGCAGTTGAAGAGGAGCAACCCACTGAAGAAACAGATGTTGTCCCAGATGTTGTCCCAGATGTTGTCCCGACATCAGAAGAAACATCTGAACCTCAAAGAGAGAACACAGGAGACGAAGTCGGGGAGGAGTCTGCTACTGAACTGAATGATCAAGTGAGAAGAAACCCTCCATCGAGGATTAGAAGGAACTATCCACCCGACCAGGTGATAGGGGGTGTTTTTTAGAAGAGGCGTACAAGATGGAAAGAGCCAGTGAATTACCGAGAAATGGTAAGATATGTGTGCATGTCCACCATCTATCAACAGGTAAGTCTTTCTTGTCTTACATATGATTTGGAACCTAAAAATATTGGGGAAGCATTAAAAGATAATCTTTGGATTCAAGCCATGCAAGAGGAGCTTGAACAATTTGCCAGAAATGAGGTTTGGGACTTGGTACCACGACCCAACAACACAAATGTTATTGGGACCAAATGGATATTAAAAACAAATCAGATGAGTCAGGGAAAATTGTTAGGAACAAAGCTTGACTTGTTTCTCAAGGATATACACAAGTAGAAGGTATCGACTATGACGAGACCTTCGCTCTTGTGGCTAGAATTGAGTCAATAAGATTGCTTCTTTCCATTGCTTGCTATCTAAAGATTACCTTGCACCAAATGGACGTTAAAGGTGTCTTCCTCAATGGATACTTGGACAAAGAAGTATATGTTGAACAACCAAAGAGATTTGAGGATCCTCACCATCCACATCATGTGTACAAGCTCAAGAAAGCTTTGTATGGACTAAAACAAGCACCACGTGCATGGTATGGTCATTTAACTGGCTTCCTTGTTGAGTTTGGTTTTACCCGTGGAGAAGCTGACAGAACATTATTCATTAAAAGACACGGTGTAGATGTAATAATAACTCAAATCTATGTTGATGATATTGTTTTTCGTTCAACTACAAAATCACTCTTGAAGTCGTTTGTCGAAGCAATGTCGACAACATTTGAGATGCGCATGATTGGAGAACTAACATTTTTCTTAGGCTTGCAGATTAAACAGGATGAAGATGGGATTTTTGTATCTCAAAGCAAGTACGCCAAGAATCTTGTTAGGAGATTTGGTCTGGAAAATGCTAAACACATGAAGACTCCAATGGGCTCTACGCAACATGTATGTAAAGACGATATTGGACAAGATGTTGACCCAACATTGTACCGACCTATGATAGGTAGCCTTTTATATCTTACTTCCAGTCGCCCCGATATCATGTTTAGCGTATGTGTTTGTGCCAGGTTTCAAGCCAGTCCCAAGGTATCTCATCTTAATGCTGTGAAACGTATCATTCGATATGTTGCCGGTACAAGTGACTTAGGAATTTGGTACTCTAAAGACACTAATCCTAATCTAACAGGATATAGTGACTCGGATTGGGCCGGTGATGTAGACGATAGGAAAAGCACTAGTGGTGGGTATTTCTATTTTGGCAATAATCTAGTCTCATGGTACAGTTGTAAACAAAATTGTGTATCACTCTGGACTGTCAAATCTGAATATGTGGCAGCCGGAAGGTGTTGTGCTCAACTGATCTGGTTACGACATATGCTAGATGACTATGGCATAACTAATAACTCCATGATTTTGTACTGTGATAATCTGAGTGCTATTAATATTTCCAAAAATCCTGTTCAGCATTCACTTACAAAGCACATAGACATAAGACATCATTTTTTAAGAGACTTAGTGGAAAAATAGCTAGTTCAAATCGAACATGTTGATACTCGTCTTCAACTGGCTGATATTTTTACCAAACCTTTAGATCATGAGAGATTTTCTAGCTTGAAAAAATCTTTTGGTCTCTGTTTTCTTTGAAAATAAGACAAGCTAGGTAGATGTTGTCCAAAATGTTGTCCTAACATTCTGGGTAACATTTATTGTTGAGTCAATATACAGGATAAGTGTTGTAGTGATGTTGCACTGTTTTTTAAAAGATTCAAGCATGACTCTAAAAGGATAAGATATGAATGCGATACCGTTCTCTGCAAGTAGCATAAGAAGGCGAAGCCTCTACTAAAAGATTTGGATGTATACAAAAAGAGCAAAGCTCTAAGATTGGTATCGTTCCTATTCTATAGAAGTACCACGTGCTTCAAGAAGATTGAAAATTCCTCAATATTTTTTTTTATCTGTATATGCTCAACTAAGTTGATTAAGGACAATGGTAAAATGTTACATTAGTCCAGCGATCAGTCTCATAGGGAACAAGTATCATCTGCCAAATCAGAAAATCTTTGGAGTCTCATAATGCTTGTTTAACTTTGTAATGTTGCCAACATCATTAACAACACCGTGTTCAACTACATTGATCAATCTGGTTTATCGTATTTTATTCTTGGTTTTGGTATTTAACACGCCTCTGTCTTTAACTGGAAGTCCAAAAAATCTGGAGGACCGTTTTTTAAAAATTTTAAATGATGATATGTGCTATGAAAATCCTTTATTTTAGGTGTGTAAAGAGTTTTTATTCTTCTATACAATCTAAATTTAAGGAAAAGGAGTTTGAGTGTAAGTATACTTTGCCACAATAAAACCTCTCATTTTTGTCTTGGAATTGTCACATCAGCCGACTCACAATCCATCAAACCATGGCAGCCAAACAACACCGTCATTTCTCAAAACCCAAAGCTTCTCCAACACGCCCAATCCTTCAAAACCCTCTCCCATATCCGTGTCCCCAAAATACACAAACACCAAAGATTATTCTCCAATGTCGACTAGTCCAGCAAATAGCAACAAGGTTTACAAGCATTATACTTCCATCAATGACTTGAAACCGGTCGAGGAGGATTGCACACAGGTTATGATCCTGCTTTGTTCAGATAAGCCATTGCAGGTGAGCGACCCAGGCGATAATGAAAACTCAATCGATGTTGATGCAACATCTGATTTCTCGAACCTTGCCTCAGGACAATCAAAATCGACATTTCCGACGCAAAGGTCAAAGAGGGTTTTTGAAAATCAATTCGGTGAATACCAGTCTGGCAAAAGATCCAGGGAAGAGTCGACTTTCCCTGTTGATACTACCACAAGCAGCAGGACTGACACCAATTTCAGTGTACCCAGTTCTTTCAGAACTTCATCAACTTCCGCTCCACAAGCAGAAACTGAGAAGGAAAAAGAAGAAGAAGAGATGTCAGATGACACACCTCTACGAAACTTCATTCCTAAAGGGGTCCGTAGAACATACTGGAATTTTGATAAAAATGTTGCCTCAACATCAAAGGCAACAAACGAGAAAATGGACTCATACTATGTTGCCCCAACATCCGAGGCAACACCTGCAGCCACCTCATTCGAACAAAAAAATACAGAATCTGAAACAGATTCTGAGATAATTCCCTACTCTTCCATGTTTCAAACTAAATCATGCTCCAGGAACTGGAATTGGTTTAAAATAGAGGAGTTAGAGGGGAGAAGGTGATTGACCTAACTTCATTCTCCAAAAATGGTTTAGTTGATTTCTTAAGTAGTCAAAAGATCTTAAGCTCTGTATCTGGTAAGAATCCTTATTGTGAGAAGGTGATTAGGGTGTTCTATGCTAATCTGACGCTTGCTGTTAAGGACACAACCTCAAAGAAATTTGAGAAAGTGTACCTATACAACAAGGTATATAATTTTACACCTAATATCATCAACTCCAGTCTTGGGATAATTATTAGTGAAAGAGAACCTCAACCAAACCCCACTGTGGAGGAACTCAATTCGATGATCAAGTACCTTATGGGGAATTTGATCACTGTTTGGGCTCCTCGCAGCCCTGTGGCAGAACTCACTCTTGTTTGCCACTTTGCACAAACTTGCTATATACAACTGGCTACCCTCCCTCAACGAGACAGTAGTGACCATTGATCAAGCATCACTGTTTTTCAAGTTTGGAAGGATTCAGAAAGTTGACTTAGGAACCCTCATATTCAACCATGTTACCAATATGGCAGAAAGACAAAGCAACTCTGCCCTTCCATACCCCTCCTTGATTTTTCAAATCCTGCTCAACCAAGGTTTTAAGATTCCAAAAGGAGAAAAACTGAGTCCAGCCTTAGAGGTTTACTCAATACAGTGAGCCAGTTGTTAACAGCAGGGACAGGGTTATTGACCTGGCCTGGAAGAAAGATGAATGGGACACTGATACATCAAAGGATGTTGCCGACATTCCTGGCAACGTTGCTCAAGGAAAGGTCCTAATGTCCAAAGACTGGATTCAACAACACATTGCTGAACTTGACAGCCAAATTCAAGACCTAGTGCGAGCCAGGAACTATTATATGGGCTTACTTTCTTCACAAAAAGGAGGAGATGATGATGCGATCGGGAAGCGAGCGGACGAGGGGAGCTGCATCGATGAGGATGATGCTAATGCTGCTGCTGGAAGCAGACAGACAGGGGGAGCGGCTACTGATGAGGATACAGGTCATGATGCAGGAGGAGAGGAGTTGAGATGATTGATTGCTGACTACTTCTGATGCTATAAAGATGAAGATGGTGCTGCACAGAGTGATCGATCACAGAAAGCGGCTAGAAGCTACTGTGACTCGATTACTCTAGTCAAGGATCATCATGCTGATGGAGTTGTTGATTTAATGATTAATGAGTACTGATAATCCCTATTTATTTAAATATTGGATATACTGACATTTGGAATATTATTTGTGTTTGTAATATTTTACTTTGGGATATTTGGTCTGTTCTTATAGACATTGTGATTGTTTTCTAAAGTTGTTTATATATGGTTGCCTGATGTGGATTGGTATGAATAGTTACTGTAGACTGATTACGCAATTGATGTAAATAAGTCTACAGTAACAAAACATAACTCCTATCTAATCAAATCATCGATACTACACTGCTTGGAATTTAACACTGCAGGTTAAGGGGGGGCATAACACTGATCCTACTGATTCTTCGAATGTAAGGACTACATCGGGAATCAGTATCCTAGTCATTTTTGCTTCGTATCGAGTTTTGTGAAGAAAGGCAAAAAGGGGGAGATTGTTGATGTTGGATGGATGTTGTGACAACATCTGTAAATGCTCAGGACAACATCTTATGAAAATAAGAATGTTGACTGCGATGTTTTGACAACTTTATTGATAACATTTCTGTAACGATTTTGCCTATTCTTCCGGCCAAAACAAGTTGTGTTACTGTGAGTAAAAAATGACCTAGGCAAGCTAACAATGATGCTGTGTTTAAAACGTGGTAAAAGAAACAGTCAAAGCTTGGAGAGGAAGCAGCATGAAGACCAAGTCCAGAACGTTGAGCTTTTTAAGGAGCAAGAATTGGTCCAAGCTAAAGCCTTCTTTTACTCAGCCTCCGCAACCAACCAGTGAGGATTTCAAGGAAAGTTCCACACTATAAATAGAGGGGAACTTCCGAGTATCGATATCCAGAATAAAACGAGAAGAATTACCAAGAGAGCTCTCGTATATTCACCTTAGAAACTGGATCAACACACTTAGCCTAAAGTAGTATAACAACATCTAGTCCCACGTTACTATTGCTGCCCAGATTCTAGATCAAGCTTATATTTCAAGCAATAGTAATGAAGATGTTGTATTTGTCTTTTTAGATCTTTTAACTTTAGGCTGAAGTCATCTGCGACTTCACTTTTGTTTGTAATTTCTTTTTCGCATTTATTGTTCAATCTTGTAAAAAGAAATTCATTTGTAATTGTATATAATTTATACAATTCTTTGGTCATTGACCATCAAGGGATATATTAATATATACCCTTAAAAATATAAACCTTGTGTCTCTTTACTTTTCCGCTGCATTTACTCTATAAAGGTTTATAACTGTTTTATCACAATATTGCCTCAGATGTTGACACAACATTGAAGGCAACATCCAGAAAATGTTTTAATTGTTCTAGCTGTTACGGTTTTATTCTTACATATTCTTGCTTATCCGTAGCCCCGGACCCAACAAATCCTATTCCTATTCTACTCCTAAAACCTTATTCTACCATAATTCTACCTATACAATTATGGTAAGTGTACAAGACTAATTAAGGTAACCTTTACACTACAATATACCACAAATATACATACCAAATATACAACCTGCCCGTGATGGGCCATTCTGCCCGTGATGGGCCATTCTGTCCGAGATTACCCATGATATACACTTATGTATATCAAGTGTATATCACGAGTATATTACCTTGTTTAACACACCCCCGCAGTCATAGCGGGCGATCTTCGAACGCTGAGACTGTCCCTAAAATCTTTAAAAAGGACCGAGAGAAGACCCTTTGTAAAGATGTCTGCAATTTGATAACTCGATGGGACATGACAGACGCGTACCTGATCCTGAGCAACCTTTTCGCGGATAAAGTGTATGTCCATCTCGATATGCTTAGTGCGTTGGTGTTGAACCGTATTACCCAAAACGTAAATTGAACTAATATTATCGCAATACACCAAGGTTGCCTTCTGAATGGGACAATGAAACTCTAATAGTAAATTACGTAACCAACATGATTCCGAGACCACACTAGTTACCCCTGGATATTCAGCATCGACACTTGGGCGGAATAGAGTCGCCTGACGCTTCGCAGACCAGGATACCAAGTTGTTGCCAAGGAACACACAATAGCCAGACGTAGACCATCTGGTGTTGGGACAACCACCCCAATCAGCATCTGTATACGAGACAAGTGTGGCCGTCGAGGAAGGATATAAATGTAAACCATAGTCAAGTGTTCCCTGAATATACCAAATAATGCGCTTAAGCGCATTCATGTGCTCAATTCGGGGATCATGCATGAACAAACACACCTGCTGTACAACATATATAATATCTGGTCTCGTAAAGGTAAGATACTGAAGGGCCCCTGCAAGACTGCGATAGCGGGTCGGATCCTCGTAGGGTACGCCAGCCGTGGCACCAAGCTTGGGTTTTGTATCAACTAGAGTGGAAGTGGACTTACAAGATGACATCCCAACCCTCTCGATGATCTCAGCTGCATACTTCCGTTGAGACAAGAACAATCCATCGGAATAACGAGTGACAGCAATCCCCAAAAAGTAACTCAAGGGCCCTAAGTCTTTCATAGCAAATTCAGAGCTGAGCATGGTCATAATAGACTGGTGTAAGGCGTCTGTAGAGGCAGTCAAAATGATATCATCCACATACAACAGAATGTAGGCCAAAGACGAACCACGACGGTAGATGAACAAGGAATTATCCGACTTGCTGTGAGTGAACCTAATAGTCAAAACATAGTCATCAAACCTTGTATACCAGGCCCGTGGAGACTGCTTAAGCCCATATAAGGACTTCTTCAACAAATGGACATGATGAGGATGTTTGGGATCCCTGAATCCCAACGGCTGATGCATATAAACTATTTCCTTGAGATCACCATGTAGGAAAGCATTTTTTACATCTAACTAATGAATAGGACATGCTTTTGAAAGAGACAAGCTGAGTACAGTGTGAATGGTAGCCAGCTTGACCACCGGACTAAATGTCTCACCACAATCCACCCCAACCTGTTGAGTCTTACCATCACCCACAAGCCGCGCCTTATGTTGTGCAAACGAACCATCTGAATTTTCCTTGTGAGCAAAAATCCACATAGACCTAATAATATTAATACCAGAAGGATGGGGCACCAACTCCCACGTCTTATTATCAATAAGAACATTATATTCATCGGTCATAGCAATTTTCCAATTGGGGTCATTTAACGCAGACACAGGAGTACGAGGTAAGGGTGATTTAAGAACATTAGAATTTAAATTAAAATGTCTCTTTGGTTTAAAAACACCCTGCTGACTCTGAGTGACCGGTCTATGACTTGAGGAGGAAGATGGAGGATTTTGGGAATTTTCTAGGCTCGGGATGGGGCGCCGGTGGCGGTGGGCCTGCTTGACCCAAGATAGTAGCGAGGCTGGAACCGGACCAGTTCCAGAATTAGGCTGGACTGGCCAATCGCTGGAACTGATCCAGTGACGGTAGGGTGTGACTGACTCGTGGGGCCAGCGGGTAGTGGGCCGGCTGAAGAATTTTGGGTGCGGGGCATGTCCGAAAAATGGTGAGTAATATACGGAGATATACCATCATCCAAAAATTTATACGAACTAGGCTCGGGAGTATGAACTTTTGTAAATGGAAATTGGGTTTCATAAAAAATTACATGGCGATTAATGATGATTTTCTTGGAGGATAAATCTAAGCATTTGTAACCACGATGATTGGACGGAAAACCTAAAAACACACACGGAGTAGACTGGGCCTGAAGTTTGTTAATTGTGGTGGATGGAAATAACGGATAACACAAGCACCCAAAAACCCGAAGATGAGAATAAGAAGGAGTCTTACGATATAAGAATGTGGGAAGAATATGTCAGACCTTTGGAAGGAATCATGTTAAGGAGATATGTAGCCATTTGAAGAAAATGATGCAAAAAATATGGGGGTACGGAATCATGAATTAAGAGAGTGCGGACAATGTTATTTATGGAACGAATTTTGCGTTCGGCTTTCCCATTTTGTGAAAACGTATGAGGACAAGAAAAATGAAAATTGATCCCATTATTAGCACAGAACTCCCGAACCACCCCATTGTCATATTCTTTGCCATTATCACACTGAATATTTTTTATTTCTCGTTCGAATTGAGTTCGAATGAATGCTCTAAATTTTAAGAAGACGGAAAATACTTGAGATTTATTTGCAATCGAAAACGTCCATAAAAACTTAGAATAATCATAAAAAAAGGAACATAATACCGGTGACCTAGAGAACTCAGAACAGGAGATGTCCATAGGTCGCTATGAATAATATCAAATAGCATTAAAGTATGTGAATTCAAGTCAACAAATGGTACCCTAATATTTTTTTCTAAAGAGCAAGACTGACAATTTAGAGTACTATTCGTACCCTTACATGAAATAAAATTATTTTTATGTAAAGACGACAAAATAGAAGATCCCGGATGACCAAGCCGAGCATGCCACAAGGAAGGAGCAAGGGCTACGAACGCTAACGACAATGTTGGACTCGATGGACTGAAACCGGGTGTGATAGGATAAATATCTCCCCTACTATCACACCTCATGAGAGGACTCCCCGTCTTGAAATCATTCACAAAGAAACCAAAAGGATCAAATTCAACAGAAATGGAATTGTCAGTGGTGAATTTTCGGACAGACACTAAGTTTTTAATCAATTTGTGGGCATGTAAAGTATTTTTCAAGATAAGGGGAGGATTGGGGGGAGATAGAGTTTTATGACCATAACCCTGAATTGGAATAGAGTTATCATTACCGACAATTATACCATGAGGGTGCTCAAATTGGAATAAGATGAGATAGTACCTTGATCGGAAGTCATGTGTGTCGTTGCGCTGGTGTCCATGTACCAATTTAGATCCGGTTGCGTCAACCCAGGTGTGTGCATTGCGGCCTCAATGTCGGTGTTGAGTAGATGTGGGGCCCACTGCCAAGAATGTTTGTGTGGGCCGAGGCCCAAGCAGGCCACCCTGCTGCCCCGGCCCAGGACTGAACCGAGAAGCTGACTACTGACTGTTGGGCCTGAATTGAGGCTATCCAGCCCACTGCCCGTTGGAAGGGCCTGGAAAATAGGGGTTGCTGGCCCACAGCCCATTGCCCCAGCCCTACTGCCATGGGCCCCACGGCTGGGACCAGTAGGGAAGACGCCCGCTGTTGACTGGACGGGGCCCACTATCGGACTGATGACCACCGGAACCACCACCAGAACCGCCGCGTTTGTCCCCACAGTTTTTGTTATTATTCTTACAATTATTTTTGCCGCCACCATGAGTACGATTTTGGCCCGAATTATCAACAAAACTTGAAGAATTTGTGGAGGACGTCATTAGGACGACGGGGCTTGCTCCGGTAGACGCCTTCTTAGCCAAACCGACTTCTTCCAAAGTAAGCATGGAGCGGGCTTGATAAAAAATGGGAAGTGGGTTGCTTTGACAAAGGAGAGTCCCAACGCCATTATATGCCTCAAAAAGGCCGGCAACCAGTTGTAGAACCAGACGATTATTTGTCACACGTGCGCCAACATTACGGGGTTGGTCCGCCAACTCCTTGAGTTTCTTGCAATATGCAGATACGTTTGGAAATTCTTCCATGCGAACTTGAGAAAATTCCTGCTCGAGTGTGACAACACATGAATGTTGGTTATCTTGGAATATGTCACACAATCTATTCCAGGTAGCCATAGCCGTGGTATCCGGCTCAATGATCGTATATAAGAGGTCAATCGAAATAGTAGAATAAATCCACTGGAGAACGGTAGCATCAAGAGTAATCCATAACTGAGGATCCTCCGCGGGAATAGGTGCAGCGGGAGGAATTATGTGATGAATGACTTGATGGGAGATAGCGTGAATTTTAAACAATTCTCAATTCTGCCCATGTCGCATATTGAACGTTTTCCATCTCAAGAACAATAGGGATGTTGTTCTTGATGTTAGAAACCATGAGGGCATGATAAAAGTTGTTCTTAGACATATTGAAAAAACAAAGGGAGAGGAGGGGAAATTTGGGAAGAGTGGAGGTAAATAATATCACGAATTCCGGTGAAGGGGGACGAAATTCGGCGACAGTTGTGGCCGAGAAAGGGCACAAAAACCGAGAGCAATGGCAGAAACAACACCTAGTCTCTTGATACCATGAAAGAAATAATCCCCTTGATTATTTTCATTAATTGAAAGGTATATATACAAGTTACATATTTCCATAATAGGAGAATCTTATTCCTATTCTACTCCTAAAACCTTATTCTACCATAATTCTACTTATACAATTATGGTAAGTGTACAAGACTAATTAAGGTAACCTTTACACTACAATATACCACAAATATACATACCAAATATACAACCTGCCCGTGATGGGCCATTCTGCCCGTGATGTGCCATTCTGTCTGAGATTACCCGTGATATACACTTATGTATATCAAGTGTATATCACGGGTATATTACCTTGTTTAACAAGCTATTTTGCCAAAGCTCAAAACTCAAAATCGGATTATTTTTTTAGGGGAAAGAACGTGTGTGCCCTCTCAAATCAAAGTAAGTATCCACCCATACCCTCATTTCATACCCCCAGAAAATTGAAACTATTTACCCAAATTATAATACTGACATGGTATATTAATATACCGAGATGATATCATGAAAGATACCATCTTCTATCTATCATATTATACTAAAAGTGGAAGCTTTTTAGCGTAAAGTTGGATTACCATTTTGCCCGGTAAACTAAATTCTAATTAAATTTCTAATGAAATAGTAATATTTTAATGCATTATAACCAGACTTTTGTATGTAAAACTCAACAACTTCAGAATTTGAAGTTGTAAATGCTATAATGAAAACTAAATGATTCTTCTTGAATGGGTACATTAATCAAGCCTTTTTCCTTTAATCTTAAACTGAAGAATTTGAAGAGTTGCGGTTAAAACAATATATACCAAATTCAGATTATTCAACTTGGATTCTTCTACTATCAGTTTCTACTACTCCTCTGGTAAGTTACTTCCTTTCCCCCTCTATTTTTTATCTTTCTATATCCCTGGATGTACCGAATAATGCGTTTAAGCGCATTCATGTGCTCAATCCTGGGATCATGCATAAACAAACATACATGTTGTACGGCATACGTAATATCGGGTCTTGTGAAAGTAAGATACCGAAGGGCCCCTGCAAGACTGCGATAGTAGGTCGGATCCTCGTAAGGTGAGCCAGCCTCAGCACCCAATTTGGAGGTTTAGTATCAACTGGAGTGGAAGTAGATTTGCATGAGGACATACCAGCTCGCTCAATGATCTCAGCTGCATACTTTCGTTGGGATAAGAACAACCCACCTGCATGACGAGAGAAATAATTTCTTGATTATTTTCATTAATGAAAGAGTATATATACAATTTACAATTTCCTAATAGGAAAATCCTATTCCTATTTTACTCCTAAAACCTTATTCTATTTGTACAAGAATTTTATAATTATAACAAGAGTACAATGTTAATTAATTACAAATAATGTGGTACAAAATATTACAACTAATTATGGTACAAACCGTGATATACACTTACCATGTATATCACGGAGCCATGTGGTCTTTTAGTTTGTAAGAGTCTGAGCACTTTATTTGATCATTTATGTATCTCTTCAAATTAGGAAGAATCGTTCCTTCAATTCTAATTCTTTATTATTGTTTCTCTTTCTGACGTTTCTTGTTACTGTTTTATGGATTGTGCGTCGTTGTTATGGCAGACAGAGAGCAATGCCCGTTCCCTTGTATTCGTAGGAGTTGGATAGCCGTTCCGCTCTTCAAAAAAAGTTAAATAAAAATTTCCATTTCAGAATTTAGTAGTAATTGTGGCAATTTCTGTTTCTGTGCAGTGGAATACACCACCTCTGGGGTATTATAAATTTGGATACGGATGATGCAAGAATGGACAATCCAGGTTAGAATTGAGTTCCTCCCCAGCTTGCTAGCCACGATAGAATGCCATCATCTCACGTTTTTTGAACTTGAAAGTTGCATACAGCTACTTCATTCAAGTCTTCTTTTTATCCCAAAAGCATAATATCTATCGATAGATAAAAACACCCTCAGAATGTTGATGGTCTTTTACAACTTCTGAAAAATATATTATTTCTGGTGCTATTTGGCTTGGGGTATATTTAGTATTCCCAACTAATTATTAATTAAACTTATTATATGCTCAACTGAATTAATAAAATGTTATGGAAATATAAATGGACACGGCAAAAAGAGATTTGTGTTTTCTAATTTTATCTGTATTGATTTGTTTTGCTTTTTTTCAAACTAAATCGATGAGGTGGATATATTTGTGAATTCAAATGAAGAGAAAAGATAAGCAGCAGAAATATTTATGGCCAAGTTCTAGGGACAAATACATAATTCTCCTGGTGCTATGAAATTGTTAGATGAGTAAAAAAACTCTTTTTTTATTGTATATTAACCTAGCATGTTTTTAATCTGTCAAGTACTCTAAACTGATTTTATAATTATTTATTTATTTATTTATTTTATGTAAGTGATTATTTTTCTCTAATATTAATAACGATACTCTTTGCTTTTGATTTGTAAAGCCGGAATGATCTTTTTCTTATAAATTACGGGACACAAAACCTATACATCTTTTTATATGAGACATTTGATCTTGTATATTTGTTGAGGCATGTGTTTGGTCCTTCAACTTCATTAGGCTATGATTTGAGAATATAACAACAGAGAGTATATCTAACAAGTTTTGCGTCTTCACTTTATTTAGCAACATCGAAAAGAATTTTGAGGAAGATGAATAACAAGTTTGACTTCTTCACTTTATTTAGCAACATCTAAAATAATTCTAAGGAAGATGAATTCATGAAGTTATAAATATCAAGTATGACTTCCACAATCGTACGAAAACAGCTTATAAGTTTGATTACCTTATATTTACATTAACCAAATTCATTTAATTCAAGATGTTCGTGGTTTCCTATAAATTGTCTTTAGAAGGTCCCATTCATTATTTCAAAGTTACAATACACGGGATCTAATATAATAATATTATAATTTTACTCTTGTTTTAAAAATAAGAAAATAGTAAGATGAATTGATCAAGGTTATGTTGGTATCACATTTTAAAATAGTATTTATGTGACTTTATAAGACCTTTTACTTATTGACATGAGTACACGCGCAAAGGGCGTGCTCAGAGACTAATATTATTATAAAAGCGTTAATATAAATGGTTGTTGACCAAAATATCTTTTAAATATTGAATGACTTTTATATTCTTAAAATAAATTCTAATCCTTTTTCTTTTTTAACCTACTTCATAAACCTAAAAAAACTCAAAACACACTAGGGATGCTCTTTTGAGACGTAATCTTACTATTACTAGGAACCTAACTAACTATTACGCAATAGTTTCACATTCATTAGATAGATATGGAAGATCCAAAAGCAATTTGCTTTGGAATTGTTTTTCGCCTATCCATCCTATAAATGCTAAATGCATTTTCTATTAAAATTTTAAAAATATTTGACATTGAGCGCAGTAACATACAAGTCTATCAGTGGACATTAAACTAAAATTTAATATTCATAAACTAATTTTTTCTTCAAATAAATAAATTACGTATTAGATAAAATTGTAATATTTGAAAGTTCTTTTAATATTTGGACGTTCAACTAAAATATAGAATCCTAAAGCTAATCGTACTTGACTTTGTTTTTGAAAGTTTAAGTTAGTTCAAGACTCTTCCTTCCCAGTATCGGATAATTTGATCACACACAAGAAACTATTACTTTGAGTTAATATGTAATCTAAAATGGGAGTTACGTTGAAAGTTGGACATTTTATTAGCAAATAACCAGAAATTTTGTTAACAAATAATAATAGATTATTATTATTATTATTACTATTATTATTATTATTATTATAATAATAAAAAATGAATCTTCAAGGCAAATTATTGATTGAGTGTATATATACGTGCAATTATAATCAACTAAATATCGATGTTCAATTATTAATGTACAACGCACATTCGTAGAAAGGATATATAAATATACTGAGATGGTATTATGGAGAGTCGTGTTTATTTATTTAAAAAGAAACATTTTCTCAAAAAAAACATCTATGATATCATCATCTTATATACTTAATGGTGATGGTATCATGGAGGACTGCTTCAGTCATTCAATGAAGCACTCCTCAGTCCTTCATGATAAGCATCGTGGTATATAAAAAATATACTGAGATGGTATCATAAAGAACCGATTCAGTCCTTCTCTTAGTCCTTCATGATACCATCATGGTATATAAATATACTACGATGGTATCATAGAGAAAGAGTTTTGGGGTGACGGGATACTCGAGTAATTAATTTTGGCCGCTTGAATAAGAAGTCAATTAGTTTAGGAGGGACATGAAGCGGGTAATTATTTTGTTTTTAGGGGCATTTGGTGTTGTTTCCCCTTTTTTATCAAAGGTTTTGGCCAGATAACGTTTCAGGGCCTTCAACCAATTTCAAAACATAATGGGCCACTGGCTCAACCCATTTTTCAAAAAAAGGGGTGAACCCCATTTGCAGAAACTTAAAATTGGCCCAAATTAGTTGGCCCATTTTTGTTTTTTCAAAGGCAAGACTCAAGTGAGGTATATTTTGGGTCATTTGCACTTTTTCCCCTATTTTGTGTTGATCTTTAATTTTTTCCCCTCAAATGGAACTTATGCCTATTGGGGCATAGGTTCTTTAAGGACTCTGACACAACTTGTGTTGGATCCATTAAAAAAATTTATGCCCTAATAGGCATAAGTTCCATTTGAGGGGCAAAATTAAAGCCCAGCCCATTTGAAGGGAAAACCATACAATTAAGTGGTATATTTTTACACATTATTATTTTTGCAAGGCCCAAACATAGTGTGTGTGTGTATATATATACACACACTATGGTAACTGACATATTACATTACCAGGGAATAATTACAGAATTCATCATAGGACCCTAGAATCTGGACATTGTGCCCCAGTTCTAGTACTTCAAACATCAGTACATATACCTCTACTATTACACAAATTTTCTAAGGATAGAAATTAAGTAAACTAAGTTGCAACTAGTCGAGGTCTTGTTGCTCCTCTATAATGTATATCTTGGATTATCTTCCTTACTAAGGTCTCTAATGTTCTCTTCTTGCTTTGAAATAGTCTCTAGTTCCTTTCCTGCCATAAGTAATAGATACATCCGACAAGGGTAATTCTATTATATCTCTGCCTTTGTGCTAGTACCTGATGCATGCTGCTGATCCCAAGCTTGCTCCTCTAGCCACCCTTGTACAGGATTTGAAACACCTCGCCACTTCAGTATCCTGCCATATACTTGTTGAGACTAGACACATAAAAAATAGGTGTTGTATGTTTTCATCTTCTGCTTCACACAATGGCCATTTTGGACTGTACTTTATCAACCTGTCTTTGGTGTAGAGTTTCCTTTGCAGTGCCAAATATAATATGAATAGCCATTTGAGACTACCCTAGTTATTACAGATGAGCTTCTTCCACCTAACTTTAGGGTTGTGTTCCTCATGCTATTGTATATTTTCCTGATAGCGTATGCCTTCTAATTTAAGAATTCATCTCTTGTTAGCATAGTGTTCTGTAGATACCGACTTGCCTTCATTATTTTCTTGATGATCTAAGATGTTTGTGCAACTAAATATAGGTCATATGTATCTCCCTTTTAGATAGTATTGATGGACCCATTTAATCCATAGAGTGTCCTTCATGCATAATTTCCAAAAGTGTTTTATAAGAGCAGCTTTGTTCTAAATAGCCAGATCAGTGATATTCAGTCCACCTACAGTTTTTGGCAAACACAAGGTGTCCCATGCCATAAGAGCCTTATTGGAGGGGCATTACTACCTGTCCACAAGAATTTTCTACAGATAGTTTCAATTCTGCTAATGATCTTTTTAGGCAAGGCAAAGATTTGAGACTAAAAGTTTTGTACTGCAATGAGCACACTTTTGACCAGTTAAAGTCTACTTGCATAAGATAAAAACTTGGTAGTCCATGTGGTGATTCTTCCAATCATCTTCTCAAGCAAAGGTTGGCACTACCCAATAGATAATCTATTGGTGCTTAAAGGGACTCTAAGGTATCTAAATGGGAGTGTCCCTATATTGAACCCCATTCATGTTGAATTACATGCTACTCTTCAATTGGAATCCCACTAAAATATATACTGCTTTTACCTTGATTTGCTCTAAGCCCAGAAGCAGATGAGAACAGTTGAAAACATTCAAACATCATCTTAACAGAATGCATTCTCCTTTACAGAACAATAACAAATCATCAACAAAACTCAATTTTATAAGCTCCATTCTCTCACACCTTGGGTGGAAACTAAATTTGGGGTTGTCCTTCAAAGTCTTCAGAAGCATGGTTAGATACTCCATAGCAATTACAAATAGGAAGGATGACAGTGGATTCCCTTGTCTTACCCCTCTCTTAGCAGGAAAGGGGGTGGTGGGTTGACCATTGATAATGATGGAATAGGAAACGGTGGTGACACATTGCATTATCCACTTAATAAAGTTTGTTGGGAAATTTAGACCACTAAGTACTTGCTCAAGAAACACCCACTCCACAAAGTCGTAGGCTTTTTGCATATCAATTTTAAGCATACATCTAGGTGATACTCCCTTCCTCCAATAGCCCTTCACTAATTCATGACTTAGAATGATATTGTCTTGGATTATTCCTGGAATAAAAATTGCTTGACCAGTGTCTATAATACTATCCATCACACCTTACAATCTAGTGGTGAGCATCTTAGAAATCATTTTGTAGATGATAGTACATCATGATATTGGTCTATATTGTCTAGTGGATGTAGGATTCTTAGTTTGTGGTATCAAGGTCACAGAAGTACAGTTAATAGCTTTGCACATTTCATTTGAGTGGGAAAATTGTAAGACAACTTGTGTTACCTCCCTGCCTATAATGTGCCAAGATTTTTTGAAAATACTAAATTGAATCTATCTACTCCCAGTGCTTTTGAGTCCTCTATGCTTTGCAATGCTTGGTGTACATCCCTTTCAGTGAAAGGACTAAAAAGTTACAATTGTTGGCTTCTGGATAATACAAGACCTATATCCATAATATTAGGTTGTATAGCTGGTAAGGTATCACTGTTTGTGCTAAGTAGATATTTATAGAATCCCATAATATCCTGCTCTATCTCCTATTCATGTTGGATCAGGTTGCCATTATCATCAAGAAAAGATCCTACTTGATTCTGAGCTCTTCTACTCTTCATGCTGGCAAAGAAGTAGGTTGTATTTGCATCACCAAGCCTTAACCACTGTATTCTAGATTTCTGCTTGTGTATGCTTTCCTCTATCAAGTGCCACTTCTCCAGTTGTTGTTTGATGCCCCTTTCTTCCGCAAATAGGTGCTGAGGATGGTGATAATCCCTCATTTTCTCTTGCAGATGTTGCAACTGTTCTCTTGCTTGAATGATTTTATCTGTCACCCCAATGAATTCATTATTGTTCAGTGTTTTTAATGTTGTCTTAACATGCTTTAGTTTGTGCTATACCTTCTGTAACTGAGTTGAAATAACTCATTCGGTCATTTTTAGCTAAATACCCTTATATGCTTATTTACCTTTTATGTGGACTCTATGTGGGGTTTGTGATGCACGGGGATGGGTGGCACAAATCTCGGGGTCCATATATATGAGTTTCAAATGAAAAACTCAAAGTCTAGAAATTTAGGGTTGGTTAGTTAGACTCAAAGTTGACTTTTGGCTAGAAGGGTAATTTATGACTTGGTCGAGTCATTGGTTCACTTCCCGAGGCAATCGAATGTATTTTGTGGCCTTGTTTGTGAAATATTTGGTTTTCTCGGTCAATTCTTTAGAAAAATATGTCTTATCCCGGTTAAATGTGAAATCTGATGGTACGAATGAGTTCGTTGGACTGTTTACCATATACAAAAATATCTGGTTTGTGTCCGAAGGGTCTCGGGAGTGTTTTGGGTGTTTGGTAGAAGTTTGGATTATTTTTTCCCATTTTGGTGTCTGGTGTCCACTCCGGCGAAACCTATTTCTGCTCCAACGTGTCTGTCTCAATGAGAGATTGACTTACCGAAGCGAGGGCTTGGGAATTGTGCCTTGGCGGAAGGTGGTCTGCAGGGGTGAGTCCAATCCTGCAGTGTCGAGCTCGTCGTGGCGTTGAGGCGAGGTGTCAAGTGACACCGCCTCAGTGGTGATTGTTTTCGCCGCAATCAGTCCGCTACAGCAGAGTCGATTCCGCTAGGGCGGAAGCACTGGTCAAGTGTCCTACATATTCTTTAGGTCAGAATTTCTTTCCCCAAATAGCAAACCTCGAAACCAGTATCGTCTTAGAGTATTTTCAGAACCCTAGAAGTAATTTCATCCTTGAGGTAAATAGATTCTTCTCTTTTATGGCTTAAGTTTATGATTCTAAGTTCATTAATGGTGATGTAGTGTGTATGATTGTAAATTTATATGAGAATATGAGAGTTATGCTATTGATTTCAATGGAGGTTTATGGATCAAATTGTGTTATTATCATGAATTAGGATTAGATAATGTTAGATTATCATGTTTTAAGTCTTAATTTGGTTGTAGAAACCTATTTTCAATTGGGGGAGATTTTAGGGTTTGAAATTGAGGTTTTTGATTATTGTCCAAATGGGGGCTCAATTGTGGATAGTTTTTCAATTAACTTAAGGATATGATTACCTAGTATGTATTAATGATTTTTGGATGTTAAAATTCGAGTCTTGGAATTGTGGGTCCGAGTTTGGTATTTGGAGTCTTACTTGGTTGAAGGTTATGCCCTTCAGTCAAATTACTAATTTAAAGAAATTATTGACTGCTTAAACAATTGATTGCCCTTTTCTTTGTTCTTTCCCGAGTGAAGTGACTCACACTAAGCCTCTTTTTGTTGTGTAAGTCTTGTATTAATTAATAGTATATGCATAGACAGACTTCGATTATCACGAGGCACGAAGGAAGGGAAAGTCTATCACTAAGGCTTGATTGTTGGCGCACCTGTTCGGCACAAAGGAAGGCTACAATTTAGTTTTTCGAGACTTTGATAGAAGTGAATAATTAGTTATAAATATTGAGGGGTATTGGGCATTTTTGGGAGTCCTCTCAAATGGTTATGATGAACGTTTGAGTGGGTACCGATGTTAAACAATGATGATGGGTGATTTGGAGAATCAGCCTTAAGCTAGTTCTAACTGCTTATTATTTGGGTTGGTTGCCATATGTGGGCTTGTCGCTATTGTTGCTTGATATGTTTTCTCATCAAATGCTCCGATATGATATCCTAATTTGTACTTGGATTGTATATGTGTATTGAATTCCTGAAGGAATGTGATATTTCATCTTTATATTTGTTGCATCTCATTATATCATAATTATTGCCTTATATATGTCATTTGCATTCATACACTCATAGTTCTGATGATATTGACAATAAAGTGGTATGATTATGCTATGGGTCCAAGGAACTAGGAAAGGTAAGAAAACAGTGGAGATTATGGCAACACTGAGATGATATTGATACGCTGGGATTGGAGTTGCACACCTGCAATATGATATTATTACAGCCAAGAGTTGGGCTCCATAATTTGATGAGTTATTCCAGAGAGGAGTGGTATATAGACTTTGCGGGTCCCCCATGGGTCACTTTTATATGTAAACTCCTGTAAAGTGTGTATACCAGTTGATGAAAAGGTAGTTGACATGTGCATTGCATTCATATCATACATATTTATGCCATAACATTGATTACTTGTGAATGGATTTGTATGTGAAGTGAATGGATTATACATGTTGTTTAATATTGAATTACTGTAGAACTCTTGGGAACTGAATAACATGAGTAGGTATGGACTCTTATTTAAATAAGAAAATTTGTGAACTCTGTGAACCATTATGTGGATTACGTGACTTTACTGGGATTATTGGACTATGTAGTATAGGATTACTTGGTGTCAACTTGGTATTATCCCTGATTATGTACTTTCATTGTTGTCGGCCTATGATGTCTATGGGGGTACGTTATGTACTCATGCTACACTTGTTGCATCATTCCATGATGCAGTTACAGACCTGACGACTAGTTTGAGACCGCGTGGCTGAGTTCCAGCGGTTGATCCCCAGCTATCAGGGTGAGGATGTCTTCTCCAACATGCCCTGGATTGCTTATCTCTTTTAATGTCTTTATATTTTGACCTAGAGACATGTCTTCAGACTTCAGCATTATGTATTCAGTTTGGCACTTGATATCATTGATTTTCATACTTATATTGTTGTATTAGAGCTCTTGTACTCACAGACCAGATCACTTAGGGTTATTTTGGATGTATCAGACTTGTCATTTTCTTTCGCCTTATTATCAGAGCAGTTTTGTAGTAATTATCTTTCTTCCACTTTTACTTATATCTTATCATATTTAATGATTTGGGCGTGGTTCGTCTACATGGTGGGATTATGTAGGTTCCACTACGCTTCCTGAAGAGTGGTCGTGACAAAGTTCGTATCAGAGCCAGGTTAAACGGTCTTAATTACAAGAGCAATGTCTAGTATAGTCTCACGAAACGGTGCAAAGACATCCATACTTATGTTCGAGAGGTTATTGGATATTAAGGAAAATTTACCTTCTTCATTCCTTTCGTGCTAAGTTGAATTAAATTGGTATTTGACCTTTATTTCTAATCTCTCACAGATTGTAAGGACTCATGCCGACACGGCGAGAGATAAGGCACAGGCACCGGCCATGCATGGTCATGGTAAAGCACGCGCTCAGAGTCGGGGTAGATCCAGAGCAGCAGCAGCACCAGCTTAGGGCGAGCATAGAGAGCCGGTCATGCTCGTACTAGATTAAAGTCCCCAGAGCCCTATATTGAGCATCAGGATGATATGCTAGAGGAGGAGATGGGACCAACATGGATTTATTGCTACTCCGGTTCTATAAGAGACATTGGTCAGGTTATTGAGTGTTCTCAATTGTTTTACTCAGACAGACGCATATCATACTACTCTGGGAGGTTCTTAGACCCATATAGGAGGGGGCAGACTCAGACCCCTGAGTTTTATGTGCCTGGTATTCAGTCTGCGGCAATGTTAACAACCTGTTTATATGACGTTCATGCTCCAGAGTTTGGTCCTCGTCTTATTGGAGAGACATCTATGACCCACAATGATCGAAAGATTTGAGAGCACTTTTCGAACATGAAGCCTCCAGTATTCTATAGTCAGTCTGAGGAGGACGCATATGAATTCATCGTGAGAAGCCATGAAAGGTTGCATCCTCTGGGTATTATTGAGACTCATGGAGTCAGTTTTGTGGCCCTTCAGCTTCTAGGAGATGCAAAGCAGTAGTGGAGGGTGTATGTTAATTGCTTGCCTGCGAGGACGCTTTTATCCACATGGGTTAGGTTCTATAGGGTCTTCTTGGAGAAGTACATGCATTTGAGCTTGTGTTTGCGCAAGCGTGATGAGTTTCAGAAGATTAGCCAGGGCGATTCTTCAATTGTGCAGTATGAGACTCACTTTCATGCCTTATTCCTTTATGCGGCAACGTTGTTACCTACTGAGGCGGAGTGAGAGATGTTTTGTTAGAGGCTTGTGTATTCCACTAAAGTTGGCGATGTTGCAGTTGGTAGCCTTGAGAGTTTCTTTTATGATTGTGGCAGAGCATGCCAAAATGGTGGAGTTCGTGAAAGGTAGGTTGTCTAGATATGAGCCCGATAAGAAGGCGAGATAATTTAGTTAGTTTAGTGGTTCTACCTCCCGTGGTTATGGGTATTAGGAGAGATATCAGCAGTCACTAGCGCAGTCAACCAGTCCAGGCAGCTCTATAGATTTCTGATGCTTATAGTGGGGGCCAATCGTCCAAGGGTTCTCAGTCTAGATATTTTGATCGTGGAGGTTCGGTTCTTCTATCTCTATTCAGTAGCCCTCAGCGGCCAAGACTTTTTTTGAGTGTGGAGAGGTTAGGCACTAGGGATTGCCCCAGACTTACATCGAGTGCATCCCGTGCACCCAGGACCCCAGCATAGCCGGCCAGATTTAGTAGTCAGAGTAGCCAGGGAGGATCTTATTCAGGCTGTAGTGGCCATCAGTCTGATCGTGGTGGATCCCAATCGAGGAGAGAATGAGCTCATTCAGGCTGAGGTGTCCAGGAGGGTACTTAGTCTGAGGTAGGATGCACCCAATGCTATGTATTCCCTGGCAAGGGCGAGGCTGAGGCATCCAATGTAGTCATCACACGTATCATCTCAGTCGATCATCGGTCTGTTACTATGTTATTTGATCCAAAGTCTACCTTCTCTTATGTGTCTGCCTACTTTTCTGCTAAATTGGAGATGTGGTGCAATATGTTTGATGTTCCTATTCTAGTTCTACACCAGTCGGTGATTCTGTGATTGTAAATAGAGTATATCGCATATGTGCAGTTACTTTCATGGGTTACGACACTTGGATAGACTTAGTTATCTTATATATGGTGGATTTCAATGTTATTTTGGGTATGGATTGGTTATCACTCTATCATGCGATTTTGGACTGCTATTCCAAGACAATCATGCTAGCTATGCCTGATCTTCTAAGGTTAGAGTGGAGAGGCGCTACCAACCCTGCTCATAGGAAGGCGATTTCTTATATTCGGGCTAGAAAGTTAGTGGATCAGGGTTGTTTGGCTTATCTTGCTAATATTCAGGATACGAGTACGGAGACTCCTTTCTTTGATTTTGTTCCGGTAGTTAGTGAGTTCACGGAGGTATTTCCTTCAAATTTAGCAGGTATGCCGCCAGACAGAGATATCGACTTCTGTATAGATCTTGAGCTGGGTACTCGACCCATTTCTATTCCTCTATATCGTATGGCTCTGGTTGAGTTGAGAGAGTTGAAGGAGCAGCTTTAGGATTTATTGAGTAAGGGCCTTATTCGATCGAGTGTATCTCCATGGGGTTCTCCTGTCTTGTTCGTAAATAAGAAGCATGGCACTATGCATATGTACAATGATTACAGACAGTTGAATAAAGTCACTATAAAAAATAAGTATCTGACTCCACATATTAATGACATGTTCGACCAACTTCAGAGTGTCTGTGTTTTTTAAGATTGATTTGATGTCCGGGTATCATCAGCTGAAGATCCGGGCCGAAGATGTTCCCAAGATGGTTTTCCGGACTCGTTATGGGCATTATGAGTTCTTGGTGATGTCATTTGAGCTTACTAATGCCGCTGCAGTGTTCATGGATTTGATGAATGTGTTATTTAAGTCGTACTTGGATTCTTTTGTGATTGTGTTTATTGATGACATCCTGATATATTTGAAGAGTCGGGAGGACCATTAGCGTCATCTGAGAGTGGTTCTTGAGATATTGAATGAGAAGAAGCTTTCCGCTAAGTTCTCGAAGTGTGAGTTTTGGTTGTGCTCCATGGCATTTCTAGGACACGTGGTGTCCAATGATGGGATTATGGTTGACCCTAAGAAGATAGAGGCAGTCAGGGACTAGACTAGACCGACTTCTGTGACAGAGATTCGGAGTTTTGTGGGTCTTGCTAGCTACTATCGTTGTTTCTTCAAGGGATTCTCTTCTATTGCTTCTCATCTGACGCGTTTGACTTAGAAGGAGGTCCCGTTCCAGTGGTTCGATGAGTGTGAGCAGAGCTTCCAAAAGCTCAAGGACTCTTTTGACCATATCCTTGATTTTATCCCTTCTGGTGGAGGGAAAGGACTTTATCATGTATTGTGATGCTGCCAGGATTAGGTTAGGTTGTGTTTGATGTAGGAGGGTAAGGATATTGCTTATGCATTGAGGTAGTTGAAGGTGCATGAGAAGAATTACCCTTTTCATGATTTAGAGTTGGCTGTTGTTGTGTTTGCTCTGAAGATTTGAAGGCATTATCTTTATCATCGCCGGTGACTATCAATCGTAACCCGTCACTCATCATCACCAACGAACAGATCTAGTTAGTAAGGACCTTCAGAGACTACCACAACCGACAGCAACCTCCGACGGCCCCCGACGATGATAAAAATCAGGTTTCTTCTTGATTTCAAGCCCAAGACAAGTCCTATCTCACCCTTCTACTATATTTCAATTTGTGCACATCATTTACGGTAGTGCTCTAGTTAGTTCTAGTAGTTTTGTGTGTTCTTGCCCTTTATTGTATTTCAATTTGGGCCTTTATTTATGGGTAGTATTCTAGTTAGTGCTAATAGTTTTTGAGCATTTCTTGTTCTCCGTTTTCATTATTACTTACTGTTAATAGCATTGTATTCTTGCTAATTTGTGCTTTAGCATTGATTCCCGTGTGTGTTAGCGTTAACCTTTGAATAACATTTTTTTTTGCTCTAGTGGCTTTGGTGAATATGGTAGACTAGGGTCATGTTCTCGATTGGGGACGAGGGTGACTGTTAGGGGGTAAGTGGGGTAAGAGAGATGCCAGGCTGAGGATAGGGTCTAGGAATATTGGGACTTTAACGGGGAAGTCCATAGAGCTAGTTAAGATTCTTAAGAAGATGAAGATTAATATAGCATGTGTCCAGGAGACCAAATGGGTAGGACCTAAGAATAAGGATGTGGATGGATATAAGTTATGGTTCACAGGTAGGTCGAGGTATAGGAATGGGCAAGGCATTTTAGAAGACAGCGAGTTGAGGGATTAGGTGATAGAGGTTAGGAGGTTCAATGACATGATAATGGCAATTAAGTTGGTAGTTGGAGGGTTCACTATGAACATTATTAGTGCTTGCACGCCGCACGCGGGCTTGGACGATGAGGAGAAGATGTTCTTTTAGGAGGATTTAGTCGAGGCGGTGGGAAGTATACCACCCACTGAGAAGTTATTTGTATGAGGGGATTTCAATGGACATATCAGGTCACTTCCAGGGGATTATGATGACGTGCATGAAGGCTTTGGCCTCGGGGATAGGAAGAGGGGAGGAATCTCACTTTTGGAGTTCGTTTCCTACTTAGGAATGTTGATAACGGTCTTTGTAAAGAATGCAAGGTTATTCCGAGTGAGTATCTTACAACCTGATATAAGCTTTTGGTGATGAATTTGGAGATCAAGATGTAGAAGAATAGGAGGGTTGTGGATGACAGGCTAAGAATCAAATGGGAGAGTTTGACTATAGCTAGTGCATATGAGATTGGGGAGAGGTTGATGGCCAGAGGGGGCTTGGGGGAGTAGTGGGGATGCGACCGGTATATGGGATAGGACGGCCAGTTGCATTTGAGAGATAGCTAGAGAAGTGCTAGGGGTATTGCGGGGTAGTCATGGTGGGAATCGAGGGGACTGGTGGTGGAATGGTAAAGTTCAAGAGAATGTGGAAGCAAAGAAAGTGGCGTATGCAAAATTGGTAGAAAGCAAGGATGATGTAGAGAAGTGGATGAATAGGGAATTATATAAGATGGCGAGGAAGGAGGCAAAACTAGTGGTTACGGCGGCGAAAATGGTGGCTTTTGAACGCCTGTATGTGGAATTAGAGAAAAAAGGCGGGGATAAAAAATTGTATATACTAGCCAAGGCGAGAGAGATGAGGACCCGTGACTTTGATCATGTGAGGTGTATCAAGGACGAGGACGGAAAAGTACTAGTGGAGGATGCGCTTATTAGATGCATGTGGCAGTCTTACTTCTATAAACTCTTGAACGAATAGGAGATGAAGACATTGTGCTGAGAGATCTGGAGCAATCCGGAAGGTACCAGGATTCTGGATATTGTAGAAGTATTAAGGTTGAAGAGGTTAAGGGTGTTCTTTTGCAAGATACGCAGGGGATGAGCGATCGGGACAGATGAGATCCAGTTGAATTTTGGAAGAGCGCAGGCAGAGCAGGTTTAGAGTGGATGACTGAGTTGTTTAATGTCATTTTTAAGATGGTAAGAATGCCCGGAGAATGGAGGTGGAGTAAAATGATTCCTTTGTACAAGAACAAATGTGACATCCAGAGTTGCAACAACTATAGGGGTATCAAGCTACTAAGCCACGCTATGAAAGTTTAGGAAATGGTCGTGGAGAGGAGGGTAAGAAGAGGCGTGTCTATTTTCGAGAACCATCTTGGATTCATGTCAAGGAATTTGACTACATAAGCCATTCATCTTATTAGGAGGTTGGTGGACCAGTATAGAGAGAGGAAGAGGGACTTACATATGGTTTTCATCGACCTCGAGAAGGCATACAACAAAGTTCCTAGGGAGGTTCTATGGAGATGTTTGGAGGTTAGAGGTGTATCTGTGGCGTACACTAGGGCGATCAAAGATATGTATGATGGAGCCAAGACCAGGGTACTAATAGTAGGAGGAGACTCGGAGAACTATCCAGTGATGGTGGGGTTACACTAGGGATTAGCTCTTAGCCTATTCTTATTTACCTTGGTGATGGATGGGCTGACGCAAAAAATTCAATGGGAGGTGTCATGGTGTATGTTATTCACAGATAACATCATCTTAATTGATAAGACTCACATCGGAGTGAACGCTAAGTTGGAGGTTTGGAGACAGACTCTGAAGTCTAAAGGGTTTAGAATGAGTAGGACCAATACAGAATAATTTTAGTGTAAGTTCATTAACGGGAGCGAGCATGATACAGACATGGAGGTGAGTCTGGTACTCAAGTCATTCCAAATAAAAGAAATTTCAAGTATCTCGGGTCTATTATCCAAGGGAATGGAGATATTGATGACGATGTCACACATCGTATTATGCAGGGTGAATGAAATTGAGACTCGTATATGGAGTCTTATGCGATAAAAAGGTGCCACCAAAACTTAAAGACAAGTTCTATAAGGTGGTGGTTAGACTGACTATGTTGTATGGGGCGGAGTGTTGGCCAGTCAAGACTTCGCACATCTAAAAGATGAAAGTTGCGGAGATGAGGATGTTGAGATGGATATGTTGGCATATAAGGAGGGATATGATAAGAAATAATGATATACGGGATAGAGTGAGAGTGTCCTCGATAGAGGATAAGATGCGGGAAGCAGGGTTTAGATGGTTCGGGCATATGCAGAAGAGAGGCATAAATTCCCCAGTGTAGAAGTGTGAGAGGTTGTCTATGGACGGGTTCAGGAGGGGTAGAGGTAGACTGAAGAATTATTGGGGAGAGTTGATTATATGGGATATGGCACATGTGCAACTTACTGAGGACATAACCTTAGATAGGGGGTTGTAGAGGACACAGATTAGGGTAGAAGAGTAGTATGTAGTTGAGTGTAGCCCTACTTACGCTTACATACTGGTAATTGTAGTGTTATAATTGTAGCCCTGCTTAGCCTATCATACTAGTAGGCGCAGTATTATTTTATAGTTCCCTGTCTTTTAATTTCTGCTGTTGTATGTTTTTTTGTGTACTTTGTTTATCTTATTTACTTGTGTTAGTTACTGCTTCTTTTTTCAGAATGTTTTATCATGGCTTATTTGCTTTTGTTACTCTCATTTTCATACTACTTTAAATTTCTGACTGTTTCTCTTGCTTTTGCTTTTGCTTTTGCTTTTGCTTGTGCTTATGCTTCTTCTTGAGCTAAAGGTCTTTCAAATATAGTCTTTCTTTACTTACCAAGGTAGAGGTAAGGTCTGCATACACTCTACCATCCCTAGACCCCATGTTGCGGGATTTCATTAGGTATGTTGTTGTTGTTGTTGTATCTTTATAGTGTCCATTATAAGGTGTATACTGACCACCGCATCTTCAGCATGTGTTTAATCAGAGGGATTTGAAATCTAGGTAGCGTCAGTGGATGGAGTTGTTGAAAGATAATGATATGATCATTTTATACCATCCATGTAAGGCCAATGTGGTGGCAGATGCCTTGAGCCAAAAGGCGGTCAGTATGGGGAGTTTAACTTGTTTGGCTCTTTTCGAGCGTCCTTTGGTAGTTGAGATCCAGTCTCTGACTAACCATTTTGTGAGGCTTGATATTTTGAATTAGGGTAGGATTTTGGCTTGTGTGGTGGCGATGTCATCTCTTTTGGATCAAATTCAGGCACACCAGTGTGATGATGTGGGGTTGTGCAAGATTCGAGATAAGGTGATGAGTGGTGTGGTCAAGGAGGCCATGATTTATAGTGATGGTGTTCTGAGGATCAATGGTAGAGTGTGTGTGCCTCGTGGGGAGATTTAACCAGATTGATTATGGAGGAGGCGCACAGCTTTAATAATTCGATTCATCCAGGTGCTATTAATATGTACCGTGATTTGAGGCAGCAGTACTGGTGGGGGAGGATGAAGAGAAACATTGCTGATTTTATTTCTCAGTGTCAAAATTATCAGCAGGTCAAATATGTGCACCAACGACCCAGTGGTGTGTCTTAGAAGATGGACATTCCCGAGTAGAAGTGGGACTAGATTGCCAAAGATTTTGTTGTTAGGTTGCTCAAGACTTTGGGCAAATTTGATGCTATTTGGATCATTGTTGATAGATTGATCAAGTCCGTGCATTTCATTCTGGTTTAGACAACCTATAATGCAGAGAAGTTGTCTAATCTACATTCGGGAGATTTTTCATCTTCATGGGGTTCCTATGCCTATCATCTTGGATTAGGGTACTCAATTTTCTTCGTATTTTTGGCAGACTTTGCAGAGAGAGTTGGGTACTCGCTCGGATCTCAGTATAGCGTTTCACCCTCCGACCGATGGTCAATCTGAGCAGACTATTCAGGTATTGGAGGACATGTTATGAGCCTATGTGATTGGTTTTGGATGTCATTGGGACTAGTTCTTACCCCTGGCGGAGTTTGTGTACAACAATAGCTATCACTCTAGTATCGATATGGCACTATTCTAGTCTTTATATGGTAAGATATATCGATCTCCCAACGGTTGGTTTGATATGTTTGAGGTCAGTCCTTGGGGTACTAATTTATTGAGGGAATCATTAGAGAGAGTGAAGGTGATCCAAGACAAGCTCTTGGCAGTGCAAAGCAGGTAGAAGGAGTGTGCAGACCGAAAGGTCCGAGACTTAGAGTTTATGGTTTGTGACAAGGTTCTTCTGAAGGTCTCACCCATGAAGGGTTTGATAAGATTTGCCAAAAGAGGGAAGTTGAGTCCGAGATATATTGGACCCTTCGATATTCTTCATAGAGTTAGGGATGTAGCATATGAGTTGGATCTACCACCAGGTCTGTCAGGCGTTTATCCAGTTTACTATGTGTCTATGCTGAAGAAATATCATGCCGTCAATCTACCACCATGTCTGTCAGGTGTTTATCTAGTTTACTATGTGTCTATGCTGAAGAAGTATCATATCGACAGCTCTTATATCATCCAGTGGGACTCCGTGTTGCTTGATCAAAATTTGGAGTTTGAGGAGAAGCTTGTTGCTATTTTAAACAGACGGATGAGGAAGTTTAGATCGGAAAAGATAGCTTCGGTGAATGTTCAGTGGAGGCATCATTATGTTGAGAAAGTGACATGGGAGATTGAGTATGATATGTGTAGTAGATATCCTGCCTTGTTCACTTCTTCTGGTACATTTCCTCTATTTGTTTTGCTTCGTTCGAGGATGAGTGTTATTTTAATTGGTATCTACTGAAATGACCCGGGGAGGGTGGCAGGGATCTCGAGTTTCATTTATAAGAGTTTCAGATGAAAAACCCAATTAGAGTTGGTTTGTTTGACTCAAGTTGACTTTTTGCTAGATGGGTTCATTTCTGAGTTTCGTCACTTTCGGTAGTTCCGAAGGGTCATTTATGACTTGGTCGAGTCATTGGTTCGATTTCTAAGGCAATCAGATGTATGTTGTGGCCTTGTTTATGAAATCTAGATAATTGTTTTTCTGGACAATTCTTTAGAAAAATATGTCTTAGCTCGGTTAAATGTGAAACCATATGGTATGAGCGAGTTCGTAGCATTGTTTACCATAGACGAGCATATATGGTTTGTTTTCAGGGGGTCTCAGAAGTGTTTCAGGTGTTCGATAGAAGTTTGGACTGTTTTTGTTTTCATTCTGGTGTCTGGTGTTTGCTCTAGTGTGTCTGCCTCAGTGAGAGGTTGACTCGCCAAAGCGAGGGATTAGGAATTATAGATTTCTTCCTTGGCAGAGGGTCGGTTCGCAGGGGAAAGTCCGTTCATATGGTGTCGAGCTCGTCGTGGCATTGAGGCGAGGTGTCAAGTGACACCGCCTCAGCAAGGGTTTTGTCTGCCACAACGGGTCTGCACTAGCGGAGTCAATTCTACTGGGATGGAAGCACTGTTCAGATGTCCTATATATTCTTCAGGTCAGAATTTCTTTTCCCAAATAGCAAACCTCAAAACCAGCGTCGCCTTGGAGCATTTTCAAAATCCTAGGAGTAATTTCATCCTTGAGGTGATAGACTATTCTCTTTTATGGCTTAAGTTTATGATTCTAAGTTCTTTAACGGTAATGTAGTGTGTTATTAAGTTAGGAAAATGATTGTAAATTTATATGAGAATAAGAGAGCTATGATATTGATTTTAATGGAGGTTTATGTATCAAATTAAGTTAATATCATGAATTAGGATTAGATATCTTAGATTATCATGTTGTATGTCTTAATTTGATTGTAGAAACATATTTTCAATTGGGGGAAAATTTTAGGATTTCAAATTGGGGTTTTTGATTATTGTCCAATTGGGGCTTCAATTGTGGATAGTTTTTCAATTAACTTAAGTATATGATTACCTAGTATGTATTAATAGTTTTTGGATGTTAAAGTTCGAGTCTTGGAATTGTGGGTCCGGGTTTGGTATTTAGAGTCTTGCTTTGTTAAAGTTTATGTCATTTTTGTTGTGTAAATCTTGTATTAATGAATAGTATATGTGTAGATAGACTTCGATTATCACGAGATGCGAAGGAAGGGCAAGGCTACCATTGAGGCTTGATTGTTGGCACACCTGTTCGGCACAGAGGTAAGTTGTAGTTTAGTTTTTCGAGACTTCGATAGAAGTGCGTAATTAGTTATAAATATTGAGGGGTATTGGGCGTATTTGGGGGTTCCTCTCAAACGGTTGTGATGAACGTTTGAGTGGGTACCTGTGTTAAACTATAATGATGAGTGATTTGGGGAATCGGTCTTAAGCTGGTTCTGACTGCTTATTATTTGGGCTTGTCGCCATATGTGGGCTTGTCGTCGTTGTTACTTGATATGTTTTCTCATCACACATGCTCCGATATGATATCCTGATTTGTACTTGGATTGTATATGTGTATTGAATTTCTGAAGGCATGTGATATTTCATCTCTATACTTGTTGCATCTCATTATATAATGATTCTTGCGTTATATATGTCATATGCATTCATACACTCATGGTTCTGATGATATTAATCTTGGGGTGGTATGTTGTGGGTCCAAGGGACCGGGAAAGGTAAGAACACTGTGGAAATTATGGCAACACTGAGATGATATTGATATGTGGGGATTGGAGTTGCATGTCTGAAACATGATATTATTATATCCAAGAGTTGGGCTTCGTAATCCGATGAGTTATTCTGGAGCAGGGGGGTATATAGACTTTGTGGGTCCCCCATGGACTTGTATGTGAAGTGATTGTTGATGACTTGACTATGTTCTAGACATGAAAGAGTTATACATGTTGTTTAATATTGAATTACTGTAGAACTCTTGGGAACTGAATCACGTGAGTAAGTATGGACTCTTATTGAAATAAAGAAATATGTGAACTCTGTGAACCATTATGTGGATTATTTGACTTTATCGGGATTATTGGAGTGTGTAGTATACAATTACTTGGTTGTCAACTTGGTATTTATCTCTGTTTATGTACTTTCATCGTTGTCGGTCTATGATATCTATGGGGGTACGTTCTTTACTCATGCTACACTTGCTGCATCTTTCCTTGATGCAGATACAAACTCGACGACTAGCTCAAAACCGTGTGGTTGAGTTCGAGCGGTTGATCCCTAGCTATCAAGGTGAGGATGTCTTCTCCAACATGCCCTGGATTGCTTATCTCATTTACTGTCTTTATATTTTGACCTAGAGACATGTCTTCAGACTTCAGTATTATGTATTCAGTTTGGCACTTTATGCCATTAATTTTTAGACTTATATTATTATATTATTGATCTTGTACTCACATACCAGATAACTTGGGGTTATTTTGGATGTATCTGACTTATCATTTTCTTCTGTATTATATTATCAGACTGTTTTTGTAGTATTTATGTTTCTTCCGTTTTTACCTATATCTTATCATGTCTAATAATTTTGGGAGTGGTTCACCTATGTGGTGGGATTATGTAGGTACTACCACGATTCCTGAAAAGAGGTTGTGACATGAGTTGGCCTCCTTTTAGTTCCTCTACTGTTCTAAGCCTCCGCTACTAGCTTTCTAAACTTGGGATGATCTTCTAAATAATTGAAAAACCTTAATGGTTTTGTAGATTTCTCCCCTGCATTGCCCAGTTTTATACACAAAGGTTAATGATCTGAAAAAGATGGGTCTAGAATGTGGACTGGTGTGGGGGGGGGGGGGGGGTATTGTTAGCATCCATTGGCAGTTCACTAAAGCTCTATCTATTTTGATGTACACATGGGTGTTTGTCCATGTGTATTCTCTCCCCAAAGTCTGTAACTCAATGACACATGTATCCTCTAGGAACTCTCTAAAGTCCCTTTATTTCACTATCTTGCACTGCTGATCCCAGAATTCTATCATCGGCATCAAGTATAACATTGTAATCCCCTATCATAAGTCATGGTCTAATTATTCTATGTTCTGGTCTCATAGATGTTCCCACAAAGCCATTCTATCTTGAGTGGTGTGCAGACCATATATTGCACTAACGATAAATTGTAAACATGTTCTTGGGCATCTAATGTCCACCATTATAGCTTGTGCATTGATATTAACTTGTTCTACTACCACTGAACTAGGATCCCATAATAGCTAGATTTTACCTTTACAATTGGTGTAAGCATTTGTGATCTAGTCCCATCGTGGTGTTATTTTCTTTATTATAGTGTCAGCCCTATTTTTCTGTGTTATGTGCTCTATTATTGCAATTATACTAACTTTATTTACTCTTTCATCTCCTTTTGCTTATAAACTTTATTCATTCCCCTTATGTTTCAATTAATGATCTTCATTAGTGAAGTGGGAGGGGGGAATCAGTGCCATAATCACCTACTCTTTTGCTACTTTGCCCCATCTTAGTACGGATATTTACTTTTGTTGCAAGATCCCAAGCTCATTCAAAATGTGGAAACCATTCCATGCGGACACTCTCATTCCATCTTCTAGTGCTGGTGTTGGTGATTTAGCAGATGCCTTCGTACTCACCTCTGTCCACCCATCTTGATTAGCAACCTGTTTTGATGGAGTAGTCACCTTAATCATTTGTTGATCATTCCCCTTATTTCTCCACTAGTGGTTTTGCTTTGCTCCCCTTTGATTCTGTCATTAAGGAGCTTTGGGGTTTGGTTTGGGTGGTGGATTTGGTTGAGGTTGGCCTGGAGCTTGTGTCGTTAGCATAGGATTGGCAAGGCAATTATGAAAAAATTTTAAATATTTCTCACACTATTGGGGTTCCCAGTCGTATGCAATCTCATGTTCAATCACTTCCCTCTTAGGGGTTTGTACCAGCATGCTTTTAGGTAAGGGCTTAGAAATATCCATTTCAATAAGAACTCTTGCAAAAGGGATCGTAGTGATGTTAGTGGTACATTCATCTGCATAGATAGGCGTACCTAAACCACTACTTGTCTTTCCCAAATCTTTCAACCCCAGCATTCAACAGGCAAATTTGGGAATTTAACCCATATTGGAACATTTTTTAGCACCTCTTCCTTAAAGCTAAATCATGAAGTCCATGATTTCATGATAATTGGTTTGTTATTAATAGTGCTTGGATCGGATAGTAGTAATTGATCTCTTTCCTCCATAGTTTGAAATCTGATGATGAAATAATTATCATTGTGGTAGTACATGTGTGGTTTCTCCTTGCATATTCCTAGACTTTTCAGAAATGGTTCCACTGCACCAAAAGTCTGTGAATCGACATTCGGTGCAGCTTGTGGTTTCTCTATTTGTGTCTTCTGGGTTGAGTTCGATGGTCCCTTTCCCTTCGCAGTTGCTACTGAGACATCTAGGTTCGGGAGTACTGGATTACCATCCATAATTGAAGGGGGGTTGGGGGTGTCACAATTGCAATTGTGGGATTCTCCACCATTTTCACTAGGGTTTGCCCCTTCGCAGTTCTAGGGTTTGTGATTTCTCGTACCTCTCCTACTTTTTTGCTTCCCATTATCTAGTCTATTCTTTGTTCCTTGACTCCCATCTGTCGTTACTCGTGTCGTTGTGACCCGATTCACCGATGTGAATTTTCCTGCACTACCTTGGTCAATAGGCGACTTTGTTGTTCCTTTTTGTGCTTTGAGAACTTCGAGATGTTTAAAATATGTCGGGAAAGCTAGTTTTTTTTCTCGTCCCTTCCCCATCCTGACTGTCGGAGCACGTTAGCAATCACCGTTGATGGCCACCGTTAGAGAGATAAGGGAGAGAAGAGAGAGAAAACTTAGATGTTCTAGCCTATCTACTACTTCATATACTACTTGTATATCATATATATACTTCTTAGATTCAATAAATAAATTACATTTCCACCTCTCTATTTTACTTTACTTAATTATTGCTTTTTCTTCACATTTCTTAAAACATATTAAAAGATAGAATAGATAAATCCCCTCTCGTTTACTTAGATTAAGTTTAAGGAACTATTTTCAAATAGATTTTAAGGGATGTCTGACACCCTCCCCTTAGAATAAGTAGAACCCTTAGAATCTCACTAGTTTAGCAGTCTAGTAGAGATTTACATTTCAAGTTATATAGGTTCCTCATATACCTTAAAATTAGGTGGCCACTCTGACCCTTTTTCAAAATCAGGGAAATGAGCCAAAAGTTGTAAACGATTTCTTACCAGCTCAAAATAGGGTGGAATAGTTCCCACCCTGAAGCTTACATTACAACCAAATAAAGTCTTTTTTTATCTTAGGCTGAGCTAGCTTGAACTAGTAGAGTTTTACATCAAGGGCAAACCTATTGTATATCTTGTGTGACACATGTATTTATTTTTTAGAGTGAGTGAAATCTTTCTATACTATGTCTCTAAGGGGTAGTTTGATTGGTGGGATAAGGATAATCCTCCTGAAATATCCCATGGAATTATTTTATCCTATGTTTGGTAATGTGTATTATTTAATCCCAAGATTATTTTATCCCACCATTTTAGTAAGTTATCTCATATAGAAGGTGGGAAAAAATAATGTCATGGGATATCCTTGTTTATCATATCTCATAAGTCAAACGACCCCTAATTGTTCTTGAATATTTTGTAATTAGAATTATTCTCTGTTATTTGTTATGATCTGGCACATGATTTGTGAGGAATAGGTGATGTTTCTTGGATCATCTGATGAAGCAAGTAAACCAATCTTGTAAAACTTGATGGCTTTTTAGTTGAGTTCTGAGGCTAAGATATTAAGAATAGGTTCTTTATTTATTTTAAATTTTGATGACATGATAAACTAGAGAGAGTAGTTTGAAAAAGATTATTGTTCTTTCTTTTAAGTATAATTATTTTCTGGAGGATGAGCAGTGATCTAAGTGTGTGGTGTTGATGGTAAGCTAAAAATACGGGGTTTTTTGCTACATTTTGCCTCTTAATTGCTATACTTTTGTAACGACTTGTCCCCTCATTTTGAGATATTAGAATCTCTTTCCCTTAAATAAAACTTCATGTAGACTTAAAATGAGATTTATGATTTGTGGAGATTGGTGGCACAGTTTCCGAGATAATCGGATGAGTATCAGAGAAAAAACTAAAAACTAGTGTTTTTGAGAATAAAACTAAAATAACAGTTGACCAAAGTCAACAATCAGGATAAACGGACTCAGATTCAAAGTTTGAAAGTTCCTATAGATCTAGAAGGTGATTTATGACTTGGTTAGGTAGTTTGAATGAGTCTCGAGAGGCTTGGGAATGATTATGTGGCATACTAGTTAAAATAGAGATTAAGAGTTGACCACAGTGAAATAGTTGACTAAACGAGCCCAGATTCATGTTTTGAAAGCTTCAACAGGTTCGTATGATGATTTTGTTTTTTTCTGCAAATTTTAATTTAATTCTGATGAGTTTCAAACGGTATTAATTGTATTGGGTGTTATGGCATTATTTTAAGCATAAAAGTGTAACGACTCAAAGGTTTGTTTTTAGTTCTAGAGATCAAAATTAAATTTTGAGACTTTTGAGAGTTCGAGAATGATTTATAGGACTAATCTGGAAGGGTTGGTCTAATTCGATAAGTTGATCGATTTCTTATGGCGAAATGTGAAATTAAATAATTAACGAGCGGAAATGGTACGCGAAATTCCCGATTGTAGTTTGGTGACCTATTTTCAGTAGAGGTCGTTAGTCTTTTGATATCTCACTGAGAAAATGAGTACGGAATTATTTTTAACAGAACGACTAGGTCTGTGTCGTGATTTTGGACTCGTAGAAACTAGAATCGTTGAATTCCAAGGCCATATGAGAGGGTTAGGGTCATTTTAATAAAAATGAAAATGGTTGGTCAAAGAAAAGGTTGTTGTGTGCACTTTTAGCGACCAGATATGGTACCTTTAGTGATGAGAATTGGACTTTTAGTGATCAGATTCGTATTTTATATTGGACAGTATTTTTCTACAAGTTCATTTCACCATTTTGTAGCGTTCGGATTTGGACAATTTTTGTGATATTCTTCTTGTTTCAACGTGGGGGTAAGTATTGAACCTCAATTTTGGTAATTACACATTAATATAATAATTTATCAGTGAATTAATATGTATTTTCGTTAGGGGTTTTACCCCTAAAACTTAAGAGACTGAACTTTATGGATTTGAAGGTCGATTCGAAGTCGTTTTGGACTGAATTTGAGATATGAGACCCTTGGGTATGAGTAACCTGATTTTAGAAGAAATTTCCAGTTTTGACCTTAGAGGCACGGGGTTGACTTTTAATCGATTAATTTATATCATTATGGGTATCGATGGACTCGTTTACTCATGTAGAACTCTTACTTGACTAGATTTGGAGCATTCGGAGGTGCTCAGAAAAGGCAATGCTATTTCAAGAGTTCTTTGGCTACGAAATTGAGGTAAGTTAAGACTTTTTAGACTATTTATGGAGAATGTTTTCGCTATTAAATTATTAATAAGGGGGCAAGGCTAATGGGGGTCCTGAATTCATGAGGTGATGAGCACTTATGCGGATACCGGTGATATGTCGGTTATGTGAATTTTATGAATTATGTGTTTTTGTTGCTTCATATGGATTAATTACTTGATTTCATGAAAGGGACCCATATAAATAATGATATGATATAATGAACGTTGCCACGATGGGCATCATTTAAGACAAATGCATAAAGAATGATGTGATGTGATATGATGTGATGAATATTGTCATAATGAGCTTCATTTAAAGCTAAAATGAATAAAGTGTAACATGTATGGTTGATGCTCTTTTATTTAACATTGATATTCCGCGCATGGGCATATTATTATTGTAAATGATTCGAGGATGATCATGAGATTAGCACGTTGACTCCGTCTGTGATGAGATTGAGCATTAATTATGAGTTTGATAGTATATTGAGATCGTTCGTATATTTACGCGGAGATCGTTCGTGCAGTACATGGACAACATGGTTGTCCACTATGGGTCACACTCTCGGACACATCCAAAGAGTTAGTGTGTGCGTAGAGTTACAAATAAATGTGATTGATGCATTGTATTTCCATATTATCGTGTTGAATATGGTTTGAACATCATACCGTGCGTTGAGATGATCTTGTGTATATTTTCTCTTATATGTCAATTGTGATGTTACTATTTTTGTGGAGTTATTATATACTTTGTTAGTGGTTACTAATCTGACAAGATCTCCAATTATGGAAGTGGTGATTTATGCAATACTTACTTTTTATTTTATAAATATTTGAAAACAGTTTGGGTGATTATTGATGACGTTCACGAAATGGTGCATTTTTAATCGGGCCAAGTTCGTTCATTTAAAGTCGAGTGACTTATGAATATATTACCAAAAAAATTATCTTTCATTTCTTATCATTCATACTTGATCAACTTGAGTTCTAAAACACCTTATTTCACTATCTCATAGTGGTGAGAACACGAGCATCCACAGTAGGAGAGCAGAAGCTCACACCCGCAACTAGGGCCGCTACGCGCGATAGAGGCAGGGGCGAGGTATAGGTAGAGCTCGTACAACAGCGCCCGCTAGAGGCTGAGTGCCAACAACTGCTAAGGGCCATTTTAGTGTTGTATATGTTGAGTCAGAAATTATACATGATGATGGGCCGATTCTAGCAAACGAGGTTGGGCCAGCTCAAGCGCCAGCTGGGTTTATTGCTAACCTTGTGCTTCGGAATACTTTGGTACAGATGCTTGTTTTTCTTGATAGTATGTCTTAGGTTGATTTCTTGCATGTCACTCCAGATAATTCCCATATAGGGATGAGGGTTCAAACCACTGGCCAGTTGATCATTCCAAGTTTTCAAACCCTAGAGGTTTAACCAACTGCAATTGTAGTTGCCCAGTTTATGGATGGTCGATTACTTGACAATTCTCATCACCCAGTTGCTAGACCTACTTTTATAATAGATGAGCAGAAGAGCTTTAATGATTCAGGAGTATGAACCCTCCGTTGTGATTATGCTTATTTGTTTTCATAAGTTTCCACGAGAGGTTGCACAATTTGGGGTCGGCAGACTCCAATAAAGTTGATTACACCATCTTTCAGATGATTAGGCCATCCAAGCGATAGTGGATAGCATATATTGAGAGCAGACCAGCAAAGTCACCTCCTCTTACATGGACTCAGTTTTCACAAGTATTTCTAGAGAAGTTCGTGTACCCTGCAGACTGCAATGTGAGGTGGACACGAGGTGGTGAGATGTTGTAGTCTCAATAATAGTTCAAGAACTTATGAAATTTTGATGATTGACAAACTATGTACAAGTGACAATCAACGTACAAGGATGAAGGACAAAAATGTACAACAACCACGTTTTTAATATATCTTCAAAAGGATCTGGTAAAGCAGGCAACACTAAAGAGGAACTGCTAATTGGTCCTTTAGACAAAGTCTTGGAGATTGTTTGAAGAAGTTGTTTCACACAGACTTGGAGAATTGGTATTAAGACTTGATCGAATTCTACAAGGAACTAGATTCAAGATATGAAAACATTACCATAAATTGAAAATATGAAATTAACTTGGAATTAGGTGAAGTTGGTTGCATGCACGTGAAGAAGAAATTCAAGTCAAATAAGAATTGATTTCGTACAATTAATTGAACCAAGTCTTGATTGGATTTGGAGAACTGAAGGCGACTATTTACTCTTATAAGTACAACACGACAAAAGCTTTGGATCTTAACAACAACCAAAGATAGAGGCATCAAAGTGAGAGTAGGGTCTACACAAAGAGTCTAAAGGAAATCAACTACGACAACGAAAAAACTTGTTCCTATAAGTGGTCATCTTCTCGATGCTTCCTGGATTATAGCAATGCAAAAAGAGCTTCATTAATTCGAAAGGAACGATGTATGTCATCTGGAACCAAAGCAAAAGATAGAACATTTATTGGGACTAGATGGGTCTTCCGAAATAAATTGGATGATCAACTAACAATCACAAGAAACAAGGAAAGATTGATAACACAAGGCTATAACCAAGAAGGAGAAATTGACTATGATGAAATTTTACACCAGTGGCTAGAATATGTGTACTCTATTACTTATTACATGAGTTATATTGTGTAGGACTTGATTTCAAGATAAGGAGCATATTTGTAGCCAAAATGAATATTTTTGAACTTCAAAGTCTGAGTAGAAGTCCAAAAAAATCAATTGAAATTGAGCTAGGGCGTTAAGGACTAAGTCTGCATATGAAAAATTAAAGAAAATAGAAAAGCGAAAAGTTTGGACCACTGCTATGCGCCATACGATAGGCTAAAATTAGTTTGACCAATCTTTGAAAGTCTCCCTTGTCACGTTGTATTGTGCTCCGTAAGCCATGACATGGCGGCTCATTTTCTGCCCGTTTTTCTACTTTGCCGCACTAAGAGTTATTTAGGTCCGAACCCGTTGGTACACATTATAAATTCATTAAAGACACGATTTAGAAGGGAATTTTAACTGATGGAGGATGGAGAGAACGGTTAAGGCGTGGAGGCACAATGATTTATTGCTTTTTTTATATAAAAAATCGATTCAATACGCATATTTGAGTAAAAGTTGGTCGTATGTCTTTTTAGTTTTCATGAAGTAGTTTTTCGTTAAGGTTTTGACAAATATAATGTTATGAATTTTATAATGATGAGATTGTGGAGTTATTCCTTATTTTATTTAAGCGAAAGAGAAATAATTTAGTGAATATTTTGGAAGTATAGTATTTGATTTTAAGTAATGATTCTTTTAAGTAATTGAAAAAGTTTCTTGAATTATTGATTGAATCAAGATAAAAAGTATTAGTGAGATGTTTTTCTTGAAGCTATAATCATTAATGTTTTTTTGCTCATGTTCACAAGACTTTTCATTAGTTTATTTCATAAAGATTCTCTCTTTACTTACTGGATAGCGCTTATTCTCTTTCAATCAATAAAATGAGAAATGGGGGAGAAATAAAAAAAAATCTTTATTGAAGAGGCAAGTTCATTTGAAAGAAGAATCTTAACTTCAAGAAAAATCTAATCAACGGTTGAATTCGTGAGAATCAACGGTTGAATTCGTGAGAATCAACAGAAACTTGGAAAAGTGAATTTTTTAACCGAGTTAGACCTCAGATACCTAATTTGCACTTCTCTTGCTAACCGTCCTTATTTCTCTACTGATAAATAACTGTTGTTGCTCAACTTTCAATTTTTTCGTGATCAATTTTATTTGTTTACAATTTTAGTCAGTTGCTTGTGGTTTATAATCATCTCAATCTAAAGAGTTCAATAGTGTTAAGCCAAGAATTATTCGAAAAATTTGAACTAATCTGCAGCACAAACTTACTACACTGAAAGTAAATGAGTTTTTATATTATTAAATTAATTAAAAAATTCATATGCAGTTTATAATAGGTGAGGATTGATAAACTAAAAATAAAGCAAATATAAACTACAACAATAATATAAAAGTTCATAAAATAAAGTAAATAAGTACCTAGCTAAAATAAAATAATAGCTGTCAACGTTTATATATTAGTAAATCCTAAAAAATATCCAAGGTGTTAAAAATTGTGTAGGTTCATTATATTGGGATGGCGGTGGTGGCTCGAGATATTTGTTCTGTTAGCCTATGAGTCGTGAAATGGCTTTACATGTGGAGGTCTGCAAGAGGCAAGAGTAGAAGAGAGCGGTGGAATAGCCCACTTGGCATGCAAATGTACACTACGAGGAAAATAAACTATGCTACTATGATGACAGCTTACAGCAAAAGATGCAATAAGACGACAGCTTGCACTGATAAAGGACGCATCAAATTAAAATGACAACTAACGTAGAGAAGATCTTTTTTATGGCTTTACTTTTCCCGTGTTCATTATTTATATCCGAATTTGATTAAATTTGAATCGCGTACTTCACGATTCATTTTTGGGGTTAACGCTCCAAATATAATATTTTTTATAAGTTAAAATATAAAATCTTTAATTAAGAATGAAGACATCACAATCATCCCATTACAATCTATATTGGTGTAGCGAAGATCTTCTTTGACTTGCTACATATGACCTTCAACACAAAAAATACTGTATTTTATATACAGTTAAATTTTTCTATAATGATAGCGTTTGCAAAAAAATTACATAGCCGTTATAATGAGGTGTTGTTATATATATATAAATATATACACTGGAATTTCATGTTTAGATCTCATTTAGCTATTATAAACGAAGTACGCAAAGAATTATTTTTCTGTTCTTTTTACGCTATAAATGAAAATAATATAAGTATTTGTTAATTTTATAATCTCAATTGATTTTCATATCTCACTAATTAAAATTAAAAAGACTAATAAATTACAAATAAATTCATGACTAGTTGTAGCATACCGATAAAGAATTGAAATCTAAGGAACATATGCATTTAAAATTAATTGAGAATTTAAACACAATTTCAAGTTTAACGTAAGAATTCTACAATTGTAGGTTGTTCTAAATTACATTCTCTTAGCGATAATATAACACTTGAATTTAAAAAAAAAATTGTCCAAACTTTCAGCAAAAGGGAATTCAATAGCTTTCCCTTGAAGGATGTCTAAGAGCTTAACAATTGACTCTCTTATATCACCCCAAGTAGCAATAGGTTGAGGCTCTTCATCAACACTTTCGTTGTCACCTTCTGTATCAGTTGTCTCTTGTTTTTCTACTCCAATCAATTGTGCAATAATCTTTGCATCAATTATTTGATTGGTGTTATGAGATGAGATTTGGGCTATAAGTGATGATACACTACTAATATCCTCAACAACTTCTTATAAATATTATTACACAATTTGAGTATGGTGGTATAGAGATGTAATTTTATAATGAGTGTACCGCTATAATGAATGTCATTGTTGTTATAGGTAGAATAGTGTTATAGAGAAGTAAAATATAACATGAAAAATTAATTTCAAAAAACATTAAGTCATTATAGTAAAATATTATCATAGCGAATCAATTATAGAGAGGTTTGACTATACCCATGTTGCGCAGTCTGGTTTCCTCTAACTTGCTATTGCATTTCTATTGTTGCATGTTCAAAACGTAGATACATCATGACTACGTGTTCAATTGTAAACACCGACTCACACAAACCACATTATTTACCATAGTTGAATAATAAATTGAAGCAAAAATAAATATTAATTAGGAAATAAGATTTTATATATAAGGAAATTATATATAAATATTATTACTATTATTGTTTTAGTGTAAATATTTGCTTGTGTAGTTTTTTTTGGGAAATTAACGAAAAAGCCTATGCAATAAAAAAAAACTCGAAACTACCCATTTTAAAACATTATTACAATTTATACCTATTTTGAAAAGAAGTGTTTACAAAAATACAATTGGCACGTACATTGTATAGCTTCGATAAACAATTTGTATTTTATATACCTTAATAGTATACAACTATGTGATTCATATTGTCGGTGTAGATAATTATCTGAATTGAAAATATTAGACATTTCTAGCTTAAAATTTGGAAAAACTTACGCGTGTATTCTCAAGAGTCATTACGTAAATAAGTTAATCACTTAGAATATGTCATCTCTTTACTGATATGCATTAGCCTAAGAAAATGACAGTCCAGTGCACAAATCATCCCGCGTTAGCAGGGTTTGGAGAAGGGCCGCACCCCAAGAGGTATAATGTAAACAGTCTAAACCTAATATAACCATTAATAATTGTTTTCATGGCTCGAACTAGTGACTTATAAGCCATACGGAGACAACTTTATCGTAAGTCGTAAAACTTCAAGCCTATTATAAGTGACATTAATATGTAGAATTAAAGAAAGTGACATATTTTATGTGATTAACTTGTCTATGTAATGGATGTTTGAGAACACGCACACACACTTTTTCAAATTTAAGCTAAAAGTATCTAATATAAATATTTTATCATGTGTATTCAGTAGGGATGACAACGGATAGGATCTGGACCAGATACTATTAGATACAGATCCAGATCCGTTTTTCATACCTGTATCCAGATCCGTTTTTCATATCCATCGGGTCCATAAAAATCATATTCAAATCCAGATCCATCGGATCCACCGGGTCCATGGATCGGACCTGGATCCACACGTAAAAAATTTTGACTTGAATAATATTCCAACATTCAACATACAACCATTCCAGGATAGTACGTTACTGAATCAACAAAACACAACAACATTCATATCTAATATTAAAGTCAATGCATTCAGTTTCCAGTAACTAGCAAACTGGAAAGTTCCAATGCATTCAATTTCCAGTGCATTCATATACTGAATCAACAAAACACAACAACATTCATATCAAATGCATTCAGTTTCCAATTTCAAAATTGAGATACTTGAAAGTTCTTTTTCTCATAAATAATAGATGTGTGTGCAAATATGAATTGTATTGACGCTTCAATTTGTTGCAAAAATCAGTCTTTGTTCTCTGCTCTTATTGGATTGATAAAATCGTACACATATTTTCTTTTTTTGTTTGTGTTTGATTGTTAATATATCTTTCAAAATTCCAAAACATCAAATATTATATAAATGAAAAACTATTAATATGGACTTTCCTCCATATTAAGTATTTGTAGGACTAATTTAGAAAACTGATTTACTCTTGATTTTAAGCTTTGTTTTTCTTCTCAAGCAAATACATGCAACAAATGATATTTCATTTATTTTACTTTTACTAGCTACAATTTTCTAAAATCCACATTTCTAGCAAATTTCTTGACATTCAACAAACCTTAACTTTAACAGATGTATCCAGGACAGTCTTGATAAACCATCACAATACCAAGACTACTTAACTTTTGAATGTGTTCATACTCGAACAAAATCCTTAAACAAGAAAGATGTATTAAAGAGATGCCAGAACCCATACCAAACAACTTCGTCTAAAATAAATGGTTAACCAATCTTCTTTTAGTTATATTCTTTTTTTTTTTTTTTTGTAGATTATGAAAATAACAGAAGTTAAAAGAGCCAAAAAACAAAAATCGAACTCGCCTTTCGTTGTGTAGGTACGACAAGTAGAGACGACAGCTAGGGTTTGTCTTACAGAAGGAAACGAAATGAATGAGGAGGTCTTTGCCCTTTCGTTGGCTTAAAGACAGGCAGATGGGCTAGGCTTCGGTCCTTAAAGGACTTGGGCCTGGCCGAGAAAAATAAAAGAAGTTCTAGGTTATTGACTGGTCTTACTTATGGATGTATAAATGTATAATGTATTTAATAAAAAATGGATCCACGGATCGGATCTGGATCGGATACGGATCTCAAAGACAAGATCCATATCCAGATCCGATCCGTCATAAACGGATCTGGGTCCGATACGGATCCATCGAGTCCAAATTTTGAAGATTCATATCCTATAAAAACGAATCTGGATCCACCGGGTCCAGGATCTGTTGCCATCTCGAGTATTCAGGTGCTCAATTAAAATTTATCGTAATCCAAATATCTAAATGAAATTAGTTGATAAATTTAAAAAATTACTGATGTATTCAACCTAAATATCTTTTTCATTATAGTCCAACGTAAGTAATAAGTGAACCAAACTATCCCTTACACTATAAGTTATGATGATGCATGAGCATAAGAAATGTTCAACATGGGGGCCCTCAAGTATCTAACAGAAGAGTACTAAGTAGTGAATAGTGTTGGTGTAAAAAAAGAATAAAGAGGTAAAAGAAGAGAAATGACAAAATAGAATTTGAGGAGTGTAGAAACATTTTTCTTTAAAGTTTTATTTGCCCTCACCAACACAAGGTTTGTTAAAATTTTATGGTAAATTACCCCCAAGATATAATAAATTCTAAACACTATCTCAAACAAATAAGATGGTGTTTCTAGAACTAATTATAAATCTATATTGATCTATTTCTCAATCTGTAGTAAAATTTGGATAATTTATAGACTTTTAAGTCTCTTTTCATAATAGACACAACCCTTCTCAAAGAGGTATAATTTCATAAGGTCACTACCTTTGAATGGTGTCCATTCATAAAGACACAATATTTGAATGATTTTTATTCATAAAAACACAACCATTCAAATGTATTTATTCACAAAAACACAAATTTTCAAGTGAGTAACATTCTATCAAAGGTATTTTATCTACTAATATATATATATATAAATTTGGTGATATATATATATATATATATATATATATATATATATATATATATATAAATTTGGTGATATATATATATATATATATATATATATAATTATTGATAAAAGGTTGTACGACAGAGCGTGCCCACGCCTAATCAATAAAACGGTTCTGTCAAAAATGAATAATTGTGAATAATATTATAATCTCACTTACAATCCCCCACTAGATTGTAATATTATTCCAGATTTACAATGATAAACACATACAAGGAGGTATCTTTCGATTTTAACCTTTAATTAGTGAATGCATTTCAAAGTATCTACAAGACAGTAGTGTGCTTAGCATTGAACTTTATCTCTTAAGCAAATATCGAAGATACATCACATATAAGCTATCCCAGATTTTAAATTATATTCTAATTTATTTAGCACTATTCTGGCTTTGTGCTCTATCTTGGATTCATGAGCATTTACAAGATTAAACCACAGTTTTGTTTGAAACGGCACCATTTCTTATGTTCACTTAGGTGAAGTTTCAAATTTTGCCTCTAGCTACTGTGAGACTTGAACTTCATTAAGAGTTAGTACTCAACGTCTACTTCGTAGCTATTTGCACCGAACATCTTTGAAGGGATTACTTAATATTTTTTTCGGTGTCAAACCCGTCACTAAACAATGACTTGTTCTTACCCATTTAACTATGAAATAGCGGTATAACTATTAAATAGTTGGGTTACCATCATTGGTGACTGTAAAACTAAAAGGCTCCAGCCCCATTCCACTAGATGTATCCTTAACTAAGTCTTTTGAAAGACCTTTTGTTAAAGGATCTGCTAGGTTTTTATTTGTCCTAACGTAAATCACATTAATAACACCATCGGTTATTAATTGTTTCACGTACTCATGTCTCAAGCTAATATGTCTAGACTTTCCATTATACACTTTATTATAAGCCCTAGACAATGTAGCTTCACTATTGCAGTACACAGAAATAGACGGCATCGATTGTAGCCACAACTTTATATCAAATAACAAAATTTTCAGTCATTCTGCTTATTTGTCTGCTGTTGCAAGTGCTATAAACTTACTTTTCATTGTTGAGTGAGTTATGCATGTTTGCTTCTTGGATGTCCAAGAAACGGCTCCTCCAACAATTGTAAAGATCCATCCAGATGTGAATTTATTATCACTTATATTGGTTATCCAACTAGCACTTGAATACCCTTCAAGTACTTCAGGATAGTTGTTATAATGCAAACCCAAATTCATGATTCTTTTAAGATAACCAAGTATTCGTCCAATTGCTTTCCAGTGCTCAACGCCCGGGTTACTCGTGAATCTAGACATTTTACATACCGCAAAAGCTATATCAGGCCTTGTACAGTGCATAGCATACATCAAGCTACCAATCGCACTAGCATATTTAAGCTGTGCTACAACTTGGCCTGAATTCTCTAGTAATTTAATACTATAATCAAATGAGGTATTAGCTTCTTTAAATTTTAAGTGATTAAATTTAAGAAGTACTTTCTCAATATAGTGAGATTGTCACAACGAGTAACCCCCACTATTTTTCCATACTTTTACACCTAAGATGGTATTTACTTCACCAAGATCTTTCATCTTAAATTGTGAAACTAGATAATTCTTAGTGTCTTTTACCCCTTGCATGTTTGTTCCAAAGATAAGCATGTCATCAACATATAAGCATAAAATCACACCAAAATCACCTGTAAATTTGGAATATATGCACTTATCTGCATTATTATGCTCAAAACCATAAGATAAAATGACTTTGTCGAATTTATCACGCCATTGTTTTGGTGTTTGCTTTAAACCATGAAGAGATTTGACTAACTTGCATACCTTTTTCTCATTTCCAGGAAAAACAAATCCCTCGGATTGTTCCATATAAATTTCTTCATCAAGATCACCATTAAGAAAAGTCATTTTCACAACGATTTGATGCACATGCAAATTGTTCAAGGAAGCAAATGCAAAATAGCACTCTAATAGATGTTAATCTTGCTACCGGAGCATATGTGTCAAAATAGTCAATACCATGTCTTTGTTTAAACCCTTTGGCTACCAATCTAGCCTTGAAAGTTTGCAAAGAGCCATCAGTATTATACTTTCTATGAAAGACCCATTTATTTGTAATTGGTTTAGATCCCGGTAGAAGATCAACCAAAATCCATGTCTGATTTGACATAATTGAATCAATTTCATCATTCACCGCCTCTCTCCAAAAGGAGGCATATCTTGAAGACATAGCTTCATTAAATGTCTTTGGATCTGCTTCAACATTTAGCAATAATGATATTTTATTTAGTAACATTATTTTTATCCCCTTCAACCAAGAAGAGTAATGCTTGTGATGAAATAAAATCCGGTGGTAAATCTTTTCATTTTCTTTCACGTTGACTTCTCCTTGGTTCGAAAGATGTCATAGACTCTTTCCTTTTAAACCAGTAGAAACACCAAGAGAATCATCACATGGTTGATCAATGATAGATTCTAATTGAGTTAGAGAATCATGATTAAACTTATTTTCAATAAATTCAACATCTCTTGATTCAACAATGATATTAGAATATAAATTTAATAATCTATAAGCTGGGAAACTCTCAGCATATCCCACAAAAACACTTTTAATACCTCTAGCATCTAACTTAGATGATTTTGGATCATGCTTTCTATAAAAAGCTAAACAACCTCATACCCTTAAATACATCAAGTTTGGTTTTCTTCCTTTCCAAATTCCATAGGGAGATACATGTGTTTTTAGAGAGGTAATTCTATTATGAACATGACATGCAGTGAGTAATGCTTCCCTCGTAAGTTTTTTGTTAACTTAACATTAAGAATCATAGAATTTATCATATTGTAAAAATTCTATTCTTTCTTTCAGCCATACCGTTTTGTTGAGAAGTAAAAGGTGTTGTTCTTTGGTGAATAGTCTGGCGTAAGTCGGGAAGCTGGATATAAAAAAAAATAGTACTATAGTATCTGCTTTCTACATTGTTGTTTCTTAGAAAATTTAAAGATATTTAGCAATCACTTTATAGTGCCAATGAAACATTGACTAAAACACCGAAGGTGTCAATGATTTGTAGGCTCTTCGTGGGAAGCGAGATACTCTATCTCTATCTGTACTAATTTATGTCAACTTTTTTAGTTAATTTTTAAAAAAATGATATATTTTTTATTTAATAATAATTTAACTTTAAATTTTTATATTTTATGTTTAACGAGATAATCTATAACTACACAAATATTTTTCACTTATTTAGACTATAAAATTTGAAAGTCTTTTTTTATTTGTTAAACTCCGTGCTCAGTCATACTACATCATATAAATTGAGACGAGGGGAGTATTTAATACACCTCCATTTCATTTTTTACGTATCTCTTAATTGACTATATATTAAATTCAAATTTATAATATAAAATAAGTTATTAGATATTTCTTTAACTAATTATTTACTAAAAATATGATGAAACATATAACGCTAAATTATTTTTAAATATAAAAAGTTATCGTCGTTGTCCCTATTGAGTAATTCACTCAAAGGTCACTCATTAGTTGAGAATTGACTACAAATATCACTTTATTTCTTTTAGGATTAAAATATCACCCAACAATCACTATTTTCCTCATAATATACTAAACACACAAAACTCTATGTCTCTTAGTTGACATGTCATGTCACATAAAATTTTATTTTTTATTAATAAATTTATTTAATATCAAAATCATTTAACTCAATCCAATCCAAACCCATTTAACCAATCAACTCATGTCTTATACGCATTTAATTCGGTTAGAAAATATCAAAAAGTGTAACTTTTATACCCGATTTTAATTTTTTTGCATTTTGTACTATACCCTTTTATAATTTACACCTTATCCTATTTTATTTTTTTAATGAAGTACACCTTAATCTCCATATTTTCTTACAAAACCATTTATGATATTCTAGTCCTAAAAAAATAAATGTAAAGTAATGATATTTTAACGAGTGACCTTTTAAGAAATTTACTCTACAATTCATTTATGTCTATTATATCGGCAAGTAATAATATACTTTTGTTCTTATTTCCATTTTCATTGGGATGTTAATTAATATTAATGCCTTAACAAAAGACATAGGACATTTATTTATCGCAAAATAATTGCAATAGTACAAGAAAGGTTGCCTTTAATGAATCTCCTAACTTACGATCTGAGTAGCTAACTAGCAATGGGTAGTTGCTCTCATTTTTTTTACATCGCTAAATAAAGTTAAAATTACATTGTTTAACGCACCTAATAATTACGCTACTTATTGTGTGAACTATTTTTTTCATTTTTACCCTTGTAAATAATAAAACAAAATCAGACTTTTATGATTTTGTAAGAAAATTAGGATGTATTTCGTTAGAAAACTATAATAGGATGCAAATCATAAAAGAAAGTATACGTTAAGGGTGCAAAATGCAAAACATCCAAAATTGGATATGAAAGTTATGCTATTTTATGCCTTTTTACCAGGTTAGACATGAGTTGGTTGGTTAAATGAATTTGGGTTGTGTTAAGTTAAATGAATTTAATGAGTTAAATAATTATTAAGAAAAACAATTATGTGACATGGCATGTCAATTAGGAGAGAAGCATTTTTTTGTGTTTAGTATATTCTGAGAAAAATAATAATAGTTAGATGATAATTTAGTCCTAAAATTAACAAAAGTGATATTAACATATACTTCTTAATATATGGGCGACCTTTTAGTGAATTTGTCCCTATTTATGTAAAGGTGTTTGATTGGACACGAAATTCAAACAAATGAAGAGAACTTTTGAACCTAGATTAGAGATGACAGTGGATCATGGACCCAGTCCGGATCTAGATCCGTTTTATAGGATATGGATCTTCAAAATTTGGACCAGACGGATCCGGATCGGATCTGGATCTGGATCTTGTATTTGAGATCTATATTCGGTCCAGATCCGACTCATGGATCCATTTTTTATTAAATATATTCATAACCTAGAATGTAATTTTATAAGTATTTTCTTAATTTTTTTCATAATTTCTGTATTTTACATTCAGATTTGGATTTTATTTTTTAAATGGTTCATACGTTTAAGCCCATAATTCTCAAAAGACCCAATAAAAAACTAAGCGAAAGAAGGGAAAGTAGTTGATTGTATTGATATGGTAAATGATATGTTTAATCATAAATAGTTATTGAGATGAATTTTTTTAGTTATCTCTTTTTAATATGATTGTTTCTTTGTTATTTTAGGATGTTGATGACGTTGAAACTAGTGACTTCGAAGACTAGTTTATCATGTTTGACAGAAGGTTGTAGAAGATGTTGCTGACATTTTAAAGAACATTGTTGTAGACTTTAATTTCAAGACCTTTGTAATTGCAACGTTTTCATGATGTTGTTATTTACTTACTTTGCTTCATCGTCTTTATTTTCTTGTGATGCTAAAACTTCGTTCAGTATTTTGGAAGAATGGTGTCATGTTTGTGTAGGTTAATTGAATGAACTCAATCATTTTTTTCAATCAGATTGGGTTTCATTTTGTCAAAAAAGTTTCAACAAGTGGGAATATTATTCAAGGCAAAGAATTTTACATGTGGATCCAGATTCGATCAGTAGACCCGGTGGATCCAATGGATTCGGATTTGGACATGATTTTTATGGACCCAATGGATATGGATCTGGGTCTGGATCCATGTATGAAAAACGGATCTGGATCTAGTAGGATCCGGTCTAGATCCGATCCGTTGCCATCCCTACCTATGATCTAAAACAAGCCACATAAATTATTTATGGCTACCGATCATCTTATTAACGGGTAACATAGAAAATTTATAGTTAAATTATTTCTACATACAATAATAACATACCAGTGTAATACCACAAATAGAGTTTGGAAAATATAGGATGTATGCAGAGAGGTTATTCCCGTAGATGTTCGGCTATAACAACAACAACAACAAATTCAGTGCAATGTCACATGTGGTGTCTGGGGAGGGTAGTGTATACCCAGACATTACATCTACCTTGAGAAGGTAACGAGACTATTTTCAATAGACCTTGACACAAAGAAAGATGAAAAAGAAGGCCTGATAGACTCTCGGCTCAAAAGAAAAATTGTTACTACATATAAAAAGAGTATTCTTTTTTAAATTTACTAATAGAAAAGGAGTGTCACATAAATTGCAACAGAGGAATATTATTCTTTTTGGGCTAGAACTAGATTAACAGAAAATCTATCACATAAAATTGGTCACTGTGAATAATAAGACGTCGTTTGGACATGATTTTAAATCATGATGATTTGAGGTTGAAGTTTTGTTTGGACATGCAATTTGAATTTCTTAAGTTGTATTTTTTTTCTCATTGACACAAAACCCTCACAAGTTGTGAAAACCATCAAAATCTTCATAATTCTTATGCAATCTTAACAAATGAGCAAGTCATAGTTCATATTAAAATTAATACGCGGCTAGAAGACCTTTCTAAAAAATATAACATCAATTGATCGAACTTTAGTTCAATAAAAAGGAAAATTGAACAATTATCCCAATGGAAGGAATTGAGTTCCAATGAAAAAAGAATTTCATCTTGGACAAATCTATCCAATACAATATAAAGTCGATCAATTAGTATATATCTACTAACTTATGGATCTTTTTTTACAAATATAAACTTATAGGTCAAGTTTTATATTTTAAAAAAATTGAAATCATGATTTGAAATCTCAAATCACACATTTTTGGATGATTTAAAATTTTAAATCATGACATAAAATTAAAGTGAAAATTATGTCCAAATTATATAAACAAACAGTTATTTAAAATCAAATTATAAAATCATGATTTAAAATAGAAACATCTTCTAAATTATTCCAACTGAGTCATGAGTTATAACTTTAGAAAAGACTTTACAAGTGGAGCGTTGTTAGCCAAGAAGGGTAAAATCAGCTGAGGATTAGTCCACGTGGCATATACACTTGGCTCTGTTGGAGCTCTACAAACCAAGAGTAATGCCAGCTTGGTTTACATACTTGTCTTCTACTATATTAAGTAGCTGCTCCCCTCAGTCTAGGGGTGCCATCATACGATATATACCGATTATCATATTAAAATTTTAAAAAATTATATTATAATTTTAATATTATAGTATTTGATATGTATTTTAAAAAAAAAATTGATATTCGATATGGTATTCGATATTAATAAAAAATATATCGAAATATCAAAGTATATAATTACATATATAGTTCATATATATTAGTATTATAATACTAACAAATATATAAATACGTATTAGTACAATATTAATTAGTTGCACATTGACATTTTGATTGAAATACATTTTTTGTGTAATTGATTTATAAAAGGGATTACTTGTGCTTTCTTTTGAATATATTTACATTTATAAGGTGTTAGTACAATATAATTGAGATGTTGCTGGAATATTCAAAGTCGTAATCTGTATTATATGAGTATATGTAAGTCAAAGTTGAACAAACTATGATATCGATTAACCGTATCGCAAATATTAAAATCGAACTTAAAAATACGGAACCATACCGAATTAATTTGATATAATAATAGTATAATATTTTAAAAACTAAAAACCGAAATTACGGTATCGAAATTTTTAATACCGTACCATACCCATCCCTACCTTAGTCCCCTCATCCCTGATGCCTTCTAACCGAAGCAACCTGTAGCCAACCTTTCTATTTTCATGATTTCATTCAGAATCCCCTTATATTTTTTACTCCGTCTTCTAATTTAATTTTAGGCGAAAAGGTCAAATATATCTCTTTACTTTAGTTTATTAGTCAATTTTACCCTCGATTAGCGAAAGTAATCAAATATACCCTCTCATTACAAGTTGGGGCCAAATATACCCCTAACGTTAGCAAAGTATTCAAAATATCATTTTTAAAAGAATATTATGAAAAATTGAATTTTTAATTAAAAAATCTTTAAAGTATTTTAAAAAAAAATAAAGTGTCCTAAAATTATTTTTTTAAATCTGGATTAGTTTTAAAAATAAATCTGAAAAATGATTTTAAAAAATATATTTTCCAGATTTTTTAATAAAAACATTTAATTTTCCAGAATATTGTTTTTAAAAAAATGAGTTTTATAAAATCAATAAAATAATAAAATACAATTTCCAGTTTTATTTTAATTAAAAAACAATTTTCCAGATTGTTCTTAAAAAATGATCACGTAGGCACCACATAGAATAAGTTAAATGCTACATGTCACCCAAATTATATACATATTATATAGGAAAATACACACTAATACGCCTCATTTTTAACATATTATATATGAATTTAACTTATTCTATGTAACATTTAACTTATTCATTGTGGTGTCTGCGTGACGATTTTTTTTAAAATAATCTAAAAATAATTTTCTTATTAAAACAAATCTAGAAAAAATGACTTTTATTAAAAATATGAAATTTTCTTGATTTTATAAAACTCATTTTTTAAAAAAAAATATTCTGAAAATTTGATTTTTTTATTAAAAATCTGGATTTTTTTAAAATCAGTTTTTCAGATTTATTTTAAAAATTAATCCAAATTAGAAAAAAAGATTTTTTGGACACTTTATTTTTAAAAAAAATACTTTACATTTTTATAGATTAAAAAAATTATTTTCCAGATTTTTTAATTAAAAAAACTAATTTACCAGAATATTTTTTTAAAAGGGTTTGAATACTTTGCTAACGGCAGGGGTATATTTGGCCCCAACGTGTAACGAAAGAAATATATTTGACTACTTTCGCTAATAGAGGATAAAATTGACTAATAAATTAAAGTAAAGGAGTATATTTGACTCTTTTCCCTTAATTTTAAGATATATATATATTTATAAAAGTACATCGTAAAATTTGTCTGAAGTGCTAGTACTCCAAGCTTTAACTGTGAGTAATGCAAGGTTCAAATCGTAATTACACCATTGAACGTTCTTTTGTTCTTCTAGTAGGTCGGTTTATTTTACCGTACAACTGAGAGGGATTTTTCGACCTGCCAATCAGGCTGGCTTGTCTCGGCATCTTTCTTCCTTAACAGGTGAACACCATTTCATTAATGTTCAAGCTTTATACAAAACAAAATTACTTGTTACATATATTTCACCTCATCTGCTACCAGAAAAGTCTCGCAATAACTTCATTTATTCTATAAATAAGAAAACTAAATCAATCTATTTTGTCCATTCATCTCAAAAGAAATAAAATATATATCTCACACTCCTACCAGCTTCTTTGGCTACATGCTGTTGTCTTGTATTTTTATTGTTATTGAAGGAAATTAATCTCATTATTTATTTCATTCCCGAGATTACAATTTATATACAAGTGTACAAGATCAGTATGATTAATATTAAGGAAGATTTATCTAATCATATCCTAACCATCCTAATAATATTAATCCTAATTATATAATAATAAATCATATCCTAATCATTCTAATAATATGAATCTTAATTATATGATAATAAATACAATTACATTGGTGATTTGACATGATTGAGATAATTTTAGATTGGATCCATAATTATTTTAGCAGTCCCCCGTAGTCTTAACAGGAGATTCTCGTATGCTGATATTGTCCCTGAAATCATCAAACAGTATGCGCGGAAGACCTTTCGTGAAAATATCTGCAATTTGATAACGGAAAGGTACATGGAGAACACATACTTGTTCACGTGTAACTTTTTCACAGACAAACAAGATATCCATTTCAATGTGTTTTGTATGTTGATGCTATACAAGGTTACCTGATAAGTATATCACACTCACATTATCACAATAAACAACATTTGTTTTCTCAATCAAACAATGGAGTTCTAAAAGAAGATTACAGAGCCAACATGATTCAGCGACCACATTAGCTATCCCTAGGTATTCTGCTTCAGCGCTTGACCGAGAGATTGCCGGTTGTTGTTTCGACAACCATGAAATGAGGTTGTCTCCCAAATACACACAATAACCAGAGGTGGAACGTCGTGTTTTTGAAGGGCAGGCCTGCCCGGATACTTTCCAGCGAAGTCTCCCACAAGTATGTAGCCCCACTTTTCAAAGACCACGTCGAAATCAGAGTCGTTGAACTCTATAGGGCCATCCTGAATGGAATCCGGAACAAAATGGAGTTTCAGCCCATTTGACGTGTATCGGTTTCCTTTGAATAGCCTATTCCAGGCCGTGGGTTTCTTCGGTGGGTCAATTGTCTTCTAAGAAACCGGTGGGTCCTCCCAACTAGAATCCTCTGATGGGGAACTTGTGTCCACCGAGCCAAGTGTACATGAAGTTGGACTTGATGCTATTGGCGTTGCAGCCTTCTTTTCCAGATATCCCGACCTCAAATTAAGAGGGGCAAACTAGTTTCCGTTTCGGAATTCGGAACCGCATGGGGTGGACGGCCAACCGTATCCGCATTCGGTATATCCTCATTAATAAGAACAGTTTCGACTCTTTTCGTGAGCTCAACCGAAGCCGCCACCATTTTTATTGGCAGGGGTGAAATGTTTCTTTTTTCCCTTGGCCATGGAAAGCACTTAGCCAAAAATAAATGGCAAGATATTTGGGTCCGTCAGCCTATGACTCATGAAATGACTTTACATGTGGAGGTCCGAAGGAGGCAAGAGTAGAAGAGTGGTGGAATAGCCCACTTGGGATGCACACTTGGGACCGCCAGCATGGGTTGCGGCTCTTACATGCAAGCCAGTTTTACTTTTTACTAAATAAATAGAGGAGATTTGACGACTTCAAGCAAAAGATGCAATAAGATGACAACTTGTACTAGTAAAAGAGGCATTAAATTAAAATGACAACTTGTGGTTTACTGCGTATATGTAGCGAAGATCTTATCTTCCTTGACTTGCTATAAATGACTCAACACACCAAAAAGAAAACCGTATTTATATATAAATGAAGACGTAGAAGATTTCAGTTTGTCTGTAGAAGTAAGGAAATTGGACGTGGTGCCCATGATCTCTTCAAAATGGCATCGTTATCTCTTAATGAAATTGTAAGTTAATATGGTAAAATTTATGTGCACCGGTTGTTTACACTTAATTTAGTTAAGTTAATTGTGAAATACAAATTAGAATCTATTAAGGAGTCCTATTTTTATAAATATAAAATTAAAGGGAGAGTATCATAATAATGTAAGTATGAAAGTTTTAGGGTTGCTGTCAGTATTGTTTTTTCTCTATTTTCCGCTGATAGAAGGTGCGTATACACGGACATATATCCGTATATAACAAGTGACCGACTTTCATTAGGTTACTTACCATATTTTGTAGAATTCTTATAAAGTGTAATTATGATATTAATATTATCATAATGTTACCAGCAGCAATTCTTCTTGGTGATTTCATGAGAAGTTATGTTACTTTCTTAGTGATGCAACTGAAAAATTAATATACGTTATTATGCCAAAGCGATAGTATAGATTGAGAATTGTTTTTGCAGGTAAGCTTAGAATATTACTTGTTGCTAAGGAGAACAAATATATTTTTTTAAGTGGATTTTTCTTTATATTTTCATTGAGTATATCTTCTTCTTTTTCTCATCAATAATTCGTAGTAAGTTGCATCTTCTTTTTGTTGTACAATTTGTGGATAATGTTTTACATAAATAAATGTATGCCTATGGGTAGAAAAAAAGCTTGAGTTTTTCCCAATTGATTTCTGGGTCTTCTATAACTTATTGCTACTGCTCGTCAATTTACTTGACGTTAAAGTTAAGAACATAACGGAAAATAGCAAGATATTATTAAGTATTCATTATATTAATTATTATTTTAAGATCATTTGCAAACCACTAACTATGGTTAAGTACTACTAATTCTAATTAAATAAAATGACACATATTATTTATTTCTTGATCGGAGGTAAACATTGATGCTTCGTCATGTTACACGCGTCTAACCATGTACAATGCAGTTGCTATCAACCTAGTTCGGTATGACTAAAAAATATATTCAAAAGAAATAAGTCATGTTCTAACGTTTGGTTGTCGAAAAATATCTTTTTATGGAAATATTTCCTGCCAAAGGAGGGAAATGACTTCCTCTGGTAATTTTTCTTGATAGTTATCATAGTAAGTCATAACTTTATCTTACCAAATATATCAAGTCTTAGATATTATTATTAACATTTAATACTCAAATAATGTTATCCATTTTGGAAACTATGTTTCGAGAAAATACTTTTCAATTTCTGACAAAACATTAGAAGTATTTTTTTTTTTCAGGAAAGACTTAACAAGTGGAGCGTTGTAAGCCAAGAATAAAAGAGCTGGGGATTAGTCCACTTGGCATATACAGTTGGCTATGTTGGAGCTATATAAACCAAGAGTAATGCCAGCTTGGTTTAAGTAGACAGTCCCCTCATACCTCTACTTACTTCCATTTGCCTCTCTGTTTTTCATTCGGAATCCCTTACGTTTTTACTCCGACTTATTGTAAAATTTAACTGTGAGTAATGCAAGGTTCAAATCGTAATTACACCATTGAACGTTCTTTTGTTCTTCTAGTAGGTCGGTTTATTTTACCGTACAACTGAGAGGGATTTTTCGACCTGCCAATCAGGCTGGCTTGTCTCGGCATCTTTCTTCCTTAACAGGTGAACACCATTTTATTATACAAAAGAAAATTACTTTGTGAGGCACCTCATCTGCTACCAGCAATAACTTCATTTATTCTATAAATAAGAAAACTAAATCTATCTATTTTGTACATTCATTTCAAAAGAAATAAAATATATATCTCACACTCTTACCAGCTTCTTTCAGCAACTGCAATTGTTTGTATATAACCCATGTCTTCCAGAAGAATGAAAAGCAATATATTGTATACAAAAGATAACTTCACATATAGATTCAGTGTCCTCACAATAGTCTGTATTTTTCTTTCCATGTCTTGTTTTTGTGATTCCCTTACATCTTTGATGCCCTTTTGTTCTTGTTATTAATCACGTAGGTTGACGACCGTACAACTTTGCTGTGAGTGAACGTATCTCAGCATTTTTTTTTTTTGATAACTCAGGTCTCGAGGCGATTTGTGCCTCCATATCGCTAGTACATGCACAAGTACTGATACTAGGCTCCTGGGGATGATGGGACCGGTCCTTCAGCATCCCATCACCAGGTAAATCGCGGAATGTGCACCCGTGGTCAGTGTCTGCTTGCGTCCAACGGATCAATGCTACAAGATTGACCCCCTCAAAGGCTTGGCGGGGAACGAACCCACACTGCAACATGCCCGCGCGGCTTTTTTAGCGCCCAGGCTTTACCACAGGTATATGCCCCAGAGGACGATATCTACCGAGTTGAGAATTGAACCTGCGACCCGAAGGTCACAAATTTGACTCTCCGCCAACACGCTGGCCTCTTTGGATGTATCTCAGCATCTTTCTTCCTTAACAGGTAACATTTTATTACTGTTCAAGCTTTATAGTATATTGCACCTCATCTATTACTTTGTGAGGCATGGTCCTTTTAACACTTACTGCTCCACTAGGGGTTATAGAACAACTTGTGAAACATTGACGCACGCCCTTGGGGTTAGTTTGCTACTTTTTACTAAAGATGGAGTATACTAGCCTACTATAATTTAAAACTTTGTTTGGTTCGAACTTGATTAAACTAAAACTTAAAGAAAACAAGTGGTTCAAATGTTTGAGGAAGTCGATAAATAGAGCTACAATTTTTTCTTTCCAATTTCGTTATGTTTCTAGCTTATTTTAAGTTCCCACTTATGAAATCAATTAGGTATGTTGTTGTTGTCTAGCATATTCTAAGCAATTGATTTATATAAAATTATGATCTAGAGGATTTTCACTTAATTTGGGGAAAAATCGAAATCCAAACCATAATTTGGATTTTTTTGGTTTAGATTTTTGAATTATGAATTGATTCTGAAATAATTTCTAAAAATCGAATTTCGAATTGGACTTATTTGGGACTTTGGATTTTAGGATATCTAAAAATTTAAAACTTTTATACCTTATATCTTATATTTATCTCTACCGATCAAATACGAGTTTATTTATCTAATACTAATATCTTGTTTGGTCAATTTTTTAAAATCAACTTATTTTATAAAGTGATTTTCAGAAAAATACTTTTAGTGGGTTTGTATTTGTCTAATCAATTTGAGAACACTTTTGAGTAGCAATTAATGCTTTGATCAATTTTTAAAGTGTGTTTAGAAGTGTATTTTTGTAAAAAGTGTGTTTTAAAAAAGATACTTTTGGGGAAAATTTACTTTTTAGCTTTTGATACTCTTCAAAAATATTTATTTTCTCCTAAAAGTTTAACCAAACACCTCACTCTTTTCAAACAAGCACTTTTGGCCTCCCAAAAGCTTGATCAAACATGTGATAAGTCCAATATCGTACTATATCCGTCAATATACCATATTAGGCTAATAAATAGTGTAAACTAAGATCCATTCACTATCATCGTATTTTTATTGTCGAGTTGTGACAATGCTTCCTTAAGAAAGCATATTAATTGATGTTTAAATCGCACAGAGTATATACAGATTGTGATTCACTTGAATATAAACTATTAATAGAGTATGATCTATCAAAACCTGTCTTTACTTTATTTCAATTAGGAATTTCCTTGATAATGGATTCGAATGAAAATCTGATTTGAATGATTGTGCTAGGATTGAGATTATAAAAATAATTTGACATGAATACTTATTAGGATATTCTATTTTGTAAGAAGAAGAAACTCAACTAATAGGCTCAAAATTGAAAATTCAAAATAACCAAAACCAATTCCATCCGAAATAGAATTTTTTGAATCTAAAAATTAAATATTCAAACCAAAAATATCATATCCAATCCTAAACTGTCTAAACGTCCACCCCTATTCCTATATTGTTTATGAATTTCTTTATTCACAAGTTTATGAAATTACATCATTCAATCCAACTCAATTCCAAATTCTCTTTTTCAAAATCGATTTAAAATCAAAGAAGGTGCCCAATTATTGACCATCAGAAAATTAAGACATAAGATTGAATATATAGATCTTAAAAAGCAAAATTAATTTATCGAATAAAACTATTAACCACAATGTTCATATCATGTTCAACCATGAACTTAGATAAAGAGTTCTAGATAAACAGAGTCATAAGAGAAATATAGACATAATCCAAGAACTATAAATAGAGAAAAGGAGAAAAAAGATTTAACTCTGGAAAAAATATTCACATGGTCTGCTCTCAAAAAGTTATAAGGAGCTCATGTACAGTACCATTAAAGATACAAAAATCATTGATTCTAGTAGCTTTGGCTCAAATTTTATATATATTAAAAATCAATAAAATATGTACATACATTAAAGTTCGAACTCAGTAATGCAGATGATCAGTGAGTTCAATGACATCTCAAGCACATTAAATTTAAATTTTAAATCCGCTTCCGACAAAAAGTGATCTCTGGGTTGCTTGCTCAGTGCCTCCTTTTATGAACTAGAATGAAGACAGCTTTTTATAAAGCTAAAACACTTGGGTGTCTCAAAATCTTTCTAACAGATGTAGGAGTTGTCCAACCAGTGTAGATTCAGTAGCCTTCTTCAAAGGCAAACAACGGTGACATGCAACACAACGCCCGTGGCATAAGGCAAAAATTGATCATCCCTAAGCTTAAGTTGGCGTTATAGGGCTAGAAGTGGGGAGAGGTGATGCATGCATGGCCTCCCTCGAAAAAGTATTTAGTCGTTTGTAGATGTTCGACTTCCTTGCTCTGGTGGGATGTTTGCATGTTGTAGGAACTATCCATCCATCCATCGGTTGAAGACTGCTAACTTGTCTAGTCATTAGTCAAGCTTCTGGAAACTAAAAGTGCTGATTGAAAAACAATGTCACTTACTTTAGCTAAGAAACGTGATTGGTCTCATCTAATTGACCTTATGTTTAAAAAATTTGGTGGATCCATATTGCAGCCTGACCTTGTGTGCGACTCAAAATGAGAGAAACAATGGAAATATGTGTTGGTAGCAGAAGTTGAGGGCAGATAGGCTCGGCTCGGGACTAGACTTTTATTTATAGTTCGCAGTCAGAACGCCAACAATTGGAGAAGTTTTGAGGCGGACGCAATCCGTAACGACAAAGTAAAACTACGTTGTTAAATAAAATTGAAATGTTATTAAAATCCATCATAACAAATAATTAACATTAATTATCCATTTAGATAATTTTAATTGTAAAATGAACCTTTGTATGTCCTTAGAAATTTGATTAAAATATTGGCGAAACACGAGCATTTTCTCTGTTAAAGCACTTCTTTGATAATTCAATTTTTCGAAGTGTTTCTCAGCTATGTTGCTCGGATAAAAGGTGATATGAGTGCGGATCTGGATGTTAGATTTGTCATCTCAAAAATTTAGGATTTGATGATATGGATCGAAGTATAGATATGACTGTTGGAATATGATCAATAAATATATACGAATAATACATATGACAATTAGGGGCCATTTGGTTCAGGGGATTAGGTAGGTTATCCGATTAAAATTTTGAAATTAAATTTATTCCATGTTTGGTTGGAGTCATTACCTAAAATCGATATTATTTTTATACCAAAATCATGGTATAATTTATTCCATATAAAAGATGGGATGGGTTATCCAGACTACAATCATGATTTTAATCCCAGGACTGTAATTTTAGAATATCTAGATTTTAAACAAGAGTTTAACAAAGTGACCTAAATGCATTACAATTACAAAATTATAAATTGATACAAGTATAGTATCACTCCTCCGTTCCGATTTATGGGACATAACTTTAATAGATATGGAGTTTAAAAAAGCAATGACTTCTTTAAAAATTTGTGATCTTAAACATAACATAATATTTGTGATGTGTTTGTTATTCTCAAAGACTTCATTCAGCTTGTTAAAACTCAATTCTCAGCCTCAATAAAAACCTTCCGATAAAATAATGGATATGGATTCTTTAACTCTCTTTGCACTACTCTCTTTACTTCTAAAGGCATCACACATCAAAGTAGTTGCATTCACTCACCACAACAGAATGGTGTTGCACAAAGAAAACATACACTTACTAGATGTTGCAAGAGCCTTGAAATTTCAAGCATCTGTGCCTATGAAGTTTTGGGGTGAAGCCTTGAAACATACACTAAAGTGAATTTTAGAATACAAATACATTAGTTACTGGATTCTGCCGAACCAGTAAACGGACTTGTAACTCCGCCCGTGTATGACATAAATCGCAAATCAGACGTGATACCCAATCAACTTGTACTTCTTGGCATAGGTATAGTAAAAGCATTCAAGTTAGGTTGGCCAAATCTTGTGCAGATCACACACTCAAAATCGTGTCAAATCAATACGATTGCAACAAAATATTTGAAGAATTCAAACATACCTTCTGAAGATAATCATATTTGAGGACTTTAGCCAAACAGATTTGCAGAAAGATAATCATATTTGAGGACTTTAGCCAAACAGACCTGCATTCTGCAAATACACTGCTGACGGGCAATTTTTGCATGTCTTGATTTCCAGGCTGGCCACCATTCGGGTTGCATCACCCTAGTGTCAAGACTTCAATGAAACTTACAAGAGAACTTGCAAGACTTCAATTAGAGAACTGGTAACACACTGAATTAGTGTACACCACAAACACCATGAGTTCTGACATGACCTCTAATTTGTAAAGTCATTTAGATGATAGCATTAAATACATTTTTCGAGACGCTGCACCAGTATCTCTTTATTTATCCTTACAAAACTTTTCAGTGTTACAACCATACCAGGAAGACAACATACAAGAGAAGACTACACAATAGTACTCACTAGTTAGATGCAGCCAGATATAACCTCGAAGGACATATCCCACCCCTATAGGAGTGGCTGCTCTGCTATATTTTGGGAAGGCTGTTATTTATCTTGAGCTTCTATCTGATACGTGATGCCTTCAGTGTGTCTAAGACTAGAGAAAATTCAGCGTCTCCCTCTGTTGTCCACAATCCATGTGGGTTGGTGCAATGTTATTTAAATTCATTTCCATCTCATTTGCTTCTTTGTTCTTGATGGTACCTATCTGTAAACACACTAGTCATTCACACAGATGTACCAAAATATCCAACACAGATCACTCTAATATATGTTTAGTGGAACTGCAGCTTTATCAGCAACACTTACCTCATCCTCAAGAACTTTGTTCTCTTCTATCAGCAGCTTTTCCTGCAGATTAAGAGTCTCCAGTCAAGTCTTAGCACGCAAACAATGTAACACCATAAATCCCGTGTCCAGAAAATGCTAATACATGGGGTCACACAAATATTTGCATAAACTTCAGTTGATAAATAGGATTCTATTAAAAAAATTATAAAACTAAAATAACTGTAGACAGCATGATGCCAATCTGCTAGTGAACTTGAAGAGGCAAACTAACTCCATGATTTACTCAATTCCATACCAAATCCCGCATTAATGCAGTTATCAGGGGGAAAAATCAGCCTAGAGTAGGGAGTTAGGTTGACGTCAAATGATAGCAAATCCTTTTTCCTTGTCCACATGATCAAGTATCTGGCTACTTCAGAAAAGTGTGCCATTTCTGGAGATTGGGGAATCTTGATTAGAACACTCAGCTGAAGCACTCTTTGACATCAAGATAGCACCTCCCTATACACACAACGTAGAACATCGAAAATATTGCTCTAAAATATTCCTTTTTGATAACCAATTTGAAAAACTTCTGTCAAATTAATGCATTCTGCAGTGGTCTGGACATGAGAATATAATTCTGTTTGTTCAGACTAGCAGTGGGAATCGTGACCAGGGAAAATCCAAATCTCTCATGTGGATTTTGTCGAGAGAGGACAAAGGCATGCAACACTACTCCTTACTTGAAACTAAGGATGAGTACCGCATTTGAGGTACCATCTGAAAATTCAGAAAAAGGTTTTTACAACTCAATGCTCTGGAAGATGATTACGCTGATGAAACTGAAGATTAGCTTTGCCTATATTGATAGACATTGAACAGAGAGTTGAGAATCAGGGAATAAAAGAGACAAGGACGCATCCATTGATTCAATGATGGAGACATATAATACCAAGTATAGTGGGGGACGCTTCATGAATTTTAAGGTCTCGAGCTATTTCTGCAATAAGAATGATAAGCTCTTCAACTCATCATATGTTCAACGTATCTTTTTTGCAATGTTCTCATATCCCCTCAATCAGTTTATTATAAGTTCTTGACATCAGGAAAATCCACGCATGTGAAGGAAGAAGCAGCTTTGCCATATTTACGAAGTGCATCAACTAATAATGAGATTGATCACGAAGCAGCTCAATAAAGACAGCGCATACTATCTGAGAAATTAAACAAATCTGCTCAGGGAAAATGGAGACCTACCTTGTCATGAAGATTCTTAATTGACTCAATCAACAAGTGTGTCTGTGTAAAACAAAACTAGTTAGCTGTGCTCATACCACTCCAATGAAGTTACATCAGTCAAACAGTAAAAAATGCAGATAATTAGAAAAGGCGGCAAAAGATAAAACTAGCATGCATGGATGTAGGATTGGATAAAAATAATCAGACCACTAGGGGATTTTTTGTAGGGTTTCGATGTCTTAGAAATACAACTGATGTAGCGCTGCGCCGACAAGACTATTTCAGCTTTAGGTACCCCTAATGTAAAGCTCTAAGCCATAAAAAGGCAAGTTGGTTTTATAGAATAGCTGGAACAAATCCGTGTATGAGTAAAGAAAGGTACAGAGTAATGTGGAAAGCCCAACCTTTGTAAATCTGGTTTGTGTCAAAGCAGTCTCGACTTGGTTTTCCAACTGTACAAGATCAGCAATGCTGAGATCATCAACATCAGGCTCCTCGAGTTGCCTGTCAAATTGAGGATCAGTGCCATGCTTTCAAAGGGAAACTCAAAGAAAAGAGCAGCAAAAGGTCAGTACTTTTCCACCGTCTGTAGCAGTTCTTCCATTGTCATGAAACTTGCATATTTTGATTCCTGTTTCCATACAATGATAGAAGAATTTCAGCAACTGGAATTGTATTTAGTTTAGTCCAGGCATATTGCTAACTCAGAATGGACTGATTATAGCTATTACTAGTAAGTTGCATGATGTATGTAACTGAACAACTGTCGCACCACTTTACTGGTTTTGACAACATATGACCCATCTTTAGAAAAACACATTCCAGAAGAAAGAAAAGCAATATATTGTATATGATGTAAAATGACCATCCTTAATTACTTCACATATAGATTTAGTGTCCTAGAATCATGCATTACACGCCACAAAGTCGCCTGCAAAAATTTGTATCAACTTAACATCTATGGATTTGCTTTTAGGTATCCACAAAACTATATAAACATTAAAAATTTGATGTGGTACATAGCCAAGGAGTTGGTTTCAAGTTACCGAAGAACTATAAGAACATTACTCATTTAGTCCTAATTATATTTATCCATTATACAGTAACTCTGTCAGGAGATAAGAGGACAGTGGAGTCAACTACGCATGTACCTCTTTGTCATCGACTTCTGCAGAGACATTATCTTCTGCTTTCATGTGGTTGTGATATCGGTGAATAATATCCATCGGACTGAAACACATATATCATTGGTCATTAGTGTGTAATCCAATATAATACTCAAATAGGAAATGGTCTCCACAATATAAATTTCCAACTTGAGGAAGGAAGAGTAATCCGTGTAGTTGAAAAACACAATGCATCAGAAATTCCCAAGTCCTTATAAAATATGTTCTCAGCAAATTTGTGGTTTCTCTTAAATTTCGATCATGCATTAGGACTGCTCTATCAAAACACAATTTCATTGGGCAATAGAGTAGGAATATTACAACCACTACTAGAGTACTAGCCTATCACTAGAAAAGCAAGAAGTGTTGGAAACAACATGAACAAGGATAACTCACTTAGCTATAAAAACAACTATAGATACTTCCCAATATCAAAGAATTGTAGCATGTGAACACTCCTAAATAAGAAGAGCCATTGAGTCAAACTACTTGGACAAGAGAGAGACAAGATGGTTCAGGAAATCGTTTATAGGTATCCAAACACACCAACTTGGCCAAAGCTATCCTGTTACCCTTCAACAACTGGGGGATTTAGACTATAACGGGAGTCTAGATGGTGACTGAACAGATTTAACAATCGATCATTAATCAAGCAAATACACCTCAATGAAAATCAGTTGAGAAGTAGATAAGAATATCCATATAATAAAGTCCTCCCCACCGGTCAACGATCCTTCTCGTGCGCTGATCCTTGATAAGATACTCCGAAGAAGAAAAGATGACACGAAGATGGTTAGTTGCAAGGTGACTGACAGAAAACAAGTAGTTTTTAGGAGGAAAATAGAATCTATCATGAAGAATCCGGGATGAGGACATAGACCCAAATGTGAAAGAGGTAAGAGAGTGTCATCTGCAATGTTAACAAAATCTTTGATAGGTAAAGGAGGCAAACAGAAAAGCTAAAGATCTTCTTTCTTTCGCGCATTCATTCCACTCTAGTGAGCTCCATTTCATTGAGATACCATATAGGGTTTGCCAAAAGCTCACCCATATCCGTCAGCTAGTTAGTTGGGATGAGTTAAACAAATCCTTATTGACCACGCCGCTCCATTTGTATCTATCAATCTAAAATTTAAAGATATAGGATTCCAATATCTGAAGAATGACACCACTAACGAGTTTAATCTCAACTAATTGGTATAATTTTAGATGGATCATTTACTTCCAGTGTAGTATATTCTTAACTGGTGTTTATTGATTCGAGAGATTTAGAACCCTCTTGATATAATCTCCATCATCTTTACCTGTGTTACTTGCACTCTCAATCAGCTGTTATCGTTTCTGATACTGGCCACAAATTCGTAATATCATATATTCAGGATTAGAGTCACATTTTTTGAATTTGTTAAAATCATTAGACAAAAGTCCAAACTCTCCATTCTAACCAGTGGGAAGTTGATAATTCAATCTTCTGCTTGATTAAAGTTCCTGTCTCATCCTAAGGAAAGGAAGGGCAAAAATAGGACCATTGCCTGCCGCTTCCCAAATCCAAAAAGATGATATGGATAAGAAATGTTAAATCATTAGACAAAAGTTCTACATGTCACCGGCGTTCTCCATTCCAAATATGGATAAGAAAACCTTGAAATTTTTCTAAGACCAATTCAGTCAAATTTGAACATGTGTTCTAGTGATTTCCGTCTATAATCTCCTAGAACCAGTGGTTTGTATAAAAGTGGTCAAAACTTCATCTCTTAACAGTTGAATAACCTTTTAGCATAGAAGTGTCACTGATTACTTTGTTGCTCTTGCTGTGTAAAGGTGACTTGCAGAAAAAAGACCAGATTCCCACCCAATAACAACTGATAAATGATCCATATGAGATAAAGATCCTGAACATGAATGAGTAACAAAATAACCAAAAGCCCGACAGAATAACTAGAACCACACACTTTTAAGAAGAAAATCCTGATTTCAGAGCATCAACTGGTGCGAACTGAGAAATAAAGGCAGGACAAAAATAGTCTAATTATACGATGATAGGCAATAGGTGTATAATATGACATTAGAAGATCACAGTTTACAAGAAGCATAGCCCATATCAACAACGTCTATTATCTGCGTACATAGATTTAAACGTGATGACGCTCTTCAAGGCATCTTTGTGGTCTCCAGGATCCCCAGGTAGCTTAGCATGACTAGTTTCGTTCAAAATTCCACTTGCCTTGAGAATGTCTATAGTAGAGCATGGTTCTCCAGGTAGCTTAGCATGAATAAATTCAGTTCAATATGTTGGATGCTTTATTTATTTAGAGCATTCTCTGCAAGTGAAAAGTCTCATCGGAGCATTCTCAATAAGAACTAGAAAACATACTAGATGCAGATACCTAAGGACAGCAAAACTTGAGCATCACAAACCGTCAAAAAAAGGATAAGAGCTTCCCCTCTATTCAGCTTCTCCAGTCATTAGCTCAAAAGTTGGTCTAAGATTGACTTAAAAATTGTCTAAGGATACAGCGAGATAATCCAGGTGAAATAATGTCTCGACTTTGATGAAAATGTCATATGCATCAATTTTTGATCTTCCAAACAAGGAAAAAGAAGTTCATCAACTTACTAGCATGAATAAATAACAGAACCCAGCATTTTACACTGTAAAATAGTTGATCTGGTAAACCCAGTCATAAACAAAATACAGGTTATCAAAGCCACCAAATTATACTAGTTGGCTATTTGAGAAACTATAGGTCGACCCAGTCATAAATAAAATACAGGTTATCAAAGCCACCAAACTATACTAGTTGGCTATTTGAGCATGATAATCAAAAGTTGGTTTTCTATCAATCGAAGAGTCAATTCTCTTGGGGAAATAAGAAACCTTATCTTTGTGCCAGACAACATGAGTGAAAAAAGGGCAAGAAATGCTAATGAAAGAACACACCACGAGTTCCTTTGAGAGTATTAGGAGGTGGAACTGTATTTTTGAAAGAGAATCAAAAGGGTAATCGGTTACTAGGTAAAAGATGGAATCAGAAATAGGGAAACCCATGGTTATTAGACAAACAAAAGTACTGAAATTCTGTGCAAAGAAGAATTGCAAGGTTATAGTAACCCAAAGCAGAGGCAATCTGAAAGGTAGAAAATAATGCAGTGTATTGCAAGGAACAGGAAGTCAAGGTTAAATGATATAGTTTGCCTCGATTTGGTACCGCTCTCGCGGCCCGCACCGAGCTTGTGCTTTGGTTCAGATCACTGCTTACTTACTTGATTTGCCCCCTTTTTTTTAAGCAAAGAGGCGAGGGTTGCGCCTTAGCGCATCCCTTTACTTGCTCGGATCAAACCTTATTTCATGGTATTTACATGAGGATCCTCTTTAAGAAAGTTTCCGATTTTTCATTTTGTTTTAAGGCCCCATCGACGAAAGAACAAATCGGAAAATAGTAAATTTGCAAATCGGAAAATAGTAAATTTGATGACTATTCATTTTATACGGTATTGCAGTCTACAACTCGCCTGCATGAAGCCGGAATCGCTAGTAATCGCCGGTCAACCATACGGCGGTGAAACAAGATAAATGTTCATTCTTGACCTTCAAATGAAAGAATGTAAAAACCTACCAATAATGCTAGCGCCAAGGAGCTTCATGGTCAATGATCTGCTGCTATGCCCATGAGCAACTCGGGTAAGAGCATAGACGGATCTAGAATTTAAACTCTAGGGGTTAAGTTATGAGTTCATATCTACTATTTACTATAATTTTAATAAAATTTACCCATAAATTTATACACCGCATTGGAAGTTTGAACCGCATTGGAAGTTTGGGGTTCAATTGAACCCCTAGTTATAGTGCTCCATCCGCCTCCGTTGAGATGAATACATAAAAATACCACAACCAGTTGCGCTCCATCCGCCTTCGTTGAGATGAATACATAAAAATACCACAACCAGTTGCGGAGCCAACCTTGTCCAAGGATGTCAAATGACACTCCTTCGCTAGAAAATTATACTATTTAGATACGTAGAAATTATGTTTATTCACCAAAAAAAAGATTTCTTTGTGTTTACTTTATATCTTCACTCCCCTTAATAAAAAATTCTGGCTCTGCCACTAACCACAATCTTATAACAGAAGGGGCACCATGAATAGTTGACTTGTCTAAATCAATATTTCATATGAGCAATGACCATGATGGCAATATTGTTCCCAAAGTCCCACATCTTTGGATATCTCATTACATAATCTAATTGTTCACCCCGTACCCTACCAAAAAGAGAGTATGACTATGAACATACATTATCTAATCTAATACCCCAGGTTGACGGTGCCTTATTTAGGGGGATAGACTGGAGCCTTGAAAAGCAACATTGAGAGGATTATAACAACTCCTAGTAGGAGGACTCAATATGAGTATGTCAAATGATTTAAAGATAAAAGTTGTTAATGCCTAACCAAATTATGTGACAGAGCGATCATATGACCTAACCATTCCAAATCACCCAATCAAGGTTAAGGCTCACCTAATGTTGTTATATATCGACACTTGTAACCTACCTATTTCACACCCCTATTAACTCACATCACCAATCAAAGGTAATGACTAATTGGCATTGTCATCGATGAAACCCACACCAAAATACGAAGACTTATTGGACTCCGAGTGCAAAATGCAATTAAAGACTTGTTTACTTGAGCCAAAAGAGGCGAATGGAAAATAAAGGGGTTTTATATAGGTACTTAACCAAAAAAGGATTAGTAAAAGCACAATCAATTATATAATGGTGGCGAATGGAAAATAAAATGAGTGGTACTTAACCAAAAAAGGATTAGTAAAAGCACAATCAATTATATAATGGTATAAACCAAAACATAATATAATGAAATATCCAAGCTAAAATGGTATCAATCAAGTTCATAAACTATTTCAAATTCAAATGTAAAATTAAGCAGAGATAGCCATACTTTTAAATCCAATTTAGTTATCAATTGTCTCAAACTAAAATTTCTATTTTCTTACTCCTATTCAAAAAACACAACAATAAGAAACCCAGTGTAATCCCACAAGTGAGGTCTGGGTAAAATGTGGCAAGAGGATTCACACAAACCAAAGGAATAGACTATAGCGAGACCCTTTCAATTTCTGTTTATGTCAGAGGTACCCAAAGCTAGAACTATTCCATAATAGACTCTTGTTGACGAGTCGAGGGGGCGTGCCATATAGATGTAGCGCTTGCAAGGCAATTCAGACGACACTAGCTAGGTTAAGCCAGGGTCGTTTTGACTTCAGAATAGAATGGCGATTCTTGCCCCACGTCGAGACTCTTTCGAAAGTGAGATGACGAAGAGAAAGGCTTGGAAAGGGATCAAATCGCTCGGCTAGGGCGCGCCCGAAGATCTTTTCAAGCATAAATATTGTAGTGAAATCTTTGTGATTGAAGTTCGCTTCTCCAGAACGTCAATCGAAAAGATTTGACCGAGCACCCCTCTAACTAACCGAAGCAACCCCCAGAGTTGATCAGAGGCGTCGATACAGAGTCACGTCAGCTCTTCTATTCGAAAGAGCAAACAAAGCAGCAAGAAGAAAGCGTACCCAAAAATTGGTTTTCCCGAAAAAGTCGAAACGATATGACTTATGATACATAATGGGAATATAATCTTTTTCTTTTATTAGGAACCGAATCCGAAAGAGACGCATATTTTTTACTTTGACCCAGTGAAAAATAGGCCATTTACACCCTTATGGCTTGCATTTGGGGAAGTACAATGGCCTCCTCAATAGTCAACAGCTCCCTGGGCCTCAACACCTTTTTGGTCATGCATGTTGACCAAGAAAGACCACACTTTTTGGAGACTTTTTTTCCTAATTTCAAGAAATTCAGATCTATTCTCCCCCAACAAACAACCCATTTATGATCAGGGTCCCCTGGTTGACATAAAGTTTCAACATAAAAAAATTCGATCAGGTTGATTATTTCGAGAGCGTATATCACACCACACCTGCGTTACGCAGCCTTACCCTTACCTTTGTAGAGAGGTTGTTTCCTATGGACCCTCGGCAACCCTCCTTTATCCGGGCTCGGGACCGACAATGTGAACCCTCCTATTCAAAAGACATTCATCAATAAAGTTTTCTTTACGTAGATACATAAAACCAATCGACAATGAGATGCATTTCTCAGCGTGTAATGCCTGCACTGCAACAACACGTATGAAAAACAAAAGCATGGGTTGTAGCACGTCCAAAGGCTCATGTATGCCTCGAACACCGTTAATATTAGAACCTAGCTATTGAGTGATTGTGTTGTGAGAATAAGAAAAATACCTTTAAAAGGCAAAGGGATGCCAACTTCACATTATATAGATGAGAAAAGATCCAAACTCCATATCCCTGATATATCCATGATCTTTTTCTATAAAGCTAAGGCCACAAACTTTTTACCATCACTTTATTATCAAATTATTATATATTTGAAACTCTCTAGTGTTGGCTCACATTGTCTGATTGGTTTTATGTATATTTGAAACTCACTTTATGCAACACATTAATCATTATTCTCCTCTAGGCATATTAATGTCGTATACAACCAATAGTATCGGACAAGAATGCAACTGTGCGATTAAGCAACGGTATCTAATCCTTCAATTACAAATAGGAAGATACCTCTCACAATGAGTTGGATTACGTCATTCTTGCTTTCAACTAACTAGATGAGTTGAAAGTGGTAGATACCTCACAATGAGAAGGATTACTTCATTTCTTCAAGAGACTAGATGAGTTATGCACCCAAGGGTGTGGCCTAATGGTCAAGTTAATTGATCACCATGAGGTCTCAGATTCAAATCCCAACAGAAGACAAAACACTAGGTGATTTCTTCCCATTTGTTCTAGCATTGGTGGACAAAGTTACTAGATACCTTATCATGGTGAGAGATGGCAGGTATCGAACTAGTCGAGGTGGCACGCATGCTGGCCCGCACATCATGGTTATTAAAAAAAAAACTAGATGAGTTGTCATAGTAAGAAAATACACACATTGTTTGTATGATATCTTTGTAAAAGTGTTTTGAGCGTGTAACATGCTGTTATACCACAAATTTGGTTGACATTTTGAAAACCCGAATCCGATCGAAGTTGCATTTTAGTGCTCCCCTAACATAAAGGAGAGCTTTTTCTAAGTGGATCGCTTCGCGCAAGACATTGCTTAGGACCAACAGGTCACACGACAGGTGCACAATCTACTTTGCACGTTCCATCCATCAACCCTTCGCCTATCGGCTTAGCAGGCAAGCTACCTTGATCCATCTTCGACTTCGATTCGTTACGCTTAGAAGCTCCAACAAGCCCTAAAGTCTCTTGCTGCCTAAAACTCTACCAAGAGAGCGCTGCTTTACGTTTGATCCTATATCCTCTTTTCGTTAAGACCTTTATTTTCCCTTTGATTGGATGCACCTTAAAGCAGTAAAAGGTAAAGGCTAATGCTTTACTGATGTGTATTGATAAAAGTCATGCATACATATATACATCAATTTATTAAATCAGGGGATGATATTCTTCTAAGATTGATTGATAGAATCAGGGCATGATATTCCTCCAAGACACATTTAGCCGCGTAGCTGAGACTATGATCAAGCGTCTACTTTATAATGCCTATACTGCTTTTAGAGAACTTATAGCCTTTGGCCAAACTTCCAAAATCTGCATAAGTTTAAAGTTGATGTTCATTTGAGTTTGTTTAAGCAAACCTTGTAAAAATCCAAATTCTATGGTTCAGAGGTGTGTTTTCAAATTTATACCCAACAGTGGCCTAATGGTCAATGAAGTGAGACTGAAACTATGAGGTTCTAGTTTCAAAACACATTGATAAAAACGTTAGGTGATTTCTTACCATCTTAGTAGAGTTAGAGGATAAGTGCAATACCTAGTGGAATAGAGGTGTGACACCAAGTGGCCCAGACACCGCCGTCATAAAAGAAGTTATAATTGTTCCAACAAAACATCAAATTTCAAACTTTAAAGCAACTCCAATATTAAAGGATGTCTAAACGACTATGAATCAAGTTTGGAATATATTGGAGAAGCCAAGGATTGTTAAAGATCAAGTGTGCAGTCAAAGTTCAAGAGAAAAGGGAAAGGAATACAATACAATATGTGGTCCTCGACACTCGGAACCATGTTTGCTCTGCGTAGCATACATACCTTTGTTTAAGTTTTTTTATTTTTTTTAATTTTATTTTATACACACCACTCACACAAGAGGTGGTCCCTTGTTTACATCAATAAGTCAATTATTTTACCCAAAAAAGAACATTGAAATTGAAAACTACAATATAGTATACAGTGTTATCAAAAGCAAAAATCGCAAAGAATCTCTCATGTCAACTTGGGATTACAGCGCAAATAAAGCTTGGGCTTTAATGAGAAAATGTGCAATGGTGCAACAATACAAATATATATATGTGATATGTTTATCCCAAGCCAAGACTAATAATAATAAGCCTAAATACCAAATGTATGGACAAAGAAATTGTAAAAACATTGCGATAAAGTGAAATATCAAGTATCTAGTGTCATCTCTTCAAGAGAGGTTTATTGGCAAGGAAAAGTATGTCTTAAAACCTTGATGATGACACTGAAGCGCTTAAGCCATGAAGCGAGGCTCAAAACATATAAAGTGAGGCGAAGCTCTCAACATGTTTTGAGCCTCGCTTCATGGCTTAAGCGCACCTTTGACAAGAGAGAAGTTACTACAATTAATTGTAAAGCATTTAAACTATCAGAACAAAATTACAAGTAAATGACTACAAGTTTATGTATCCAATAAGTGACTTGATACATTTGCAGTTCAAAATTGAATTCAAGTTTACATAAAGAATCAAGAGTTTGCCCATCTTAAACACACTGAAAGTTTGCAACTGGGAACTTAACATAGGAAGTGAACCATATCATCCAAAATTGTTCATGATTGAGTAGCCTCCAATCCATTCTTGGTTTTATCAAAAAGTAACAATTCATGTGCAAAATCTACAAAAGGGGGAAGGGAGCAAAGTCTCTAAAATTATAAGAGAACAACAGTTACAAAATAATCTGATATCAAAAGAAACTTAGCATAGAGTGAGATATCTTAAGCATATATTTAAGTAATGATAAGACATGAGCCCCTAAAACATAACTAGACAAAAATTAGGTTAATATCGTTTGCAATAATTCTCAAGTCATCATAATGAGGGAATGACAACTAAAATATTTTTTATGGTGTAAGCACATAATAAAGTCATGGGGTTCTTCCTATTTCTAAAGCAAGAAAAAGAGGGGGGGGGGGGGGGGGGGTTATTTATCTTCCTTGGCAACCTTTTCTTGCGCTTCTAAATTTACTATTTAAATGTATGTACATGGTCAATCATCACAATGATGATCATGAATGTTAGGAGTTATTCAAAAATTTTAATTAAATATTCTTACATGGTAAAATAACAAAACCCACAAAAATGATTATAACAAGAATTTACAATGACTGTGAAAATATTTTATTAAGTTATCACTACAACTCATTTCTATTAATGTCATCACAAAGGAAATGACGACTTCGATGAGTTTGTAAGTCGAACAACAAGCTTAAAGTTCCTACTTAATCAAAACTCAAGTACTTGTTACCTTGTAAAGGAGAGTTCTACATTAGAAATCAAACACACTAATTTGCCGATATATATTCTACAAATTGTTCCAAATAAGTGTGTTACAACTGTGTTTTTATGAGCACATACAGCTTCAAATTAACTTCAAATACTAATTTTCTTTTCAAATATCAATCAATTAATGTCCTAACGCCAAACTTAGAAACGTGTCTCACCCAAGGACAATAAGGAACTAACAAGATGGAAAACAAACTATTTTGTTGGCTACGTTTCTTAAACAAAGTGGTAACTACTCCCTCCCTCCGTCTCTATTCAGTATGATTGGGTACGAAGTTTAAGAAATAAAGGGAGACTTTTGAATTTTGTGGTCTAAAACAAGTCAAATATTTGTGTGGTCATAGATATAAAGCTAAATTGTTACCAAATATATAAATTGGGATAGCGGGAGTACTTGATTTTTGGGACAAGAAACAAAAGTTGGTATGGGTCCAATTATAGTGACTTCCACAATCGGCAAAATCATACGAGAGAGAAAAAAAGGTGAACTCTAATTCTTTAATAAAAAGAGAATGACTAAACCAATCGAAGAGAGCAAGGTAAGTGACAAGTTAGACTACTGATAAATTATAGATTACATGATAGATTTTTGATGAAGAGAACCAGTGGCGAATATTATGTGTAAGGAAAGTGTCACGTGAAATCGTGATCACCTGACTAAACTCGAAACTCGGTATATTATGTGTATAATTCTTAAAATATGTCTAGTATTACCTTCTGGCACCCATGCTATAAAAGGCTTAGTGGGGCACTTGGTTGAAAACTAAATTATTTACTTGGAACCGAGGTTCAAGGATCAATCCCCACTTGATGCATTTTTTTCTCCTTTCTTTAGTAGTGTACCCATTTTCTAGATTCGCCTCTGAATAGTTAAATGAATCATTTTCTAAAAATCCTAGATTCGCCTTCGCCTCTGAATACTTTCCGGCTAAGGAATGGGAAATCTTTCTCCAGCTTAAATGAATCATATGATCCCCCACTATTCAACCCACAACTCCCAATATATGAGAAATCTAGTCACTAATCCTAAAAGAAAATTGTAGCTTCTTCATCGTCTTGTTTCTAAAGGATCAAACAATTTGACATGGTAAGATGAAGTTTGACCACAATAGAATCCATCACAGTCCACATTTATAAGACATGTTCCAAAAACACTTGAAATGATTTTGTTTGCATCAATTCAGATTATTTTGATACTATGTAACTATGACAAAAACGATAGTCACAAAAGTATGATAATTTTTTTGAGAGACGCTCAACAAGAGCCAAAGCGATTTGAAGATGGTGTAAGTCACTCATGGATGACAATTAATGGATTGTGGCTAGATGAAACTCGAATGTTGTTATCCTTGTATGTTTCAATATGTTTGTCTTACTTTCCCTTTTAGTCCGTTTAAATACCACAAGATTAAATGACATTTTGACACATTCTACATATCTTTAATTTAATACCACAAAATTCAAACTCTGCACCAACTCAAAACCAGACAAACAAATTGAAATAGAGGGAGTATAACGTAACTCAAAAGACAAACAATATTTGAATTGATGGCTCGACTGGATCCTATTTGTGCGTGTGTAGCGCACCACCTTTATAAGTGTAAGACTAAGAATCCATATGAATAAGTCTCCATTCTATTGTACTCCTCTTAGAGTTCCCGTCAAGCAAGCACGCAATCAAACTACCTTATATGTCTTTGTACCAGACGATAAAAATTAGTTCAATGCATAAGCAATTAAAGATTTTAGAGGATTTGCATTAGAGGCAACATCAGACTGAGGGAGGGAACCCAAACAAGACTAGTAACATTTACGGGTAATTGCCTTTTTATCTCGTCTAATTGCTCACAATTGTTGACGAGCCATGGGCTTTTCTCCATGTCGACATAGTTTCATCTTCACCAAAGTATAGCAATATCCACCATGTATATTAATGCAGGGTACAAATCCACCACAATAGTCACCTCAAGGTATTGTTCCCATGAGATATTGTCCACCTTTTGCGACTCCCTTATGCTCGTGAACTCCTTGGGTTCGGAATCTTGCTCTTGGACTTCCATGTGACAACCACGTCACTCGTAGCCCGGAGACTAGCCTGCAAGCTCTTCTTTGATGTATCAAGTTGTCGCGACTATAACATGCATCATCTTGGCCTCCAAGGCATTCATTCATTTAATGCAACCCAAATTCACACTGAGAATAACATTCATGTTAACCGTTGAGGCCACAGATCCCCTACGACGTGTGAGACAAGCATGGATAGGGTACTCTAGTGTCTCTAGTCGGTTGGCCCCCTCTCCCCATGTAACTAACTATTATTAATGTATATATTCTAGATAAGATACCTCCACACAAAGAAACCACCCCTTCCCTTGAGCTCTTAATTTTTCATCGTCCTAGTGAATGCTTCCACACATCCATAAACCACTGGGACAAATTCTTTCTAACTTCCGATAATCTCTCGGAACAAGTGCACTATACTCTCTTAGTACCAATGCGCTCTCCCATAAAAAATTCAATCTATGCTTCTTGTAGCCTGTCTTACACGTTAAGCCACTATAACCATGCTCTAATGTCACTTGGTTGCCATCCTAATCTTCTACATGTGCTATACAACACTCGGCCTTACTACCCTTCTAATAGATTATGTGTGCAACGCCAAATAATGGTGTCTCGACCTTCACCAAGCCTGTGGCAGAAAGCATTAGCGGAATGGTTGTGTTGTTTAACTAGCCAACAACACTTGGGATACAAAAGCAAGACCTATGAGAAACTAAAAATGAGGAAGATGAGTGCAATTTATTACACAAAGTTACCCTATTTCTTTTACAACACTTGTGTCTGAGCAAGCTATATGTTGCTCGGACTCTTTAAAAATATCAATAAGTACATGTCGGATCCTCCAAAAAGTAATATATTGTTGAACGAACGGACATGGGTGCAACAACATTTTTAGAGAGTTCAAGCAACATAGTCAAGCCTGCACATGCCGATAATTTCATGGTATACCAGCTAGCAACATAGTCAAGCCCGCACGTGCCAATAATTTCATAGCATACCAGCTACCTCCCAGTAGCACAAGTAATGGATAAATTTATACACAAAAATAATTTTACCTCAGCTAGAATTTGAATTTGAGACCTCATGATTCTCAACCCACTCACATCCCATATAAGGCCCGAATGAGAGCTCAAGAACACTTAAAAGTCGCTGAAAGCAGCTCCTTACCGTTAGTAGGCGTTGGACAACCCTATTTGCCCAAGGGAATCTCCTCCTAGATACTTCTTGAATCTTTTACAACTTGCTAACCTAGCGCAACTTTTGTTAGTTGTTTTTAAGTCTACTTCGCCACATATTAGTGCCTTAAAAGTTCAAGACTTTCATTGTGATTCATCAACCTTTAGATCATCCTAGAATGTTCTACAACCTTTCATAGAGAAACATAATGTCTCTACTGTATTTGGTCCCTCACACATGCTCCATTACGCTCCAACTAATTTGCTATACTGCCAAGACCCTCATGCTCATGCGCTAATGCATGTCTACGATGCTCGAAGACCCGTCCATTCATGCCCATGTCATCATTATATGTGGCATGCCTATGCAAGCCCCCACCATCCATGGGCGTCTTGCCCTTGCATATGCCTTGATATTTGCATGGCAGCAACCACATCTGTAATTTGTGCCTCTAGCGGTTTTCATGATTATCATGTCCAACGACCCACTCTTTCCACACAGCCTAGTGTTTGGCCACTTTACGATCCTTGTGGCATGCATGAAATTTTATGATTGGAGGAATGTGACACTTAAGTGATCTAGTGTGAGATAAGTTAAATCGTCAACAAGATTGACCGATCGATACATACAAGGTGTTAGCTAATTTCATGGCTAAGAAGTCGTCTTTCCCCTTCTAATTATCAAATGGATAGAAGATAAAAAAGTTTGGTTATCCGATGCAGTCAAGTATTGGGTCATGTGAAGGTCGTCCACGATTCTATGCACATCAAACAATCACCAAGGCATCTAAATATACTTTCAGTGTGCAATCATGACATATATGATCTTTACTTGATTCATTCACAATTAAACAGAAGATTGATTAGCTCACTTTGTGTCATGCCACACCAAGACAATCAAATATGTTACTCTCAAGAGCCAAATTTGAAATGACCGGTACATTACTTATGCTCGTGGGTTAAGGTCATTTCATACGTGACTCAAAGGATTATAAATAACAGATGTTTTTCATCCCTTGCTATAAATCCATATACTAATGTCGAGACGTCAATTCCAACAGTTAAATATATTCATAGATAATACATTTAAGATTGTCTTCGTTATGGAGATAGAGTTGTATGCTGATCTAATTTCAACTTATTCTCATACCATTGTACAAATACCTCCAACAAGTTGAAAAATTATAGGAGTGAATTCACTACCTGCTTTGACAACTGTCCATCAGACCAAGCATCCACCCTAAGTTACTTCATTTTTCTCCATGAAGAAGATGAGTCAATCAAGATAAACAACAACTTTAGACAACTATATAAAGTCACTATCACGAATAAGTACTCGAGTCAATAATTTGTTATAGGGTGCCAACCACCAAGAGTTCCCATCTGTTACGATTAGCTGAGACGATATCCTGAGATAGCGGGCGGCCATTATGGAAACTACAAAAAAATTGGGATGCCAAAAGCACCTCAAGTCTCCTCCTAAAACTAAGATAATTTCGTTCAATCTTAACCCAAATTATTTCTAAACAGTCTTCTCAAACTAAGACACCCAAATTTTAAACTTCTGAGCGAGTACTTTCGAGTGTGATATACTTCACAATTGAATAGCCCGTCTAGTAAGTGAAGATAATCGAATTAGAATGAGTTGGTTAAGGGCTTCACTAACCTAGCATGAAAGGCTTGGCGAATTAAGGCATTGACTTTACAATAATATAGATTGTAATGCATTACTTCGAGCTACAATTTGAGATAAGTAGAGACTTAACTTCAAAAGTAAGTTCTAATTAGTAATTATGCACTCTCTGTGTTTCTTAAAACATGTCAATGATGAGCTTAAGGAGTAGGGCTAACATATATGTGAGAACATGTGTATCATCTCTGGAATGTTTTACAACTATGTAAATATGACACTTCTTACTTGCTACATGACTTTTGGAGACCTGTGTTGTACTTGAACATTTATCAATGATATGTATGCTTTGAAGGAATAGGTAAATATGATACTTTAAAGCAACATATGGATATGTTTGCCAATACACATGATCATTAATGCACACAAGTCACATGTGGCCATTTCTGCACTTACTAGTGGTACCTTCCGTCGTTTTTCATGTAGCCCAGATGGAGCATAAATACCTAGCTGGTTGACACCTCCTCGACATGTCTCCAAATGTATGAATTCAATTTTAGTACATACAAGTAGCCCTTAATACTATGTTATATCATTCAATATTGTATCCTTTTCAATAAAGTTCACTTACAACATTATCTTTATCTTTTACTTACAGATTTAGTAGCCGACACACACGAGATTCTTTGTTGATCTTCACTAGCTCATTCCATTGATGGTGGCCGAATGCTTTATCGTCCCTTTTTTTGTGTTTGTGTCTCGCATTATGGTTAATTGTAATTCCTTAGTGAGCTCTATGTGTGTGTGGTTAGATGTAATTTGAAGACCTATGCAACAAATCCCAAGAGAAGAATATTATTATAAAACTAGGCTTGTGAACACATATTTATTTTAAATATATATATCTCATACATATGTGATAGGTCCTAAAGCAACTTTATATTTGGTAGATACAATAAAATATAAATTCACCCAACAATATTGAGTCCCACAAGGTTGCGATAGTTATCAAAACCTTTATTTCAAATGGATCTACCACAACAATTCCTTGACTTTTTATAGGTCGTTGAAGGAGATTGAAATTGCTCGTTAGTCAATCTCATAACCAGATATATGTTGAAATAGCACTAAATAAAACATTCACACCATCAAAGGTGTAGAGCATCAATCTTTGATAGCTATGACCCAAGATCTTAAGTCATCAAAACATCTATATAAGAATGGATATATTTCCAAAATTCCTTGCCTTTACTAAGGTAGCCTCAGAGGATATGGTCATCGCTCAATTTGTATTACACCTAACATTGTGGTTCTTTACTAAAAAATTCTATTTTTATAATGATCATCCACATAATTATGGTATTCCCCATTTTTAGTTGCCATTTGTTTTAATTAAGATTAAGATGTTTGAATCTGAATACACATCTAAATATCAAGATGTTAGTCTCTATATTTGAACGTAGAATGATTTCTATTTGATATAAATAAAATATTTAAGATAAATAATTTATGTTTAATAACTTTTTTGAACTATCTAACTACAAATAAAATTTACTCATGTATATCAATGAAAACAAATTGTTCTTAATCATAGAAGTTCTTTGAAAGAATTACAACAAAATAGTTGTAGTTCATCTGTCTCCTCTCCTTCCATAGAAGGGATCAAGTCACTTTCCCATTACTATAGGCCTCACAATTAGGCTTTCGATTTCAAAATCAGGTGAAGAAGAAAACTACATTTATTCTCCCACAAAAAAGAAATATAGACGAGCACAAAAAGAAAATACCAATCTTCTTATGGAATTTTAGAAAGCCTTGGTGTTTTATTGTCTCCGACTGTTATCTGTGTATTAGATTCAATTTCACTGCTACCCAAGCTTTTGGAGTTGGTCAAGCTTGGATACTTTGGATAGTTCGTTGATATCTTCTCTTTAAATCTTGAAGAGATTAATTGGAAAGTGATATTCAAGCTCTTAAGAAAAAAGATTACCGGGGAGGAATAGCGGAAGTCAATTATTGCAAATCATGAGTACGTGAGAACATCTGAGAAAAGCATATCTAAGAGAGAGCGATGTGAATTTCTTTTGCAGAGAGAAAAGACCAACGTGATCTTGAGAGATAAAGAAGAAACATGTGTCTAAATGATACTAAGACTTTGTTAAAGATATGTCAGATTGATTCAGATCTATTAAGATGTTTTAAAGAAAAAAACATATGCACTGAATGGGTTGAAATCTAAATGATTCAGATTACACTTGAGGCCTAAGGTACAATATACGTATTTTTTCATATCTCCTACCTCCGGATTCTCACTCCATAAATTATTGAATTTAGAATATACTTGTACCGCTTCAATTAGAAGCTTCCCTAATCCGTTTGTTTGGAAGCCTACTAAGAAGCAAACCAAATAGCACATCCACATAAATTTGTTATGGGACTGTAATTATATCAAAATATTTATTAACAATTATATCTTTCCAATAAAATCTATAAAGGAAGAAAACAAATAGTGATGATCAAATCCTTAATTTTTTATTTTTTTAATAACGGTGGTGTACGGTTCAGAATGAAGGATAAGGGACTAGAAGATCATTTAACTAGAAAACTTGGTTAACCTCGAGAATTTTTCTAATACACCTGATAGGCTTAATACACATGGAATTAGCTTTGTCTGACTAATACCTTTAAAAGAAAGTCAAAACACCATTGATACCCTTTGAACAAATTTTGTGAGTAATACTAGCGAAGTTTCGTATGAACACGTTTGGAAGAGGTTTAGCTTTGTTATACCTTATTGAAAGGGTATGTTAACGACCATAAGATGGTTCCTTTTAAGAAATTATGTAGAAACGTCATGTTACTAAATAAAAACTAGACTAATCATATGCATCCATATAAGGAATTAACAATGTTTCTAGGGTGATATTTGAAAAACTCCTTGTGCAAATTATGAAATTGTTTTAGTAATAGTTTGGATTTCACAACAACAGACTTGATCAACTCTATGCTGTCTTGTTAAGATTTAAGACTCTTAGCGATAAAAATTAAATCAAATGTCTTTATGCTAGGAGCATTTCGAAGTATGGGTGTAACCAACTTGATCAACTCTTTGTTTTTGTCTTATTATGATCAAGTATCTCAATGACAAAAATAGAACACTTAGCATGTGCCTAATCCCACTTTTTTTCCTAAAATCTCAACGTACGTTGAATAGTAGATGCTTGGCACAAGATATTTTTGTTGTGGCTACTATTGACTTGACTGTCTCACTAAGTAGCATTTCTCGTGGAAGAATGAAAGATGACACAAATCATACCGTAGGTGACAAGAAATTTTAACCTATTTATTTCCTACTTTTGGAGAACTTCTAGCCATCAATGAAGCAAAAAAGCTACGTAAAATATAATACAAAATGTCGTCGTTTACTACTTAGAACCTAAACAATAACATATGCACAGTTGTAGGCTTTAGAATTCTTAAGGATGATTGATAGATGTATAAAAACATTAAGAACTTTTTAAACTAAGAGATCCATTTTACTTTATACTTTTTCAAAGTTGAACACCACCGCACTATTTCCTTCAACAAATTATGCAAAAACTAACTAAATACTTATAATGCAGGTTGTTCTACTACAGGTTCCTCAAGTGGAACCCTTGAGGAACCATGTAAAAGATTCATATTTGATACCTTATATATTCATCAATAACTCATTTGTTCGATACCCGAGGTGTGTTACATTCAGAGGCATAAAATCGAGGTTAACCTCTCCCGATCAAGTCAAGGGTTAAGCATGTTTTACCTAAGGAAGATAAATGAGGGAATCAGATAAAGATCCAATATAAACCCTGCAATATAAATTTTATTGAAGCTAAATTCAATAAATATATTAGTCCAAATAAATTGTGGGCTAATATAATTAGATTAACTTTTAAGTCGACCAAATATGGATTTAATTAATAGCCCAATTCTCTTCGGATGAGCCTACTTTGCCAAATCCAAGATATCATCTTATTCTAGAAGCCCACTTTGGTGTCACGTATCAAGTGACGTGGCACTCCAAGTCAAACGAAGGAGCCAATAGGATCGGGCCACGTGTCAAAATGATGCAGCATGCCTAGTCAAATCAAAGGACAATGAAAATGTACAGTGCGTACAAGTGACATGTTCCGACCAATCAAATATGTCCTTATCACAACTCCTCCATCCTACAACTATAAATAGAGGTCTCATAATTCAGAAAAGGACCAAGAATTCTAACAAGAAGCCAGCGAGAGCTCGTAGATCAGAAGCCACATATTTCTCTACAAGCTACAAACATTCAAGTATTCAAGGATTTCTCTACAAGTTCTAGAGATCAGATTCACCAAGTTCTAGATCAAGCTCAAAAGCTCTTGAATTCAAGTATAAGTCAAGATCAAGATTGCCCTTCATCTCTTCTCTCACAAATTCCATTTTTATGGATACTTCAAGTCTTGCCTTCGAGTTTCGCAGGCCTACACCCCGACAAGCCTTGAAGTAGGGGCATTTGTAGACATCGAAATTTTGTGAGACTCTACAAGACGAGTTCAATCCATCTTCAGACTTAAAATTCTGTTAGGGTTTCTTAGAGGCTACTCTTACCCTAAACCCTAGCTCGCGCCAATATAAAGGGACATGTATTCCCTTGAAAAGACATCTCGAAAGTTCCATACACTCATGGAACAAAGAGATCAAAATCTCGAATATCCCATAAATTCATGGGTATTCATGAAGAGATCAATACATAAAATCTCGAATATCCCATAAACTCATGGGTATTCACGAAGACATCAAAATCTCGAAAGTTCCATACACTCTCAGAATAATCACATAGATCAAAATCTCGAATATCCCATAAATTTATGGTATTCATAAAGAGATTAGACATCAAATCTCAAAAATCTCATAAATCCCTGAGATATTCACAAAGAGATCAAGGCAACAAATATTGTCTTTATCAAATTGTCCGGCGTTCTTGGAGATCAAATACATCCCAAAAAAGTTCACACACATCCAAATCCAAATCATCTAATGTCCGAAAAATACGCTACTAACGGCCCTCAAATTATGGAGAAATATTAAGAGAGAAATCAAGGGATTAAACGGATCTTGTACCCACAATATTAATCAATAAAATCTCTATTTCAACATAGTTTGTTTGTGATTTGCAGCCAATTTCTATCACTTAAAATTGGCACGCTCAACACCTATGAAGCTTCCAGAAATTCAAGAGAAAAGAGAGTCCTCCATAAAGCATGCAACAACAACCAAAGATATCCAAATCTCTACTGAAGGTATGATTCTCATTGATCAATTAAAGGACTTCATCATGGGAGCAATCGAAGATAGAAGAATCAAGGGATTAAACGGATCTTGTACCCACAATATTCATCAATAAAATCTCTATTTCAACATAGTTTGTTTGTGATTTGCAGCCAATTTCTATCACTTAAAATTTGTCGCAAACAAATTGACACGCTCAACACCTATGAAGCTTCTAGAAATTCAAGAGAAAAGAGAGTCCTCCATAAAGCACGCAACAACAACCAAAGAGATCCAAGTCTCTGCTAAAGGTATGATTCTCATTAATCAATTAAAGGACTTCATCACGGGAGCAATCGAAGATAAATCTGCCCTTCATCTCTTCTCTCACAAATCAAATCAAAATTTGGAGCCACAAAACCGCAAAGATAGAAGCTCTGTTTTTTATGAGTACTAGTCTAGTCTTTGAATTTCGGCAAGTCTAATCCAACAAGCCTTGAAGTAGGGGGCATTTGTAAACACATAAATTTTACTCAATTTAGGTCGGGCCTCTACAAAACAATCCCAATGTCCATTATAATTTATGGGATGCTACTCTACCCTAATCCCTAAATCGCACCTTATATTCCCTTGAAAATGCATCTCGAAAATCTCACAAATTCATGGGATATTCATAACGAGATCAAGGCATGATAGACATTAAATATTTTATTTCTCAAAGTCACAAAGATCAAGAGTGTTGCCCTGGCGTTCTTGAAGATAAAATACACCCCAAGAAAGTCCACATCCAAAATTATCCTACGTTCGAGAAATACGCCACTAACGGCCCTCAAATTACGGAGAAGAAAAATAGGAGAGAAGAATCAAGGGAATAAACAGATTTGTACTCACAGTCTTGATATATAAAATCATTATTTCATGGTTGCTATTTATTTTCAGAACTTAAAATTATGTTGCAAACAAACCCATCTTTTGATTCACTCCTTGATGTCCAAACAATTTGAAAATGATCACACACCATTTTTATTATATGTATGAACAATCGCCTCTCAAACATATAATTTTATTTGTTAAGTCTGACTGAGAGGATATTCTACTTATAGAAAAGATATTCTAATTAAGAATTTCAACAGGGGAAAAGTTGAAGTTGTTGATATGTTATACACCTCGTAACTCACTTCTACTTTTTTAGAATCCTTTGGAATCTTCGAATGAACAATGCTATTATGGGGAGACAATGCCATAGAATTTGGCTCAAATTGGCCATATAGTAGGTTGACAGAGCTTATGGTAAATGAATTACTAAACTTAAATCTCATTTATCTGATTAAATATACACCTTGAGACACCAAGATGAGGGCTAGTTTTTTGTTATTATGTCTTTTACTACCAAACATCATTAGTAATCATTTCTTAAAGTTCAAAATTAGCATAATATAACATGACATAGTAGATGTAATACCACTTGAATATTTCCACATAACCCCTAGGCTTTGAAGCCTAACATTCAACTATAATTTTGAATTGGTGAAAAGTACAATTTTGACTTGATCAAACGAATCCTTCGAAAATTATTAGCTTACTCTCTAATCCAATAATTTCTAGAATGTAATGACGGAATATTGTCATTTTTCTTTCATTCAAACAACTCACGCCTGGAAAGGAAGGGGGAAAATGTGATATTGTGAAAGAGGAGCTCATTTAATATGAACATAAAGAATCAAATATTATATAAAAGGATGAGGGAAGCAGCGTAGCTAATGTAAGAAGCCGTCTAAGTAGGTACTCTAGTTCAAAATTGTCTTCAAATAGCAACAATCTATGGGCAAGTTTTGCAAGACATACAATAACAAGTTTTCCAAGGAAGAAGAAGCTCCCCATACAATTACTAGTAGTAGATTCGTCAAATTCCTATATATCTTATTGGATGTTCGTTCTGTACTTATATTATCACCAGCGGACTTCATTCATATGTACAAGAAGTACACCCTTATTCTAATTTGCTTTCTTTATAACTGTTTGGCAAGTAAATTTCAACTTTAACGTGGTTAATGGAGATTTCAGTGATGGAACTGCTATGTATATTATTACATGCAATACACTCTCTGCCTATATGTTAATTCTCAATGCTCAAAATCAAAGAAGAAGATTCTTCGTAGCATAAAATAAAAACTTATTACACTCGTATTAAAATAGTACAATTTTTTATGACATAGGCATCGGGCGCATCAATGCAGTTTTTTCAACAAAGGAACTTAAAATAATCAAATTTAAAACACGTTTGAGTCAGCTTAGTGTCTTGCTTTCAATTACGAGGACTCAAAAGTATCAGTATAATAGTAATATTATAATAAAAAAATAAGCAAGCATACGTAATCATTTAATAATATTATAATAATCAAGCATACGTAATCATTCGGATAAATACAACACAAAATTATGAGTATTTTGAAGGGAAAAAAAAAACAGAAGGGGGAAAGTGAAGAAGAACCTGTTAGTGCTCGAGAATTCAAAGAGGCGTCCACGACTAGAGAAGACAAGTGCGGCGACATCAACATCACAGAGAATAGAGAGCTGTTTGGCTTTCTTCATCAGTCCATTTCTCCGTTTTGAGAAAGTTGCTTGCCTACTGCTCTTGTCTTCGATTCGCTTTATTTCCACTTTCTTCCTCCCCATTTTCTTCAAACCCTAGCTACCTAATTCTCTCACCGGACCTATATATATATATATATATATATACCTCCTCCTCCTTCTCCATCACTTTCACGAATTAAATAGTGTTATGAGTTTTTTGGACTTCCTTTTTTTTTTCGAATCCTCGCAATAAAGCCTTAATTTCATTACAGAAGACTAAAAGTTTACTTATAATAATTCCCACGTCTATTGGTCTTCTAAGACTAAATATTCACCTCGCTTTCTATTTTTTTGTACGGGGGTAATTGGGTGAATTTAAAGTGGGGAAAAAGGTACATATCTGAAATCCAGCCAAAGAGAGAGAGAAACGTGGCGAAAACGGAGATTCCAACGGAGAGACGAACTGATGCCGGTAAGGCGGTGTGGGGTTAAAGATATAAACTGTGATTGGCTGAAGGAAACGGTCACAGAGACCTGGGGGTATCTACAAGTAACGAGGAAAAAGCGCAATAATATCTGCGTTAGATATTTTTTAAAATTTATTATTATTTTTCACTTTTAAATTATATTTAAATTCGCGTCGGATATAATGAATAAAGTGCTCCAACAGCCTCATCCACCATGTCCTTTGATGTTTCTTTTTTAAAATATTTCTTTAATGGAAGTACACCCTAAATGTCAATTGGTGAATAATGTCGGTCACTGTCTTATTTTCTTTACCTTTTTTCAACTTTTAACGTTTGGGAATTGGGAGTAACATGTTTTGAGATAAGTTCTCTAAGTCTATAAGTGATTCTCTCGATGTGATAGCTATGTAGCACTGAAATGCCGATGTGTTAGCTATGTATGTATGTGGAACATTCAGTGCCACAAATGAGTTGCTCTTTCATTCAACAAAATCCTTCCAAGTGAGTTTTCTTTGTCCATATCCATACTAGTACAAGATAAGAACGATTACTCCCAAATATGTAAAAAGAATGACAATTATTTTTAGAAGTTATCTAGTTTTATGGATATATAATATATATTAGTATGACATTAGAATTTTATAAATTTTTTAAAAAAAATTCGTTCTTTCTTAAATGTTGTACTAGAATTATTATATCAAATAAAGTGGAATGAAAGGACTAATAATAATGAGATGTCGGCTTGGTGATTAATTGGCTAAATTTAAATAACTTTTAAGTACTAAATACTAAATGAATATTTTTAAAGTATTAGGAGCTTAATATATGAGTAAAAGATGATGTATTTGGATAAAAGTGTTGAAAATAAAAATAAGTAATTGATATATTTAGTAAAATTGTGCCGGTAAATGAGTTTATTAGCTATTTTTTAAATTTAAATTGATTCAAATAAAATTTAATTTGTCTGTCAATTCATTTTAAGTTACGAATTTGATTAGAAACTGGTAGTTGTAATATTATTATTGTAAGCTCGTTTAGCCTAACATACTAGTAGACATAGTATTATCTTATAGTCACTTGTCGTTTGATTTATGATGATATGTGTATTTAATTTGTCTTTATTTACTTGCATTATTTATTGCTTCGTTTTGCTTCTTTTTCTTTTTTAAAATCCGCTATAATGACTTACTCATTTTGTTTGTCTTACTTTGCTTAGGCTTGTGCTTTGTCTTGAGCCGAGCATCTCTCGAAAACAATCGTTCTACCTACCAAGATAGAGGTAAGGCCTGCCTACATAACAGACCTAACATTGTGGATTTCACTGGGTATAGGGTTGTTCTTCTTACTCTGGAAGTCAATATGCCATTTTTGCTATTTCACTTTTTTCCGTCCACCTTTTCCAAAACAAGAAAACAATTTTTAATCCGCTGTCACCTTGGAGACTCTCTACTTAGGAGCAGCCCGGAAACTTACAAGCAACACACTGTGATCTTGAGCACATATGCATTGGATATAAGACACAAGAAGTTGTCTAGACTGTAATTGATCATTGAGGAAATCAGGTGAAATGCATACTACTGATTAACGATAACTAATACTATTACTACATACATAATATGCAAATTATAAAAATAAGAATTAACTGCTACGGAGAGGAGACAGTAACGAGAGATGAAGAAGAAAAATAAAGAAAGCGGGGTCGGGATTTTTAGTGAGATCTCGCTCGGCTGAATTATTTTTTTTATTACTTCATTCCTCCTAATTTAAGTGCCTTATTTTTTTTTATTTGTCCCAAAAATAGTGTTTCTTTCTATATGTAGTAAATTTTGATAAGTTTATGACCACAAGATTTAAAAGACCTTATAGAACTTTAATTAAAAATCATAAAATTCAAAAGTCTTTCTTTATTTTTTAAACTTCGTGTTTAGTCAAACTAAGACACTTAAATTGAGACAGAGATGGTATTTGTTTGCAATCGATAGTGTAGTTAAAATAAACTCCAAAATTGTTACTCTCCTGAATAGTTACAACCGAATTTAAATTAGTTAAACAATAGAAAGTATAGGTCCATGTGGGTATGATATCTGAATTTTAAATTTTATATTACTTGTACAGTCACGTATACTTACGTGTGCGTTTAGAAATAACAATACGTGGAACTTACCTCACTACATTTAAGTTATACATGTGGATTAAATTGAATTAAATTATTGCTTTATAAGATCCAAACATGTTCCAACTTTGTCCCAGTCAAATAATTTAATTAAACATTTGACAATATAAATGTAAACTTCATTAATGGAGATTGAAGCTCAATTCGTATAGAAATGGAGAAGAAAGAGAGAATAATTGTTGAGGAAGAAAGTTAGTTATAGAGAGAGAATTCTCCCTATTAAATAAAAAACTCAAATGGGCATAATTTATCTTAAAAAAAAAGTTATACAGAGAGAAATATTTGATACATTGTCCTATTATGAGCTCAAAACTCTACAATGACCAAGCACATGTATTTATACTACACACTAATTATGATAACAACTTCTTAACAACTTAACACAATGACTAATCATAAGCAACCATAAATGACTTGTTAATTACTCAACTAGTCTACACTCCTCCTCAAGTCTATTGTTGGAACAAATTCTTGACTCTTAATTTGCTTAGCAAGTATCGGTTTTGACCCCTTCCTAAGCTCTTTATAAACAGATCAGCTAGTTGTTCTTTAGTGTGTATGTGCTCAGTCTCCAACATTCATTGAGCTGTCTTTTCTCTAACAAAGTGACAATCAATATTTATATGTTTTGTTCTCTCATGAAAAATTGGATTTGCTGCAATTTAAATTGCAGATTTGCTGTCACATATCATCTTCACTTGTACTTCAACCTGCACACCAAATTCTTTGAACATTCCCACTAACCAAGTGATTTTTGATGCACAAGAGGCCATGCTTCTGAATTCTGCTTCAGAAGAACTTCTGGATACTATCTCTTGTTTCTTTGACTTCCAAGAGATGAGTGCATACCAAACTTTACCATATATTCAGTGACAGATCTTCTAAACTCCAAACAACCCCAGTCTGAATCACAATAAGCAATAAGGTGACTTGAGATATCTGCAGGCATCAACAAACCAAGTCCAGGAGCTAGATTGATATACCTTACTACTCTGAGAGTTGCTTCCCAATGAGACTGCTTTGGTGAATGTATGTATTGACTCAAGACTTGAACAGAAAATGCCAAGTCGTGTCTGGTCATTGTGAGATATAATAGTCTTTCAACTAGCCTTTGATATGGACCTGGATCTGCAAGTACTGCATCTTCAATGACAACTTTGTTCTGATTGGTGTTGGGCTGATTTTCTTCCTTCTCTTGAATAAACTTACCTTATTGAATGGAAGTCAGTTTTTGATTAAACTCAAGAGGTGTTACTGCATGTTTAGCTCCTACTAGACATGATTCTGCTATCAACTCTAAGGCATACTTTCTTTGACACATAAGTATTCCCTTTGCAGACCTAGAAAACTCAATACCTAAGAAGAATTTAAGTTCTCCAAGATCCTTCATTTTGAACCTTTGTTGTAGTGCTTTTCTATTATCACACAACAACTGTTGATTGTTGCTTGTAATAAGAAGATCATCTACATATACTAACACTACCACAATATCAGTATCACTCTTCTTTGTAAACACTGAATAATCATAGTGCCTATGCTGGAATCCCATTTGCACCTCCATTATCTAAGAGCTTACTTAAGTCCATACAAAGATTTTCTTAGTTTGCAGACCTTGTTTGACTCCTCTTGTGTGGAAAACTCATCAGGAATCTTCATATACACATCTTCTACCAAGTCACCATTTAGCAAAGCATTATGAACATCCATTTGATAGATGTACCAATGCCTAGAAGCAGCAAGTGCAACAATGGTCATAACTGTCACCATCTTGGCCACAAGTGAGAAAATCTCGCCATAATCCAGACCCTCTTTTTGGCTATACCCTTTTGCCACTAATCTGGCTTTATACCTCTTTATATCCCCATTAGACTTGTACTTGATCTTGTAGATCCACCTGCAGCCTATAGCTTTGTGACTAGGGGGCAAGTCTTGTATAGTCCATGTCTCATTAGCTTCCAAGGCATCTATCTCTAGTTTCATGGCTTCTACCCGCCTAGAGTATGAAGAAGCTTCTTTAAATGTTTTTGGCTATGAAGTTGCATAATATGAAGACAGGGCAAGACAAGGTAAGTTTGTACTTAGGAGACACCCTATCATATTGACAAATTGTGCCATAGGATAAGAGCAGGAATTCTTCTTGGTTGGCACTATATAGTCTTGCAGCCAAACAAGTTGCTTCCATTGTCTAGTGGATTTCTTATTTCAGGCTCAGCATGATCATCATGATCATGTGTAGGAACACATGATACATCCTCCTCCTCAAGAGCTGTGTCTGCACCACTTCAATCTGCACTAACTTTTGATGTGTGCACAACAAAGTCATCACCACCCTTTGATTGTATAATGGAATGATCAGTGTCATGTTAGTTCACATCCATACTAGCTGGTATGGGCATATGAGTTGTACATGTTACACTAGAAGAACCTCTAGTACTAGAAATACAGGATCAGTAGACACATGCACATCCTTAAAGGGAAATATAGACTCTTGAAATTTTACATGCCTATTGACTATAAATGTTTTGGAATAGAGATCATACAATATATATCCCTTTTGTGTGAAAGAGTATTCCATAAGCACTGATGGAATTGCTCTAGGAGAAAACTTGTCATCAATCTTAGGAGTAGTAGCATAACATAGGCAGCCAAAGACTCTAATATGATATAGATCAGTAGGATGCATAAATAGAAGTTCAAAGAGAGATTTGAACTTAAGTACCTTGGATGGAAATCCATTGATCAGATACACAACAGAGAGACACACTCACCCCAGAACTTCAAGGGAACAACACTTTGAAACTTGAGAGATCTAGCCACCTCTAAAATTATTCTATGCTTTCTATCAACTATGTCATTCTGCTAAAGGATATACACACATGTGCTTTGATGCAGAATACCAAGACTGGACATTAAATTACTGACCTCTGTGCTGAAGAACTCATTTCTATTGTTAGTTCTTATGACTTTTGTAATAGTAGATAAAATGTTTTGAACTTAAAGGAGAATTTTTTTTCAAACCCACAATTGTGTTAGCTTTAGAAACACCCATGTATATCTAGTATAGTCATCAACTACAATAACAAAGTACTTCTTTCCATTATGTGTTGGTACCTTAAAAGGTTTCCAAAAATCACAATGTACAAGTTCAAAAAGAGAATGTGACGCATGAGTACTCAACTGAAAAGGTAACTTTGTTTGCTTAGCTAGGGAACAAAATGTACAATGAGGAATACTACTATTGGAAAGACTACTAAGTTGCATATGCTATTTTATTATATCCACATGAGCATGGCCTAGTTTTTTATGCCATAAAATAATACCACTTGAAGAATGACTGTGTTTGCACGCTCATGAGTTATTGAAGTCAGAACCACTTGTTAAATGCCTTCTTTGAGGATATAGAGTCCATGTTCCTCCTTACCAATCCCCTTCACCTGACCATTATAAAGATCCTAAAAATATAGAAATTCGGGAAAATGCCAAAAGACACTGTAATTCCTTTGTGAGTTTTGACACAGACAACAAATTGAACTTAAAATCAGGAAGATACAACACACTAGATATCATTTGATTCTTAAGAATAGTTGAGCTACCAGTGTGTGAAACATTTAGTACTCCTCATGTGGGTAAATGTACTCAATTTTTGTCAGTATGAGAGCTAGGCTGAACATTCTTTAACATATCTATTTGATGTGTCATATGATTTGTTGCTTTAGAGTCCACTATTCACATACTTAGATAGTAAAACAATAATAGCACTACATGCTGCAACAGTCTTGGAAGAAAACTCAGAGTCTACTTCCCTTTTATGGGTCAACATGTGTAAAATCTATTGATACTGAAGAAAGACACTGGTGCATTGTTGAGCCTCTCCTGACCACTGTGACTAGATTGAGTTTGTGCTTCCATATGAGCTTTTCCCTTGAGCTATTGACACTGTGTAGCTGTCATGGGAGCCTTGCCTTTAGACTGGTGTTGATACTGAGTACCTCATTGTTCACTAGCACCACTAGAGCCTGCATAAACATCACTAAACCCTACATAGTTGGAATACACTGCCCCTCCATTATTGTTGTTTCCTTTCTTCTTTAACTTGAAGTTAGGAGGATAACCAACAATCTTATAACACTCCTATTTAGAATGTCCATTACATCCACAATGCTCATAATGCATAAGTTCTTTCCTTGGCTTATAGTTGTTCACACCACTATTGGATGCTTTTTCGCCAAAATTTCTCATGTTATACATAGCAGCACCATCCATCACACTAGACATATAACCACCATGTACACCACTTGCTAGACTTCTCTGACTTTTTTTATCCATGATCAATGAGAATGTCTTGTTTATAGTTAGAGTAGGATCCATCATTATTATCTGACCTCTAGACTGAAAGTATGACTTATTCAGCCCCATTAGGAGTTGTAACAGTCCCTGATATTCAAAATACGCATGGAATTTCCTAGACTCTGGACATGGACACCTAGGTCAATGTATAATTGCATCTACTTCTGTCCACAAATCTCTAAGCCTAGAGAAATAATTAGTGACTGGTTGTGTTCCTTGAGTAAAGGTATGAATCTCTTTGTGCAAGTAAAACACATGTGATCCATTCACTTTATCAAACCTCTCCTTAAGATCACACCAGACTTTGTGAGCACTTGAGGCATACATAACAGTACTTAATAATCATGTCCTCACAACACTCATTATCCATGACAGTACTATAGTATCACATTTCTCCCACAAATCATACAATTCAGGTGGAAAATTACTTCTAAGACATCTACCATAAACAAATCCCATTTACTTTTACCTAACAATGTTATTCTCATAGATCGACTCTACAATGCATAGTTTTCAGGACCACTAAGTTGAATGGAGATTAGTGAACTAACTGGTGTGTCATTTGGTTGCAAATATAGAGGATGATTGTGATCGATAATAAAATTACCATTGGTTGTAGCTCCGGTAGCATTTTCGGTCACTGTTTCATTCGATCGATTTACATATGCATTTGTTGTATCTGTACCAGTTGCATTTGTGTTGTTTGTGATGTTATCAACTACCATTAATGACTTTGAAGCTATTTAATTGACCTAGATTTGAGCTGCAATATTTGGATTCAATAGAATTCAATCGAATCAATCGCACTTGCTTGCTTATCTTGTGTTATCTTCGTAAATTGACTCGCATGATTAGTAACCGACACTCTGATACCATGTAAACTCCATTAATAGAGATTGAAGCTCAATTTGTATAGAAATGGAGAAGAAGGAGAGAAGAATTGTTAAGGACGAAAGTTAGTTATAGAGAGAGAAATATTTGATACATTATAAAATATCTATTATGAGCTCAAAACTCTACAATGACCAAGCACATGTATTTATACTACACACTAATTATGATAACAACTTCTTAACAACTTAACACACTGACTAATCATAAGCAACCATAATGACTTGTTAATTACTCAACTAGTCTACAATAAAGAATGAAAGACTGATATTTTTTTTACACAATAGATTATTTTATTTCATTAAGATTTTTCTTCGAATATAATATTATTTAGTTCTTTCTTCATTATCTATATTTATTTTAAAAGCATGAATATAAATATTGATTGACCAAAATATCCTTTAAATTTTGAACGACCTTTATGCCCTTACAAGTCCATTATCTTATAAATATTAATGTCTGAAATCGTAAAATACTTATACAAGAAACTACTAACAGTTAGCCTATCTCAGACTCTGATTGGGATTTGGGGGAGAGGGGTTCATGAGTTTGATCTTCTAGAATGTGTTTTGATAGTTTATTTTAGATTTTCTTTTATTTTTTAATTTTTTTTAATAGTTTGTAAGAATTAAGTTTTATTCACAACATATTGAAAACTTGAAAAGCTAGTGTTATTATAGAATTGGGAATGTTAAGTTTTATAATAACATCTTTTACCTCAGGTTTTTGACTTTTTTTCTTATAATAATTGACAGGGAATAACGTGCAAGTGCATGTTCGTAGAGACTAGTTAATAAAATAAGCCAATAGGCAACATCCTGTTGGTATATTCATTAGAAAGGAAAAATCTAAGTATCGTGTATGATAGCGATAAAACATGGCAAAAATTATCTCATCAAATACTAGGGGTGAGCATGGGTACAGGGTACCCAGATACCCGACCGGAACCGACACTAACGGGTAGGTTCCGGGTAGATATATTATAATAACGGGTAGGGTCCGGGTAGTAAAATTAGGAACCGATCAATGTCGGGTCCGGTTCCGGTTCCGGCAAATAGAGATAGGGTACCCGGACCCGGAACCGATACTCGGAACCTATAAAATATTAAATATTTTTATTTTTTGAGAAACATTTGGACCACTTTTAACTTTCTCCAAAATTATTTGTTGCACGCCTGCACATTGATTTTCTCCACCCCAAGATGCAAATATTTTAGCTTTTTCACCCCTTTATTCTAGAATGCTCTTGTGCCCTAAGAGAAAACACTCAAAACTCTCTCAATAACAATGGCGTTTTAGCTTCACCACCGAGCTTCATCGTCGTCGTTGTTGAAGCTTTATCTTAGGTACTTTCATCATTGTCGTCGTTGAAGCTTCACCTTTGCCTCTTTCTCTCCCTTGGTTGTGTTCACGTCGTTCCTAAAATGCATATGGGTTCATATCTAACTCTTCAATTTCTTTTTAATATCATATGCTTCTGTTCTATTTCAGGCGATACTCATCTTCAATTTGTATTACTTTTTGATTTGAAATGTAAATCTATTTTAAAAATTTGTGTATATTTTTGTAGTTGTGATGATGAAATTTAGGGATTTACTAGTATAAAAAAGCTTTTCTTTTGTATCGAAAAGCTTATGAACACGAAAATAAGTTTAATTAAGATATTTCCAAATTTATTTTGAAATCAACACGTTCAATTAATTGAGTGTCAAATTTGGCTTGCAATTTTAGGTTTTGGTTACAGAATTAGCTTTTCTACAATGAATAAGTTTTCTAAAACTTCTTATAAGGGTACTAAAAACTCCGATTGCAGGCTAAAAAACTACTGGATGAAATTATTTTAGAACTCTTTTTTATTCTCATAGGCTAAAAAATGTTGCTTAATCTGTGTTTTTTATTTACAGGGTACCCGGGAACCTACCCGGACCCTGCGGGTCCGGGTAGGTTCCGAGTAATGATTGCTACGGGTAGGTTCCGGGTAGTAAATTTAGGAACCGATCTTTTACCGGGTAGGGTCCGGGTAGTTCAAAAATGTTAGGGTACCCGGACCCGCTCACCCCTATCAAATACAGTATAATATTTTCAAACTTGGTAGACGTTAAAGAATAAAAATAAGCAATTAGTAGTTAAGAATGCAAATGAATTCTACTTTTTATGTATAATAACGTTATCTTTAAACTGTGAATTATGATGTTACTCTGATTACCGTATGATCCTCTTGATATTATTATCATTATTGAGTTTAAAGTATCATTATCCGATGCCTAAAGAATCATTCCAAAAGAAGTATTGCACTAAGGCTTGTTTACATGTAAAACGCCACAATTGAATTTGCATTCGTGATTTATGAACACCAGATTGATATGACTCAATTGACTAAGTAAGAGATAAGTTCTGACAATAAGAACTATGCACAAATGATGTATTAAATAAGTAAATAAGGATAGCCTGAATTTTGTCGATTGGGTAAGCTTAAGCATTATGAGAAAACTCATTGTTCTTGAACTGAAAGTGCAATTGTGAACAAAGTACTTAAAGAAATTTCCAGATGCTAGTAGTATGCTTTGTGTTATGCTAGAAATCGAATGCCTTACAACAAACATATGGTTCTCTATTTATAGTTTAATTATAAGAGACACGATCCACAAATCACGCCCCACTTAATGTACATTGATTGCCCATCATAATGGATGAGTAACGGTCGGAGAAGATCCTGTGATCTTCCGTAACAATTGACCTCCGAGCTTCATTCCATTTGGCCAATAACCTATACTTAACCTTGCTTCCCCATGACTGCTTCTCCAAAGACTGTGAGTGGGGAAAGCTTTACGCCCGATCATATGACCCTATCCGGTATCACTTAATCGCTGACTCATGCCTGACCTGTCACTATTGCCATGTATCTGCATCTGATTCGACCACCTGACAATACTAAATTTTACCCAATAAGATAGTCTTCCCACTTGTCGGATACTTTGACAAGACGTGATTGGGAAGTGGAAAAGACTTTTCATTTCTTGGCGGAAAAGTATCTAAATAGTCTATAACACTTGACTAGATGCACGTCTTTTTACATAAAATGCTCCGGACACATGTTGTCTTAAGATTGATGGATGGTTCGCCAGTTACCAAGGTAATGTTGACCTCAGTTCAAAAAACCGCTTCCCTTTCTCATTTTACAAATTTACTTATCTCCGAAAACGTTCGAAGCTTTATGCAACCCTCTCTCTTTCTATGCAAATACTCCAATCACCGGAAAACTTATCGATTTGAACTTTTTTTCCACTACCCACCTGCTCAAATCACCGTATCCTCACTAATTCTCCCCACCACCGATGCTTCAAATGCTTCTGCCACTGTTATTCAAAGTGGTTCTGCTGCGATCGCACTACCCCCTCAGGCTATCGGTGGTTAAACCCACGGCGGCGAAGAGACTTCCAAAAGAAGAAGAAGATCCAAAATGCTGAGGTCAGGGCTCCGACAGTTGGTTCAATCACTCCAAAGGAATGGTATTTTGAACAAGATTTCAATATCCGGGTTTCTTTATCCAAGCAGAACAACGACCGAGACAAAGCAATCGGTGAATACCCCTCTTCCAGCCAAACAACCCATCTTTCCACTGTTAAGGCAAACTGTGGCTAGAAATGTATATAGATATCTTTCCCAAGGGAAGTTAAGAGAATAACCTTTAGTAAGTCCGGGTATTCTTTTTTACATATACCCCTTCACGCTCAGGCATATACCAAAAATTGACTTGGTCATACTGGACTTTTGCCGAAGCTACAAAGTCTTCTTGGACCAAGTTAGCCCAACAATGTGGAGGGCAATATTGTGCCCCCGGTATCTGGTCACCCGAGCCAAAGAGGATTTCACCCTTGCCCATGTGAACCGACTTTATGCTCTGAAGCTCTTCCAGGGCGGATTAGTTAATCTGAGCAAACGAGATAACAATGACATTCTTTCCAGCCTAGATGATGATAACGACCACATGTAGATGGAGAGATTTGGGGTTGTAGCCACGTCTGATATCATACCGCGATCTGAACCTCCTGTACTGGGTCATGGAACCTCACATGTAAGCCCTCTTAATCTTGGAAATTTTCTTTTTTCTTCTTTAGCTTTCCCCTCTACATAGTTTTTCTTTTCCTAGGCTACCTTCTGGAGCCTCCACCGATGGAAGGCGTTTCCCATTGGGTCCAGAAGATTCTGGACACTTCCACACTGGTGCTCTACATAGGGAAAGAAATTTCTAGGATAAAAAACTAGAAACCCAAAAATCACGGTAAGTATTTTGAGCTTCGATGTGTTTATTTTTCCTTTGCTTCCGGTTTATATAGTTATCTTCATACTTTGATAGGACTACCCAAGGGATCCTCCAACTGTCCGCCGTCAAAATTTTGACGGATCCAAAGATTGCTAATCAGCAGATTAAGCAAGTCCTCAAATGCAAGATGGCTCGTGAATCAATGATTGTGGTCGAGCATCCTTGGTCTAATACCTCCAGTCCCTAGCCTCGAGAGAAAAAGTCTAGGAAATGATCTCCCAGGGAAACCAGGGAAGGATCTCGTGCCCCCATCCCACAACAGTTGCCTCAGTGGCGGAGACAGTGAATCTAAAAAGTGATGAGGACGGGGATGATGTTGAACCCTTTCATAGGAGGAGTTTGGGCTTCTGGGCCAATACACTGAGCGAAACTGAGTGTCTCTTCAGAGAGTCCGAATTCGCGGAACATGCGAGCTCATCTTTCACAGCTTCATTTGTCCCTACAGGCTAAAATAACACCCCTTTGGGTGCCACCCCCGTTAATACTCCACCATCATCTTTTAAAACTGCTCTGCCAATTGTCTCAGCTGCTACCCATTTGGTTATTACAGTAGCCGATCATCGAGCAACTTCAGCCTCCCGAGCTCGCGTATCCTCCGGGTCTAATGACTTGGTGAGCACTTACCCATCTCTAGTTTGTGACCCTTGCGGCAAACACCAACTCATCCCCACAGTTCTAAAGGAGTCAATATTCTTTCAAGACCCGTAGGAGTGTCTAACTACAAAGGTCCTTGGCCACTGAGAAGGACCAAGGAAAAATAGAAGTCGTATCCCTTTAGTGGCATTTTAATGCGACCATGCATGCGGGTTCCCATGCACTTACACTCTACCTTCCCTAATGTTTTTCTTTTTGTATCTCTGATGTGTGCTTACTCTAGTTGTATTCCTCTTAGGCCAACTTTCTAGCATCAGAATAACTTTGCTGGTCGATTGCGGAGAAAGAGGCACTGAGGATCGAGCACGACTAGCTGTTGGAGCAACTTTCGTCCTTAGAAGCCAAACTTTCACAGATGGAAGACCTTGACGCCAAGCTTGAGCCAACAGAGTAGGAGAAGAGAGCATACAACCAAGAAGCCAACCTCCTTCATGCGGAACTTGTCGAGTTAAAAGAAAAATGGACCGAACAACAAGACCGCGAAAAGCGGGGCCAAGCTCGAAGATGATATCCAGGCCTTTCAAGCTGATCTGTGATTCAAAATCAAGGAGGCAGCTAAGGTGGAAAATGAAAGGGTCGGCTTGGAGGGAAGAATGATCGCAATCATGGCTAGGAATAAGGAGAATGCCAAAACCAACTGTTGACACCTAATTTTTAACCTCTAATAATTTTATTTAATTATTCAAGAATCACGAGTCACAAACGGAGTGAAATATGCTTTTTACATGGCAAATATGATTTTACAAAATTATACCAGGAGTATTTTGTCATTTCATTTGACAGAATATCACTTGGTATGTATGTTGTATATCATGTCTTAATTTTACATAAGTTTGACCATTAATCACAATTGGAATTTTAACCGACAATTATAAATAGAATTATTTTAAAAGAATTCTCAATATTAAAGAATTAGTGTTCCACTCCGTCAAAGTCCGAAAATTACCTAATTAAATACGATAAAGGAATTGTCATGTCTTAATTCAAAAAGACTTTTAAATGATTTTAATTTTCTAAATCCGGGTTAGTGTCAAAATTAGACTTAAATTAAAGCTATTGTACTAATTTGGCCATATTTGAAATGTTTTGGTCTTAGGTTAAAAATATCACAAAAGTAGCAAATTCATATTTTTAAAATGACTTGGGCCTTTTTTCTTTTATTTCAAACGGCTGAGCCCGGCCATATCCGCCCAAACTCAGCCCAGGCCAAAACATAAGGCGTAAAGGGAATTTCCTTTTGGCATTTTCACGATCTCTTCTGAAGCTCTACTACGCCGTTGCCATTTTAGGCAAGGTCAAAGCTCATACGTAGGTCTCGTAGAGTTGTGTGGCCGTAAAAGGAAAGAGCATTAATTGCTCTTGCCAAATTTTACCTAACCACCACCAGAGTACCACCTGATGCAGGTGAGGGTTTCGTCGCCTTTTGCTCTGTGTATTCTGTGACTCATAATGTTTCTTGTCCTACTCTGATTTGAATTTGTGAATTTGAATTTCCCCCTCAAAAGGAGTTCTCACACATCGGATCGATGGTCTCGACTAGGGTTTCAGATTTCCTTATAAATACAGACCTTCATCCTTCATTTTACGGTTGAAAAAACGTGATTTATGTCATTCACATTGATTGAGAGTCTAATCGAGTTAAATCAACTAATTATACTTCAGTTGAGATCCAAGCCCTTTGGTGGAACCCAAAATTAGTTTAATTGGTCAATCACAACTGAAATTTGTTCCTTTTTTGTGTGTTTACGAGCTCTAGGTCATCAGAGTGAAGAACAAGCTCGCATATAATCTTTCGGCTGCCTCCACACAAGGTAATCCCATTCCCTTTTTAAAATTTTGTCTACGTTTTATTATGTGATCTGTTATGGGGTATTATGTGACTGGTATGGGGTATTATGTGACTGGTTAGCATGTTTAGTTGATATTGATTACTTTTTATGTTTGTTATTGTGAGTATTAGCCTGATTAAGTCAATATAAGTTCAATATATTGGTTTTAAAACCTATTTAGCTAAGTAAACTGACTTAGGATGGTTGTTGTTAGAGTATGAAGCTTGATTGACTATAAATCAGAGTTAAACTAATTGGCATGTTGAATGTAAAGTTTGTTTAGCTAATGTATAGGTTGTTTGGCTAGTAAATGCTTAATGTTATTGGATTAAGGCCTATTTAACTCATGTGAACTGCTTAGGGTAGGTTGAGGTAGTATAGTGCCCAAAAATGATAGGTTAAACCTATTTTGGTAATGTACTAGCTTAAAATGAATGTTATCTAGACCTCAATAACTGTCTAAGAACACATGAAAAAATGCATGACTAACTGGTTTAATAGGGGTGTGATTTGAGTCTGAATGTGAAGTTGATATAGGTATATGACCATTAGATCACCTATGGCATGTCTCTTTGACTGTCTAAAGGCTTGTTAAGTTAATTTTGAATGAGAATATGGTCGAATGATGTGTTTGAGATAGCCTGATACCTAAGGTAGATGCATGACCTGTTTTTGCTTCCACCATGTTTGCAATAGCCTCTGGTGTGCCCTTGTATGTCCCTATCAGCCTAGAGTCCACACGTGTATTTAACCATAGCATGCTCATATCTGTCTAACTAAGATCCTTGTGTTTGATTATTCCTTTTCTCTGAATATCTGTCTTAGTTACTTCATGATCCCTTCCCATTCACCCAAGTTAAATGTATACTTAAATATGAAGCAAGTCTTGAATCCTCGTGCTAATTGCTGTGTAATTTTAAAAATGTAAAAATGATAGACTTTAGGTTAATGAGAACATGTGTGGCTTGTGTGGTGAACAGTCTTTGTATGATATGATGTTTCCTTGCCTAAGTTTGTATGCTGTATTTAATCATCTAGTTCTCATCATCCATATCATGTAAAGATGCATACCTGTATAAGTCTGAAATCAAAGTGAATGTTACACCCCGTAGTTTCGCGTTCTATTGTGTCGTCAATGGATATCGATGTCCCGAGAATAGGTGCGACTATACGGAAGGGTAATGAAGGTTTATAGCTTGTTTAAGGAAGATTCGGAGGTATGGAAGTTAAATGGATCAAAGAAAATACATTTCGACGAAATCGGGAAGTTTCTAAATTTGGCGGTCAGATTTGACGGACCGTACAATTAAGAATATGGACCATCAAAATGGTCTGCAGGTTGGGGTTGATAGTCTAGATTGACGGACCGTCAATTCTGACCGTCAAATTGGGCGGTGCATATTTTTGTTTCGGGTTTAAATTGGTGATTTTCGATTGAGACCTCATTTTCTCCAAGACCAAGCCCTAAAACTCTCTCCAAACCCTCTCTAAGGTACCATATCATCCTAAGATCAAACCAAAGCCAAAACCCACAACATTTACGTGATAAACCCCGTGGTTATTGTAAGAATTGTCTTCTCCTTGAAGAATCGATTTTGGAAAACCTTGGAGGTGAGATAACCTACTGTTTTGAGGATATTATGATGCGTAAAAGTAAGTTTTATCCTCCTATGCCTTTCTTAGGATTAATTGATGATTTGGAGCAAGTTGTGAACGGATTTTCGTAATCAAAACTTGAAATTTGTGGAATCATCGTGATATAATTTGTTGGGCTGTTTTACTTGAAGTATAAGTTGAATTGGATAATCAAATTGGTTGTATGTTTTATGGGATCAAGGAAAGTATGGTTTGAAGAATTGTAGGATCGAATTACATAAATTTTCCTTATAAAAGGAGTCTAAGAACCCTATGTACATAAAGTTATTGAAAGGATGCCTAAGTGAGTTTCTCTAATAGAATTTTGATTCGATATTAATATCAACCCTTTATATGATATAGATAATCATTCGTAAGAAGTGCGAGGACTTGTAGAACGATTGTAGCTCTGTGGACAAGAGCATGAAATCCAAAGAGTTTATCACTTTTAAAAGAAATGTCAGAAGCTTCATTCTATTGCATATCATAATCTCTTGTCGAGAATTGTTCATTGTTATTTCTATTCTCATGATCATTGTTATTTGGTTACGGGTTTACCTTATCATAAGCCTTCGGGAAGAAGTATTCCAAAGAGTTAATCGTCAAAGTCGACTAAAAGTCATTCCAAAGTAAAGTAAAAAGAGTTATGAATTCCAAAGAGGCCTTAAGTGTTATTATTACTATATATATATATTACTCACACCAATGTTGCAAATAGTCGGTGGGCACCTGTACATATACATTATACACCGGGCAAACATTTATATGTGCATCCATACATACACTTCAGAGTATACTTGAGGGCAGTGACATATTATACACCTCACACTATAAGTCGAGGGCAGTTTATATATTAAGTCTTATCCACACATGTTTCATTTCAGTTTCAGAGTTTCATTGTTCGCCCTATAGGGCACACATGTTATTAGAGTATTCCTACTGATTTTATGCCTTTCTTTATAGTTTATATTTTCATATTGCTATTCATGCTTTACATACCGATACATTTCTTTCATACTGACATCCCTTTGATGGGGGCGCTGTGTTCATGCTGCAAGTCCTGATAGGGGCTCTGCTAGGCCACCACAATAGGAGCTGTCGAGTTCAGCAAGTAAGCTTCGTCTTTCCCGGAGCTTCCTGGTCAGATATTGAGTATATTTGGTGTTGTGTACATAGTGGGTAGGTCGGGGCCCCGTCCCTACTATATGACAGTGCAAATATTCGTAGAGGCTCAAAGACTTGTCTGGTATGTACAATTGTTGATGTATAGCCTTGTCGGCTAGGTTGTCTTTTGTTGAATAGTGTTGTGACCTTGTTGGTCCTGTTTATGTATATATGTCGGGTTGATCTCCTTGCGTTACCATCACAGGTTGAGTTCTATCTTTGTTTACAGATTATGGCCTTGTCGACCCTCCCAGTGGATTGTTGTTTGTGCTATTTCTTAGTACGACCTTTCCGGCTGGAAGTTCTAATCATACAGAAGTCTGGTCATCAGGGTGGTACACTCGGAACAGCATGACACCGGGTGCCGGCCACACCCCCTAGTTCAGGGTGTGACAGTAAAGTCTTTCCTTATGTGTTTCAACTAGTTTAAATCTGTGTCTTCCATCTGTGTCCTGTATTGCTAGTCATTCCTGAGCTCATCCATCTAGCCTCCAGCCTGTTTATGTGACCCCCATAGTGTTCATATGTGTCTAAGCGAAGCATATATAGCTTGTGACCATTCCTGTTTGAATTATGAGATTGAATGCAAGTTAAAGATAACTTTCAAAATGCTGCTAGCTTGATATGTGAACTATGTGGACATCACTGCCTATGATAACCTTCTCTGCTTAGCTAAAATCTCATGTGTGGAATCATGATTAGATGCTGTGAGCATGCCTGTCTATCTGGTGTCCTGTTTTGTCTTAATTTATTCATTGCATCTTGGCTACCTTGTCATCCATGACCATGCGTTGCCCTTCCCTCTCTTAGTGTGAACTCAGCAGTAACTAGGACTGTTGGCATAGTCTTGTCAATTAAGATAGACATTAAAATAGCCCCCCTTGTGTTATTTGATATGATTGCTGTTTAGTTCTGAGTGTGTATTGCCTGAATATTGTACATGGGAGTAATGCCATTTCTTTCTAGTTCCCTTTTATGATTGCTAACTACTGTGATCTAAAGCATGTCTATGGTTGTTATAAAGTATATGTGACAATATCTATGGAAGAATATGCATATCGTATACATATTGGCATCATCCCTATTCCTTCTCCTTCATAATGTTCTGGTATATAAATATGTGCTGTTTGTTTACCTGGTATGCTTTGGTATATTGGGTGTGTATTCAATATATCATTTCGCATCTTGCCATAACATGAGTGTCTACTAGGCTTAGCCCACTTCTGTGATCACTGTACTAGGCCTAGCCCATTTCTGTGATCACTGTTTGCTCCTTTCACATGACTATAATTCCTTTGGGCTTGGCCCAGGAATCTCGTTTTCTATCCATGTCCTCGTTTATGTGATAGGGGCCCAACCCATTGATTGTTCCTTCTGCCTCTCATAGCTAGTCATTATTGATCAGGGCCTTATTGATATATCTTGCAATAATTTTAATTTGCTACAATGTGGCTTGCTTGTTTATTTTACAATCAACTAAATGATAAGTCCAAGATACCTTTTAACTTGGGCTTTTGTTTGTCCCCCTTTCTCTCCTGCTGCATTATGTCGAGATGGGCCCTTACTAGGCCCATCATTTTATTTAGTCGAGTTTGAGCCTTCTTGAGCATTGCACATCCAGTTAATTGGGATGAGGCCCAGTTAATAATATTCTTGATCTAGTCCGAGTCCGGGAAGCTAATATTAGCATTTGAAGGCCCACCTATGGGTAAAAATAGCTAACTGGTGGGCTTAGGTAGGCCCACCAACCTAAACTCACTCCTTCCATTTGTTTTTTTTATTTTATATATATATATATATATATATATATATATGTATTCTTTGTAATAAACATACTTTAATCTACTGGAACCTTTATTTATGGTTACGACTTACGAATCTAGGATAGGCAAACAATACGTATATTGTTTTTATATATATATATATATGTATTCTTTGTAATAAACATACTTTAATCTACTGGATCCTTTATTTATGGTTACGACTTACGAATCTAGGATAGGCAAACAATACGTATATTGTTTAGTTTAGATCGCCAAAAAATGAATTTCAAAGCTTGTCAATCTGGAAATTAGATAAAGGGACTGTTTGGACTGGAAATAAACTGTTTTGATATCAAAATTGGGAACAAGAAACTGATAGGAATTGAGATTTTGGATTTGGAAATTCATAATTTGGGCTTTAGAATTTAAAAGCGATGGACTATTTGATGTTTGAAAGGACCCTAATTTGGGCTCGAGTGACAGAAATAAATGGACTACCGGTAATTTGTTTTGAACTTGAATTTTGGACCAAAATTGACACCTTAAAACTGAGTTTACTGGCTAAGTCCAATTGAATGATTTTGGACTTTTAAAACCTATCTTGGTTTTGATGTTGAGTTATGGGTTTTGGAGTTAGAATACGATTTGACTTTTGGAGATATAGCATGCAAATGAACAAAAAGAATCATTTTTTACCATCTCTTTTCAAAAAATCAAACTTCATTCCCAAACCTTGAAAATATTTTCAAAAGATAAGGTGTGAATTGGATAATATTGTTGGATTGAATGTGGAGTTTTACTCAAATTCACATTTGAGTGTTCTTAGACCGAAAAGCCCCTGTGCATACTCTTTTGGCAGAAGCCTCTTTTGTTTTCAAACAAGACTTTTGAGTTTCAAATAAATGAATAACAAGTATTTTGCTATAGAATCTGTAGGTCAATCGTATTTTATTGGATCCTTATTATCGAGTTGTTTAACACCTTCCTCGATAGATCATTAGAATCTTTACTTTACTCTGGTCTAGATAGGATTTTTCAATTCATTTTGAATAAGCCCTTTCACACATGTTTTTTCTAATTTACTTATAAATTAGGTGATGACTCTAAAAACTAAATATTCAAATTAGAGCGCCAACAACTTCCTAGTAGCTTTTATGCCTCGCGTAAAAGTGAACTGTAACAGATGTCGACTCTGCTGGAGATAAATCTAGGTTCTAACCATAAGGGTTCCAATACAACATGCTTTTTAAATAATATGAATTGCTTATGTGTGTTTAAATACATGCGATTATAATTGTCATTCATGAATTCATTCCGCCAAATGGCACACACACTTACATCTGTGCACCAAGGTGATTATGCGGATTTCACAATCACCCACCAGTATAAAACCAAAAAACCGTTTCTTGGAACTCGTTGAAAACGAAGTTGGTAAGCGATTATTCCAACAGTCAACAACAGTTCTCCATGGGTTGTCCGCTCTGGTCCTTAAGTCATTTGCTAAACCACTCTAGTACAATTAGGATAGAGCGAAGTCAAATCCCTTTGAACTAGCGCATGCTGACTTAGACAGGTTCGGGTATCTCAGACCTACATGGACCTAGTAGGCCTGACTCCCTCGTGTCTTGACGGTCTATGATCCGATGGCACCACATCTAACTATTTACTATATGAAAGCATAAACCGTGCCTTATATGATGAACCATTGCTATTGGGGGGGGGGGGGGATTATCCGTGTTCTGTTTTGTAGATGCATACCAATCTAAAGTTCGACATGGTTATTGATGCACCCGAGATGCTGTAAATTTGGTGGTCGTGGCTAAGTGCCCCATAACAAAAAGAAGTGACGAATTGTCTAGGACACCTACCCTCCCTCATGACTAAGAAAGGAAATAGTGCCCTCCGAGAAGTCCTTACCGGGTATTGGGATAGTAAAAGAATGATCTTTAAGTTTGGCGACTTTGAGATAAACCCGACCCTAGAAGAGATCTTAGACTACATAGACAATGTAGGTACTTGTATAAGGTGGCGGAAGAAACCCGACCACAACCTTCTAGTACCCTATAAGCCTACTCCAGCGAGATCCTTAGGTTCCTATCCTTAGCTAGCGCCGACTGGATATTTATCCCTACCGTAGCCTTTATGGACCTCTATATCCGATTTGGGTCTAAACAGGGGTACGTAGAGCACTCTATAGAGTTTCACTCCTTCGCCGCTTGGGAAGCCACCCAACCTTTAGTATTTGCCATATGCCTACTAGGAACCATGATATTTTTCAAAGACCATTACCAAGACATAGATACCCGGGTCATCTTCGTCACCCATGCTATCTTCCATGGCATAACTACTAACAGGGAAACCAAATACTATGACCTAGTCCCAGTCATTCTGGCTGACATTTACCAAGCCCTAGGTCAATGCCGAAACCTGCAAAGGTACTTTCAAGGTTGCAACCTCTTAGTCCAATGGTGGATCGTTAAGCACCTCTACAAAACGGAGGTTCCATCTTATCGAGACCCCGAGCGTAGATAAGACAACCTTAGAGTCACTTTTCTAGATTTCGGGACCCAATCCAAAGAGGGGTAGGCTTTTATCTTTTCTAGGCTCCGAGAGGATAGTATCCAGTGGAGATTTCCCGACTATATATCCGAGACCATAGTTGTGAGGGGTAGAAAATGTCCTTTCCTACCACTTATGAGGATCTAGAGAATCCAACCATATACACCTCTTAGGGTCCCAAGACAGTTCGAAAATAGACAGGTAATCCCCCAAGTAGGGAACATGGGGGAATATGTGGTTGACTATGAAGGCGACAAGATCAGAAGAGTTGCCGACATTATCTGAGAGTGGAGCAGTCGAATCAAGTGGGGTCAAGAGACTTTAGCCAATGATCCCCTTAGCCTGGGTCGTGACAAGGACTACGTAGACTAGTTGATGGCACACTTGAAAGGTACTATCACACCAGGGCCCAACCTCTATAAGTACAGACATGATAGGAATTAAAAGACCGAGATCATAACCTGCCGCATTCATAGATAAGAGGATGATCGAGATCCCAGATACCTAGAGAAGATGGAGTATGACCAGACCGTCATAGCCAATATGACGGAGGAGCTAGACTTCACTCCCGAGTGTGTAAAGGATTTAGACGCTCGCATGAGGAGAGCTATGGATTATACTGCACATATGGCAGTCGTAGAGAAAGGTCATTGGGTTAGTTCGCTTCTGATGTCTACTCATCTCCGGATAGTGTCCACCATTCGAAGGGCCAAGAGAACTCGAATTGATAAGGCTTCATCATCTGACATAAGAGGCGACTTCTTCTGATTTACTGCTTTGTTCATCTCTTGTAACCCTATTGGGGAAGATATTATTATTAATGAAATAGTTATGGGGCAATGGTTTTAATCAACGTGGGGCATAGTTACGCTTCAAATGATTAGAAAACCTTAGAGCAACAAGGTCTAGGAATGCAAATATTATAACTACTTCTGTGCTATTGTGCTATAAAATGCTTATGTGTTTTCATGTATTCCGTCTGAATTCTTGATTGGTCCTGCATTGCGGACCCCAATCCAAAAGAAAGACACAAGAAAATATCAAAAGCTAACTAAATTCACCTCTTCCTAAAGGTTGATTTGCTACAATGGACACTCCCAATAGCTAAAAAACCACATCGTCAGCTATTGATCTCGTCAGCGATGAAGAGATTGAGGAGTCACTTCGGGCAAAAATTCGCAAGATAGATGCGAAGATTAACCAGGAAAGAGCCAAGATGAAGGAAGTTAACAAAAAGACTAACTTGTCCAGAGCCAAGATGAAAGAGGTTGACAAGATCTTGGAATTTATGGAAAACCTCATTGAAGAGTCTCATGAAGGAAAACATTAATACAGAAACCTTACCGACGAGGTCAAAAAGATGGTCGATAACTACGTACCTCTGACACAGTTGCCTGAGAATGATCCAATACCATACATGGAATCAAATGGGGTATCTGAAGAAGTTACCCCAGTCGCCGACAGAGTTGCTAATCACTATGGGATGCCACAAGGGCCTCCCCGTGCACCATCTCCAATGTGGTTGGCGATTTCACTCAAAGCTTGCGGCTCACATTTCAGAGTTGCACCCAGAGAGGTATTAAACATTGAGGTCTTCGATGGAATAAAAGCTTGGTGATTGGCATATACTAGCTCACACGTCCTCCCGACTTATGCACCTCTCTTTGCTCACAAGAGATGCCTGTACCACATGAGTCAACCTGGTTATGTCACCGATGAATGCATAGCCTTCAAGAGAAGAGCCGTCAGACTGATTGACGAAAAGATCATCTGTAACCTATGGGGGGCACACCTTACTAGTCTATGACTCTATTATGCCTGGTGAAGGAATCACCATGGATACACCGCTTTGGCGTTATGACTTCACTGCCTTTGAAGATTCTTACACAATCATTTTCTCACTTTTGGCTCGCACCGGCAAGGTCTGCCCACTCAAAACCTCTTAGAAAATCTATTCCAACACTTTAAGGACGAAGATCTGCTTGTACCATTAGGAATGTGAAGCCTTCAAGTTCGAGTTGGAGCATTTGGTCAACATCGACCAGATTTGGCCCATGATACAAGGCCGCTTTTAGAAAAGCCATCGGGAAATGCACGGTTTTAAGGATGATGGCTCGCCATGGATTCAAGTAGAAGCCATCTTTTGGGTAGTTTATGCGTCCCCATTTTTTAGCTTTCAATCAAATGTTATCCCCTTTCACTTTTTTTTTGTAAACGAAACCACGTCTGACATGATGTACCGATGAGGGATATATGAGAAGCCCATATTGGGCCTGGTCAGGGCAAGATTCTGGTAGATGAAATTAGAATTTAATTTCTATGTAACTCGAATTACGGAAGAGCCTAATTTTCTAAGGAGGGATACGTAGGCAGTCTACTTAAGACTCGGTCCTTATATTATATAAATTATAACCCCCTATTTATATGATATTTTCTGGTTCAACATTGCCGTGGTAGTAAATCAACCATAGACCTCCCAACCAAAACCCTAAAAACCAAATTGGCCAAAATGACCAAAATACCCCCATATGGAAAAATTAATTGAGAGTTGAGATTGAATGCATGAGTCTATGTGCTTTATGTGCACCCTATGTGTGATATCTTGTATTTGTGATTTTTGACTAACGTACTAACGTCATTTACTTTTAAGATGTTTTTCTTCTTATAGAAAAGGGTTGATCCGTGTTGCATCACATTGTCATACTTCATCAGATCTAAAGCAGCAACATCATCCCTAAATCAACAAGATCGGATAAAAATGTCTGGTACTCCTGAGAAGTATGTACCAAGAATGCTCTGACTATTGAAGACGTTGTGCCTCAAAATCTCCAAAATGCCTCACACACGGAGGACGTGATCAACATGCTATTCAAGAAGATAGATGACCTGTAAGAGCAGGTAGTAAAGAATGAAGCCATCAACGCTGCCAGTGAGGCAGCTATTAAGGCAAAAAGGCCTATACCACCTTTTCCATCTATGAACTCACCTGTCACTGAACACTTCCCAAACAATCATACTGGTACTTCATACCAAACACCGCCTCCGATAAATGCCACCCACATAGCTAGGACATCCCATTCCGCGTCTACTTTTCAAGCACCACTTGCTTATGGTAATCCTAGCATTCACTAAAATGTTGCTACTCACACTACACCTAGTGCCACGGGCACTCCCAAAAGTCGCCCCATGCACCCCACTGTAGCATTCCATACTCCTATCACTCCCATAGACACTTCTCCAGAACTTGATCACTACAAAGATATTGAAAGGGCATGGAGGTCCGAGCAAGACTGAAGAGACAGAGAAATGGAACATAAAATGATAGATCTGTTCAAAAAATCTAACAAGGGCTTTCACAAAGCAATGTGGTTGAAATATGCTGACTTATGCATGCATCCAGATTTGGATTTGCCAGAGGGCTTCAAATTGCCCAAATTTGAAATCTTTAATGGCATGAGAAACCCCAAAGCTCATCTGAAAGCTTACTGTGACCAACTGGTCGGCGCTAAAGGAAATGAGGCATTGATAATGAGGCTCTTTAGCCGAAGCCTCACATGCGAAGCATCTAAGTCGTTTACTGTACAAGATATTTATCGCTGGGACTAATGGTAAGAAATGACAAAGGTCTTAATGGATAGGTTTTAATTCAACGTGGAAAACGTGCATGATCGCTACTCCTTGGAAAAAACTAGACAAAAGTCAATAGAAACCTACTGCGAATATGCAAGTAGTTGGAGGGCCGAAGTCGCTCGAGTGCAGCCTCTGATGAGAAAGGACGAATTGGTTTCAACCTTCATTCGATCTTAGGAGTTAGATTGTTATGACCGAATGTTGGCTATAGACAGGAGGCCATTTGCCGGTTTAGTCAGAATAGGAAAGGCAATAGAAGATGGCATCAAAACTAGAAAAATCATCAACATTGTCAACTAAGCTGGCACGACAAGCTCCATCGGTGCCACAGAGAAGAAGAAAGAGGATGTGGCAAACGTCTCTCGTACCCCCAGTCCGAGGAGTTATAGAAGGGAATGATCGTATTCATTTGTCGATGTCACACCCCAACCTTGGGGTGTGTGACCGGCACCCTAAGGCTTGAGCATACTAATCCTAACACTTGTAATATATTCCAAAAAAGCATGGGTCGACAAGGCCTCTAACGAAGATTACCTGATCAAGACACGACCACCTGCATGTAGAAAATGCTCAACATATACACACACACACACACACACACACACACACACATATATATATATATATATATATATACACACACACAACAAGGCCGAAATGAACACAATGAGTCTACTGAAGAGGCTGACAAGGCCATATAAGACCAGTGTACTCATAATGACTGACTATAAGCCTCTGGAGAGTATATCGACAATATCTGGTTGGAACAGGGCCCCGCCATACCCAACTATATACATATATACAACCATCATACCTATCTGCTCACTAGACAACTCTGGAAGAAAGTAGCATGACAATCCTCAGCTAAGTCGAGTCACCTACTGCGACGTATCATCTGAATCTCTATCTATATATGCGGACATAAAACACAGTGCCCTAGAAAGGGACATCAGTACAAAAGATGTACTGAATATGTAAGGCTGAAACTATACACAAGTACAATATTATACATGAAGCATAAGCCGAACTGTAACTGAATGCATAACTGTAAGATAGAGTAATGGAAAGACAACTATACTCTGAGTGTCGTTGTGGGCCAGAATATGCATAAAAGAAATATAATCGCATAAATATAACGCCATAGGCCTCTGTGGGATGTATCATCAATATTATGTCTATATAAACTGCATATATAACGCCATAGGCCTTTGTGGGCAATATCATCAATATCATGTCTGTATATCTGCGTATATAACACCATAGGCCTTTGTGGGCAATATAGATATATAATATATGCATATGAAGACCCTTTAAGGAACATGAAATATTTTTTTGAACACGTTAGAGTGATGTAAGATCGTTACACCTCTGACTTACTTTATGCGGATAACCTATCACCTGTTACTCTTTCAAATGACTCCAGAAGAACTATAGATCACACTATTGGTTTAGTTTCAGGAATTAATAAGAAGCCGACTTTTTATGGACATCAGAATAATGCCTTGGAATAAGGACGTAATCGGGACGGTGGATGGGTAATACAGAATAACACATTATAGGAAAACTACAAGTACTTTCTTCAGGACTTAAGAGTAGAGTTTTTTTTATCAGATTTCATTTCGTAATTGTCGTTTCAATAATGATCATGCCAAAAAGAAAGAAGTAAGCCTTACATACCTTGTTGATGATCAATACCACTCCTATGATCCCTTGCTTGTTCTACAATCGTCAACCTAAGAAATAAGGACAATCTGTATCAATATCCAATCAATAGTTTCATGAATTTCATTGTTGCGACATTTCATCGAACACTTCGCATACATACTTTATGTCATCTCATTTCTATAGTAACTTAAACTATTCTCACCTCCCTTCAATAATGACAATACCATCAAGATCACAACAAACATACTTTGTGAAGTCTAGCCATAGTTATCTCAAAAACCTTATTGAACTATCCAACAACCAACACAACAACTATTATGATCAACTATAAAATTTACCTTAGCTTTCCATTGATTACTTTTACCAAGGGATCACTTTGAGCTATGAAAAGCTTAATAGTGCTAAGGATAGTAAGAATCACACCTCAAACACTCAAGATATCTTTCATACCAAAGCTCCTTTAAATTCTTCAAAACGTCCGAGTTGTTTTCGGTAATCCAAGAGAGATTTCAAGGTGCTTCGAGCTTCTTGAGGGAGAATTCACATCTTAATCTTGTGGATTATCTATTCAATGATGTATATACCCGTTATGGTTTGATTTTATACAGGTTAGCATACAAAGAGATACTAAGAATTTGGATGTTGCTCTAAATTGGATAATGTGTTTAGAGTCGCCACCTAATTTATAGGTAAATAAGGAAAACCAGTGTGAAAGGGTTTATTCAAAATTTTGAATAATCCTATCTAAACCAGAGCCAAGGTAAGAGTTCTGGTGATCCCCCAGGGAAGGTGTTAGCACCCATGTATTAAGGATCCGTTGAATACGATTGACATACGGGCTCAATATCATGCTTTTAAAATGATAAAGTTGTTTAAGGTTTAAAATTTGCAAAGTAACTGTCATTTTCATGTATTAAAAAATTCAAAGTTTTGTTTAAAACATGGAGTTTAAAACTTTCGCCAAAATGGTATGCACAATATGTTTAATCAATTAAGTTTTCGGACTAAGAACACTCAAAGGTGAATTTGAGTAGAACTACACATTTAGTCCAACTATCTTGATTTTAACTTGCATCTTTTTAGTATAAAACCCTTTTCAAATAAAAAATGGTATAGTTCCCCTTAAAATGTCAAGTTTGGTTTTATGTCAATCAGATAAAAATAGTTTTTTCTTTTATTCTTTTAGCATGCCATAACCCAAATCAATACTATATTCGAACTTTTCATAATCCCAAATTTGACTCAAGTCCAAGATAAGTTTTGAATTGTCAAAATTATTTATCCTATTTGGGCTCAGCCTGGATTATAATTTTAAATGTTTGTCTAAGTCCAATTCCAATCCATTAGTCCGATCAATTTTAAATATCACCTAGACCCATTTGGATCCTTCAAATTAGTCCACTTCAATTTTAAAGCCCAAGTCATACTTTCAAATACTTTAGTTAAAAAATCAGTTTCCATTTTTTAGATTTTATTTTTCAAAACAGTCCATTTATTTTAGATTTAAACAAGTCTTGAAACTACCTAGCGATCTAAACTAAATAATATATGCATCATTTTGCCTATCCTAGGTTCCAACCATAATGGAGTTCCAATAATATCAAGTATTCTATTTACAATATATATATATATATATATATATATATATATACAAATAATTGTAAATGAAAAGGAGAGTTTAGGTTGGTAGGCCTACCGAAGCCCACCAGTTGACTATTTTTATCCATTGCTGGGCCTTCAATGCAAATGTTGGCTTCCCTTTCTTTTTATCTCAGCCAGAATGTATGTGATTGCGCTTTGGCTCAACTAAACAAGAGATATTGCAAGGCTGACTCAATGAAGGGAATAGGCCCAGTAAGGCCCCATTCCATGATGATGCGGCATGAGACAAACAAAGGAAAAACAAAAATACAAGTTAGACATACCCAAAATTATCCAATACAAATGGAAATTAAACTATGCTAAGGGCTATTAATCAAAATGATTCAGGTTTAACATCTTAGTGGACCAAAATTATCAACAGTAAGAAGGAGATGACAAGCAGCCAGTGGGCTAGGCCCAAACTATCATAGGAAGGTAAGAAAGGCAAATGAGATAATCAAAATTGGGTTGAGCCTACAAATATTCATACCATGACAAACAATGATAATATACCAAATATACACATTAATATTCACTTAACATGGCAGATATATTTGGTCTGTATGCAGGTCATATAACGGGTGTATATCATGACCTCTTTTGGGTAAAAACACAAGAAAAATTCAAAGAAGAAATTCATTTAGCTAAAATGCATATGTTCCCATTCATCCTAACCCAAATTATTTCCAAACCCAACTCAATTTATAACTTAAGTCTCATGCAATATTAACATGATTTGAACAGAATTATAACAACACTAACAAAATGGTACAAAATTAGAGCTAAAGTAAACCATCATGTACCTAATACACAAACTGACCTTAACAACCCTTTTCTTTTAACTTAAGATTAGTGTTGAATGGCATAACAAAGACACATAGAGGGAAACAACTTAAGAAAAGGGAATTCAAAAGGCATTTAAGACTTATAGACATCCCTTTTTAGCACACACATCACATTTCCAACTAGGAGAAAGAGAAACATTACATCATAAAGTAGAAAGAAACCAGGTTCACTATTATATGCCAAAGTTATAGGTTAACACATTTTTTCTTCTACCGTTATATCAAAATAACATCATTTTAGATATATCTAACCTATTCTTTGACTTAAACAAACCTTAAGTGGTCTTTAGGAGCATAAAAAAAGTCTAATGATCATTACCCCTTTTATATTACATCCGAAATCTAAAGATTTCCCCCTAAAGTCATGTTAAGGTCATCTTCAGTCATGTTGAAGTCCCAATGTTCATTTAACTATAGCAGATAATCCATACCTACAACTATATTTATTCCAATATCATCAAGTATACGAAACAAACAACACACAAATAGTTATCTTAATATGTATTAACTGTGATTATAACTGGTCATATAGGTTGGATATCATTAATTTATACGCAAACAACCATGTTAACACTAACAATCAACTTAACTAATCAAACTAACTGATCTATGATATGATGAACACAGACAATACACGATCTATCCTAAAAGATGTTGAATATGATCTAATAAACTTAAATAATCATTATCGTAGCTAATCATGTTCTCAATATCACTTAAACGGTGTCAACAAGGTCCTAAATAACACTAACAGAGACCAACAAAGGCTTATAACAATCAAGACATGTTGATTATCAAACTTATACACACAGACAATGACTAGTTTGAGCTTAAACATGCTTGTTATTAGTATAGTGATTCCAAAAAGTCATCAGATAACTCTTAATAATAGCCTAATGATCATAAAAAACTATTAAATCTACTAATCATTCTTAATAACTTAACTAAATAATCTTAAACATGTACTAAACATGCTTAATCTACACATAAAACATATAATACAAGTTATATACCTATAACAACGACAACATACCCAGTGGTCCCACAATGTGGGGTCTGTGGAGGGTAGAGTGTACACAGACCTTACCTCTAGCTTGATATATAGAGCAACTATTTTGAGAGATCCTCGGTTCAAGACAAAGCATAAGCACAAGCAAAGCAAGAAAATAAGTCATGCTAGCGCATTCTGAAAAAGAAGCAGTAACTAATGCAGGTACATAAGATAAATAAAGTACATCAAAGAACACATAGCAGTAGAAATCAAACACTACTATAAAGTACTACTGCGCCTACTAGTATGATAGTTTAAGTGTGCCTACAATAATAACACCACAAATACCAGTTTGTAAGCGTAAGTAGGGCTACGCTCGACTACCTACTACCCTAATTCGTGTCCTCCACAACCCCCTATCTAAGGTTATGTCCTCGGTAAGTTACACCTATGCCATATTTCATCTAATTACCTCTCCCCAATACTTCTTTGGCCTACCTCTACCTCTACTGAACCCGTCCATATCCAACCTCTTACACCTTCGCACTGGGGCATTTATGTCTCTCATCTACACATGCCCAAACCATCTTAACCTCGCTTCCCGCATCTTATCCTGCACCAAGAACACTCCCACTCTATCCCGGATATCATCATTTCTAATCATATCCCTCCTTGTATGCCCATACATCTATCTCAGCATCCTTATCTCCATAACTTTTATCCTTTGGATGTGCAAAGTCTTAACTGGCCAACACTCCGCCCATACAACATAGTCGGTCTAACCACCACCCTATAGAACTTATCTTTAAGTTTTGGTGGCACCTTTTAATCGCACAAGACTATATTTGTGAGCTTCCATTTCATCCACCCTGCCCTAATATGATGTATGACATCGTCATCAATCTCTCAATTCCCTTGGATATAGATCTGAGGTACTTGAAGCTTCCTTTCTTTGAAATGACCTGAGTACCAAGCCTCACCTGCACGTATGTCTCAAGGTCGCTCCCATTATTAAACTTACACTTCAAGTATTCTATTTTGGTCCTACTCAACCTGAACCCTTTGATTCCAGAGTCTGTCTCTAAACCTCTAGTTTAGCATTCACTCCGTTAGGAGTCTCATCAATCAGGACTATGTCATTTGCGAATAACATACACCATGACACCTCCCATTGGATCTTCCGCGTCAGGCCATCCATTACCAAGAAAAATAAGAATGGACTAAGAACTGATCCCTGGTGCAACCCCATCGTCACTGGGAATAGCTCTGAATTCCCTCCTACTATCCGTACCCTAATCTTGGCTCTATTATACATATCCTTAATCGCCCTAGTGTATGCCACATGTACACCTCTAACCTCCAAACATCTCCAGAGAACCTCACTAGGGACTTTGTCGTATGCCTTCTCGAGGTCGATGAAAACAATATGTAAGTCTCTCTTCCTCTCCCTATACTGCTCCACCAGCCTCCTAATAAGATATGGCTTCTGTAGTCGAACGCCCCGGCATGAATTCAAAATTATTCTTAGAAATAGACACATATTTTCTCACCCTCGTCTCTACGACCCTTTACCAAACTTTCATAGCGTGGCTTAGCAGCTTAATATCCCTATAGTTGTTGCAACTCTGGATATCACATTTGTTCTTGTACAAAGGATTCATTGTACTCCACCTCCATTTATCAAGGCATTCTCGCCGTCTTAAAAATGACGTTAAAAAACTCAGTCAGCCACTCCAAACCTGCACTGCCTGCGCTCTTCAAATTCAACTGGGATCTCATCGGGCTCGGTCGTTCATCCCCTATGCATCATGCGAACAACACCCTTAACCTCCTCAACCTTAATTATTCTACAATACCCAAAATATCGGTACCTACCAACTTGCTCCAGATCTCCCGGCACAATGTCCATGTCTCCTTCTTCGTTCAAGAGTTTATTGAAGTAAGATTGCCATCTCCACCTAATATGCGCGTCCTCCACCAGTACTTTTCCATTCTCGTTCTTGACGCACCTCACGTGATCCAAGTCATGGGCCCTCCTCTCCCTCACCTTGGCTAGTTTGTGCAATTTTTATCCCCATTTCCCCCCTCTAATTCCATATACAGGCGTTCAAAATCCATCATTTTCGCTGCCGTAACCGCTAGCTTTGCCTCCTTCCTTGCCATCTTATACAATTTCCTATTCATCCACTTTTCCACTTCATCATTACTTTATATCAATTTTGCATACGCCACTTTTTTCTCTTTTACCTTCTCTTGAACTTCACCATTCCACCACCACTCCCCTCGATGCCTACCATGGCTACCTCGCGAGACCCCTAGCACTTCTCTAGCCACCTCCAAAATATAATTATTCGTATTGTCCCACATACCGATTGTAACCCCACTACTCCTCCAAGCCCCCTTGGACATTAACTTCCCCCATCTCTTTTGCACTAGTCATGGTCAAACTTCCCTATGTGATTCTTAACCTGTCATCCAAAACCCTCCTCTTCTTTTCCATCTTGATCTCCAAATCCATCACTAAAAGATTATGTCGGGTTGTAAGGTACTCCTTCGGAATAACCTTGCATTCTTTACAAAGACCGCTGTCAACCTTCCTAAGGAGGAAAAGGTCTATCTAAGTCTTAGCCACCGAACTATGAAAAGTCACCAAGTGCTCCTCCTTCTTCAGGATCCAATTGGCTATCACCATCTTAGAAGCTCTAGCGAACTCCAAGAGTGAGATGCCTCCCCCGTTCCTATCCCTGAGACCAAAGCCTCCATGCACATCGTCATAACCCCCTGGAAGTGACCCGATATGTCCATTAAAATCCGCTCCTACAAATAACTTCTCAGTGAATGGTATACCCCCACTACATCGTCCAAATCCTCCAAAAAATACCTCTTCTCTTCCTCGTCCAGGCCTGTCTGCGGCTCGTAAGTACTAATAATGTTTATAGTGAACCCTTCAACTACCAACTTAATCGTTATCATCTTGTCATTGACCTTAACCTCTACCACCTGATCCCTTAGCTCGATGTCTATCAAAATACCTACCATATTCCTATACTTCGACCTACCCGAGAACCATAACTTATACACGTATACCTCCTTAGCCTTAGGTCCTACCCATCTGGTCTCCTGGACACATGCTATATTAATCTTCCTCTTCTTAAGAATCTTAACTAGTTCTATGGACTTTTTCGTTAAAGTCTGAATGTTCCAAGACCCTATTATCAGCCTAGCATCTCCCTTACCCCTAACCCTCGTCCCCGTACCCGAATGAGAATATGACCCTAGTCTACCATCCGTCACCAAAGCCACTAGGGCCAGAAGCCATTAACGAATGAAAGTAAAAGCACCGAGACATATAAAGGCAGAACTACAACTAAAAATAGAGGCTGAACAAGAGCTAAACTAGTAATAACTACACAAGATCTACAAACATAAGATGAACAGTAATGAAATCAGGTGCAAAAGCAGAATCAAAGCACAATAATTAAAATATATACAACAGGTGCGAATTAAGAATTAAAAGCAAGGGAGATCGAACAAAAATACACAACATATGCGAGTCAAATAGCAAGTAGATAAAGGTTGCACAATAACTACTCAATATGGGTCAAACAAGAACAAAATTAGATGCTAGATAAGAAGTAAAATTGAGAGAAAAAGATGATAGCACCTGGACTGCGTCGCCGGAACCCTAGTAGGAGGAGCTGTTTCACGTCGGAAGTGATTGTCAGGGTAAGGTACCGTCGATAATCTAGTTGGACCTTCACTGCTAGAGGATGGGTTGGTCATACCACACACCCACCCACACAGAGGGAGTGAGGAGAAAGAAAGGGAAAAGAGAAAGGAAGAAGTAGAAAAAGAGAGAGAAAGAGGGCAAGAGACAGATAGAGAGGGGAGGAGAGAGAACAACAACCTACCTACATGTGTGATGGATGCCATCCCGGATGAACAGTGGGAAAATGGATTAGGGAATTAGCCGTTACCGGCAAAACAGAGAAGGACCGTAAGAGGAGAGAGAGCGTGAAAAGTCAGAGCGAAGCAACAAAAGTCGGAGCAATCTTTGACAAAAAACTTTTTTAGCTAATCACAAGTTATATACCTAATTTAAAATAATAAAATACTATAAGAAATGTATTTACCTTATATGGAGGCAGCCTAAGGATCAAATGGGACTTGTTCTTCACTTTGTCGACCCCGAGTTCGCAAACACATACAAAAGAAAGGTTTTAAAATAGTGAACGACTAATTTCCATAATTTTGGGTTTCGTCCAAAGGTTGGATCCACAACTTAATAGAGAATCAATCGAAGTTTTAACTTGAAAATGGCTCAAATCTATATTAAGCTTGAGATTCAAGTTCTGAACCCCTTTGAAATAAAGGATAAGGGTCTCTATTTATAGAGTTCATCAAACCCTAACTCAGGTTTTCGAATCGGTGTGGGAGAACACTATTTTAGGGGAAGATTTCCCTCCAAACCAATTCTCAACCAATGAAAACAAAGAGTTTGAAATCCTAATCGAACAAGAGCATTAATTGCTAGCAGAAAAAGTATAGTACTATGGAGGGGTAACCTCACATGGGCATGGGTGGTGGTACATCGGCTGCATCTTTGCGAAATATAGGCAAAGGCATTTAATGCCCTTGCCCTAATTGGATGGGCAACTATTGTAGCAGAAATAACGTACCATAGCCAGATCACCATTTTTGGCAACAGAAGAAACGTACAGAGAAAATGACTAGGGTTTCTCCATTTGGGAAAAATGACAAGGCCAAAGAGGCCTTTGTTCATGTAAGCTTTACGCTGAGCTGGGCCTATATTGGCTTGGACTCAGTCGATTTCAATTAAAAGAAATGGCCCAAGGACATTTTAAATACAAATTTTGATACTTTGACCACATTTTGCAAATGTGGCAATGATTTAAATTAATCGGAGACCAAAATATTTCAAATATAGCCAAATTAGGTTAATAGCTTCAATTTAAGCCTAATTTTGGCACTAATCTAAATTTAGGAACTTAAAACCAGGTGCATATGTCTTTTAAATTAAAACATGATTTAAAATTTGAAATGTAATTCCGTTATCATATTTATCTATCATTTTCTTGAGTTTAACGGAGCGGGACACTAATCCTTTAGTTTGATTTTTTTAAAACAATCACACTTATATTATCCGTAAAAATTCAAAATATCATAATTAATGATCGAATTATGCAAAATTGAGACATGATATACAATATGTATACCAAGTGATATTTTGTCAAATAAAATAAAATATTTTTGGAATAATTTCATAAAATCATATTCTCTTCATGAAAAGTATATTTCACTCCGTCTGTGACTCGAGAACTCTGAATAATTAAATAACATATTGGAGGGTAAAAATTATGTGTCAACAACTGCCCCTTTGTTGTTCGGGGATGGATAGACCATCCATGAGCAACGAACTTTGACTATCCTAGTTTTTAGCCGACCAATAAGAAATTTCTATCATTTTGTTATGCAAATTTTTATAATTATGACTGGACATTGGTTTCTGGGTTTTCTACATATCTCATATTACATGAGAACTCATGCCACTTATAGTTCAACTCAGAACGACTTCTAAAAGGTTGATAAAAGTAAACTATCAGACCAGGAAGTTCTGGAATGATTTTGTTGTAATGTGACCAATCCTCGAAGATTGAGTAGCCTACATATCCCTATTTTTGGGAATCATGTCACTTGTTGTTCGACTTGATGGCCCAAAAGGGTATCCCTTATGTGGGAATCCATTTGACCTTTTCAGTGTATGGCCAACTAGTTACGGGTTTAAAAAGTAAAATTTCGTGATTTGTAAGCAAGGTCGATGCGGAGTGATGTTCAAATTATGTGCAGAGAGCTTGAATCTCGTTGACACATATTTTCGACCAGCTTCCCAAGAACAAGTTGCACATTTTGCTCCGCATTTATCTAGATCTGGTCTTTCTGCTTTTCACCTTCAGTAGCTTTGATCTATCTCCATATACTGAGACCTGCGTGTTGGTTAATATATTTTATATTTTCATACCTGCGCGACTTTGTCTTGTAGCACCCTCTTAGCGATCTTTTTTAAGTAGATGCCTTTTTCGACACTGTTTGGCTTTGTTGACTTGTTGGGGGGGGGGGGAATGCTTGTTTTGAGCGGGTGCCATATTCGACACTGTTCGGCTCTGTTAACTTGCTGGGGGATGCTTATTTTGAGTGGGTCCACCTTTGACACTGTTTGGCTCTCATTGATAGCTGTTGTTGATCATATAATTTGATTTTTAGGGAACGACGACTGTGGTTTTTGGCTAGAGTGAAGACCACAAATCCTTCGCTGGATTTATATCACCTGACTCTATAGAATGAAGATCACGACCATCTCGGCTAGCATTACATCACTCAATTGGAGTAAAGACCGCAACCCCTTCGCTAGATTTGTATCACCTGACTCTATGGAATGAAAACCACGACCTTTAAGCTGACATTATATCATTCAACTGGAGTGAAGACCGCAATCCCTTCGTTGGATTTATATCACTTGACTCTATTGGAATAAAGACCACGACCTTTTGGCTGGCATTACATCATTTGAGTCTTGGAATGAAGACTACAACTCTTAGGCCAGAATTACATCATTCGACTCCTGACTCTCAAGGCTAGGTTGTATTATTACTTGACACCTCTTCGACATTTTTTCTAGTGTCGTGTCTTTACTTTGTTTGGTGGCTCTCAGGGCCTAGTAGTGGTTTTCCTGGTGTCGGAATGGCTTTTGTTGTACCTGTTTCAATCATGAGCAAACAAGTTAGTTCATCCTTTCGGCAACGTCCCGGTGACCTGCAAACACAAAAAGATTTATTGTTTTCCTATGCAGTCGATCTGTGGTGCCGACTCCCGATGAGTTATTTTCTTCATTCACTGGTCTTGGCCCCTTTCGGCCACGGTATAATGAGAGAAAATGTTTTAAATGTAAATGTTTTAAAATATTTTTTGAAAAGGGGTATCTCTAAAACATTATATATATATATATATATATATATATATATAAAATATTATCAACTCATGTCATGACATTGTTCCTTTGAGCGAGATTTTCTGAACGACTTCGGCGCTTTGCTCTTGCTCTTCATATTAATCTTGATGAAATTTTTGAGCCCTCTCAACAATTTTGCCCCAGTTTCATATTTGGACCGGCTGACTCTTGGGCCGATTTTCGTTTTGAAGGAATTTTTGAGTTCCTCTCAAAAATTCTGCCCCAATTTATGAGCTTTATATGGCTGATCCATTGAGTCAGATTATTGGTGGAATTTTTGAGATCTTCTGAAAAACATTGCCCCAGTTTATGTTGTGTGAGGCAATTCTTCAATTTTCTCGATATTTCTAAGGTTTCCTAGGGGTTTATTTGGAGATTTTGTTTGGGAATCAGGTCCTCGCGTAGTTCATACATAAATGATGGATTTGGGTAATGTTGCGATCGAGTTCGGAATGGACGCCTACGTATCCCCTCTTTTTGTTTGTGAATCAGGTCCTCGTGTAGTTCGTTACATATAATTGATTTAGTTTTCTAAGCGATTACAAGAAAAGAAGTGTGATTACAAGAAAAAAAAGTGCAATTACAAGTAAAGAAATGCAATTACAAGTAAAAGATGATTACAAGACTTGAGAAGCGTGTCTTCACACGTAGTACCACTCGATTGCATCTAAGTTGATTTCTTTGAGACACTCTTGGCCATCTATTTTAGCGAGGATGACAAGTCCTCCTGATAGTACCTTGCGCACCATGTAGGGCCCTTGCTAGTTGGGTGCGAACTTTCCTTTGTACTCGTCCTAGTGTGGAAACAAACGTTTGAGCACAAGTTGTCCTACTTGAAAGATCCGGGCTCTTACCCATTTGTTTAAGACATGTGTCATTCTCTGTTGATATAACTGACCGTGGCATACGACAACTATCCTTTTCTCATCGGTCAGAGCCAGTTGCTCATATCTCTTAGAGATCCACTTTTCGCTATCCAACTCTGCTTCCTATATGATTCCGAGTGAGGGTATCTCTACCTCAACTGGTATTATAGCTTTAGTGCCATAAACAATCAAGTATAGAGTTGCTCTGGTTGAGGTCTGAGTGGTTGTTCGATATCTTAGCAACGCATAGGGAAGTTGTTCATGCCAACACTTATAGTTGTCGATCATTTTTCTTAGGATTCTCTTGATGTTCTTATTTGCTGCCTCTACGACTCCATTCATCTTTGGCCTATATGCGATTGAATTCTAATGAGTGATACAGATCTATTCGCAGATTTATTTCATCAGAAGGCTGTTCAAATTTGCTCCATTATTTGTTATTATCGACTTTGGAATGCCTAATCGACTGATGATGTTGTGGCGCACAAAGTCAGCTACCGCTTTCTTAGTCACCAACTTGTGAGAAGTATCTTCGACCCACTTTGTGAAGTATTCTATGGCGACCAGGATGAAGCGATGTCCGTTAGATGCTGCTGGCTCTATGGGCCCGATGACGTCTATGCCTCAGGTTATGTATGGTCAGGGTGAGCTCATGACATTAAGCTCATTTGGAGGGACCTTGATCAAATCTCCATGAATTTGGCATTGATGGCATCTTTGCACGAATTGGATACAATCGATTTCCATTATCATCCAATTGTAGCCTCTCCTCAGAATCTTCTTAGACAATACGAACCCATTCATATGAGGTTTGCGAGTTCTAGCGTGTACCTCTTCAAGCAATTTTGTGGCCTCTACAACGTCGACACATCAGAGTAAAGTACTCCCTTGTTCAAGTAGAAACCATTTGTCATTCTTCTGATGGTATTTTTCTGATTGGCTGTGGTGTTTTTGGGGTACTCTCTATTTTCCAGATATATGCTTATGTCGACATACCATGGTTTACCGTCAGGTTCCGCTTCCACATGAGAAAAGTATGCATGTTCTTCTTTGATGCTGATTTCCACTGGGTCGATGTGACTGCTTTATGGGTGCTGAATCATTGATGCTATAGTTGTAAGGGCATCGGCGAATTCAGTATGAGCCCTTAGAGTATGCCGAAGCTCGATCTTTTTGAATCTGTTGCATAACCTTCATGCTGAGTTGACATATGGAAAGATCTTCTCATTCTTGGTGGCCTATTCTCCTCGGACCTGGTAGATTAGCAAGTCTGAGTCTTCAATTAGGAGTTCCTGTATATCTATGTCAATGGCCACACGAATACCTAGGATAAAGACTTCGTACTCTGCCATGTTGTTTGTGCACTAGAAATTAAGCTTGGCTACCATCGGGTAATGTTGACCAGTTTCTGAAACCAAAACTGCCCTAATTTCAGAACCTTTGTAGTTGACTGCACTGTCGAAGAATAATTTCCATCCTGAATAGACTTCAACTATTTCTTCTTTGACTATCATTACCTTTTCATCTGCTAAACACGTCCTTAACAGTGCGAACTCTTCGTCGATCGGACTTCCTACTAATAAGTCAGCCAATGCCTATCCCTTAACGTCTTTTTAGGCTATATATTTGATGTCAAACTCGCTCAATAGCATCTGCCACTAGGACAGCTTTTCTATAGGCATGGGCTGGCGGAAGATGTACTTCAAGGGATCCATTTTGGATATCAGGTGAGTAGTGTACACCGACATGTAATACCTCAGGTTCTGCACTATCCATGTTAGCGCATAACACGTCTTTTCTAACAAAGTATATCGTAACTCATAAGTTGTGAACTTCTTGTTGATATAGTAAATTACTATTTCTTTATTTCTCGCCGTGACAACTTGTAGGATGATCGTTACGACAAGTACTAGGTATGTAAGACTCATTCCTTTCTTTTTGGCATGATCTACATTGAAACAACTATAACAAGATGAAATCTGATACGAACTCTCTTTAAAGTCCCTAAGAAAGTATCTGTGATTTTCCTTCAAATGTGATGTGACATATTTCCCATCTATTGTTGAGATAACAACCTCATCCCAAGGCACTCTTTTGATGTTAATAGAAGTCGGTTCCTTATTGTTTCCTTCCAGTTAATCTAATAAGGTGATCTATGGGTCATATAGAGTCGTTGAAAGAGTAATAGGTGATGTGCTAACCCTCATAAGGGAGTCAGAGGTGCAACGACCTTACATCACTCCGACGAGTTCAAAGAGTATTCGATAATCCTTAGAAAGGTCATTATATGCATTATACATCTATATTTTCCTCAGAGGCCTATGGCATTATAAACACGATTATACATATATGAGATTAATGATATTGCCCCTAGAGGCCTATGGCATTATTGCACAGTTTATACATATATGATATTAATAGTACTGCTCACAGAGGCCTATGACGTTATATATACGATTTCATTTATGCATATTCTGGCCCACAGAGGCACTCAAAGTACATGTAGTCTTCCTATTGCTCCATTTTATAGTTATGTATTTCAGTTACAGTTTCAGCTCATGCTTTATTTACAATATTATACTTATTTATAGTTTCAACCTTACATATTAAGTACATCTTTCATAATGATGTCCCTTTTCGGGGACACTGCATTTCATGCCTGTAGGTACATGTTGGGATATAGATTCCTTCCATATAGTAGGACTTGACTCAGCTGGAGTTATCACACTCATTTCTTCCGGAGTTGTGTAGTGAGTTAATAGGTATGACAGTTGTGCATATGTTTATAGTTGGGTATGGTGGGGCCCTGTCCCAACCAGTTATTGTTTGTATACTTCTTAGAGGCTTGTAGATAGTTGTGTATGTGTCACATTCGTGTGTTACCTCGTCGGCCTCTTCAGTAGATATATTAAGCTTATGTAGGCCTTGTCGGCCATGTTATAGATATGTATGGTTTGGGCCTCTTCAGAGTGCATGTGGCTATGTCCTTAGTCATTTTATGTGTCAGAGACCTTGTCAGCCTATGAGTTGTGGTATATCTCGTAAGTATCAGGATCGGTACGCTCGAGCCTTAGGGCATCAGGTGCCGGCCATACCTCCAAGGTTGGGGTATGACAAAGTGGTATCAGAGCAGGTCCGTCCTAGGGGTGTCTATAAGCCGTTTCTAGTAGAGTCTTACTTATGGATGTGTTTCGAGCCACACTTATAAACAAGAGGCTACATGACATTTAGGATGTTGCTTTTCTTGAAAATCTAGATCAATAGATAGAAGCAAAGTTATATGTCACTAAATTCCTATCTTTTCATCTTCATCTTCATCTTTTCCTAGTAATTTCGAGATCCAAGGGAAGTACTGATAGTAGGAATTGAGTCAGAAATACGGGGAAGGTATTAGCCAACAGCCACCTATTAATATGAATTCGAGAAATATGAGGTCACACGAGGGGAGTATGAGTCATTCAATGGAAAAAGATATGTCTAAGGATCCACCTATGTCGGAAGATCCGTCGGAAGATCCATCTACGGAGGAAGATCCATCTGAAGATCCTTCTATGGAGGAGGACCCATTTGAAATTCCAGAGGAGTCACCCTTCCGAGTTCCCCCGATCCCAAAGGTAGTGCCAGACTATATGAAAGCCCACACAATACAGAGGCCATTAGCGCAACAGTCATTTCCATTTGGGTTATGTATAAGTGATCATATGTATGCAACAACACATCCAGTTATCTTCCCAGAGAAAGGTCATATTTAGGTGCCCCCACAAGATAGACCTTTGGAGAGATTGAGAAGCCCAATATCATGGAAGTTAGGTAACCAAGGTTCGCCCCTGATGAGTAGAATCAAAGAGGAAATGACTAGTAGATAGACTAGAAGGTTTGGGATGGATGCAAATGCTGAAGAATTGATATTGAGAGAGGCGTCAGATCAAAGCTCTCGAGTAGCAATCAGACAGACACTAGAAGATATTGGAGGTTGTAGACCACACCGTCAATAATGTGGAGAGAGGCATGATAGGGCATGCTTATATGATATTGAGTTATGTTCTGGATGTGGAGCTTTGGGCCATAGAGCCAGAGAATATCCTGAGAGATTTTAGTTGTTGTGCCATCAATGTGGACATATGCAAAATGGTCCATGCCCAGATGATCTTGATGGATGTTATTGGTGTGGGAGCAGGAGCCATAGAGTGTATAGATGCCTGAGATTGAGACAAATAGAATAGCCAGTTTTGATATTACTTAGAATCGTGCAATTAATGAGGTGTGTTGATAATTTTATTGAGAATAACTGTGCGTATACCTATGATTGGTCAGCTATCTTTGAGATATAAAGTATATCATACAAGGTATATATAGACTGTAAATCGATGATAGGAATGGGAGATGGTAAGTGAAATCACAGTTATGTTCAAGGCTCTAAGCAAGGTGATTTAGGAACTAACCCTTTAATAACTATAATATATGTATCCACCATCCTTAGATCCTGTAGCGTGAGCAATATTGGGACACATAAAGTAAATGAACATGCGACCTGAAAAAGGGGATTCATGAGTCCAAAGAACTTAGGGAAACCCCAGAAGAGTAATAAGGAAAATGGATTCCCAAGGATAAGTTACCTGAAGATTTGTTCAGAAGGCAATTGAAGAAAGAAAAGGATGTGAGAAGTTATATTTAAACTAGTAACCACAATCCTTTATAAGGATTAAACTATTTAGGAGACATGTGGAACGAGATGAGTTTTGTCAATTAAAGGCAAGTAATATACCTTCTTCACCGTGAAGGACGATAAGGTTCTTGACATTAAGTGGAAATAAACTTGCGATGAGGATATGATTAATAGAGAAATGGTGATAAATGATAAGAGGATAGTCAATTTACACAAGTAAAAGAATTATGATAAACTCGGTATCATACATCTCACAAAAAAGATCTACGGAAAGCCAGTAAAAGTAAGAAAATCGACAAAGGAATTGAAGTGAAACCTCCAAGCAACAAGGACGAATTTAGATGAGACTCGAATTAAATATGTCAAGCCATAGGTTCGTCGTGAATATTAATAAGGTGTTTAAAGATATATGAGTGGGAATACACATGAGTAAAACCCGATGTGAGTATATAACGGAGCAATGAAAAGATGATTTAAAGTAAACGATAAGGAAAGAGATAAAGAATAAGAATAAAGGAATATGATATGAGCAAGCGAGTGATAGTAAATTTGGAAGGCTGAGTACACCAGTAACCTTAGAAGAAAGGTAATGTAATGATCATAATAACAACGACATCAGTTACAAATGAGAGTGAAACCAAGAAATAAAGACAGTAGCATGGATTCAAGTGCGGTAACCACGAGGGGAGAAAGCGAGCGCAATACCTTATGAAAGTAAATTGTTCAATGAAAAATAAAAAGGGTAGGACAACCCCTAGCATGAGCCATATTGAAAAACTAACCAGATGATGTGAAAGATTTGCTTTGAAGAAATAGGTGTACAAGGAATACCCAATGAATGAATAGTCGAATGTGAAGTATAAGAGATCTTGAGGTTACAAAGGGCAAACAAGTGCTTTTAGTATGAAAGAGATATCATTTTTGGGAGATCATGAGTCCGAAGCCAGTAGGTATAGTAGATGCTCTAGTAATAAGGGCAACAAAAGAAAAAATAGCATCGAAAAGAAGAAAATGTCTTATTTTCTGTATTTGACAAATGATATAAATCGAGAGAGTATACTTGATCAAATATGAGGTATAACTAAGGAAATGATGAGTCTATCTCGGAATACATAGCATCGCCAAATAAGTATACAAACTCGAGACATTATAAGAATCAAGAGGATCATATGTAAAGAGTAGAAAGGTAATGGACCATAAGGGTCGTATACTGTGGAACAACGAGAGTCACTACAGAAGTCACAAAAAAGGACTACCTCAAAGAAGTAACAGATGGCTAACCGTAATAGAAACTGGGTGATACTCCCTTGAAGTTATAGGTAAACGAATTCTTTCTTATATTGGGAATTGAGGAGCATCAAGACAAAACATCTCATCTAAAGCCCCTTTAAGAAGTATTGTGAGATGGAGTAGAGATAATAATGGGAACCTTATCAAATATTCTAGGATTAAGAGTATCAAGTAGTAGCATTCGAAGAAGAGTTGCTTTTGATGTTGAGGTATTACATATAGATTATTGAGTGAACCGAGGATCTTTAAGGACCAGTTTAAAAGAAGCCCCGAGTATTCAAATTTTTCATTATTGCGTCCTAAGATGACCAATGAAGATTTCAGGTCGAAATATCAAACCCAGACTGAGGATGAACGCATAAAGTCTGGAAGAAGTTTGGAATAAGGATTGATGACTAGTGAGGGGATATCACAAGAAAAGAAAGGGACCAGAAGTAACGATACCAGATTTAAGAAAGGATGTATGAAGAAATAATTAGATTAACAGGGAAGAAAATTGAGAGATTTGATGTTAAAAGCAAGAGTTAACTTGATAAGGAAGGAAAATTCCATCCAAGTGTGATCAAGATCATAGTATCGAATTTAGTTAAGAGAGGCCATAGCCGCGAACAGAATTCAGTCTAATTAGAAACATTTATTTATAGGCTGCCTCAAGCGAAAGCGGAAAAAAGATTTATTGACAAAAGAATTTTTAAGGCCAGTAGGATGCTTCAAACTCATGTGCTATATAAGGATATTATCGAGAAAAGAAAAAGAAGAACAGAAAAAGAAGTGATTGAACTCAGGCAACTCTACTAATTTCACGTATTCGATTGGCGTTTATCGTGCCACCGCCCTTTGTTATCATCGTACACTTGGTGTCTACGGACTCAGTTATCTAAACTCCTTTACAAGATGAACATTATAACCCAGGAAGAAAGATGTGGTCCAGATTTCAGAATACAATGACTAAGACAAAGTACATCTATATGGCAATTGTGTAAAAGAGAAGTACAACTATGTGGGAAATTGAGAATATACCAGCAATGTATGATGGTGTAATCTGATCGAATGACACGATAAGACAGTCCTTAGTTCGCAAAAACATTATTAGAATGGTCACAAAACCTAAGAATTTCTCTACTCAAGTGATCCAGATTCTAGCTTTATAATGTATTCGTGTGATGTAATTCCTCTATTCTATTTGATTTATCAATTTGGACCATGTACCCTTTGTAACCAATGTTTTGAAGCAAACGTAACGAGTGCAATTTGGATGTTAATAAAAAGATGTTAAGGTAAGTTACGACCGAACCCGTTTTCATTTCTGCAAGTATAAGGGGTCATGTGAGGCCGATTGATGTTGTTTTGATATTGTATTACCCTGTGTGGCATTGGATACATGTTTGGGCTATTTGACAGGTTTTGTATAGTCATGTTTACAAAGAAAACTCTGTCAAAATTTCTGAAAATCTTCAGAGTTAGGATATTTTCAATATTCACAGATGAATGCTCCTAAGAGGGGAAGGATGTTACACCTGCAACTGCGTGTTTCACCGTGCCTTCAATTGATACTAAATTCCCAGGAAGAGGTATGACCATACGAAAGGATAATCAAGATTTACCGCTTGTTTATGGAAGTACCGGAGTGTTTGGAAGTTAAATGAATCAAAGAAAGTACGTTTCGACGAAAATGGAAAACTGGGCAACTTGATGGAACATATGATGGATCGTCAAACTATTTGACGGATCGTGAAATACCCAGCCTTAGCCATCAATCTTCCCAAAATTTTGATGCAGAAGATTGACAAACCGTCAGAAGTTTGACGGTCCGTCGAATTACGGCGGTGCAAAAGTTTGACGGTCCGTCGAATTACGGTGGTGCAAAAGTTTTGACGAGTTTATATTGAAATTTTCTGATTTGGAATTCATTTCTCCTCCATACCAAACCCTAAGACATCGCCTGAACCCTCTCAGTCATACACCAACACTCTAAGTCAAAATTGAAGCCGTAATCCGCAAGAAATTTGTAATAAACCCCGTGATTATCAAAGAAACCTCCATCTCCTTGAGGAATTGGTTCTTGAAAACCCTTGGAGCGAGATACCCTACTATTTAGAAGAGATTTTGACATGTAAAGGTAAGTTTTACCCATCTCTACATATGATTGTGATTAAATATCAATTTGGAGGAAGTTATGAAAAAGTTATCATGATCAAAACTTCACAAAATTGTGAAGTTTTCGTAATGGGCTATTTTACTCTAATTATGAGTTGAATTGGATGATGGTATTGATGGTATATGTTACAGATTAAGGAGCGTAAGGTTTGAAAGGCTGTGAGACTAATTCACATGAAGTTTTCCGTATAAGAGAAGTTTAAAGAATTACTTATGCCTAAGAGTTGTCGAAGAACACCTAACTGTGTTTTTATGAAAATTGTATTTTTGGATTGGATCCGTGAGATTGAATTATATAAGAGTTTTTTGTAAGAGAATTTAAGAATCCGAGGTATTCGAAGTTATCGATAAGATACTTACATGAATCTTCCTATGGAATTTGGATTCAATATTGATATTGACTTTTATGTGATATATATAAGCACCCGTATGAAGTGTGAAGACTTTTAGGATGATCGTTGCGACAAGTACTAGGTATGTAAGGCCCATTCCTTTATTTTTGGCATGATCTACATTGAAACAACTATAACGAGATGAAATCTGATAAGAACTCTCCTCTAAAGTCTCTAAGAAAGTATCTGTCATTTTCCTTTAAATATGCTATGATATATTTCCCATCTATCTTTGAGATAACATCATCATCCCAAGGCACTCTTTTGATGTCAATAGAAGTCGGTTCCTTATTGTATCATTCCAGTTAATCTAATAAGGTGATCTATGGGTCATATATTGTCGTTGAAATAGTAACATGTGATGTGCTAACCCTAATAAAAGAGTCGGAGGTGCAACAACCTTATGTCACTCCGACGAGTTCAAAGAGTTTCCGATAATACTTAGAGAGGTCATTATATGCATGAATTATACATCTATATTTCCCTTAGAGGCCTATGGCGCTATATACATGATTATACATTTATGAGATTAATGATATTGCCAGAGGCCTATGGCGTTATTGCGTAGTTTATATATTTATGATATTAATAGTACTGGCCACAGAGGCCTATGGCGTTATATACACGATTATATTTCATTTATGCATATTCTGGCCCATAGAGGCACTCAAAGTACATGTTGTATTCCTATTGCTCCATTTTACAGTTATGTATTTCAGTTACAGTTCCAGCTCATGCTTTATTTACAACATTATACTTATTTATAGTTTCAGCCTTACATATTCGGTACATCTTTCATAATGATGTCCCTTTTCGGGGACACTGCATTTTATGCCCGTAGGTACATGTTGAGATATAGATGCCTTCCATATAGTAGGACTTGACTTAACTGGAGTTATCACGCTCCTTTCTTCTGGAGTTGTGTAGTGAGTTGATAGGTATGATAGTTGTGCATATGTATATAGTTGGGTATGGTGGGGTCCTGTCCCCACCAGTTATTGTCAGTATACTCCTTAGAGGCTTGTAGATAGTTGTGTATGTGTGTCAGTAATGTGTGTCCTTGCCAGCCTCTTCAGTAGATTTATTATGCTTATGTTGTTCTTGTCGGACTTGTTATAAATATGTATAGTTTGGGCCTTCTATGAGTGCATGTGGCTATGTCCTTAGTCAGTTGAGTGTGTGTCAGAGACCTTGTCGGCCCATGAGTTATGGTATATCTCTCAGGTATCAAGATCAGTACACTCAGGCCTTAGAGCACCGGGTGCTGACCACACCCCCAAGGTTGGGGTGTGACAAAGTGGTAAAATGGATTTTATGGTATTGACAAGTATAACAGTGGGCTCTCTGTCCTGGGAGGAACCACAATTGGTTGGTTAGAAAGGTATCTCTTGATGGTGTCGAAGTCTTTCTGACACTCGTCCATCCATTTGGTGGGCGAATCCTTTTTCAGTAGCTTGAGGATGGGTTCCACGATCACTGTAGATTGCGCTATGAAGTGCTCTATATAACTTAACCTTTCCAAGAAGCTCATTACGTCCTTCTTAGTAACTATCGGTAGAAGCTCTTGAATAACATTAATCTTTGTAGGATCTAGCTCGATGCCCCTGTGGCTGATGATAAACACTAGCAATTTCTCAGCATGCACACCAAATATACATTTTTCCAGGTTTAATTTCAGGTTGAACTTGCGAAGTCTGTTAAAGAATTTCCGCAAGTGTATGATGTGGTCGGATCCTTCTCGCGACTTGAATATGTCATCTTCCACGTACACCTCAATTTCCTTATGCATCATATCATGGAATGTGGCGTTAATCTCTCTCATATAAGTGGCGCTGACATTTTTGAGACCGAACGACGTTACACGATAGTGATATACTCCTCACGGGGTGATGAATGCCATTTCATGAACGTTTTCTTCACTCATCAGAATCTGATGATAACCGGTGAAACAATTCACAAATGACTATAATTCATGCTTTTCACAGTTATCGATGAGTATGTGAATGTTTGAATGGGGGAAATTATCCTTAGGACTAGTTCGATTGAGATCTCTGTAGTCCACACAAATTCTGATTTCCCATCATTCTTTGGTACTGGCATGATGTTGGACAATCATGTGGGGTATGGAGTTACTTGCATGACCCCTGATTTGATCTGTTTCTCGACCTCATCCTTGATCCTTATGCTGAGATGAAGCTTGAACTGTCGAATCTTTTGTTTAACTGGGGCGAATTCCTCGTTGATAGGCAGCTTGTGAGCTATGATTTCTGTTCTCAACCCAGGACTATCCACGTATGACCACGTGAATACGTCGATGCATTATCTTAACAAATTTTTCAATTTTTTCTATGCACACTTATCCTTGCTTCTTTAACCGTTTCCACCTCCTCGTGGTCAATTGCTTATATCTTATCCAAATTAGGTGTCTGCCTATTCTCGTATTGATCATCCTCGTCCATGAGGTCTTCAGGTAACTCTGTTTCTTCATCATACTCCTCATATTCTTTTTTATCTATATCACATGACTCGCTCGTCTCACGACATGTCATGACATTATGAGTTATTTTTATATTATTACTATAAAACAAGGAAAAATACCGTTAGTACATAAAACCATGTTATATACATAAATAACTAAATAAAGATTGTTTTGGTATAAACTGAGGCTTTTATTTGAATTTTGACAAAAGTATGAACTATGGTCCCGACTCAGATCAATCATTGAGTCATTTCTGTTTTTGAAAACTACTTGGAAAGTTTAAAAACCTAAAGGGTGAAGGTTCATGCCTTAAGACAATTTTCACCAATTTTAGAAAACAAATTTAAAATTCTCTCTTTACCGAGGAGTAAAAAGTGGGGTAGATGTCCAGTTGGACAGCTGCTCTTCTGGGTCAGCATCACGGATTGTGGGTACTTCATAGCATTATTCTATTATCATGGCACACTTCACTTCTTAGAAAAACATCCCCAAACCTTCTTCTGAGTCCCCGCTGTTGTGTGTGGGTGTGCGGACTGGAAATGACTGGTACAGACCGGGGAATGGCTTCTTTATCTCTTGAGGTCCTCTCTTTTTATTTGTAGCCTTAGAGGATTCTGCTGATCTTGGTATGTACCCCAGGCCAAAGCAATACTCATTTTCAGAAAGTGCCACCGATTCTCCAATGCCCTGGAGCTCTTGTCCCAGGCCTTTACCAGGCTCAAACCCGTTTTGGAGCATAATGTCGGCAACCTTCTTATGGGCGGGCAGTATTGGAATGTCTTCGTCATCTCTTCGATGATTAAATCCCATAAGTTCCACTACGTGGAAGTCAGTGTATGTAGGGACCTCTTCAATTACCGGTACCAAGTCATCGGGATATTTATGAATACTTCCCGCTCCATGGATCATGACCTCGTGATCTTCACAGATAAACTTCATCGATTGGTATAGAGATGATGGCACATCTATGTCCATATGTATTCATGGTCTCCCAATAGGAGATTGTAATTGGTGTTGATGTCCACGATTTGGAACTCCGTGGTGAATTTGGCGGGCCACATTTGTATGTTGAGGCCCACTTCACCCGTGGGGTCACATTGTGCCCCATCAAAAGGTCTCACATCGGTATGACTCTGGTGTACCTTTCCGATGTCATACCATAACTGCTTCAATGTTGACACGGGGCATATATTGAGCCCCGATCCATTATCGACAAGTACTATGAAAATAACAGTGCCTCGACACTTGATAGTGATGTGAAGAGACTTGTTATGAGTCATTCCTTCTCTTGTTAATTTATCATCGAAGAAGGAAATTCGATGTGCTCTGCCCACTACGTTGGTGAATGTTTCACTACTTGTCCCTGTCGGGACATGGAATTCATCTAGCGCTTTCATTAATACTATGTGATGCTGTGTAAAGCTTAGGAGTAGTGACATCACCAAAATTCTGGCTTGTGTTTTCTGTAGATGTTCAACAACAGAGTAGTCTTTTGGCTGTATCCGGCGCCAAAAGTCCTTAGCTTCCCCATTAGTGATGGGCCTTCTTTGATTGGTTTCTTTGCGAGGCACTTCTTGCGCCGATCCTTCGTGAGCATAACACCTCCCTAATCTTGTCATACCCTAAGCCATGACTACGACTTCTTTTTTAAGAGTCGGGATGACCACTTGAGGAACTTGAATTACAAATGGTTTCTTTGGAGCTGGAATCAGTATCTTAAAGATAGGATTTTCTTGCAATGTGAGGGAGGCGACTGTGCACTCTAAGCTTTCAGTGCCCTCTTGGGCCTATGGTTGGCATGCCATCCAATCCTCTTCTCTTTCTATCATATGTATATAGTTGACACCATAATATGGTAGAGGATTTGTATCCACATTGAGTGCTGAGGCCTCTAGAATGAGTTCTCGTTTACTGATCATATTTTTTGCAACTGGTGCTTCCAATTAATGCAATCTTAGATGGATTTTCCGATCCCTCTGGAATGGTAAGCACAAGTCTAATCGGGTCGGTAGAAGTGATTTTCTGGGTTGGCGAGCTTTGTGGCATGACTTTGATGAGACCGACAACACTCAATTTGGTGAACAGTCTGGTTTGCATTTCCAGAAGTGGTGTGAATACTCGAGGAGTCCTCCTCTCCAAATTCGGGTGTGGAAAATCATATATGGCTGGAGGCGGCTGATTACAATGATTTTTCTAGTTTTGAGGAAATATGGCAATTTGGAGATGGAGCTTGGAAAATGGGTATATGTGTTTGGTAATTTATTTGTGGAGCTTGGTAATTTGGTTGTGCATAATATACTGGCACGAGGCTGTAGGATGATGATATATAGTTTCTCAGCGGAGGAGATTGGTATACATCAAAGGATGATTGTGATCCTTCCCTTCTACAGTTCCTCGGGCTCAGAGTCTGAGAGATCTTTGCCACGTCCTCTTTCTTTTTCTTGGCAACTTCTGCGCCATCTTTGTTCATGACAATGAAATTTTTTCATGTTTTGAGACCATCTTCTATTGTCTCTCCTAATTTGACTAAATTGGCAAGTAATATCTCGGTCATAGCCAACAATCTATCATAGAAATCTTAATCCTGATATCGGATGAATGTCAAAACCAATTCTTCTTCTCATTAGAGGTTGTACTCGGGCGGCCTTATCCTTCCACCTACTCATGTAATCACGGTAGGTCTCTTTTGATTTTTGGCGAATCTTCTCCAAGGAGTAACGGTCTAGCACGTTTTCCACATTGAAGTAGAATTTGTCCATAAAGGCTTTCGCCATCTCTTCCCATGAGTCCTAACAGATGAGATCTTGCGTTGTGAACTCAGATGCTTCACCTATGAGGATTCAGCTGAAGAGCCTCATTAACAGTGCCTCGTTACCTTTGACGCCAACTAGCTGGTCACAATAATCTCTCAGATGAGCTTTGTGGTTTCTCGTGCCGTTGAAGTATTCAAATTTGGTTTCAAAATTTGGTCACTTTGAAACCTTCTGGAAAATCCAAATTGAGATACATGCATAGATCATCGTATCTCAATCCCATCGCTTTGTGGGAGCCTTTGTTTGCTTTCTTGAATAGATCCATCATTTTCTGTTCCATTTCTTTCTCTTTTCGGTCATGCTCAGACCTCTATGTTCTTTCCATTCCTCGTAGTGATCCAATTCAGGCGAGGATTCAATAGGCGTGATTAGGTTGTGGAAGGATATTGTAGGATGTGCGGGGTGACTTTTTGGAGTGCCCGCACTTCTAGGAGTAGCATGTGTAGCAGTGTATTGGTGAAAGCTGAGATTGACATAAGTTGGTGACGCCTGAAAGGTGGGCGAGGATTGAGAGGTCCCAGCTATGTGGGTGGTATTTAGTGGAAGTGGTGTTTGGTAAGAAGGCCCCAGTGTGGGCGTTTGGAAAGTGTTCGAACACATGCGAGTTTAGGGATGGAGAGGGTGGTGAAGGCCTTCTAGCCTTAGCAGTAGCTACCTCCCTAGAAGCGTTAGCCGTTTCATTCTGTGTGACTTATTCTTGAAGGTCGGCGACTTTCTTGAACAATAACGTGATTATGTCCTCAAAGTACGAGGCATTCTAGTCATCTTGAGAAACTACACCCTCAATTATAGCACTCTTGTTATGAGTATCCTTGGGAGTACTAGTCATGTTTGATTGGTTGTCTTGGTTTAGGGATGCTGCCGCGACTTTAGACCAGGTGAAGTATGCCAGTGTTTTGCAATGGATCTACCCTTTTCTATAAGTAGAAAAATAACTCAAAAGCAAATGACGAGTACGTTAGTCGAAAATCATAATACAATATTTCTCACATAAGTTGTAAACAAAGAACATAGACTCATGTATTCGATCCGAACTCTTGATTGATTTTCCATTTCAGGGGTATTTTGGTCATTTTGGCCAATTTTTGGTTCTTAGGGTTTCAATTTTGAAGTCTTGTGGTTGATTTGCCATCACATTGTCATTGAACTTGAAAATGTCCTATAAATAAGGGGGACTTATAATTTATATAATATAGGGGTCGAGTCTTATATAGACTGCCTACGTATCCCTTATCGAGAAGTTAGGCCCTATCGTAGTTCGGGTTACATAGAAATTATATCATAATTTCATCTACATGAAACTTAATTTTTACCTTTGACCAGGCCCAATATGGGCTTCTCACGTATCCCTCATTGAGACATCAGGTCGGACGTGGTTTTTTTTTTTACAAAAAGCGGGAAGGGGATACCTTTAATTGAAAGCTAAAAAGGGATGCTTAAACTACCTAAAATATGGTTTCATCATGAAGCCATGGCAGGTCGTCATCCTTACGATCTCGCATTTTCAGGCAGCTATTCTAAAATGGCCTTATATCACAGGCCAGATCTGGACGGGGTTAACCAAAAGATCCAACTTAAACTTTAGGCTTCACAGTCTTCAATGACATGTCTGGGAGCTCCTGAGTAATACAAGCACATCGTTTTCTTCGAAGTGCTTGGGAAGATTTTATAGGTAGTCTGGAGAGGCTGAACCTTGTCGATGCGGCATAACGGTGAGAAGAGGTCAGCATATGAATTCTCAAAAGCAGTAAAGTCGTAGCGCCAAAGCCGTGTGCCCATGGTGATTCCTGCACCAAGCATAATAGAGTCATGGACCAATAGGGAGTGAGGTCCCTATAGGCGGTAGATGACTTTTTGGTCGATCAGTATGATGACTCTTTTCTTGAAGGCCATACATTCATCCATGTCGTGGCCAGATTGGTTTTTGTGGTATAGGCACCTTTTGTGAGCAAACAGAGGTGCACAAGTTGGGAGGACCTTAGGGCTAGTTTCTTCCCAATCGATGACTTTTATCCTGTATAAAACTTTGATATTTCGCACTTCCCTTGGTGTGAATCTAAAGTAGGATCCGTGGGATTTGAGGGCAATCACCCACCACATTGGGGATGGTTCGCGGGAAGGCCCTAGAGGCGTCCCGTGTTGATCAACAACTTCGTTTGGGTTATGTTCACTGCTTTCTTTCCCATATGGAAATGGGTCATCCTTTGGTGGTTGGGTCAGAGGGATATATTCCTCTATCATGGTTTGGACTTCTTCGGGAAAGTTTTTGTATTGTGGTTTTCCTTCGAGGAACTTTTCAGTTAACTTCTCCACGAATTCCAGGATTTCATCCACTTATTTTATTTTGGCATTTGCCATATTAGTGTTGTAGTCAACTTCCTTTAACTTGGCTCTTGTCTGCTCAATCTTCGCATCAATTTTGCTGATTTTGGCCTCAAGCAACTCTTTGGTTTCTTCGCCGATAATTAAGTCAATGACTGGTGAGGTGATACTTTGACTGTCTGGAGCCTCCATGGGTAGCAAATCAACCTTTTAAGAGGAGGTTAATTTAGTGAGCTCTTGGTATATTCTTTTCTTTTTCTTTTGGGTTGGTGTCCGAAATGTGGGACCAATCAAGAGTTCAAGACGGAACACATGAAAGCACATAATCAGTTTATATCACAGAAGCACATAAACAATTATAATATCCATGTTCCTAAGCCTCGTTATTCCAAAGCTTCTAATCGTTTGAAGCATAAATATGCCAAATGTTGGTCAAACCATTGCCCCCATAATCATTTCGTTAAAGTAATAATATCTTCCATTAAGGGATTACAAATCATGAATAGAGCGATAAATTAGAAAAAGTCTCATCCAATGGCTGATAATGAAGCTCTGTCAATCCGAGCTTTCTTGGCTCTTTGAAAGGCGGTCGGGATTCAGAGATGGGTAGATATCAGAACTGACCCAACCCATAGACTCCTCCCTATGGGTGTCATTGGTCCAGCGTTATCCATAGCCTCTTTTATATGAGCGTCTATATCCTCGAGACACTCATTAGTGAAGTCGATCTCTTCGGTAAAATTGGCTATGATAACTTAATCATGCTGTATCTTCTCTTGGTACTTGGCATCCCGATAATCCTCTTATCTCCGCATGTGGCAAACTTGGATCTCGGCTTTTGAATCCCGATCTTATTTGGTCTTGTAGAGGTTGTGACCCAGTGTGAGAGTACCTTGTAAATGTGCCCTCAACCAATCTATATAGTCTTCATCATGACCTAGGTCAAGAGGGTCATCGGCTAAAGTCTCTGGACCCCATTTGATTTGACTATTCCACCCTCGGATGATGCCCGCAACTCCTTCAATCTTGTTGCCCTCATAGTCATGCACATATTACCCTATATTCCCAATTTGGGGGATTACATGTTCCCTTTTGAACTGTCGTAGGACCCTAAGATGTGCATATGATCAGATTCCCCGGATCCCCATAAGTAGTAGGAAGGGAATGTTTGGCCTCTCCAGGATATGGTCTTAGAGTAGAAGTAGGGAAATCTTCATTGGATACTATTCTATCAGAGCCTAGAAAAGATGAAATCCCTTCTCTCTTTGGATGGGGTCCCGAAATGTGGATAAGTGACTAGAAGGTCATCCTCTCTATGGGCAGGGTCTCGGTATAATGGAACCTCGGTTTTGTGAAGGTGTTTAATGATCCACTATTGGTATAGGAGGATGTAACCTTGGAAATACCCATGTAGGTTTCTACATTGATCTAAGGCTCGGTAAATGTCGGCTAGGATGACTGGGACTAGGTCATAGTATTTGGTTTCCCCGTTGGTGGTTATGCCATTGAAGATAGAATGGGTAACAAAGATGACCTGAGTATCTATGGCTTGCTCATGGTCTTTGGGAAATACCATGGTTCCTAGGAGGCATAAAGCGAAGGCTAGAGGTCGGGTAACTTCCCAAGCGGCAAAAGAATCGAATTCTACGGAATGCTCTATGTAGCCCTGGGTGGACCCCAATCGGGTGTGGAGATCCCTAAAATCTACAGTTGGGCCAAATATCCAATTGGCGCTAGCTAGGGATAACATCTTAAGAATCTCACTGGGAGTTAGCTTATGAGGTATCAGAAGGTTGCGGTTGGGTTTCTTTCTCCGCTTCACATACGTTTCTACAGTGTCTATATAGTCTCGGATTTCTTCTAAGGTCGGGGTTATCTCGAAGTCTCTGAACCTAAAGACCATTAATTAGTTATCCTAGTACCCGGTAAGGACTTCTAAGAGATCAAGGTTGCCTTTCATAGTCATAAGGAAGGGAAAATGTCCTATACAATCCGTTACTTCCTTTTGTTGTGTGGTACTTTGCCATGACCACCAAACTTTCAACATCTAAGGTGCTTTGATGACCATGTGGAATTTCAAATTGGGAGATATCTACCAAACAAAACACGGTTAGTTTCCCCCCCCCCCCCAAGGAACAATGGTTCATCACATAAGGCACGTAAATGCTTCCATATATCATGTAGTTGAATGTTATGCCTTCGGGTTGGAGATCGTTGGGACACGAGGGAGTCAGCCTGTCAGGTCCAGGTAGGTCTGAGATACCTGAACCTGTTTAAGTCAGTATGTGCTAATTCAAGAGATTTGGCTTCGCTCTATCCTAGTTGTACTAGAGTGGTTTAGCAAATGACATAGGGACCCGAACGGACAACCCTATTGTTGTCGACTGTTGGAATGACCGCGTACAAACTCCGTCTTCAACATGCTCCAAAGAAATGTTTTTGGTTTTATATTGGAGGATGACTGCGAAATCTTCATAATAACCTTTGTGCACAGATGCAAGTGTGTGTGCATACCATTTGACGGAAGATAAATGCATGAATGACAATTATAATTGCTGTACTTAAACACATAAACAATTTATATCATTTAAAATCATGTTGTATTAGAACCCTTATGGTTAGAACCTTGGTTTATTCATAGTAGAGTTTCCATATGTTACAGTTAACTTTTTATACTAGTTAGCGTACAAAGAGCTACTAAGAATTTGGATGGTGCTCTAAATTGGATAATGTGTTTAGAGTCACCACCTAATTTATAGGTAAATTAGGATAACCAGTGTAAAAGTGTTTATTCAAAAGTTTGAGAACTCCTATCTAAACCAGAGTCAAGGTAAGGGTTCTGATGGTCCCCCGGGGAAGGTGCTAGCACCCTGGTATTAAGGATACATATAATACGGTTGACCTACGGGCTCTATAGCATGCATTTAAAATGATTAAAATCCGCAAAGTAACTATGATTTTCATGCATTCAAAAACTCAAGATTTTGTTTAAAACATAGAGTTTAAAACTTTCGCAAAAATGGTATGCACAAGATGTTTAATTAATGGAGTTTTCGGACTAAGAACACTAAAAGATGAATTTGAGTAGAACTTCACATTTAGTCCAACTATCTTGATTTTAACTTGCATCTTTTTAGTATAAAACCCTTTTCAAATTAAAAATGGTATAGTTCCCCTTAAAATGTCAAGTTTGGTTTTATGTCAATGAGATAAAAATAGTTTTTTCTTTTATTCTTTTAGCATGCCATAGCCCAAGTCAAAATTATATTCAAACTTTCCATAATCCCCAATTTGACTCAAGTCCAAGACAAGTTTTGAATTTTCAAAATTATTTATCCTATTTGGGCTCAGCCCGGACTATAATTTTAAATGTTTGTCTAAGCCCAATTCCAATCCATTAGTCCGATTTATTTTAAATATCACTCAAGCCCATTTGGGTCCTTCAAATAAGTCCACTTCTATTTTAAAGCCCAAGTCATACATTCAAATACTTTAGTTAAAAAATCAGTTTCCATTTTTTAGATTTTATTGTTCAAAACAGTCCATTTATTTTAGATTTAAACAAGTCTTGAAACTACCTAGTGATCTAAACTAAACGATTTATGCATCGTTTTGCCTATTCTAGGTTCCAACCATAATGGAGTTTCAATAATATCAAGTATTCTATTTACAATAAATACATACATACACACACACACACACACACACACACACACACACACACACACACACACACATATATATATATATAAAACAACAACAACATACCTAGTGAAATCCCACAACGCCGGGTCTAGGGAGGGTACAGTGTACGCAGACCTTACCTCTACCTTGATAGGTAGATCGGCTATTTCTGAGAGACCCTCGGCTCAAGACAGAGTATAAGTACCAGCAAAGCAAAAGCAAGAGAAACGGTCAGACACGATCAGAAAAAATTTAGAAAAAAATTAAAACAGTATGAAAATGTTGGTATCAAAAGCGACTAAGCCATGATAGCGCATTCCGAAAAAGTAAGCAGTAACTAGCGCAGGTAAATAAGCTACACAGAGTACACTAAAGGACACATAGCAGCATAAATCAAACTATAGGGGACTATGAAGCAATATTACGCCTATTAGTATGATAGTCTAAGCGGGCCTATAATACTAACACTATCACTACCAGTTTGCAAGCGTAAGTAGGACTACACTAGACTACCTACTACCCTTCTACCTTAATTTGTGTCCTTCACAACTCCGTATGTAAGGTCATATCCTCAGTAAGTTGCACCTGCGCCATATCCCATCTAATCACCTCTCCCCAATACTTCTTCGACCTACCTCTACCCCGCCTGAACTCGTTCATAGCCAACCTCTCACACCTCCACATTGGGGAATTTATGTCTCTCCTCTATACATGCCCAAACCATCTTAACCTCGCTTCCCGCATCTTATCCTCCGTCGAGGCCACTCCCACTATGTCCCAAATATCACTATTTCTAATTATGTCCCTCTTTATATGCTCGCACATCCATCTCAACATCCTTATCTCCACAATTTTTATCTTTTGGATGTGCAAAGTATTGACTGGCCAACACTCCACCCCATACAACATAGTCGATCTAACCACCGCCCTATAGAATTTGCCTTTAAGTTTTGCTGGCACTTTTTTGTCGCATAAGACTCCAGATGCGAGCCTCAATTTCATCCATCTTGCCCCAATATGATGTGTGACATCATCATCAATCTCTCCATCTCCATTAATAATAGACCCGAGGTACATGAAGCTTCATTTCTTTGGAATGACATGAGTACCAAGCCTCACCTCTACACCTGTCTCAAGGTCGCTCCTGTTACTGAACTTGCACTCTAAGTATTATGTCTTGGTCCTACTCAGCCTGAACCCTTTAGATTCCAGAGCCTGTCACCAAACCTCCAACTTAGTATTCACTCCGCTGTGAGTCTCATCAATCAGTACTATGTCATATGCAAATAACATACACCATGTCACATCCTTTTGGATTTGTCGCATCAGTCCATCCATCACCAAGGCAAATAAGAATGGGCTAAGAGTTGATCCCAGGTGCAGCCCCATTATCACTAGAAAGTGCTCTGAGTTCCATACCGTGGTCTTGGCTCTAGCATACATATCCTTGATCGCCCTAGTGTACGCCACCGGTAAACCTCTATTCTCCAAACACCTCCATAGAACCTCTCTAGGAACTTTGTCGTATGCCTTCTCAAGGTCAATGAAAACCATATGTAAGTCTCTCTTCCTCTCCCTATACTGTTCCACCAAACTCCTAATAAGATGAATGGCTTATGTGGTCGAACGCCACGGCATAAATCCAAACTGGTTCTCAAAAATAGACATACATCTTCTCACCCTCATCTCCACGACCCTTTCCCAAAATTCCATAGTGTGGCTTAGCAGCTTGATAACCCTATAGTTGTTGCAACACTGGATATCACCTTTGTTTTTGTACAAAGGGATCATTGTACTCCACCTCCATTCTTCGGGCATTCTCGCCATCTTAAAAATGACGTTAAACAACTCAGTCAGCCACTCCAAAGCTACCCTGCCTGCGCACTTCCAAAATTCAACTGGATCTCATCTGGATCGGTCGCTCATCCCCTACGAATCCTACGAAAAACACCCTTAACCTCCTCAACCTTAATGCTTCTACAATACCCAAATTCCTGGTACCTACCAGATTGCTCCAGATCTCCCAACACAATGTCTATATCTCTTTTTTCGTTCAAGAGTTTATGGAAGTAAGACTGCCACCTCCGCGCAATATGCGCGTCCTCTACCAGTACTTTTCCATCCTCGTACTTCATGCACCTTACTTGATTCAAGTCATGAGCCCTCCTCTCCCTTTTCTTGACTAGTATACTTCCTATCCCCACCTTTCTCCTCTAATTCCACATGCAAGCGTTCAAAAGCCACCATTTTCACCATTGTAACCGCAAGCTTTGCCTCCTTCCTCTCCATTTTATACAGTTCCCTATTCATCCATTTCTCCACTTCATCCTTGCTTTCTACCAATTTTTCAGACGTCGCTTTATTCGCTTCCACCTTCTCTTGAACTTTAGCATTCCACTACTAGTCCCCTAAATGCCAACTACAGCTAACCCTCGAGACCCCAAGCACTTCTTTAGCTACCTTTCGAATGCAACTGTACGACCTGTCCCACATACTGGTTGCATCCCCACTACTTCCGCAAGACCCCTTGGCCATCAATATCTCCCCCAGCTTCTTTGAACTAGCGATGGTTAAACTGTCCCATTTGATTCTTAACCTGTCATCCATAACCTTCATCTTCTTCTCCATCTTGATCTCTAAATCCATCACCAAAAGCTTATGTCGGGTTGTAAGATACTCCCTCGGAATAACCTTGCAGTGTTTACAAAGACCGTTGTCAATATTCCTAAGGAGCAAAAAGTCTATCTAAGTCTTAGCCACCGAACAACGGAAAGTCACCAAGTGCTCCTCCTTCTTCAGGAACCTTGAATTGGCTATCACCTTCCCAAAAGATCTAACGAACTCCAAAAGTGAGATACCTCCTTCATTCATGTCCCTGAGGCCAAAACCTCCATGTACGCCATCATAACTCTTCGAAAGTGACCCGATATGTCCATTTAAATCCCCTCATACAAATAAATTCTCAGTGGGTGGTATACCCCCCCCCCCCACTTCGTCCAAATCCTTTTAAAATCACCTCTTCTCCTCCTCGTCCAAGCCCACCTGCGGCGCGTAAGCACTAATAATATTCATAGTGAACCCTCCAACTTCCAACTTAATCGCTATCATCTTGTCATTGACCCTCCTAACCTCTACCATCTGATCCCTTAACTCGCCGTCTACTAAAATGTCTACCCCATTTCTATACCTTAACCTACCCGAGAAGCATAACTTATACCCGTTCACATCCTTAGCCTTAGGTCCTACCTATTTAGTCTCCAGGACATATGCTATATTAGTCCTCATCTTCTTAAGAATCTTAACTAGCTCTATGGACTTCCCCGTTAAAGTCCTAATGTTACAAGACCCTATTCTCAACCTATATATATATATATATATATATATATAATTTTAAATGAAAAGAAGAGTTTAGGCTGGTGGGCCTACCGAAACCCACCAATTGACTATTTTTATCCGTAATTGTGCCTTCAATGCAAATGTTGGCTTCCCTTTATTTTTATCTCAGCCAGAATGTATGTGATTATGCTTTGGCCCAACTGAATAGGTAAAATTGTGAGGCTGACTCAATGAATGGAATATGACAGTAAGGGCCCATTCCATGATGATACGGCATGAGACAAACAAAGAGAAACAAAAATATAAGTTAGACGTACCCAAAATTATCCAATACAAATAGAAATTGAACTATGCTAAGGGCCCTTAATCAAAACGATTCAAGTTTAACATCTTAGTGGACTCAAATTATCAACAGTAAGAAGGATAATATACCAGATATAACCATCAATATTTACTTAACATTGAAGATATATTTGGTCTGTATGTAGGTCGTATAACGGGTGTATACCATGACATCTTTTGGGAAAAAACACACAAGCAAAATTCAAAGGAGAAATTCATTTAGCTAAAATACATATGTTCCCATTCCTCCTAACCCAAATTATTTCCAAACCCATCCATAGCCAACCTCTCACACCTCCGCACTGGGGCATTTGTGTCTCTCCTCTGCACATGCCCAAACCATCTCAACCTCGCTTCCCGCAACTTATCCTCCACCGAGGCCACTCTCACTATGTCCCGGATATCACTATTTCTAATCATGTCCCTCTTTATATGCCCGCACATGCATCTCAGCATCCTTATCTCCGTAATTTTTATCTTTTGGATGTGCAAAGTATTGACTGGCCAACACTCCGCCCCATACACCATAGTCGATCTAACCATCGCCCTATAGAATTTGCCTTTAAGTTTTGGTGGCAATTTTTTGTTCCATAAGACTCCAGATGCGAGCCTCAATTTCATCCACCTTGCCCAATATGATGTGTGACATCGTCATCAATCTCTCTATCCCCATGAATAATAGACCCGAGGTACATGAAGCTTCATTTCTTTGGAATAACGTGAGTACCAAGCCTCACCTCCACACCTGTCTCTAGGTCACTCCCGTTACTGAACTTGCACTCTAAGTATTCTGTCTTAGTCCTACTCAGCCTGAACCCTTTAGATTCCAGAGCCTGTCTCCAAACCTCCAACTTAGAATTCACTCCGCTGTGAGTCTCATCAATCAATACTATGTCATCTCCAAATAACATACACCATGGCACATCCTCCTGGATTTGCCATGTCAGTCCATCCATCACCAAGGCAAATAAGAATGGGCTAAGAGTTGATCTTAGGTGCAACCCCATTATCACTGGAAAGTTACCTGAGTTCCGTACCGTGGTCTTGGCTCGAGCATACATATCCTTGATCGCCCTAGTGTATGCCACTGGTACACCTCTAACCTCCAAACACCTTCATAGAACCTCTCTAGGAACTTTGTAGTATGCCTTCTCAAGGTCAATGGAAACCATATGTAAGTCTCTTCCTTCCTCCCTATATCTTGTTCCACCAAACTCCTAATAAGATGAATGGCTTATGTGGTCGAACGCCACGGCATAAATCCAAACTGGTTCTCAAAAATAGACATACATCTTCTCACCCTCATCTCCACGACCCTTTCCCAAAATTCCATAGTGTGGCTTAGCAGCTTGATAACCCTATAGTTGTTGCAACACTGGATATCACCTTTGTTTTTGTACAAAGGGATCATTGTACTCCACCTCCATTCTTCGGGCATTCTCGCCATCTTAAAAATGACGTTAAACAACTCAGTCAGCCACTCCAAAGCTACCCTGCCTGCGCACTTCCAAAATTCAACTGGATCTCATCTGGATCGGTCGCTCATCCCCTACGAATCCTACGAAAAACACCCTTAACCTCCTCAACCTTAATGCTTCTACAATACCCAAATTCCTGGTACCTACCAGATTGCTCCAGATCTCCCAACACAATGTCTATATCTCTTTTTTCGTTCAAGAGTTTATGGAAGTAAGACTGCCACCTCCGCGCAATATGCGCGTCCTCTACCAGTACTTTTCCATCCTCGTACTTCATGCACCTTACTTGATTCAAGTCATGAGCCCTCCTCTCCCTTTTCTTGACTAGTATACTTCCTATCCCCACCTTTCTCCTCTAATTCCACATGCAAGCGTTCAAAAGCCACCATTTTCACCATTGTAACCGCAAGCTTTGCCTCCTTCCTCTCCATTTTATACGGTTCCCTATTCATCCATTTCTCCACTTCATCCTTGCTTTCTACCAATTTTTCAGACGTCGCTTTATTCGCTTCCACCTTCTCTTGAACTTTAGCATTCCACTACTAGTCCCCTAAATGCCAACTACAGCTAACCCTCGAGACCCCAAGCACTTCTTTAGCTACCTTTCGAATGCAGCGTACGACTGTCCCACACATCTTGGTTGCATCCCCACTACTTCCGCAAGACCCCTTGGCCATCAATATCTCCCCCAGCTTCTTTGAACTAGCGATGGTTAAACTGTCCCATTTGATTCTTAACCTGTCATCCATAACCTTCATCTTCTTCTCCATCTTGATCTCTAAATCCATCACCAAAAGCTTATGTCGGGTTGTAAGATACTCCCTCGGAATAACCTTGCAGTGTTTACAAAGACCGTTGTCAATATTCCTAAGGAGCAAAAAGTCTATCTAAGTCTTAGCCACCGAACAACGGAAAGTCACCAAGTGCTCCTCCTTCTTCAGGAACCTTGAATTGGCTATCACCTTCCCAAAAGATCTAACGAACTCCAAAAGTGAGATACCTCCTTCATTCATGTCCCTGAGGCCAAAACCTCCATGTACGCCATCATAACTCTTCGAAAGTGACCCGATATGTCCATTTAAATCCCCTCATACAAATAAATTCTCAGTGGGTGGTATACCCCCCCCCCCCCCACTTCGTCCAAATCCTTTTAAAATCACCTCTTCTCCTCCTCGTCCAAGCCCACCTGTGGCGCGTAAGCACTAATAATATTCATAGTGAACCCTCCAACTTCCAACTTAATCGCTATCATCTTGTCATTGACCCTCCTAACCTCTACCATCGATCCCTTAACTCGCCGTCTACTAAAATGTCTACCCCATTTCTATACCTTAACCTACCCGAGAAGCATAACTTATACCCGTTCACATCCTTAGCCTTAGGTCCTACCTATTTAGTCTCCAGGACATATGCTATATTAGTCCTCATCTTCTTAAGAATCTTAACTAGCTCTATGGACTTCCCCGTTAAAGTCCTAATGTTCCAAGACCCTATTCTCAACCTATATATATATATATATATATATATATAATTTTAAATGAAAAGAAGAGTTTAGGCTGGTGGGCCTACCGAAACCCACCAATTGACTATTTTTATCCGTAATTGTGCCTTCAATGCAAATGTTGGCTTCCCTTTATTTTTATCTCAGCCAGAATGTATGTGATTATGCTTTGGCCCAACTGAATAGGTAAAATTGTGAGGCTGACTCAATGAATGGAATATGACAGTAAGGGCCCATTCCATGATGATACGGCATGAGACAAACAAAGAGAAACAAAAATATAAGTTAGACGTACCCAAAATTATCCAATACAAATAGAAATTGAACTATGCTAAGGGCCCTTAATCAAAACGATTCAAGTTTAACATCTTAGTGGACTCAAATTATCAACAGTAAGAAGGATAATATACCAGATATACACATCAATATTTACTTAACATTGAAGATATATTTGGTCTGTATGTAGGTCGTATAACGGATGTATACCATGACATCTTTTGGGAAAAAACACACAAGCAAAATTCAAAGGAGAAATTCATTTAGCTAAAATACATATGTTCCCATTCCTCCTAACCCAAATTATTTCCAAACCCATCCATAGCCAACCTCTCACACCTCCGCACTGGGGCATTTGTGTCTCTCCTCTGCACATGCCCAAACCATCTCAACCTCGCTTCCCGCAACTTATCCTCCACCGAGGCCACTCTCACTATGTCCCGGATATCACTATTTCTAATCATGTCCCTCTTTATATGCCCGCACATGCATCTCAGCATCCTTATCTCCGTAATTTTTATCTTTTGGATGTGCAAAGTATTGACTGGCCAACACTCCGCCCCATACACCATAGTCGATCTAACCATCGCCCTATAGAATTTGCCTTTAAGTTTTGGTGGCAATTTTTTGTTGCATAAGACTCCAGATGCGAGCCTCAATTTCATCCACCTTGCCCAATATGATGTGTGACATCGTCATCAATCTCTCTATCCCCATGAATAATAGACCCGAGGTACATGAAGCTTCATTTATTTGGAATAACGTGAGTACCAAGCCTCACCTCCACACCTGTCTCTAGGTCACTCCCGTTACTGAACTTGCACTCTAAGTATTCTGTCTTAGTCCTACTCAGCCTGAACCCTTTAGATTCCAGAGCCTGTCTCCAAACCTCCAACTTAGAATTCACTCCGCTGTGAGTCTCATCAATCAATTCTATGTCATCTCCAAATAACATACACCATGGCACATCCTCTTGGATTTGCCATGTCAGTCCATCCATCACCAAGGCAAATAAGAATGGGCTAAGAGTTGATCTTAGGTGCAACCCCATTATCACTGGAAAGTTATCTGAGTTCCGTACCGTGGTCTTGGCTCGAGCATACATATCCTTGATCGCCCTAGTGTATGCCATTGGTACACCTCTAACCTCCAAACACCTTCATAGAACCTCTCTAGGAACTTTGTAGTATGCCTTCTCAAGGTCAATGGAAACCATATGTAAGTCTCTCTTCCTCTCCCTATACTGTTCCACCAAACTCCTAATAAGATGAATGGCTTATGTGGTCGAACGCCACGGCATAAATCCAAACTGGTTCTCAAAAATAGACATACATCTTCTCACCCTCATCTCCACGACCCTTTCCCAAAATTCCATAGTGTGGCTTAGCAGCTTGATAACCCTATAGTTGTTGCAACACTGGATATCACCTTTGTTTTTGTACAAAGGGATCATTGTACTCCACCTCCATTCTTCGGGCATTCTCGCCATCTTAAAAATGACGTTAAACAACTCAGTCAGCCACTCCAAAACTACCCTGCCTGCGCACTTCCAAAATTCAACTGGATCTCATCTGGATCGGTCGCTCATCCCCTACGAATCCTACGAAAAACACCCTTAACCTCCTCAACCTTAATGCTTCTACAATACCCAAATTCCTGGTACCTACCAGATTGCTCCAGATCTCCCAACACAATGTCTATATCTCTTTTTTCGTTCAAGAGTTTATGGAAGTAAGACTGCCACCTCCGCGCAATATGCGCGTCCTCTACCAGTACTTTTCCATCCTCGTACTTCATGCACCTTACTTGATTCAAGTCATGAGCCCTCATCTCCCTTTTCTTGACTAGTATACTTCCTATCCCCACCTTTCTCCTCTAATTCCACATGCAAGCGTTCAAAAGCCACAATTTTCACCATTGTAACCGCAAGCTTTGCCTCCTTCCTCTCCATTTTATACAGTTCCCTATTCATCCATTTCTCCACTTCATCCTTGCTTTCTACCAATTTTTCAGACGTCGCTTTATTCGCTTCCACCTTCTCTTGAACTTTAGCATTCCACTACTAGTCCCCTAAATGCCAACTACAGCTAACCCTCGAGACCCCAAGCACTTCTTTAGCTACCTTTCGAATGCAACTGTACGACCTGTCCCACATACTGGTTGCATCCCCACTACTTTCGCAAGACCCCTTGGCCATCAATATCTCCCCCAGCTTCTTTGAACTAGCGATGGTTAAACTGTCCCATTTGATTCTTAACCTGTCATCCATAACCTTCATCTTCTTCTCCATCTTGATCTCTAAATCCATCACCAAAAGCTTATGTCGGGTTGTAAGATACTCCCTCGGAATAACCTTGCAGTGTTTACAAAGACCGTTGTCAATATTCCTAAGGAGCAAAAAGTCTATCTAAGTCTTAGCCACCGAACAACGGAAAGTCACCAAGTGCTCCTCCATCTTCAAGAACCTCGAATTGGCTATCACCTTCCCAAAAGATCTAGCGAACTCCAAAAGTGAGATACCTCATTCATTCCTGTCCCCAAGGCCAAAGCCTCCATGTACGTCATTATAACCCCCCGAAAGTGACCTGATATGTCCATTTCAATCCCCTTAGACAAATAACTTCTCAGTGGGTGGTATACCCCCCCACCTCGTCCAAATCCTTTCAAAATCACCTCTTCTCCTCCTCGTCCAAGCCCGCCTACGGCGCGTAAGCACTAATAATATTCATAGTGAACCCTCCAACTTCCAACTTAATCGCTATCATCCTGTCATTGACCCTCCTAACCTCTACCATCTGATCCCTTAGCTCGCTGTCTACTAAAATGCCTACCCCATTTCTATACCTCAACCTACCCGAGAAGCATAACTTATACCCGTTCACATCCTTAGCCTTAGGTCCTACTTATTTAGTCTCCTGGACATATGCTATATTAGTCCTCCTCTTCTTAAGAATCTTAACTAGCTCTATGGACTTCCCCGTTAAAGTCTCAATGTTCCAAGACCCTATTCTCAACCTATATATATATATATATATATATATATATATAATTTTAAATGAAAAGAAGAATTTAGGCTGGTGGGCTTATCGAAGCCCACCAATTGATTATTTTTATCCATAGTTGGGCCTTCAATGCAAATGTTGGCTTCCCTTTATTTTTATCTCGGCCATAATGTATGCGATTGGGCTTTGACCCAACCGAATCGGTAAAATTGCGAGGTTGACTCAATTAAGGGAATAGGATAGTAAGGGCCCATTCCATGATGATGCGGCAGGAGACAAACAAAGGGAAAACAAAAATACAAGTTAGACGTACCCAAAATTATCCAATACAAACAGAAATTGAACTATGCTAAGGGCCCTTAATCAAAACGATTCACGTTTAACATCTTAGTGGACTCAAATTATCAACAGTAAGAAGAATAATATACCAGATATACACATCAATATTTACTTAACATTGAAGATATATTTGGTCTGTATATAGGTCGTATAACGGGTGTATATCATGACATCTTTTGGGGGAAAACACACAAGCCAAATTCAAAGAAGAAATTCATTTAGCTAAAATGCATATGTTCCTATTCCTCCTAGCCCAAATTATTTCCAAATCCAACTCAGTTTATATCTTAAGTCGCATACAATATTAACACGATTTGAACTGAATTATAACAACAACAACAAAATGGTACAAAATTATAGCTAAAGTAAACCATCATGTACCTAATACACAAACTGACCTTAACATCCCTTTTCTTTTAACTTACGATTAGTGTTGAATGACATAACAAAGACACATAGAGGCAAAACAAATTAAGGAAATGGAATTCTAAGGTATTTAAGACTTATAGACATCCCTTTTCAGCACACATATCACATTTTCAACTAGGAGAAAGAGAAATATTACATCCTAAAGTAGAAAGAAATCAGGTTCAATCTTATATGCCAAACTTATAGGTTAACACATTTTTTCTTCTACCGTTATGTCAAAATAAGATCATTTTAGATCTATCCAACCTCAGGTTTAACTTAAATAGACCTTAAGTGGTCTTTAGGAGCATCAAAAAAGTCTAATGATCAAGTTACCCCTTTTAGATTACATCCAGAATCTAAATATTTCCCCTTAAAGTCATGTTAAGGTCATCTTTAGTCATGTTAGAGTCCTAATGTTCATTTAACTATAACAGATAATCCATACCTACAACTATATCTATTCCAAAGCCATCAAGTATATGAAACACTCAACACATTAATAGTTATCATTATAACTGGTCATACATGTTGGATATCATTATATTGTACCCAAACAACCATGATAACCACTAACAATCAACTTAACTAATCAAACTAACTGATCCCTGATAAAGACAATACATGATCTATCCTAGAACATATTGAATATGATCTAATAGATTTAAATAATCATTATCTAGGATAATGATGTTCTCAATATCACTTAAACGGTGTCAACACGGGCCTAAATAACACTAACAGAGACTAACAAAGGCTTATAACAGTCAATACATGTTGATTATCAAACTTATACACACAGAAAACAACTAGTTTGAGCTTAAAAATGCTTGATATTAGTATAGTGATTCCAAAAAGTCATCAGATAACTCTTAACAACAACCTAATAATCATAAACAACTATTAATTCTACTAATCATGCTTGATAACTTAACTAAATAATACAAGTTATATACCTAATTTAAAATAATAAAATACTAAAAGAAATGTGTTTACCTTATATAGAGGAAACCTCAGGATCGAAGGGGTCTTGTTCTTTACTTCGCCGACCTCGAGCTCGTAAATACACACAAAAGAATGGTTTTAAAATAGTGAAATACTAATTTCTATAATTTTGGGTTCCGTCCAAAGGCTAGATTCGCAACTTAAGAGAGAATCAGTTGAATTTTAAACTTGAAAATGGCTCAAAACAATATTTAGCCTGAGATTCCAGTTCTAAACCCATTTGAAATAAAGGATGAGGGTCTCCATTTATAGAGCTCATCAAACCCTAACTCAGGTTTTCAAATCGGTGTGGGAAAACATGGCTTTGGGGGAAAATTTCCCTCCAAACCAGTTCTCAACCAATGAAAACAAAGAGTTTAAAATCCTAATCGAACAAGAGCATTAATTGCTAGCAGAAAAAGCATAGTACTATGGAGGGGTAACCTCACTTGGGCATGGGTGGTGGTGGTACATCAGTTGCATCTCTGTGGAATAGGGGTAAAGGCATTTAATGCCCTAGCATTTAAATGGAGAAAAAGCTAGGTCGCCGTTTTTGGCAAAGGAGGAAACATACAGAGAAAACGTCTAGGGTTTCTCCATTTGGGGAAAATGACAAGGCCAAAGTGGCCTTTGTTCGTTTAGGCTTTACGCTGAGCTGGGCCTGGGCCTATATTAGCTTGGACTCAGCCGATTTCAATTATAAAAATGGCCCAAGATCATTTTAAATACAATTTTTGATACTTTGGCCACATTTTGCAAATGTGGCCACGATTTAAATTAATAGGAGACCAAAATATTTCAAATATATCCAAATTAGATCAATAGCTTCAATTTAAACCTAATTTTGGCACTAATATGAATTTAGGAACTTAAAACCAGGTGAAAATGTCTTTTAAATTAAAACATGATTTAAAAATTGAAATGTAATTCTGTTATCATATTTAATTATCAATTTCCCGAGTTTGCAGAGTCGTACACGAATCCTTTAGTTAAAAAATTCTTTTAAAACAGTTACACTTATATTGTCCGTAAAAATTTGAAACATCGTAATTAATGATAGAATTATGCAAGAGGCATGGTATACAAAATGTATACCAAGTGATATTTTGTCAAATGAAATGACAAAATATTCTCAAAATAATTTCGTAAAATCATATTCTCTTCATGAAAAGTATATTCCACTCCGTCTAAGACTCGAGAACTCTGAATAATTAAATAAAATTATTTGAGGGTAAAACTTAGGTGTCAACAATACATTGGGAGAGGGTTTGAGAGCATCTAGGTTCAATTTGGGGAGAAATGGAAATGTTTTGGGTAAAGGGCTAACTTTGGCATATTTAATGGCTGCCCAGCACCTCACATATGCGGATGCATATATGGTTCATATTCCCATATGCGTCCTCATATGATGGTAGTGAGGTGGTAAATTATGGCTTAGATTTGTGGTGGCATCCGCGAGGCCGAACAAGTTCCGTGGGGTGAAACGTTTAGCATGTCGTCCTATCTTCATCAAACTTTTTTCGAGATGTGATTCCTTTAATTCTAATGAAGTATAAGCATCCATAGACCTTATTAACATCTATATATGTTGTATCTAACCCTCGTAATAGAGCTCGAGTAAAGATGAGTATAACTCCGAATCTTTTGGATATGCTTCCAACTTTGGCCCAAGGCCTTCCCTATCCTTTTTATGGTCATTATACTATTCTCATCTTGCATCGTCTTGACATGACGTACTCAATGGAAGGATTGCGAGCACGAAGAGCTTAATGACTTTTTTTAAACTCGTATAATTTCTTCGGTTTTCAATTTGACCATTCCTTAAACTTTCCAATAGAACTTTCTTACTTATTTTAGGCTTCTTAACTTAAGATATATTTGATATGCAAATTTACGGGGTGTAACATCCTTCCCCCCTTAAGAACATTCGTACTCGAATGTTGGGGCATCATTACTCAGGGATAGCGACTCTTATATACTTCGGCATCTTTTGGTAGAGTCCCTTTGTACATAGGACCATATCAACCTGTTGTGCAATCAGATGCCATAACCTTCGCCTCATAGGGTTAAACAAGCACAATATTATCAGTACATCATTAACCCCACACGATCGTACATCTCTTTTACAATATCACTTAGTAACTGCAATTTACCTAAATCGTTGAATTGTGACATTTGAACTACGTCTTTCATTCTCTTATTACAATTTTCATCGCACGATAGGATTTGTGTGATAGACGTTCATAGATATGGAGCATAAGTATAATTATAATGAGAAGACATTGCACGATGATCATCATTGGTTAGGAGTTTTTGAAAACAATATAGTTATCTGCGTTCGTTTCTTCTTCTATTCTTTTCTTCCATATTTATCCCGTGTTCTTATACATTCATTTCTTACCTTAGTCATATTGTCACCCTTATAGATATAATCATTCTATTCACTAACTTCTTCTTTACCTTCACATTCCTGCCATGGTGAACTTGAAAGTGGATATCCAATAAATGCCCTTAATATCTAATGTAAGAACTAGATAGACAGGTCAGTCTGTCATTGCATTCCTTGATCAAATTTGGATACTACGATCGTTAATGTCTCAGACTACATTATTCCTTCTTTTCAATCTGTTAACTCGGGTATTTTCTTATAACTCAATGTATCCCACTTACTACCGCTACTATAAATCGCTTATTCCTTCGACATTCAATAGGAGTCTCATCCATATTTTCTGCACAAAGCCTTATGTATCGATATACAAGTACCTTGCATAATAGCTATCGTTATTTCAAGTCCAATAAGTAGGTCGAATTTAAACATTCAAAGTCCTCTTTAAACCAGTTTCTTAAAGGTCGTTTGCAAAAGATAGAGTTCTTATACCATGATTCAAGATAACCTCTGAAAAATGGGGATTCTTCTTAATATGCATTGTTGGCCAATATTTGACCTTATAGATGGTCCTGATTACCACAATGCGAATTGTTGAGCCATTTATATATCAGTCTTCCAAATCAAAAGGGTTTACAATGATAGTGGGATAACCATTAGCAATTCATGTATCACCCAAGGGTCTTTAATTAAATCTTCCCTCTTCGAGTGTGCATCCTATTATGTGTCGACCATCAAACTCCAATTTTTATATGGTTTTCATTGTTACCTTTACTTCACGTCCCACTATATCTTCGCATATTCTAGACGGGTGGATTACTACAACATTCTTTGTCTCGACGTTCTTTTTATTCCTAATATAAGATAAGGTTCTTCCGCATTTTACTTCAAGGAATTATCATCACTTGGCTTCTATTTCTGCTAGCTACTTGTTACCTTACACTTCCCTTTTATCTTCATATTCCTCCTGTTGCTAGCGGTGTTCGACCATATCAACAATGATGTCCTTGTTTATTATGTCGAACTCTCTTATCTATTATAGCATCTCCGATTCAGATATTCTATGAGCGATGCTATGCAATATGGAATAGGTCCATCGTCTCTTGGTCGTACCCCATATTTGCTCAAGTATCTTTTCTCAAGGTGTATCATTCCTTTACTATTCAACTGACTTCTATTTTTCTTACGTACTGGAGACCAGACATCCTCTCATTTTTTATGTCTTTTCCCTTTTTCGGCCTTATACATTGTTTTTACTTACTCTGGACTTGTGCCCCCTTTTGTGAGAAATATTAACTTCACACGAAGAGCGCAATGCTGGACTCTGATAACTTCAAGATTTGCTAATCACTATATTCGAAAATTCTTTTGTTGGGTATGTCGTATATGTTTTATTTGGAGGAAAACCTTTGACATAATCATACTATTCTTTAGTATTATTCACGTTATGGGTCGTCCTACTCTTTTTTTCCATCGAGGGATTCATGTCTGCAAGGCATCGATCTGGCGGATTTTCCACGATCATCGTACTTATTAATGCTTTCATCCTTATAGCTTGACTTAGGTTCATTTTGCAACTCATGTCTTTAGACCTCACGTTGTCATTATCCATCTCATGGAGTTTCCGATCAATTTGATAAATTTCGAAATTCACCCTCGTTTGCTTACTCTTATCCTTACTTCATTATCCCTACTCTTTAGCTCTTTTCCTTAATGTCTACTTAGGCCTCTTTGAGGTCTATTGATCACCTTGCCTTACGTTATATGCCTACCTCAACCCTTATTCGTCATTACTTCTACTTACTTATCCTCCATCACTTTGTTGGTATTCGGGACAAAACTAGTAGTTGGCATATCCAAGTTCAAATCATAGCCTAGTTTCAATTCACTACTTACTCCGGATTCCCTCCTTAATGGGTATTTATATCTTCTCTTAAACCACAACTCAATCTATTAATCCTTACATTTCCGACTTAAATTCCTTTAAGGATCCCTTGATTTGGTATATTCCTTATACTTATCATTCTCGTGCATCGAGGTTCTGTTATTTTGGCTGGGAGGATATATGTATCATTTATTTGCCATGGTCGTTATCTTCAAGGTATTCATACTATCGTGGGTTCCTTCCTGGTCTTATCATTGGTACCCTTACGATTTAAAATATTTCACTTGTCTGCCCTACAAGGAATACCTTATGGCCTTAGTATCTTGTCATAACTTTCTGCTTGTACTTGCCGACCATCCACCTACTACTCATAGTCATTCCTCTATTATATCACAATATTTATTGTAAGATGTATTTAACCAGGTGTTCTTACTCAGTTAGCTTGTAGAATCACACCATAAAACTTAAAGTTCTCATCACCCATCATTGGAAATCTATAGTCTTTTACTGCCACCCATGCATGAAGTTGTTCACAATAGATAAGGTGTACTCTTTTTCGTCGATCAATGAGACTTATCTTGTTTCCAACCCTCACACATTGTCCAATCCTTGTGGATGGATTGGGGACGCTGGTTTGGGCATAACGTTCTGCACCCTTTTTCTTTGACCATCTTCTGAAACAATACTTCGTGTAACTTGATCCCAAAAATCTATTCCTCTATCGTTCCTCTGGCTTGGGGTTATCATTTAAATCATGCATTCATAGAAAACTCTCATATTAAACAAGACTTAATTCACTAAGGGGCGAAAAACTATTCTCAAAATGTTTTAAACTATCTGACACCCCTTTTTGCTTTACATTCCCCTTTAATCTTATTTCGGCTTACCCTTTCTCGCCCAAAGCTGGGATTTCATACAATTGTCAGATGATATGTTATCACAAATTGAAAGTTCATCTAGTATAATCGTTTGAAAACATACCACCTATTTCAGCCCTAGGTTGGGTTAGGTGCTCTATATATTTGTCATTCGCGATATGCATACGTAACTTTACTGTCTCTTGGACTAGAAGTTTTCTCTTCAAGTAACATCATTACGGCCGCGGTTCTTTCTTGTCAGAATATTTTACCCCCAATGGGCAACTCAGAACATCATCTCCCAAAATAGTACCATTTTCTAGAGTATAAAACAGGTCAATATTGTGCATGTAGAAGGTAGGTAAATGAGTAAGAGAATCAATAGCATATCTGCACTCGTCTGCTCCCCCCGGGCAGCATCAAAACTTAAGGTTGTGTCATCGCTCTCCTTCTTTCTCCTATAGGCTAGTCCGGGACACTCTCATATCCAATGTCCTCGATAACCACACTTATAGAAACCCCTTATTTCCTTGAGACAAGGCCCATCATGCATCCTTTCACATATCCTAAAACATGGCCTAGACCGCTCACTCGGTCTGAACCACTCCTATTATGATCCTGAGATATCGAGGGTTGTGACCCCTGCCTCGACCTTACTTGAGAACTCATACCTAATCTGTTACAAACATTTGTCATATTGATCACGTATCCAAAATCCTTCCTCATTTTGTCTTCCCTGATAACCACCAACCACTATAACTCTCTTAGTCATTTCCCTTGCTCCAAATGAGTCAGCCCTACCGATCATTAACTGTCCCTGACTAACGGACCCCCTTGAATGAGAACTCTCTGACCCTTATAGGGGTCTATCACTGTCAATCATACCAGGATGGTATCGTTCCTGAAAGGCCACCAGCTGGGTCAATACCTGAACTTCCCTTCTAATATCTTCATCAGATGGTGCTGTGGGTATATCTAATGGTACGAGGTTCTCCCTCGGTGCCCCTGATTGTATCTGAGTCGATGACTGGAGATGAGGTAGTCCGCTTGTATCCTCTAATGGGTCAGTCTCGATAAAAGGTGTATCTCTTGAAGAAGACATCGCTGAAATCGTAAATATGGTAAGATTAGGAAAGAAATACTTACATCTCAGCTCTAGTGCACGATCTAGATCAAGAAAGAAGGAAACCATCATAAATACCTGGTAGCCTCCTATTTATAAGTGTGGCATGCAAAACACCCATAAGTAAGAATCTACTAGACACGACTTGTAGGCATCCCTAGGACTGACTTACTTTGATACCAAGTTTGCACACCCCAACCTTGGGGGGTGAGGTTGGAACCCGGCGCCCTAAGGCCCGAGCATACCAATCCTGATACTTGTAACATATTCCAACAAAACATGGGCCGACAAGGCCTCTGACGAAGATTACCTGATCAAGACATGACTACCTGCACGTACAAAAGACCCAACATATATATATATATATACAACAAGGCCGAAATGAACACAACGAGTCTACGGAAGAGGCCGACAAGGCCACACAAGACCGTTATACACAAAATGACTATCTACAAGCCTCTAGAGAGTATATCAACAACATCTTGTCAGGACAGGGCCCCATCATACCCAGCTATATACATATATGCAACCATCATACCTATTCGCTCGCTAGACAACTCCGAAATAAAGGAGCATAACAATCTTCAGCTGAGTCGAGTCACCTACTGTAAGGTGTCATCTGAATCTCTATCTGTACCTGCAGGCATGAAATGCAGTTCCCCAGAAAGGGACATCAGTACGAAAGATGTACTGAATATGTAAGGCTGAAACTATAAACAAGTACAACATTATACATGAAGCATAAGTTGAACTGTAAATGAATGCATAACTGTAAAATAGAGTAATGGAAGGACAACATGTACTATGAGAATATGCATAAATGAAATATAATCATTTATATATAATGTCGTAGGCCTCTATGGGATGTATCATCAATATCATGTCTATATAAACTACGTATATAACGCCATAGGCCTCTGTGGGCAATATCATCACTATCGTAATTATATATCCGTGTATATACTTCCATAGGAATCTGTGGGCAATATAGATATATAATATATGCATATGAAGACCATTTAAGGAACATGTAATACTATTTTGAACCCGTAGGAGTGACGTAAGGTCGTTACACCTCCGACTTACCTTATGCAAATAACCTATCACCTATTACTCTTTCAAACGACTCCATAAGAACTATAGATCACACTATTGGTTTAGCTTTCAGGAATCAATAAGAGGCCAATATTTTACAGACATCAGAAGAGTGCCTTGGGGTAAGGATGTAATATCTACGGTGGATGGGTAATACACAACAACACATTTATAGAGGAACCACAAGTACTTTCTTTAGGACTTAAGAGTAGAGTTTTTTATCGGATTTTATTTCATAACCGTCATTTCAATATTGATCATGCCAAAAAGAAAGAAGTGAGCCTTACATACCTTGTTGATGATAAATATCACTTCAATGTTCCCTTGCTTGTTCTACAATCGTCAACCTAAGCAATAAGGACAATCCGTATCAATATCCAATTAATGGTTTCATGAATTTCATCATTGCGACATTTAGTCGAACACTTAGCATACATACTTTATGTCATCTCATTTCCATGGTAACTTAAACTATTCTCACCTCCCTTCAATAATGACAATACCATCAAGATCACAACAACCATACTTTGTGAAGCCTAGCCATAATTATCTCAAAAACCTTATTAAACTATCAAATAACCAATACAACAACTATTATGATCAACTATGAAATTTACCTTAGCTTTCCATGGATTACTTTTACCAAAAGATCACTTTGAGCTATGAGAAGATTAAGAGTACTAAGGATAGTAAGAATAATACCTCAAGCACTCAACATATCCTTCATACCAAAGCTCCTTTCAATTCTTCAAAACATCTGAGTTGTTTCCGGTAATCCAAGAGAGATTTCAAGGTGCTCCGAGCTTATTGAGGGAGAATTCACATCTTAATCTTGTGGAATAGATCTTCAATGATGTATATACCTTGGGAGAGGGTTTGAGATCATCTAGGTTCAATTTGGGGCGAAATGGAAATGTTTTGGGTGAAGGGCCGACTTTGGCCTATTTAAAGGCTGCCCACCGCCTCACATATGCGGCTGCATATGCGGCACATATGCCCATATGTGGCCAAATATGCTACCACATATGGTGCCAGTGAGGTGGTGAAATTGTTGGTTTGATCCGTGGTGGCATCCAATTAGCATATTATCCTATCTTCGTCAAACATTGTCGAGATGCGATTCATTTGATCTGAATGACTTATAACTATCCATGGACCTTCTTAACATCCATTTATGTTGTATATAACCCTCATAATGGAGCTCAAGTCGTCGGGACTTAAATCGGTTAATCATGTTCTCAAACGTGCACGAAAAGATAAGTATAACTTGGAATCTTTTGGATATGCTTCCAACTTTAGCCCAAGGGCTTCCTTGTTATTTTTATGGTCATTATACTATTCTCATCTTGCATCGGCTTGATACGACGTACTCAATGAAAGGATTGCGAGCATGAAGAGCTTACCGACTCTTTTTTACACTCTTATAACTTCTTCGGGTATCAATTCGACCATTCCTCAGCTTCCCAATAGAACCTTCTTCCTTATCTTAGTCTTCTTAACTTAAGATATATTCGATATTCAAATTTACGGGGTGTAATAGTCGAAGTATACCAATCTCCTCATCTTAGCAGCTACATGCAGTTACCATATGGCCATGTGCCAGTATACTATGCACAACCAAACTACCAAGCTCCACACCTAAACTACCAAACATTCGTACCCACTTACCACGCTCCATCTCCAAATTATCATGTTCTTGCACCCACGTATAAAGTGCCTCAAAATCAGCAAAACCACCATAATCAGCCGCCTCCGAATACATATGATTTGCCATGTCCAAATTTTGAAAGAAAGCCTCCTCGGACGTTTATTCTGTTCCTAGAAATGAGAACAAGCTTGTTCGCCAAAATAAACGCCACCACTATCATAAAAACTGTGCCGCCAAAGCCCGTCAACTCGGGAAGTCACTTTTACAAAACTGATCAAACTTGTGCTTACTATTCCGAAGGGAATGGACACACTACAGAAGATAGCATTAATATAAAGCAGAAGTTACAAGACTTGATTGACAAACGAGAGATTGTCCTAGAGGCCGCGGCGCAAAATATGAATACAAATCCACTCCCAAATCATGGAGCCAATCATATCCACATGATAAAACGAGAGGAAGATTTGATTATCTTCTAACTATTGGCGCAAGAGGGTATTGAAAGCTTAGAGCGCACGGTCGCCTCCCTCACGCTGCAAGAGCTTCCTAACTTCTAGGTAGGGATGGCAACGGATAGGATCTGGACCGGATCCTACTAGATCCAGATCCAGATCCATTTTTCATACCTGAATCCAGATCCGGATCCAGATCCAGCGGATCCATAAAAATCATATCCAAATCCGGATCCGGATCCATCGGATCGGCTGGATCCACGGATCGGATCTGGATCCACATGTAAAAAAATTTACCTTGCTAAGAATTTTTTTTTGAACTGACAAACGATTTTTACTTAAGTAACAGTTTACTGTTTTTCAATTTTGAAATGTTCATATGAGATATTTTGTTCGTTGTTTCATTTTGATTGTGAGCTATTAATTAAAAATGTTGGACAATGACAATAGTTGTGGAAAATGCTGACTAGTATTTCCACAATGCAGAACTTGCATGTGCTTGGAATCTTCATAAATGAAGTGAATATAATTTTAACTACTTGTCTATGGAGATGTTAGTCATTCACTAATATAACATTGATTTTATTATCGAAGTTACCTCTTTATTTTTTTATTTTTGAGTTAACGCGGGAATAAATTAAACTTGTTTTGAGAATTAAACTTGCAAGGATGTGCTTAGCAATTTTAAGAATATACTTATAAAATTACATTCTAGGTTATGAATATATTTAATAAAAAATGGATCCACGGGTCGGATCTGGACCGGATACGGATCTCAAATACAAGATCCAGATCCAGATCCGATCCGTCAGAAACGGATCCGGGTCCGATCCGGATCCGGATCCGTTGGGTCCAAATTTTGAAGATCCATATCCTATAAAACGGATCTGGATACACCGGATCCGGACCGGGTCTAGGATCCATTGCCATCTCTACTTCTAGGTGCTGATCCCTGCTCCAAAAAAACCATACATGGTCCAGGTACCAGAAAGTAGTCATTCCCTCTCTAAGGAAAGAGCTCACAACCGTTTCCCAAGGAATGACGAGATCATGAAGATGTTATAGTCCTGAAGAATTGGCGCAAGGGGCACCCCACAAAGAAACCAATCAAAGAAGGCCTATAACCGATGGGAAAGTCAAGGATTTTTGGTGCAGGATGTAGCCAAATGAATACTCTATTGTTGAATACTTGTAGAAAACATCGGCTATAATATCGGTGATGTCACTACTTTTGAGCTCTTCACAACATCGTCGGACCATAATGAAAGTATTAGACGAGGTCCATGTCCCAGCAGGGACAAGTAGAGAAATATTGGCTAACATAGTAGGCCATGTTGTCAGGGCCCATTAGCTTTCATTCACTACCGATGAATTACCCAGAGAGGGAACGACCCAAAATAAGGCCCTCTACATGACTATCAAATGCAGAGGCAATGTTATCTTCTGAGTACTTGTCGATAATGGGGCTTGTCTTAATATATTCCCCGAGTCCACATTGAAGCAATTGGGCTATGACAATAGAAAAATATGCCAGTCATACCAATGTAAGAGTTTTTGACAGGGCACAACGTGACCCCGCAGGTAAAGTAAACCTCAATATACAAATGAGGCCTGCCGAGTTCACTACCAAATTTTAGGTTATGAACATCAGCGCTAACTACAATCTGCTATTGGAAAGACTATGTATACATATGGCTAGAGCAGTGGCATCATCTATACACCAATCACGGATGTTTGTTTGGGAAAATCGTGAAATAGTGATCCACGAAGCGAGTAGCATTCATAATTACCCCCAATAACTCTGTACCGGTAATAGAAGAAGTCCCAAAGGATGCAGACTTCCACGTAATGGAACTTGTGGGGACCGCCAACCAAGGGGAGGATGAGGAAGTCCCAATGCCTCCAGTCTACAAGATGATCGCTATAACTATGTTTCAGAATGGATTTGATCTCGGCAAAGGGTTAGGTCGAAAGCTCCAATGTATCCAAGAACCGGTATTACTTCTGGAAAATGAGTACAATTTTGGTCTTAGGTACGTACCAAGATTTGAAGAAGCCTTCGATGCGGAACATAAAAAGAGGGGTCCCCCACAGATGATGAAGTCGTTCCCGGGTCTGTACCAGTCATTTCCAGTTCGAATGCCCATGTACAATGTCAAAGACGCCGAATGGGGTTTAGGGATGTTGTTCCAAGAGGAAGAGTGTTCCTCGATACTAGAGGAATGCTTTGAAGCACCAACCATCCATGACGCTGATCCAGATGAGCAGCTGACCAACTAGACCTCTATCCTACTTTTGGCTTCTCGGTAGAGAGAATTTTAAATTGGCTTTCAAATATCGGTAGAAATAGGTTGAGGCTCGAATATTCACCATTTTATGTCTTTACTCTTTTTTACGTAATATTTGAAAAAATAGAAATGACTCGACGTTGATCGGAGTTAGGACCGCAGTCTGTACTTTCTTTATCAAACTAATGAAAGTCGAAATTTATGCAAAAATAGTCTTTTTATTTTATTAAATATATTTTTACACACTAATGATGCTTTGCCTTATTTTTGAGTAATAATGATACTCATAACGTCATGATATGTTGCGAGTCGAGTGATACCGACGAAAAAGGAATATGAGGAATATAACGAGGAAGTAGAGTTGCCAGAGGACCTTATCGACGAGAAAGATCAGTACAAGAATAGGAAAAAGCCTAATTTGGATGAAACTGAAGCAATCAACCTCGGGGACAAGGAAACCGTAAAGGAAACCTATATAAGTGTGCATTTGGATGCACCCAGAAAAGAAGAATTCATAAATCTTTTAAGGGAATACGTCGACATATTCGCGTGGTCATACGCAGATATGCCCGAGTTAAGCACAAACATCGTAGCTCACAAGCTACCTATCAAAGAGGGATTCACTCCGATTAAATAGAAAATTATATAATTCAAGCCCGATCTCAATATAAGAATCAAGGATGAAGTCGAAAAGAAGATAATGTTCGGGGTCATGGAAGTAACTCCTTACCCCACATGGTTGGCCAACATTGTGCTAGTACCCAATAAATATGGGAAAATTCAAATTTGTATGGACTACCATGATCTCAACCGAGCTAGTCCCAAGGATAATTTCCCACTTCCAAATTTCCACATACTCATCGATAACTGTGCGAAGCACGAGTTATAGTCATTTGTGGATTGCTTCACCGGTTACCATCAGATACTAATGAGCGAGGAAGAAACACAAAAAATAGCATTCATCACTCCATGGGGAGTATACCACTACCGTGTCATGCCGTTCGACCTTAACAACACCGGCGCTACTTATATGAGAGCAATGACCGTTATCTTCCATGACATGATGCATAAAGAAATCGAAGTCTATGTGGATGACATCATAATCAAGTCGCGAGAAGGCTCCAACCACATCATACACTTGCAAAATTCTTCGACAGACTTCGCAAGTTCAATCTAAAGTTGTATCCGACCAAGTGCGTGTTTGGAGAACCTGTCGAAAAACTGTTGGTGTTCATAGTCAGCTGCAGGGGCATAGAGCTAGATCCCACAAAGATAAAAACCATTCAAGAGCTACCACCTCCGGAAACTAAAAAAGATGCCAATCTACGATAATCGTGGAGCCCATCCTTAAGCTATTAAAGAAGGATGCACCTACTAAGTGGATAGATGAATGCCAGAAAACATTCGATAGTATCAAGAGATATCTCTCCAATTCGCAAGTCTTGGTCCATCTCAGTCTAGGGAGCCCACTATTGTTATATTTATCGGTATGAGACAATACATTCGGATGCATGTTGGCACATCACAACGAAATAGGAAAGAAAGAGCGAGCAATCTACTATCTCAGCACAAAGTTCACTGCCTGTGAGTCAAGATACACTCTAGTGGAAAAGACATGATGTGCACTGACATGGGTAGCAACAAAGCCGAGAAGCTACTTGTCAATGTACACTACCTACATGATATCCAAATGGATCCCTTAAAGTATATCTTCTGCCAGCCCATGCCTATAGGGAAACTGGCTAACTGGAAAATGCTTCTAAGCGAGTTTAACATCAAATATGTGGTCCAAAAAGCTATCAAGGGACAAGCATTGACCGATTTGCTAGTAGAAAGTCCGGTCAACAAATAGTTTGCACCATTAAGGACGTATTTCCCATACGAGTAAGTAATGGAAATTAAAGAAGACACAATCTAAACCTACTCGAGTTGGAAAATGTTTTTCGACGGTGCAGTTAACTGTAAGGGTTCAGGAATCGGAGCAATTTTTGTTTGAAAAATGGGTCAACATTACCCTATGACAGCCAAGCTCAATTTCCAATGCACAAATAATATGGTAGAGTATGAAGCCTGCATTTTAGGTCTTCGCATGACCATCGACATGGACATCCAAGAACTCTTGGTAATAGGAGACTCAGATATACTAATTCACCAAGTCTGAGGAGAATGGGGCACCAAGAATGAGAAGATCTTGCCATATGTCAATCTCGCACAAAGGTTGTGCAATAGATTCAGAAAGATCGAACGCTGGCATACGTCGAGGGCTCAAAACAAGTTTGTTAATGCTCTTGCAGTTATACAAACACTGACTAGAGGGCCATTCATATAAAACTGCATAACGAGAGGGTCATTCAAATAAATATTCCCTAGTGAGTCAACAGAGCCAGACGATGTCGAAAGTGGCATCTGCTCAAACAATATTCAGGTCAATAGAGCCAAACGGTGTCAAAAGTGGCATCCACTCAAACAACCTTCAAGTCAACAGAGCCAGATGGTGTCTTTAGTGGCATCCGCTTAAGTCAACAAAGCCAGACGGTGTCCAAAGTGGCATTCGCTTGAACAACATTTCACTAGTGAGTCAATAGATCTAGACGGTGTCGGAAGTGTCGCCCGCTCAAAATAAGTCACCCAGGAAGGTACAACAAGTAAATCCATGTAGGTATGATAAAATATAAGTAATCAACATGCATGTCTCATCACATGGAAACTGGTCAAAGCTACTGGAGGTGGAAAACAAAAAAACCAGATCCAAACGCATGCGAAGTAAACTTGGAACTCGTTCTTAGAAAGCCAATCGAAAATATATGCCAATAAGAGTCAAGCTCTATTCACATAATCTTGAACATCACTCCCGATTGGGGTTTTACCGGAAAGGTCAAAGGGATTCCCACATAAGGGATACCCTTTTTGAGCAATTGAGTCAAACTACAAGTGACATGATTCCCGAAAATCGGGGATATGTAGGCCACTCAATCTCCGAGGATTGGTCACATTCTAACAAGATCAAGCCAAAAATTTTTGGTTTAATAATTTTATTTTATCGACTTTCTAGTAGCTTAATTAAGTCGAACTACAAGTGGTCTGAGTTCTCATCCAACCTGAGATATGTAGGAAACTCATAAACCAGAGTCTGGCCACAAATTTCAAAATTTGCATAAAAATGAGAGGTATTTTCCTATTAGTTGGCTAAAAACTAGGTCAGTCAAATTACACTACTCAAGGATGGGTTAGCCATCTCCGAACAACGAAAGGGAAGTTTTTGACACCTAAGTTTTATCCTCTAATAATTTTATTTAACTATTGAAGGATCCTGAGTCACAGACAAAGTGAAATATACTTTTTACATGGTGAATATGATTTTACAAAATTATCCCGAGAGTATTTTGTCATTTCATTGGACAAAATATCACTTGGTATGTATGTTGTATATCATGTTTAATTTTACATAATTTTGACCATTAATCATAATTTTGAAATTTTAACTGACAATTATAAATATAATTGTTTTAAAAAGAATTCTCAATATTAAAGAATTAGTGTTCCACTCCGTCAAAGTCCGAAAATTATCTAATTAAATACGATAAAGGAATTACACCTCAATTTTAAGTCATGTCTTAATTCAAAAATACTTTTTAAATTATTTTAATTTACTAAATTTGGGTTAGTGTCAAAATTAGACTTAAATTAAACCTATTGACCTAATTTGATCATATTTTTGGTCTTGGGTTAATTTAAATTATGGCCACGTTTGTAAAATACAGTCAAAGTAGCAAATTCATATTTTAAAAATGACTTGGTCCCCTTTTCTTTTATTTGAAACGGCTGAGCCCGGCCATATCCTCCCAAACTCAGCCTAGGCCCAAACATAAGGCGTAAAGGGATAAGGGAAAAAGCCCCATTTCCTTTTGGCATTTTCACGAGTGAAGAACAAGCTCACATATAATCTTTCGGCTGCCTCCACACAAGGTAATCCCATTCCCTTTTTAAATTTTTGTCTACGTTTTATTATGTGATCTGTTATGGGGTATTATGTGACTGGTTAGCATGTTTAGTTGATATTGATTACTTTTTATGTTTGTTATTGTGAGTATTAGCCTGATTAAGTCAATATAAGTTCAATATATTGGTTTTAAAACCTATTTAGCTAAGTAAACTGACTTAGGATGGTTGTTGTTAGAGTATGAAGCTTGATTGACTATAAATCAGAGTTAAACTAATTGGCATGTTGAATGTAAAGTTTGTTTAGCCAATGTATAGGTTGTTTGGCTAGTAAATGCTTAATGTTATTGGATTAAGGCCTATTTAACTCATGTGAACTGCTTAGGGTAGGTTGAGGTAGTATAATGCCCAAAAATGATAGGTTAAACCTATTTTGGTAATGTACTAGCTTAAAATGAATGTTATCTAGACCTCAATAACTGTCTAAGAACACATGAAAAAACGCATGACTAACTGGTTTAATAGGGGTGTGATTTGAGTCTGAATGTGAAGTTGATATAGGTATATGACCATTAGATCACCTATGGCATGTCTCTTTGACTGTCTAAAGGCTTGTTAAGTTAATTTTGAATGAGAATATGGTCGAATGATGTGTTTGAGATAGCCTGATACCTAAGGTAGATGCATGACCTGTTTTTGCTTCCACCATGTTTGCAATAGCCTCTGGTGTGCCCTTGTATGTCCCTATCAGCCTAGAGTCCACACGTGTATTGAACCATAGCATGCTCATATCTGTCTACCTAAGATCCTTATGTCTGATTATTCCTTTTCTCTGAATATCTGTCTAAGTTACTTCATGATCCCTTCCCATTCACCTAAGTTAAATGCATGCTTAAATATGAAGAAGCAAGTCTTGAATCCTTGTGCTAATTGTTGTGTCATTAATAAAAATGTAAAAATGATAGACTTAGGCTAATGACAACATGCGTGGCTTGTGTGGTGAACAGTCTATGTATGACATGATGTTTCCTTGCCTAAGTTTGTATGCTGTATTTTTCTCATCTAGTTCTCATCATCCATATCATGTAAATATGCCTAGCTGTACAAGTCTGAAATCAAAGTGAAGTCCTTCCTAATTTGTTTCAACTAGTTTAAATCCGTGTCTTCCATGTGTGACCTGTATTTCTACTCATTCCTGAGCTTATCCATCTAGCCTCCAGCCTATTTATGTGACCCCGATGTGTCTAAGCAAAACATATCTAGCTTGTGACCATTCATGTTTGAATTATGAGATTGAATGCAAGTTAAAAATAACTTTCAAAATGCTGCTAGCTTGATATGTGAACTATGTGGACATCACTGCCTATGATAACCTTGTCTACTTAGCTAAAATCTCATATGTGTATACCTTGGAATCATGAGTAGATGTTGTGAGCATGTCTGTCTATCAGGGGTCCTGTTTTGTCTTAATTTATTCATTGCATCTTGGCTACCTTGTCATCCATGACCATGCCTTGCCATTCCCTCTCTTAGTATAAACTCAACAGTCACTATGACTATTGGCATAGTCTTGTCAATTAAGATAGATATTAAAATAGCTCCCATTGTGTTATTTGACATGATTGCTGTTTAATTTTGAGTCTGTGAATTGCCTGAATATTGTACATGGGAGTAATGCCATTTCTTTCCAGTTCCCTTGTATGATTGCTAGCTACTATGATCTAAAGCATGTCTATGGTTGTTATAACGTATATGTGACAATATCTATGGAATAATATGCATGTCGTATACATTTTGGGCATCATCCCTATTCCTTTATACACTGATATACACTTTATATGTGTTGATTGTTTACCTGGTATGCTTAGGTATATTGGGCATATACTTATGTATATACAGTATATCATTTTGCATCTTTCCATAACATGAGTGTCAATTGGGCTTAGCCCAGTTCTGTAATCACTGTTTGCTCCTTTCACATGACTATATTTCCTTTGGGCTTAGCCCAGGCATCTCGTTTTCTATCCATGTCCTCGTTTATGTGTTTGGGATAGGGCCCAGCCCATAGATTATTCCTTCTGCCTCTCATAGTGAGTCATTGTTGATTAGGGCCTTCTTGATCTATCTTGCAATAAATTTCATTTTCTACGACGTGGCTTGCTTGCTTATTTTACAATCAACTAAATGATACGTCCAAGATACCTTGTAACTTACACTTTTGTTTGTTCCCATTTCTCTCTTGCTGCATTACTCCGAGATGGGCCTTACTGAGCCCGTCATTTTATTCAGCCGAGTTCGAGCCTTCTTGAGCATTGCACATCTAGTTAATTGGGCCTCAGCCCAATTAATAATATTCTTGATCGAGTCCGAGTCCGAGTCCGGGAAGCTAATATTTGCATTTGAAGGCATGGCTATGTGTAAAAATAGCTAACTAGTGGGCTTAGGTAGGCCCACCTACCTAACTTACTCCTTCCATTTTTATATACGTGTTGTATATATATGTATGTATTCTTTGTAATAAACATACTTTAATCTACTGAAACCTTTATTTACGGTTACAAATCTAGGACAGGCAAACGAAACGTATATCGTTTAGTTTAGATCGCCAAAAAATGAATTTCAAAGCTTGTCTAAATCTGGAAATTAGATAAAGGGATTGTTTTGGACTGGAAATAAACTGTTTTGATATTGAAATTGGGAACAAGAAACTTATTTCAGAAATTGAGATTTGAGACAAACTTGGATTTGGAAATTCATAGTTTGGGCTTTAGAATTTAAATGGGATGGATTGTTTGATGTTTTAAAGGACCCTAATTTGGGCCTGAGTGACAGAAATAAATGGACTACCAGGAATTTGTTTTGAACTTGAATTTTGGACCAAAATTGGCACCTCAAAATTGAGTTTATGGGCTAAGCCCAATTTAATGATTTTGGATTTTTAAAACATATCTTGGACTTGAAGTTGATTTATGGGTTTTGGAGTTAGAATACGATTTGACTTTGGGAGATATAGCATGCAAATGAACAAAAAAGAAAACATTTTTACCATCTCTTTTCAAAAAACCAAACTTGTATTTCCAAATAAACACTATTTTCAAACCTTGAAAAGATATTTAAAAGATAAGTGTGAATTGGACAATATTGTTGAACTAAATTTGGAGTTTTACTTAAATTTACATTCGAGTCTTCTTAGTCTGAAAACAAAATTGACTAAACTACCCATGTGCATATTATTTTGGCGGAATTCTAACTCTTTTTTTTTCAAACATGACTTTAGAGTTTCGAATAAATGAATGACAAGTATTTTGCGGATATGTTAAACACTTTCAGCAATTATAATCATTTAAAGCATGCTATAGAACCCGTAGGTCAACCGTATATATCCTTAATACAAGGGTGTCTAACACTTTACTCGGAGGATCACCAGAACCTCACCTTGACTCTGGTTTGAATAGGATTTTTCAATTAATTTTGAATAAACCCTTTCAAATTAGTTTTCTTAATTTACCTATATATTAGGTGGTAACTCTAAACAATAAATATCCAAATTAGAACAACAACAACCTCTTAGTAGCTTTTATGCCTCGCGTAAAAGTGAACTGTAACACCAACGTCAAACTATCCGAATACGACATTGTCTCACAGGAGGACAACGAAAGGCTAAAAACAAAATTTGAGGATGCCGAGGCTAGGCTCTGTGCTCAAGAAGACTGGTTTGTGCTAAAAAGGGCCTATGTCTTCTGGGCATACGGAGAAAACCCCTCGAGGAGGTTAAAGAGGGTCTGGAGGATATTGACTGGCACATTAATGAGGCTCTAGACTAGAGCAAACGTCCTATGAGAATCTTCTCCCTTGACCGCCTCTGGAGAATGTCCCAGTTCGTTCGATGTTGAATCCGGGTCTTCTGATCTCGGAGATGATGAAGAAGAACTGAAAGTGACAAAGGGGAAGTCAACGAGCTGAATTCGATGCCTCCAACTCCGGTGCACCAACAAGATATCCAGACTCCTGATTCCAATGCCGTCACCGATCCTGCAACTTTGAAGCCTTCAACTCCCTCTGACCCGGCTACATGAAATGCCTTTGTAATTTTCTTTTTTCCTTTTGCTTTCAGCACACTTTGTAACTTTTTCGGGCCTTTCAAGTGCCTGAGGTTTAAATAAAGTTGTCAGGATTATTTTCAGCACTTTGAATAAAAATTTCATTTACACAAACTTGACCTGTTAGGAGCTTAACTCTTACTAATGAGTGTTTGTATACTTTGTTGCTTTTTAAAATCTCGGATGGATTTTCAGAAGTCTTATCGGTGATATATAATAAACAAAGGTAATTTTACCTTTTATTTGATAAATTCTAAAAAACTTTACATCCCATTAACCTTATGGCTGGGTATCTTAACTTTCGATATTAAACCTTCTAAGTAGAAGACTTTATAATAGAGGGCCCTTATGTTTATGATGCTCTTGAAGAGTATGTCTAATGTTCATTAATGTACAATTTGTTTGGTAAGTAAAAACATCCGTGAAAATTGAAGGAAAACACCAACTTAATCGAGACACGAGAGAAAATATAAAGAAAATGGATTTTTTCCTCAAATCATGAGCCACTACAATATATCATTTATGTGTTTTTACAAAAATGATCAAGGATTACATTGTAAGATGTATCCGTGTTTCTAACTTGTGAGGTTAATCGGTAGTTTTTTTTCTCTCCGGTACTTGCTACGCAGTCCCATCCCTTAGCTTGAAGTGTCCTTTAACCTCCAGTGAATGATATGTCATCTTGATACACTTTATGGAAGATCCCAGTATTGATGCACTCGGGGACGACACCATTCAACTACCAGACATAGTTAACTTTATTAATGACCCTTCTAGCGGCAGTCCCTAGTGTGACCCGCTCACCAGTAGGATACTCCCCAGTGTTTGTATGCGAAGTTTAAGGATGCAGAGATTGGAACTTCTTCAGCAGATCATATCTCCTGGGTTATGTGTGTGCAACTGACTATCATAACACATTGTACGTTGTCGCCTTATTAAAAACCTTGCCAAAAAATTCCAATTGGGACAAAAAATGGTCAAAGGGAAAAAAGTTCAGTGCGTATTTTCAGCTAAAGTTCCTTGCCATACTTTGTCGGAGTCTTTGATACATCTGTAATGTTAACAAGAAAAGGACCCGATCATGAAGATTCGACAAGGGAAATGAAAGACTTTCACCTTACAATAATACTACTTCAGGTGGATAATATCCAATTGCTTGGCAAGTTATTCCCTTTCTCATCCTCTAGCTGATATAAACCTTTTCTAGTTATACCAACTACCTGGTATGGGCCTTCCCAATTTGGACCCAGCTTACCGTCATTTACTTCTTAGGTATTGTTGGCCACTTTCCTTAGAACAAGGTCTCCGACCTTGAAGTACCGAAGATTGTTCCTCTCGGTTATAATACCTCTTCATCCTCTGCTTTTGAGCCACCTTTCGGATCTAAGACATATATCGATGTTCCTCGAGCAAGTCTAACTTGATTTCCATAGCTTCATTATTTGATTTTGCATTAGCTCGGGTAACTCTCAAAGTATGTTCTCCTACTTCCAGTGGTATCAGAGCTTTGGTTCTATGGACTAACGAGAATGGAGTCCCGCTCGTACTTGAATTAGATGTGGCTCTGTATTCCTATAATACTCTTGGCAATTCCTCTTGCCACTTACCCTTGGCCTCTTCCAACCTCTTCTTTAGATTATGAATTATTGTTTTATTAGTCGACTCTGCTTGTTTGTTGGAACTTGGGTGGTACGGTGAGGACGTAATTCTTTTGATTTTCAAGTCATCAAAGAATTTAGTCACTTTGGCTTCGATGAAATGTGGTCCGTTGACACAAGAAACCTCCTTTTGTATTCAGAACCGGCATACCACGTGCTCCCAAATGAAGTCAATTACTTCACATTCTCAGATTTTCTTATAGGTAATTGATTCAACCCATTTAGAAAAATATCCAGTCATAATCAAATGAAATTTTACATAACCTAGGGTTGAAGATAGGGGAACAACTATATCCATCCCCCACTTCATGAACGACCATGGAGTAGTGACCGAATGTAGGAGGTCGACATGTTGATGGATCATCAGAACATATTGCTAACATTTATCATATTTTGAACGAATGTCTTCGTGTCTCGCTCCATCCGAGGCTAGTAATACCCTGCTCTGATCAACTTTTGAACTAATGACTCTGCCTCAGTGTGGTTTCCATAGATTTCCTCGTGCACTTCTCTCATGACATTATAGGATTCTCCGAGACCCAACCACCTGTCCAGCGAACCTTGATCTGATCTTCGGTAAATATATATGTCTACAAGGCAATATCAGGTGGCCTTTGTTCTTAGTGCCCGAGAAGCCTTGAAGTTTTCCAGAAACTTCCCATCCTGCGGGTAACTGAGAATCTCGCTCTGCCAATCCCAAACCAAGGTTGTAGACTTTACCTCATCATAACCTTTAGCATCCAAAGTTTAATGTTCTAGATACACTACTGAACTGTAATCTTGGCCTTTTGCATACTTATTTAGAAATGAACTTTATCTCAGCTAGAACCTCCAAGATGATAAAATGTGTGCTAATGGAAGTTGGAGTTGGAACAGGGAGGATGCCAACGAGGCCAGAGGAAATCATTTACCCAAATTGAGTAGAAGAAGATGAGGTTTGCACAATTATATTCAAAGGCCCAAGGGAGGCATTCCCCATAGCAAGATGAGTGACTGGCGACCAAGTAGTCGAAATAGGAGGCATTAAATCCTCAAATCTAGATTTGCCAAAAAGAGTCTCATCCTTACTAGGTCAGGTAACACGCATCAAATAAGTGTCCTCATAGTTTTCAGCATGAGCCTCTTCCTCATCATTCTTTATGATCACAATCACATGATCTTTATCTTGAGGAGAGATCAGATTATGAGGGTCTCGGTGTGAGGGCTATCTTTACCAGCTCCATGTTGATTAGCCTTCTTCTTTAACTTTTTCTTCTTTGACTTGGGGCTAAAAGAAGAAGGAGATTCACCGGTCATGGAGACAAGGGCCCTACGCCTTTTATTGGCTATCACCCTCTATAACTTTTCCATCCTCCCCAGGTTGAGAAGGTCAATCAGGGAATGAGGACTGAGGCTTTATTGTAATATAGCCCTAAAAAGACAATAAAAAGTTAAAAGAAGAACCAAAGAAACATAATAAAGAAGGAAATAGAAAAAATACCCAAGAAGAGTTACCATGATATTTTGGCTTCCATTTCTCTACACGACTAATGTTCTTCCATGTCCGATAATAGTCGGTAGGAAGATTCAAATTTTTTGTACCCAATTTGAGTGGTCAGGGATCAGATGGGGAGTCCACAAAGCGGTTGAGATAAAGAAAAAATATTTACATGAAAATAAATTAAGGAAGAAAATCCATTGAACAAAAGAGAAAAATACTTACGATCGTGATTCCGCAATTCTGGAAAGGGCATATTTCCCATAAGTATGATGCTGGTAGTAGAAACTACCACAAATCTCTCCATCCAATACCGATCATAGTCGTCACCGGTGTTAGAGATGATGGCTCTTCTACCTCGGCTGGACAAAGTAAAGATCCCTCATTAGAAGGTCTTTGGAACATACAAATGGACCATGTGGTTAAAAGTGAAGGATTCCTAAACCAGGTTGGCCAGATACCGGAGACATCCAACTATCCTGTAAACTATCGAGCCGACTTGAGCCAAGCATATTTGATACCGCTTGCAGAAATGGATGATAACCTCATCAATTGGAGGCGTGAACCTTACAATAAAGGGGGTGTAAACGTAGGAGCAGCTCATCCTTTCACTGGTGATCCGCTTGTTCTCCCCGAGGCCATATTATCGAACCTCATTATCCTATTTACAATTGTTATGCTTCAATTTTACGCGGATGCATAAAAACTATTAATAGTTTGTGATGGTGTTGTAAGTCATATAATTAATTTTAGAGTCGCCACCTAATTTATAGGTAAAATAGAAAAACCGAGTTGAAAGGGTTTTATTCAAAATGTTTGAAAAATCCTATCTAAACTAGAGTCAAGGTAAGGGTTCAGGTGATCACCCGAGGAAGGTGTTAGACACCCCGGTATTAAAGATCTATAGAATACGGTTGACCTTCGAGTTTTATAGTATGCTTTAAATGTTTTGAATTGCTTAAAGTGTTTAAAAATCCACAAAATACTTGTCATTCATTATTCAAAACTCAAGGTTTTTCTTTAAAATAAAAGAGTTAGGCTTCCACCAAAAATGATTTGCACAGGTAAATTAGTCAACTTGTTTTTGGACTAAGAACACCTAAATATTAATTTGAGTAGATCTCTACTATTTAGCCCAACAAAGTTGTCCAATAACACTTGCATCCTTTTGAGAAATCTTTTTAAGGTTCAAATGAGTATAATCCACTTAGAATGACAAGTTTTGAATTTTTGAAAAGAGGTAGAAAATCAAAGTGCTTTCCGTTTATTCATGCTATGTGCCAAAAGGTCCATTCATGTTATAATATTCCAGAAGATATCAATTTGGTCTAAAAATCAATTAAGTTGGGCTCAGCCCTAAAGTCTGCTTTCAGAAGATATCAATTTGGTCTAGGTTAAACCCAAAACTCATTTCGGTAATCCATTTTGACCATTTGTGAAACAACGCCCAATCTTGGGTTCATTTAATGCTATTTTCAGTCTAATTATATGTGGTCCCATTAAGTTCACAAACCCAATTTTATGAGAAAATCCGAAATGGTTTTAGACAGTATGAAAATGCATTTCTTGTTTTCTTGTTTTTTCCAGATTTCTTTTGAAGTCAAAACAATCCATTTTCATCTGAATTCAGAATTAACCAAGTTTGAAAATCATTTAAGGCGATCCTAACTAAACAATATACATATCATTTTTCCTACCCAATATTCGTAACCATAATGAAGCTCCAATATATATAAAGTATGTTTTATTACAAATATATATACACATACATACAATACATATAAGAAATTGAAAGGAGATTTTGAGTTTAGGTTGGTGGTCCTACCTAAGCCCACCAATTGGCTATTTTCACCGATAGCTGGGACTTCGATGCGTGGCTACAATCTATCAAACTCGATCAATGAAAATTAGTTGGGCTCAGCCCAACTGGCTGAAAGAAAAAGTGACAGGCCCAAAGGGGCCGTCTCAGTGTACCTCGGCAGTGAAAGGAAGGGGAAAAAAAGAGGGAGTTATAAAGTATCTAAAATTATTTAATGCAATAATTTAAATTAAATATACACATGTCATGCATTAATTTATTATAACATCTATATTTGGCAATTAAAAGCCCACGTAACGAAATAGTTAAGGACAACCCATTCATTAGACAAAAATGCAAACAAATGAGAAAGGCGAGACGTTGGGCCTGACCCTTGGAGACAAACAGTTGACACTTAATTAGAACCAAGTGACTAGATGGGCCTAACCCAGTTGATAATGCAAGAGCAGTAAGCAGAGAAAACAATTCAGATAAGGCCAGGCCCAGTCGGTTAATAAAAGTCTAAAAATAAAAGAATAGAGGGAAAACAGTGTCCATGGGCCTAGCCTAGTTACTTATGAATCATTTGGACTCTCACATGATACAGAGGTATACTCACCTTGTATACCATATATATACCAAGTATATTTGGTATGGAGGTTGTATATCAACACACACTAAATAAGGAGGAAGGAATTTCTAGAAGTTAAAAGAAACATGTTTGTATTATCTTCACCAGTGACTCCTAACTTAAACTAACCATAACACAAAGGCAGAGTTTCATGATTAAGAGCAACCACATTCAGATTAGGCAATGAAACAAAGACACTAATGAAGTATCAACCATCTAAAATCACTTGGTATCTTAACAAGATGTGCAGAAAACCAAAGGGGTGAGAATACACCTAACCAGAGGCTTGTTTCATGTTTTTTAAACACTTCAGCCAGTATCTCAAGCACAAAATGCATGAGGTAAAGGGTCCTATTGATTCCTATATATATATTGCTGGATTCATACAAGGATGCGAAAGCAAGCATGCTGCAAGTATACCCCTAACATTATCAGTTTCATGTACTTCAGAAATACAAGAAGATACGTAAGACAAATTCCAGTCCATACAAGGCTATCAACTAAGTGTAAAGCCTTCAGATCATATCAAGCTATGGAAATGCATTAAACACATATGATAAAAATCTATTTTAATCATCCTAGGTACTCATATGCTTCAGTCAATTTATGTGTGAGCAAGCATGGACACAAAAGTAGACAAGGGCAATATTTTTGGATCAACTAGCACACATATAGCAAAGCTTTGTGAATTATCTTATTGAATCAACATACATGAACTTGATTTCATTATCATAACTTAGTTGATAATTTCTGGCAGCTGAACTAAGCATGCTATCCATTTCATTTCTCACATAGTCACACATTTTGAACAAGATGAATGAGATTATAAGCAGGCGAGTGCAATCAAGGTATGTGAATAGGTGTAAATGGTCTTCTTCCTAAGTATTCATGGAAAAGGGGCATTAAGCAGTTAGGAATTATGAGGTCTAAACTAAAAAAACCAAGAACTGGACTCATGCATAGCAAGGGTGTCATGACTCAAGCAAGGAATGTTCGATACATAAGGCTAGGCAATACGGTGCCATCACATACGCAGACTATTCTATGCATGAAACTTTTCACAATTAATCACAAGATTGCACAGTTTAGTAGCATATAGCCATGACCTAAGTTGACATAGTGAGACTCCCTAAAACAGAATTCACAAGAAGAGAATGACATAAGAAAAAGTAACATGCGGCAGAGGTCCTTAAGGCTATCCATGCTTGGTCATTATTCAAAGACATACCAAACAGGGAGCAGAGGTTGAACATGATAGGCTCAATCACACTTAATCAACATGCTTATCAAGTACCAAACACATATTTTTCAAACACACACACAGCAACACTACATGAACTTAAACAAATCAACAGGAGTACTTTGGAGCATGTTCCTTAATACTTCAAAGGGACATAGAGCAAAAACTTTTTCCAAACCACAGAGACTAACACATGCTTGTCACAAAGGGAATAAGGTTTAGACACATACCCCAATACTGTTTTTAACCTATTAAAACTTAACCTAGCTTACCAGACTTTAAGTGATCCTTTAAAGGCATTAAAACAACCTAATGGTCAAATTATCCCTTTAGACTATACCCTGCACCCAAAGTTTTCCCTTAAGTCATATTAAAACCAAAATTTTATGTCCTTTTAATCTCAATTCTTCATTTAAATGCATCTCACCTATAAAACAGATACCACACTCATCTTAAGTGAAATGAATACACTAGTAGTTAAGTTAAAATTCTTGTATTTCCTTTTAAAATCATTACAGAGGTCCTACAGCTCCATCATGAACTTAAAACACATGGTTATCCCTTCCTAGAAGCAGAGGTGAGTTAATTTATCCCAATAACCAGCCTATCTAGTTTATTTTTTTTATTTTAAGCTAAAATCTTGGTAATATTGAGCTGAGCTATGTTGACAAGTTATCCTGACATCATTTTAATCACTAGTGTAGGTTTTCACATAGCTGTGCTGTTAAATGACCTAAAACAAATGTATAAAATCATCACATGAAGCTATCAATCCATACAAACTCTCAATCTAGCACATAGAGTATCATTTTTTAACTCAGATAGACCATATAGAACTGAAACAAGCCTCAATATCCCAGATTAAGTGCCTCAAACCAGTATTTAGGTTTAAACAAGTTTCAAATTATTCATTCAGGCATCATGTTAACTAATTACCTCCTATATAGCTAAAACAGGTCATACACTACCATACTAATCAATTCAGATCATTTCAAATGGTTAACACATAGTTACACAGGCTCTAAACTAGTAATATTAGCATTAAATTAACTCACACAGTCCATTCAAGATTAAGACAAATCTGAGTTAAACACATTAAGCCTCATTTCAGTATATATGCTAGTTAAATATCATTAAACAAGTATTAATCAGTGTATAATGCTACATAACTACTCAAACATACATTCACATCTACGTTTAAATGAAATTAAGCAAAAAAATACAAAAGGATTAGGAATTATCTCTTGTAGTGGCAGCCGAATCGATGTTGGAGCTTTAATCTTCTATCCTCCACTCGATCACACACACACAATGAAAAAAAAGGAAATGTTTTAAAACTGAGAGACCTAAATTGACACTTAGGGTTCCACCAAAGGGCTTGGAACCCAAATCAAATTGATCGTAAAATTAGTGATTAGGTTAAAATCGTCAAATAAACAAGTTCAAAGCTCAAAATCACCGACCATGAACAGTGAGAGGGTGGGTCTCAATTTATAGAGACCCTTGAACCCTATGTTTTCAAGTTGGACCGATGTGGGAGAACCAAATACCCTCCAATAAGTTCTCAACCAATCAAATCGTCAAGTTCAAAATCAAATGAGATAAGAACTCATAAAATCGTGACAGAAAAAACAAGAGAGAGGGGCAACCTCAACGTGGTAGGGAGGGGGGGGGGGTTCTGAAGTATTCCTGCGTTGTAAGGGCAAGAGAATTTAATGCCCTTGCCCAAAATAGGCAAAACCAACTGGCATGAAGCTAACAGTATGCATATCCTCACCATTTTCGGCAAAGAGAGGATGGCAAGCCCTTCTAGGGTTTGATTGTGAAGACCAAAAGGAGTAAAGGTGGATTTGGGGCGTTTTACACTTAAATATAAAGGTGAGTCGGGTCTAGGCACTTGGGCCTAGACTCGGCCAAATCATTTAAGGGAAGGGAGGGTCCAAGATGCTGATTTAAAATACAAAATGAACCTTCCGTCATATTTTGCAAATGTGATCATATTAAATTGAAAAATGTCCCGAACAATTTTAATTATGACCGAATTAAATCAATAGCTTCGATTTGAACCTAAATTTGATATAATTCTGGAATTAAAATCTCAAAGTCAAGAGAAACCTTTTTAATTTGAAATTTAGATGTAATTTCAACAATTCTTCTTAATTACACAACTTTCCCAAATTTGACGGAATAAATATTAATTTCTTTTAAATTTGAGAGTTTGTACAATTTGCGCAATCATCTTTACTTTAAAGTTTAAAAATTACAATTAATTGTCAAAAATAAATGTAAAAATAATATATGATATACAATTTGTATATAGGATGATATATATCGAATAAAGTGACAAAATATCTCCATAATGATTTTGTAAAATTATTTTTGTCTGGTAAAAGTATACTCTATTTATGTTTGTGACTTGAGAACTTTGAATAATTAAGTAAGATTGTCGGAGGTAAAAAGTAGGTGTCAACAACTTCCCCTTTGTTGTTCGAGGATGGAGAAACCATCATTGAGCAACGAAATTTGACTGACCTAGTTTTTAGCTGACCAATTGACAATTACTTCTTAGTTTTATGCAATTTTAAAAAAAATATTGCCGGACCCTGGTTTTTGAGTTTCCTACATATCTCAGGTTGCATGAGAATTTAGGCTATTTGTAGTTCGACTCAATTAGACTACTAGAAAGCTAATAAATAAAAAGTATCAAACTAGAAAATTCTAAAATGATTTTGTTGGAATGTGACTGATCATTGGATATTGAATGCCCTACATATCTCTAATTTTCAAGAATTAGGTCACTTGTAGTTTGACTCGATGGCCTGAAAAGGGTATCCCTTATGTGAGAATCCTTTTGACCTTTTCCGGTGTATGCCCGACCGGTCATAGTGTTTTAAAACTAAAGTTTCCTTTGTGATCGAATGTGGAGCGGAGTGATTTTTCAAGCCCAAGTATAGAAAGCTTCACTTTCGTTGGTACACTATTTTGACTAGCTGCCCAAGACAAAGTTCCACATTTTCTTTTCATGCGTCTAGATCTGGTCTGATTGCTTTCCACCTCCGATAGATTTGATCTGTTTTCATGTGCTGGAACATGTATGTTGATTATTTATAGTTATTATACCTATGCGGATTTGTTTGTTGTACCCTCTTGGGTGACTGTTATGAGTGGGTAATACTTATGGCACCGTCTGGCTACCCTATTCACTTAAACTGATGCCACCTGCGACACCGTCTGGCTTGTTTATGTATTGAGCGGATGCCACATCCGACATTGTGTGGTCGCGTATGAATGGCCATCTCGGCATGCAACTTGTATGAATGGACCTATCGGTAGTTTGAATAAATGCTTTTCTAAGTATATTTTTTGTTTGTCATCTTGAACTTGAAAACGAATGCTACAGTCTCCCTGACCGGATTTACATCATCTGACCCTTAGGATGAATATTGCAGCCTCTTTGACCGGAATTACATCGCCTTGACTCTAGAGAGAATATTGTGGTCTCCTGACTGGATTTACATGGCTTGACTCTTTAAAAATGAATATCGTAGCCTCTTGACCGGATTTACATGATTCTGACCCTTGGGACGAATACTGCACATATAACAAAATAGGCCAAAAAGATGCCAATCTTTGAAATTAATATTGTGGCCTCCTGACTAGATTTACATCGTCTTGATCCTTTGAACGAATATTGTGGTCTTCTAACTGGATTTATACCGTCTTGACTCTTTGAACGAATATTGTAGTCTCCTGACCAGATTTACATTGTTTTGACCATTTGAATGAATATTGCGGTCTCCTGACCGAATTTACATCGTTCTGACCATTGGTATGAATATTGTGGCCTCCTGACCGGATTTACATCGTCTTGACTCTTGGAGAGAATACTGTAGTCTCTTCGACCGGATTGACATTGCTTTGGCTTGGAAATGAATATTGTGATCTTCCCGATCGGATTTACATCACATTGACTCTTTGAAATGAATACTACGGCCTCCTAACCGGATTTACATCATCTTTCCCCTTGTAACAAATATTGTGGCCTCCTGACCAGATTTACATTGCTTGACCTTTATATGGATCTCATGGCTGGATTGTGCCATTTTCTCGGGGCGGATCTTTTCATCATCTAATAACCCCTAGAGGTCAGAATATAGATGGTAATCTGGTTAATAAAAACTTTTTCAGAGTTAATCAAATTATAAGCATGTAATAACAGGGTGGATAATCTTGATTTCAGTTTCATTTTTTAATAAAGAGTCTATAATCTTCTATCGACATCCAAATATCATAACAATAGAGTAACATACTTATCAAAATTATAATTAGAAATACATAGTTTGAACATATGCCTTTATTCAGATTTTCAGATCACCTGAGTTGCTTAACCCACCTTGGCTCTGCCTCCCTGCGTCCACTAACTTCACGGGATAATGGCCTGGGTGCTCGGGAGTCCTCACGGGTATCCTCTGGAGATCGTCTGAAAGATGTTGTATTCATACTAATATGGTTCTAATCATAAATTTTCAAAGTAATCTACTCTTATTCTTATGGTGTTCTTGGTTGATAATCGATTATAGACTAAGTGTTGCTTAGCTAAACATTGAAATAAGAGAGTTTTGATGTAAGGTAAGAGTTGTATATTTTCCGAATGAATCTTCCTTTGTACAAGAGGCTCCTTTTATAGATAACCTCGGCTATTCAACTATTCAACTTTAATCAGAAAGTCGTAAAAGTAAATAGTAATAGACAAAAATCTTTTTTTAAAAAGTCTTAAAGGCTACAGTGCCTTGTCTGCTACTTTTCTAAAGTTCTTTATCTTCTTTTTCTTTTTCAAAGTTGTTGTTCCTTATTCGACTGCTTTTTCGGATGCTTTCCAGTTGTCTTTAGTGGCTTTTTGTCAGGATGTCGTTTTCTCTTGTTTGGCTGCTTTTCTGTTTAATGTTTTCCAGCTGTCCGGTTGTCTTCTGATTTTCTTGAAAATATCTCTCAGGAATCAGTTGTAATCTGTTAATCTTTTTTAGGCTTTACCGTAGTTTGAAACTACGCTAGGCCATAATCATTGGGTTTCCAAGCAATGAATTGCATGGTCCCTGTCATAGTAATCTTTTTTGGGCCATGAGGCTCCTAATCAATTTGGGTTACAAGTAGTTAAAACTATATGCTCCCTGCCATAGTAATTTTTTTGGGCCGTAAGACTCCTAATCAATTTTGGGATACAAGTAGTTAAAACTACATGCTCCCAGTCAAGGTAATCAATTAGGTCTCAAGTAGATGAATCTACATGATCCCTGCAAAAGTAATCAGTTTTCCCTCCTTATTCAAAAGGATCAGGACTTTGCACTTTTTTTTATAGTGATATTAGATGATGATGATGTTGCTGTACTTATTATTGGTCTTTTCTTCTGTTCAACCATCGTTTTGTAATGGTTTATAGTCTCATCTGCATGTGTATGCTTCAGATTAGTAATCTTGTTTAACAGTAGGGTTAGTTCTGTAGTCTCTTTTACCTCTATGCCATTGTCATAGTATAAGGTGATTATCTCTTCCACTTCTCCACCTTTAGAACATCCAATTACGGATGCTTTCCTTGTCCTTAACATATCTTCTATTCTTGTCTTTAGGGTTAATAATCCGAATACTCTTTTGGCGTTGAGCCAGTCTTGAAATTTGTCCAATTTACAGGGTATCTTCATGTTCAAGTTCTTATCATCTCCGCTGATTGTGCTATTCTTTCCAGTTTTAAAGATTTGGTAAATTACAATGGGTTTACCTTTTAAATCAGTAGATGCATCCAGTATCTGTATTCCATAGATTCCTTTTCCAAAGGATTCCATCATGAGTTCCGTTGACTTCGTGATAATGTTTGGCAATTTGGTGATGTTGTTCATTTTTTCATCTGTGATAATCTTGTCAATGAATCCATAAGTGAATAATCTTTCCACGATGTTCGGATTTGCTTTTTCACTGCAAATAAATCTGGGATATTTACTCAGCTTGGCACTGCGTACAATATCAGGGTTAGTCTTATAATCATAAAACTTATTAATCTTTTCATAGGCATTGATCAGTTCCGGTCTGTATTTCAGGGTGTCTGCCATTGATACTGTTGATGAGGTTGAAGGTATTGGTGAGGGCATGGTTGCTAGTTTAGATAGAAATGGTGTAAAGGTTTTTTGTTGTATTGGTGGTATGGTAATCGGTGTTTTCTGTTGGGCTTCCTTTTGTAAGATTTTCAGTTTAGAAAAGTCTTGCATGGCTTCTCCTAACTTATTGATCATTTGGGTATTCTCTTGTAATTTGGTAATTATCATTTCATTGGTTTGGATAATCTCTTGCATAGCCTTGGCTATATATTCTTCAAAGTCTTCGCTGTTAATCGACATTGTTATATCTGCTAAGAAAATCAGCTAACACATTCTTAGTTCCAGATATGTTCTTAACAATGAAATCATAACAATAAAAGAATGACTGCCATTTTCTCATTTTATTCAATTCTGGTAAAGGATCTATTCTAGTTGAAGTACTCTAATTCGACCCGTGACCAGCAGATATTAGCCAGAAAGGGCTCCTTCCCCTTCTTGCTGCCATAGAAGCATGAAAAAATGGAGTTTTGTTTGTGATGAAGGCTTTTACTTGTGTGTTATCCGTTCTAACAATAAATTTTACTGGTAGTAAATGGTAATGGAATCTTTTTATTCCAAATTTTACCGCTAATAATTCTTTTTCATTTATATGATAATTCTTTTCATTTGGTTTCCATGTTCCACCTCCATATCCGCAAATTAGCATTTTTTCTTTATCTATATCTTCTTTATCATATGCTATTAGGACTGCTCCCCATCCTATATCGCTAGCATCTGTAAAGAATTCAAGTTGATCTTTCTCTGTTGGTATTATGTGTTTTGGTAATGATTTTACCTTTCCTTTAATCTGGTTTATAGCCTTGGTATGCTCTTCTTTCCATTCAAAGGTTACATTTTTCTTTATTAAATCCTGTAGTGGTTTTCTTAGGTATGGTAAATCTTTTATATGGTCTGAGGCATAATTTATTACTCCTAAGAATTGTTGTACTTCTCTTTTATTTTCTAATTTATCTTTAAATTTTTTTATTCTTGTTACAACATGTTCTTGTAATTGTATTCCTTCATTATCTATGATGTATCCTAAAAATTCAATATTATTCTTGAATATTTCTGATTTCTTTTCAGATAAAAGTATTCCATGTTGTTTTACAGTTTCTATGAATTGTTCTAAATGCTTTATATGGTCTTTTAAATCATTACTATATATCAATATGTCATCTACATATATTATGCAGAAGTCTGCTAGTTTTCTAAATATTTGATCCATTCTCCTTTGAAATATCTGTGGTGTATTTTTTAATCCTAAAGGTAGTACGTTCCATTCATAGTGTCCTTGAGGGGCACTGAATGCTGTTAAAGCTCTTGATTCCTTAGTCAGTTTTATATGCCAAAATCCGCTTTTGCAGTCGAACTTACTAAACCAATTTTTGTTTCATAATCTGTTGATAAGGTTTCTTTTATAAGGTAAAAAGTATCCATCAAAAATAGTCTTCTTATTTAATTCTCTGTAGTCAATTACCATTCTGGCTTTTCCTCGTTTTTGTTCACTATGTTTTCTTACTAAAAAGGCTGGGCTACTATGTGGACTTTTACTTTCTCGTATCATTTTAAACTCTAGTAATTCTTTAATCTGAGTTTCAAATTCTTTCTGATCCGTTGGGCTGTATCTTATTGGTTTCGTTCTAACTGTCTCGCTAGGATCTATTAGTTTTATCTCTCCATATATTCTTTCTTTTTCCCATAGTTGTATTGGATTTTCTCCAAAATTCCTTTTTAGCATATTAAGGTATTTTTCCTTTAATAATTCTAGATTATTATTCCTATCAGTTTTTATAGTACACAATCTTAATGTATTCACTGGTAATACTCTTTTTAGTACTATCCATTTGTTACAGGGTGATTGTAAGCTAAATGTGTTTTTATTTATAACTTGTGTTTTAAAGTAGTCTAGGAAGTTATTTCCTAATAAAACTTGTTGTTTCATATTATCTAATTGATATATTATTGGTAATCTGAAGATAGTTTTTCCTAGTATGATTCTCATATTTTCTGCTACTGTGTCTAATTCTTTTGATTGTTCATTGAATCCTGATACTCTTGCTCTATGTATTCTAGATCTTTTCCATCTATGTGATTCTAGTACATCGTTTTTGGCTAAGCATATATCTGCTCCACTATCAATGAATATTTTTTGTTTTATCATTTTATTTGGTTTATATTCTATATGGGCTTCTATATGAATTGCTACCATTTAGTTATTTTCATTTATTCTCCTTTGAAGTTCTTCGTCTTGTTCGTATTCTTCTACATCTAGTCTAACGTTTTCATTTCTCATGGCTTCTTCTATATGTCTTGCTATGTAAGTTTGTTGCCAATTTATTTCGTTTATATTTTCTCTTATCTTTCCGAGTCTCTGGGTAATTTTGTTGTATCTATCATTGTAATACCTACTTCCTGTTTCATTAACTATTGAAGTTATAATCAGTTTATGTCGAGTGTATTCTTCACATTGTATCCAGTAATTTCTTTCTCTTATTCATTCCCTTTTTTCTCTTTCTAGTGGGTTCATTCTATTCAGAACTAATTTCACTATCTGAGTGTTGGTTGATATAGTTCATATTTTCTGGTTCTGATTCTTCATCTGTTTCACTGATATAAAAGTCTTCGTAGTCGTACCATTTGTTATTATCTTCTTTAATTTGTCGTAGACTCATTATAAATTGTTCTGTATTTATGTATTTTACTCCTTTTTTCTTTAACTTTGGGCACTTATTTGCATAGTGTCCTTTTTCATTGCAGTTCCAACATTTACATTCTTTAAAATTTTCTTCTTTAGTTTTATCTGTTATAGGGTTTACATTTCTTCTTTTTCTGAATTTTCTTTTGTATCTAAATTTTCTTCTTGTTTCCGGATTATTTCTATACCTCTTAAATCTCTTTCTCTTATAAGATTTATAATAAGGTTTTTTCTTATATTTCTTATCTTTCCTATATTTGTGGTTTCTTTCATATTTATTCTCGTGTCTCCTATGGCTTTTATGTCTTTTATATTTCTTTTCTTTGTCATCGCATCCAAATATTAATCTTCTTTCTGTGAATCCACATATTTCTCTTAATCCTATCTTCTTATCTTTTTTAATCTTTTGTTGCATTCTATATTCTTCACATTTTCTCATTAGATATGCTCTTAGTACTCTTATTCTTTCTCCTAGAGTATTTTCTTTTGGTTCTAGTTGGACGTATTCTTTTAATATCTCAATATTATATGATATAGGTAAATGGTCATAGTATAATTGTTGGTAAATTATTCCTTCTTCTGGTAAGAATCTTTCTTCGTAAAAGAATTTACTAAAGCTAATCGTATATTCTGGTAGTTTGTTTATTTTACAACATCTCATGTTATTCAAATTCATTATTATTTCTGTTTTTCTTTCTGCTAGTACATTTTCTCTAGCTACTAACCATTTTTCTCCTAAGAATTCTCTTTTTAGTAGTAAATCGAATATCATTAACATTGATTTCCAATCAGTTGCATGACTTAATACTTCTCCTCTTAGTTGATATGCGATTGATTCTATCCAGTATGCTGCTTTTCCAATTAGTGTTTTAGATATTAGATCATACATATAATCTAAATTTTCTGTTTGTGTACTATTCATTAATGCTATGTACATTCCTAAATTCCAATATGTTATCCTTCTTCCTACTTCTTGTTCATGGTAAACGTTATCTAGATCTAGAAAGTATCCGTTGTAATTTACTCCTTGTGTCATTGATCCTACAAATTCTTTAAATTCGGCTTGTTGTCCTATAGGTATGTCGTTTGGTAATCTCGTTCTTCTTCTCGTTATTATTTCTAGATTAGGATCTACTAATTCTTCTTCGGGATAATCGTTTGCATCTTCATTTATTATATCTTCTGATTCTATTTCGGTTTCTATCTGTCCATTATTTTCATCTTCTACATAACTGTCTGGTTCATCTTCTATTATTGCATTTACTCTTTTCATATTTTGTAAAGCTTCTATTATTTGGTTATTTTCCTTTACTATTTATGTGTTTTCAGAATTTTCTTCTTCTTCTTCTATGAATTCTACTACCTGTAATTCTTGGTTAGTTAGTTTATTGTTGTTACTATATTCATCTGTATTATTATCAGATTTTTCATTACTGCTTGTAGTAGTTTCGTCGCTTGATTTTATTATCTTTATTTTATTTTTTCCTTTTAACCTTTTTAATTGTTCTGTTAAGATGTGTACTTCTTCTTTAAGTTCTAATAATTCTTGTTTTACTTCTCTTAGTTCTTCTTTTGTTTCTTTTAGTTCTATTTTAGTTTCTTTCAGTAGTTTCTTCGTATCCTTATGTTTTCTCTTATATTTTTTATATTTGTCGTACCACTCTCCATTATCGTGTAATTTTAACTTTAAATTTTCTGCTTTTAATTCATTTATCTGTTGATCTTGTTTATCTAGTCTTAAGTTTAGGTATTCGTAGGTTGTTTTTTCTACTTCTTTTAAGGGTATTTCTACTTCTTTTGGCGTTTCTTCTTTTATTGGTTTTGGTCTCATAGGTTCGTATTTATATCTCTCTTTCTATAATCTATTTTCCATGTGTTTTTAAGAATGTGATTGCACTAGGTTCCATTAAAATTTTCCTTCTTTATTTAATATTACTAGTTTGTCTAAAGTCTCTGTTACATCTTTTGATAATTTTGGTTTTATTTTACTAATGTCTACCATTATTGGTACTTTACTTCTTCTCCAAGCATCTATTGGTACTAATTCTGGTTTGTGAGTATTAGTTTTGGTTATCGTATTCTCTTTGGTTGTACTAGCTTCATTGTTTGTTTCTACCTGTTTACCTTTGCTTTTTTCTTCTAGTATCATGTTAAGTTTTTCTAATATTAATTTGAACGTTGGTATTTCAGATACGTTCCATAAGTTAGTTAGTTCTTCCCTTATCATTTGTTGTGTTTTGGTTTGATTTTCTTTTATTTCATCCATTAGTGATAGGACGCTTTTCATTTTTTCTTTTAATACTATTTCTTCCCATAACACAGTTATCTTTTCGTTAGAATTAGTCAGGATTGTTTATTCGTTTTTTCCATCCATTTCCCATGTCTACCCATATTTTATCAAATTTATCACATTTCTTTTCTAGTCGTTTTATGTCATTTTCTAATTTCATTTCTTTTGCACTGTATTCTAAGTATTTTAGTTGGGAATATATTTCTCCTGATAAGGCCGTCTTTATAGTCTTTAATTTTTTTTCTTTATTATTATTAGTTGTACATTCATATCTTATTTATGAATCTTGTTTTTCCTTGATCATTTATTTCAATTCCATTGTTATTTATCCTATAGTTTATCATAGTCAAAAAATCGCTTCCTAATAATAATTCATTAAAACTGTCATATTCTATTACTCCTATGTTTATCTTATATTCTAAATCTTGGATTTTGAATCTTAAATTTATACTTTTAGTAATTATTATTTCTCTTTCATTTTCAGGGTAATTATAAGTCTGTGGTTATATTATATTACATTCGTTTTCGTTTATCTTACTTATGGTTGAATTGTGATTTTCATTTTTTCTGTGGCTCTCATTGAGTGATATTGTCCTTCTTGTGGTGCTTTTTCTCTTTCACGTTCTTTATGGCCAGACTATGTCGCCCTTGTGGCACTTGGTCCTTTTCGTGGCTCTCATGTCGGATTTTGTTTCCCTTGTAGCGCTCTGTCTATAACTCTCATAGCTCAGTGGTCATCGTCTAGTGTCGGAGTGTTTTTTGTTGTACTTGTTTCATACATGAACAAACGAGTTAGTAGAAAAACCCGTCGTCCTCCTGATGATTTTTTGGGAACCTGCAACCACAAAAAGATTATTAGTTCTTATAGGGTCGATCCATGTCATCGACTCCCACTGGGTTGTTTCTCTGTTCTTCTGGTATTGACCTTCTTTTCAGGCTCGACATTATGAGAGATGAGATTTAAAATAAAAATTTGAAAATATCTGAGAAAACAATTTTTTGTCTAAAACATTTTATCCTATTAAAAATGTTGTTAACTCGTTGTCATGACATATAAGCTCGAAGCGAGGTTCTTTTATCTTCCTTGGCGCTGTATGCGCGCTCCTCGTTTGTCTTGGTGAAATTTTTGATACCCCCTCAAAAATTTTCTCCAATTGGAGGTTTGAGATCGATTGACTCTCGTGCCGGTTTGTATTGAAGGAATTTTTGAGTCCTAAAAATTCTACCCTAATTGAGGGTTTCAGGCTGGTTGACTCTTGTAGCAGTGTTGTCGGTGGAATTTTTGAGATCTTCTCAAAAAAAATTCCCCAGTTTTGTAAGTTTAAGGTCTCTATACTTTGCGAGGTGATTTCTTGAATCCTCGATGTCTCAGTGGCTTCCTAGGGGTTTCTTTGATTTTTTGTTTGGTGTGACCGAGCTCAAAGAGCGCCTATATATCCCATCTTGAGAATCAGGTGGAACGCAGTTTGGAACAAATTTGATTGATTTTTATAATAGTGAGACTAATTCCTGAATGTCCACTTATGTATTCCTCTTTGGGAATCAGGTCATTGCGTAATTCATATTACAAGGAAATGATGGATTTTTTGTAATAATGCTACCGAGTCCTGAATGGATTCCTACGTATCCCTCTTTGGGAATCAAGTCCTCGTGTATTTCATACTACAAGGAAATGTCATTTGTTTTTTCTATTGTGATTACAAGTATAGAAAATGCTATTACAAGCAAAGAAAAAATGCAATTACAAATAAAGAAGTGCGATTACAAGCAAAAGGTGTTTATTGACTAAGAAGCGTGTCTTCATACATATTATCTCTTGATTGTTTCTGAATTGATTTCCTTGGGCCACTTTTGGCCGTCCATTTCTGCGAGGATGACACTTCCTCCTAATAGTACCTTCTGCACCATGTAGGCCCCTTGCCAGTTAGGTGCGAATTTTCTTTTGTACTCGTCCTAGTGTGAAAACACGCGCTTGAGTACCAATTTTCGTATTTGGAAGACTCGGGCTCTGACCCACTTGTTGAAGGTGCGTGCCATCCTTTGTTGGTACAGTTAACCGTGACATACGACAACCATCATTTTCTCATCCATTTAATACAATTTCTCATATATTTTCTGGATCCACTCTGCGTTGTCCAAATCTACTTCTTGTATGATTCTGAGCGAATGTATCTCTACCTTGGTTGCTATCAATGCTTCAGTGCCATAGACAAACAAACATGAAGTTGCTCTAGTTGAAGTTCGAGTGGTTATTCAGTATCCGAGCAACTCATAGGGCAGTTGTTCATGCCATCACTTGTAATTGTCATTCATTTTCCTTAATATTCTCGTGATTTTCTTGTTGGCTGCCTCTACGGCTCCATTCATCTGTGGCCTGTAGGCAGTTGAATTTCAATGAGTTATACAAAATTATTCACAAATGTCCTTCATCATAAGATTGTTCAAATTTGTGTCCATTGTTTGTTATGATTGACTCTGGGATGCCGAATCGACATATGATGTTGTTGCGTACGAAATATGCTTCTACCTTCTTCATCACTAACTTGTGAGATGTATCTTCAACCCACTTTATGAAGTAGTCTATGATGACTAGGATGAAGCGATATCTGTTGGATGTCGATGGCTCTATGGGCCCGATGATGTCCATACCCTAGGCTACAAATGACCAGGGTGAGCTTATGACATTGAGTTCACTCAGTGGGACCCTGATTAGATTTACATGGATCTGGCATTGATGGTATCTTTGCACGAATCAGCTACAGTTGGTTTCCATAGTCATCTAATAGAAGCCTACTTTCGAGATATTCTTGGCTAAGATAAACCCATTCATGTGAGGGCCACAAGTCCTAGCATGTACATCTTCTTGTAATTTTGTGGCCTCTACGGCATCGACATATCTGAGTAGCCTAAGATCGGGCATCCTCCTAAAGAGTACTCATTTGTTTATAGAGAAACCATTGGCCATTCTTCTGATGGTCTTCTTTTGATTGGCTGTGATATTCTCCCTTTTCCAAATATATGCTTATGTCAATTTACCACAGCTTACCATCTGGTTTCGCCTCCACGTGGGAGGAATAAATATGTTCTTCCCTGATGTTGATCTCCAGTGGGTCATTGTGACTGCTTTCAGGGTTCTATATCATGGATGCTATGGTCACAAGAGCATCAACAATTTTATTCTGAGCTCTCGGCATATGCTGAAACTCGATCTTTCTGAACCTTTTGCACTATCTTTGTGTGAGGTTGGAATACAACAAGATCTTTCCATTCTTGGTAGCCCATTCTCGTTGGACCTGGTGAATCAGTAGATCTGAATCCCCTATTACCAATAATGCTTGGACGTCCATATTAATGGCCATGCGAAGTTCTAGAATGCAGGCTTCATACTATGCCATGTTGTTTGTGTATCGGAAATTGAGTTTGGCTGCCATTGGGTAATGTTGACCCCGTTTCTTAGACCAAAACTGTTGCGATCCCTGAACCTTTGTAACTGACCACACCATCCAAGAACATTCTCCATCCTGAATAGGTTTCGACCATTTCTTCTTTAATTGTCATTACTTCCTCATCTGGGAAATACATTCGTAGTAGTTCAAACTCTTCGTCGACCAGACTTTCTGCTAGTAGATCGGCTAATGCTTGTCCTTTGACAACTTTCTGGACCACATATGTGATGTCAAATTCGCTTAGAATCATTTTCCACTTGGCCAGTTTTCCTATAGGCATGTGCTAGCTGAAGATGTACTTTAAGGGATCCATCTTGGAGATTAGATTAGTAGTGTAGGCTAATAGGTAATGTCTTAACTTTTGTGCTACCCATGTCACTGCATAACATGTCATTTCTACCAGAGTGTATCTTGACTACTGAGATAGTAGATTTCTCATTCTTTCTTCCCAGTTTCGTCATGTTGAGCCAACATGCATCCGAATGCATTATCTGATATCGACAAGTACAAAATAATAGGCTCCCTGGTCTATGAGGGACCAAGACTGGCGGATTGAAGAGATGTATTTTGATGGTGTCGAAGGCTTTTTTGCATTCATCTGTCTATTTGGTGGGTACATCTTTTTTAACAACTTGAGGATGGGCTCTACAATTAACGTAGATTGTGCTATGAAGCTCCCAATATAACTCAACCTTCCAAGGAAGCTCGTGGCGTCTTTCTTGGTTTTCGACGGTGACAATTCGTTAATGGATTTGATTTTGAAGGATCTAACACTACACCCCTGCAGCTGACTATGAACCCCAACAATTTTTCGGCAGGCACTCCAAATGCGCATTTGGCCGTATTCAGGTTCAAATTGAACTTGCTAAGTTTGTCAAAGAATTTCTGCAAGTGTACGATATGGTCAGAGCCTTTTTGCGACTTGATTATGATGTCATCCATATAGACTTCTATTTCTTTATGCATCATGTCATGGAAGATGATAGTCATTGCTCTCATGTAAGTAGCGTCGGTGTTCTTGAGGCCAAACAACATTACACGGTAATAGTATACTCCCAATGGAGTGATGAATATTGTTTTCTATGTGTCTTCTTCACTCATCAGAATCTGATGGTAACCGGCGAAACAATCCATAAATGATTGTAACTTGTGCTTCGCATAGTTATCGATGAGTATGTGTTTGTCTAGAAGTGAGAAATTATCCTTGGGACTAGGTCAGTTGAGATCGCGGTAGTCCACACAGATTTTGATCTTTCTGTCTTTCTTTGGCATGTACACAATGTTGGCCAACCATGAGGGGTAAGGAGTCACTTCCAAGACCCCAGACTTTATTTGCTTTTCGACTTCATCCTTGATTCTTATGCTTAGATCAGGTTTGAATTGATGAATTTTCTGTTTGACCGAGGTGAATCCCTCACTGATGGGTAGCTTTTGGGCTACTATATATGTGCTTAATCTAGACATATTCACCTTGACCACATGAATACGTTGACGTATTCCCTTAGCATATTTATTAACTCTTCTTCTCTTGGCACGCCCAAGTTTGCACTTATCCGAGTTCCTTTAACCATTTCCTCATCCCCGAGGTTGATCGCTTCAGTTTTATCCAAATTAGGCTTTTGCCTATTCTCATACTGATCCTCTTCGTCGATGAGATCCTCTAGCAACTCTACTTCCTCATCGTATTCCTCATATTCCTTTTCATCTATATCACTCGACTTGCTCGTCTTGCGGCATATCATGACATTATGAGTTGTTTTATTATTATTACTGAAAAACAAGGCAAAACACTTTATGTATAAAAACATATTAGATAAAACAAAGAGACTGTTTTTTGCCTAAATTGAGGCTTTCATTAATTTGATAAAGAAAGTACAAACTGTAGTCCTGACTCGGATAAATATCGATTCATTTCCATTTTTTAAACATCACGTGGAAAAGTAAAAATATAAAAGGTGAATTCTCGGGCCTTGGCTGATTTTCAGCAATTTTTAAAAGCAAATTTAAAATTCTCTCTACCGAGGAGACAAAAGCGGGGTAGAGGTCCAGTTAGATAGCTGCTCATCAAGATCAACATCACAGATGGTGGGTGCTTCAAAACATTCCTCTAGTATCACAACACACTCTTTCTCTTGGAAAACATCTCTAAACCCTCTTCTGCATCTACTCCATCGCGCATGGGCATTTGAACTGGGAATGACTGGTACAGGCCTGGGAATAGATTTCGCAACTGTGGAAGACCTCTCTTTTTTTGGTCAGCATTGGAGGCTTCTTCAAATCTTGGTATGTATCCAAGACCGAAATGATACTCGTTGGTCGAAATTAATACCAGTTCTTTCATACATTGGAGCTCTCAGCCCAGACCTTTGTCAGGATCGAACCCATTCTGAAGCATGGTTGTAGCAATTATCTTATAGACCAGTGACATTGGGCTTTTTTCATCATCCCATTGGTGGGTGGCTCCTACAAGTTCCACCACATGGAAATCCATATCTTTTGGGATTTCCTCTATTACCGGTACAGATTTGTTGGGATAGTTGTGAATGCTACTAGCTCCGTGGATCACTACTTCATGATTCTCACAAACAAACTTTAGTGATTGGTAAAGAGATGATGGAACTGCTTCGGCCATATGTATCCATGGTCTGCCCAATAGTAAGTTGTAATTAGAGCTGATAAACATAACTTGAAACTTGGTGGTGAACTCGACAGGCCCCATCTGTATGTTAAGGTCTACTTCGTCAATGATATCACGATATGCCCTATCAAAAGCTCTTACATTGGTACGGCTCTGGCGTATCTTCCCAATGTCGTATCCCAACTACTTCAATGTGGACTCGGGGCATTTATTAAGACCTTCCCTATTGTCGACGAGTACTCGAGAGATGACCTTGCCTTTACATTTAATAGTGGTGTAGAGATCCTTGTTGTGAGTCATTCCATCTCTTGGCAATTCATCAAGAGTGAATGAAATTTGATGAGCCCTAATGATGTGGCTTACTATGTTGGCCAATATTTCACTACTCGTCCCTGCTGGGATGTGGGGTTCATCCAATATTTTTGTTAAAGTTTGATGGTGTTGAGATAAACTTAATAGCATCGACATTACTGATATCATAACCGGTATTTTCTGCAAGTGTTCGACAATAAAATACTCTTTAGACTGCATCCTGCGCCAAAAGTCCTCAGCATGTCCATCAGTGATGGGCCTCCTTTGATTTGTTTACTTGTGGGGCGCTCCCTGCACTAATTCTTCGGGACTATAGCACCTTTTCGATATTATCATTCCCTAGGCTACAACCTCTTTCCTTGGAGCTGAAATGACTTCTTGTGGTATCTGAACCACGAATGGTTTCTTTGAGATTGGGATCAACACCTTGAAGTTAGGACGTTCTTGCAGATTTAGATAGGCGACCGCTTGCTCTAAACCCTCAATAGATTCTTGGGCCAATGATTGGAATATAGCCCAATCTTTCTCTTGCTCAATCATGTGTATATGGTTGGTACCATGATTTGGGAGAGGATTTGTGTTCACATTTGGCACTGCGGCCTCCAAGATAATCTCTCATTTGTCGATCAAATCTTGTAGTTTGTACTTTAAATTGATGCAATCTTCTATAGTGTGCCCATTCCCTCCGGAGTGGTAAGCACAAGTTTGGTCGGCTTTGTAGAAGTGATTCCTGGAATTGGCAGGCTTTGGCGGCACAGTTTGGATGATACTGACAATATTTAATTTTTCGAACAAACTTGTTTGGGTTTCAGGAAGTGGAGTAAACATTTGGGGAGGTTTTGCTGGTTTTGAGGTGCTGGATAAGTAGGTGCGGGAACTTTTTAATTTGAGATGGAGCTTGGTAAATGGGTATTGGTGTTTGGTAGTTTGGCTGTGGAGCTTGGTAGGCTGGAGCCAGTGTTTGGTAGTTGGGTTGTGCGTAATATGCTGACACAGGGTTGTAAGGTGATGTTATGTAGTTGCTCGGAGGAGGACATTGGTATATATCGAAGGACGATTGTGATCCTTCCCTTATGTGACTTATTAGGCAAGGGGTGTGAGAGATGTTTGCCATGTCCTCCTTCTTCTTTTTTGTGGCTTTGGTGGATCTTGTCAGGCCGGTTTTGTTGGCAACGCTGATGATCTTTCCAATTTTGAGGTCTTCTTCTATTTCCTTTCCCATCTTGACTAGTTCAGAGAATGGCCTCCGGTCATAGACATCATTCGGTTGTAATAGTCCAACTCCAACGATGGAATGAAGACCGAAACTAATTCTTCTTCACTCATCGGAGGAAGCACTCAGGTAGCTTCGGTCCTCCACTTACTCACATACTCGTGGTAGGTTTCAATATAATTTTGTTTGATCTTTTCCAAGTAGTAGAGATCGAGCACGGTTTCCACATTGAAGCAAAACCTATCCATGAATTCCCCTGCTATTTCTTCCCATGAGTCTCAACAACTGATGTCTTGATCTATGAACCACTCTGATGCTTCCCCCATGAGGCTTCGACTGAACAACCTCATTATCAGTGCTTCATTTCTTTTAATTCGGACCAGTTGGTCATATCAAGCTCTTAGATGATCTTTGGGGTTTCTCATGCCGTTGAAGAGTCCAAACGTTGGCACTTTGAAACCTTCCAGCAAGTGAACAAGTTGTCATATCTCAAGCTCGTTGCTTTTCAGGAGCCTTTGTTGGATTTCTCAAACAAATCCATCATTTTTTATTCAATCTCCTTGTCCCTTCAGTCTTGTTCAGACCTCCACGCCTTTTCCATCTATTCGTAGTGATCAATTTCTGGTGAAGAGTTAATGAGAGTAATTAGTGTGTGAAAGGATACTTTAGGGTGAACTGGGCGACTTTTGGGAGTTCCAGCAGCTCTAGGTATAGTGTGAGTAGTAGTATTTTGGTGTTGGATAGGATCATCATAAACATGTGATGCTTAAAAAGAAGGTGCGGAATGGGAAGTCCCGGCCATATGGGTGACATTTGTTGGAGGTAGGGTTTGGTATGAGGTACTAGCATGGTTGTTTAGGAAGTGTTCGGGTATGGGTGAGTATAGTGATGGAAAATGTGGTGGAGTCCTTCTTGCCTCAGCAACAGCTGCCTCTCTAGCAACGTTGATAGCTTCATTTTTTGCGACCTGCTCTTGAAGGTCGACAATCTTTGTAAACAGCAAGCTAATCACATCCTCGGTGTGCAAGGCATTATAAAGATCCTGAGGAAAAATGTTCTCGATAGTCAAAGCATCTTTGTTACGAGTTTCCTGGGGAGTATCAATCATTTTTTTTATCTAGTTGATTTAAGGATGCTGCTGCGGCTTTCGATCTGGTGAAGTATGCCAGTGTGAAGCAACACAGATCAACCCTTTCTATAAGAAAAGAACAACTCAAAGGCAAATGATGTTAGTATGTTAGTTAGAAATAATAAATATAAGATATCACACATAAGTTGCACATAAAGCACATAAACTAATGTATTCGATCCGAACTCTTGATCAATTATCCATTTTGGGGGGTATTTTGGTCATTTTGGCAATTTTTGGTTTTTATGGTTTTGATTTGAAGGTCTATGGTTGATTTTCTACCACGCCATCGTTGAACCAAAACTTTCCTATAAATAAGGGAGGGATTATAATTTATATAATATAGGGGCTGAGTCTTATGTAGACTGCCTACATATCCATAATCGGGAAATCAGGCCATTCCGTAGTTTGAGTTATATAGAAATTAATCCTAATTCTTCTACCCGAATCTTTCCCCAAACCAGGCCCGATATGGGCTTCCTATGTATCCCTCTTCAGGACATCAGGCCAGACGTAGTTTCATTTATAAGAAAAAAGTGGGAGGAGATAACATTTGATTGAAAAATAAAAAGGGACACCTAAACTACCCAAAATATGACTTATACTTGAAGCCATGGCGGGTCGTCGTCCTTACAACCAATGACGCATTTTCCCGATGGCTTGCCTAGAAGCGGCCTTGTATCACATGCTAGATCTGACATGTGTTGACTAAATTCTCTAGCTCAAACTTGAAGGCTTCACATTACTCGATGTCATGCCCCGTGCCCCTGAATGGTACAAGCAAATCTTTATCCTCGAAGTGCTGGTAGATAGTTTCTAGGTTGTTTTGAGTGGGCGAACCTTACCAGTGCGGGCTAAATGAGAGAAGATATCTGCATACGAGTCTTTAACGACAGTGAAGTCATAACGCTAAAACTGGGTTTCCATGGTGATTCCTTCACCAGGCATGATGGGGTTATAGACCAGTAGGGCGTGTGACCCCCACAGGTTACAGATGACCTTCTCGTCAATCAATGTGGTAGCTCTTCTTTTTAAGGCCACACATTCGTCTATGATGTGGCCGGGTTGATTCCTGTGGAATAGGCATTTCTTGTGGGCAAAGATGGATGCACAAGTCGGAAGAACATTGGAGCTATCATATGCCAATCTGGCGGCTCTCATCCCATCATACACCTTGATGTTTTTCACCTCCCTGGGTGTAACTCTATAAAGTGAACTTACTACCTTTGAGGGCAATCTCCCACCACATTGGGGATGACGTATGGGAAGGCCCTTGTGGCGTCCTGTAGTAATTAGTAGCTTCATCATTAGTCTGGGTGCCTCATTCGGGTACCCCGCTTGACTCCTCATACATCATAGGTTTTGTCGTAGGAAACTATGATTCTTGTTTTGGTGTTTTAAAATGGGGGACATAGTCATCGACCATTTTCTTGACCTCTTCACAGAGGTTTCGGTATTGAGGTTTCCATTTGGGGACTCTTCCATGAGGTTGCCCATGAACTCCAAAATTTCCTCAACCTCTTTTATTTTATCTCTTGCCAAATCAATCTTTGCATAAAACTTACAGATTTTTGGCCGAAGCGATTCCTCAGTCCCTTCGTCGCTGACCAAATCAACAATTGGTGATGTGGCACTTTGGCTGTCGGGAGTATCCATTGGTAGAAAATCAACCGTTAAGAGGATGTAAAATTTAGTTACCTTTGATATTTTCTTGTGTTTTTCTTTGGGGTCGGTGTCCGGAATATGGGACCAATCAAAAGTTCAGACGGAACACATGAAAACACATAAGCAATTTATATCACAAAGCACATAAGTAATTATAATATTTACATTCCTAAACTTCGTTACTCCAAGACTTTCTAATCATTTGAAGCACAACTGTGCCAAATGTTAATTAAAACCATTGTCTCATAATCATTTTATAAATAATAATAATATATTCCCCAATGGGGTTACAAAATAGGAACAAAATAGTAAATCAAAAGAAGTCACCTTTTGTGGCGGATGATGAAGCTCTGTCAGTCCGAGCTTTCATGGCCCTTCGAAGGGCGGAGTGAATCCGGAGATGAGTAATCAACAGTGAATCAACCAAATAATCTTTTTCTGTGATGGTCATGGTGTAGTCTCGTCCATAACTCTCCTCATGCGAGTGTCTAAGTCCTCTAGACACTCGTGAGTGATGTCTAACTCCTCGGTCATGCTAGATATGACGGTCTGGTCATGCTCCATCTTCTTTTGATACCTAGCATTTCGATCATCAACTTGTCTTTGGATGTGGCGGGCTTTGGCCTCGACCTTTGAATCTTGGTTATGACTACATTGGTAGCGGTTGGGCCCCGGTATGAGGAATCCTTGCAAGTGTGCTCTCTACCAGTCTACGTAGTCCTCATCACACCCTAAGCGGAAGACATGCTCAACTAGCATCTCTAGACCCCACTTGATTCGACCATTCCACTCTCAGATGATATCAGCAAACCTTCTGATCATGTCGCCTTATTAGTCGACCGCGTACTCCCCCATGTTTCCTAATTGGGGTATTACTTATCTCCTTCCAAACTGTCTTAGGACCCTAATAGGTGTATATGATCGGATTCCCTGGATCCCTATAAATGGCAGGAAAGGGCATTTTCTACCTCTCACTACTATGGTCTCAGATATAAAGTCGGAAAATCTCCACTGGATACTGTCATCTCGGAGCCTAGAAAATATAAAATCCCACATCTCTTTGGATTGGGTCCCGATATTTGAGTAAGTGACTTTGAGGTTATCTTCCCTATGCTCGAGGTCTCAGTATGATGGAACCTCAATTTTGTAGAGGTGCTTAATGATCCACCATTGTACTAAGAGGTTGCACCCTTGGAAGTACCTATGGAGGTTTCGAAATTAACCTAAGGCTTGGTCGATATCGGCTAGGATGACCGAAACTATGTCATAGTATTTGGTTTCCCTGTTTGAGGTTATGCCATGAAAGATAGCATGGGTGACGAAGATGACCCAGGTATTTATGGCTTAGTATCGGTCCTTGGGAAATACCATGATTCCTTGGAGACATATGGCAAAGGCTAGGGGTGGGGAGGCTTCCCAACTGACAAAGGATGGGAACTCTACAGAGTGTTCTATGTACCACTATATAGACCCAAATTGGCTATAAATATCCTTAAAGGATACGGTCGGGCTAAATATCCAATCGGCGCTAGCTAAGGATAGGAACCTAAGAATCTCGTCGGGATTCGGCTTATGGGGCACTAACAAGTTATGGTCGGGTTTCTTCCTCCACCTCATACAAGTCCCCACACTATCTATGTAGTCTCGGATCTCCTCTAGGGTTGGGCTCATTTCAAAATCTCCAAACCTAAAAACCATTCTATCTCAATCCCAGTACCCGGTAAGGACTTCTAGGAGGTCGCTATTTCCTTTCATGGTCATAAGGGAGGGTCGGTGTCCTAGATAGTTTGTTACTTTTCTTTGTTGTGGGGGATCTAGCCACGACCACCAAAATCTCAGCATCTCAGGTGCATCGATAACCATGGTATGCATCTACAAAACAGAACACGGTTAGTTTCCGCCCCCCCCCCCCCCCCCCAAGGAACAATGGTTCATCACATAAGGCACAACTAATGCTTTCACATAGCAAGTAGTTTGGATGAAGTGCCATCAGGTCGTAGATCGTCAATACACGAGGTAGTCAGCCTAATAGGTCCAGGTAGGTCTAAGATTCCTGAACCCGTCTAGGTCAGCATGCGCTAGTTCAGTAGGTATTTGGCTATGCTTTATCCTAGTTGTACTAGAGTGGTTTAGCAAATGACTTAGGGACCCGAGCAGACAACCTAGAGTGAACCATTGTCGACTGTTAGACGACCGTAAACCAACTCCGTCTTCAATGTGTTCCAAAGAAATACTTTTGGTTTTATACTGGAAATGGTTGCGAAATCCACATACCCATCTTTGTGCACTGATGCAAGTATGTGTATATGTCATTTGGCGGAAGATGAATGCATGAATGAAAATTATAATTGTGGGTATTTAAACACATAAGCAATTCATACCATTTAAAATCATGTTGTATTGGAACCCTTATGTCTAGAACCTAGGTTAATCCCCAACAGAGTCGTCATCTGTTACGATTCACTTTTACGCGGAGGCATGAAAGCTACTAAGAGTTTGTGATCGTGCTCTAAGTTAGATAATTAATTTTAGAGTCGTCATCTAATTTATAGGTAAATTAGGAAAACCGAGTTGAAAGGGTTTATTCAAAATGTTTGAAAAATCCTATCTAAACCAAAGTCAAGGTAAGGGTTCTGGTGATCCCCCGGGGAAGGTGTTAGACACCCCAGTATTAAGGATCTGTAGAATACGATTGACCTTCGGGTTCTATAGCATGCTTTAAATGATTTGAATAGATTAAAGTTTTTAAAAATCCGCAAAATACTTGTCATTCATTTATTCAAAACTCAAGGTTTTTCTTTAAAACAAAAGAGTTGGGCTTCCGCCAAAAATAATTTGTACAGGGTAAATTAGTCAACTTGTTTTCGGACTAAGAACACCCAAATATTAATTTGAGTAGAACTGTACTATTTAGTCCAACAAAGTTGTACAATAACATTTGCATCCTTTTGAGAAATCTTTTTAAGGTTCAAAATGAGTATAATCTATTTAGACTGACAAGTTTTAGGTTTTTGAAAAGAGGTATAAAATCAATGTTCTTTCCTTTTATTCATTCTATGTCCCAAAAGTTTCATATTCTAATATTCCAAATACCCATAACTTAACCCAAGCCCAAGATATTGTCTAAAAATCAATTTAGTTGGGCTCAGCCCCAAAGTGTACTATCATAAGATATTTAGTTCTAGGTTAAACCCATTTCGGCAATCCATTTTGACCATTTGTGAAACAAGGCCCAATCTTGGGTCCATTAATGTCATTCTATCCAATTAAATACGATCCTATTAAGTTCACAAACCCAATTTTATGAGAAAATCCAAAATGATTTTAGTCCAAGTATGAAAATAAATTTCTTCTTTTCTTCTTTTTTCCGGATTTCTTTTAAAGTCAAAACTGTACATTTTCATCAAAATTCAGAATTTACCAAGTTTGAAAATCATTTAAGGCGATCTTAACTAAACGATGTACATATCGTTTTTCCTACCCTAGATTCGTAACCATGATGAAGTTCCAATATATATAAAGTATATTTTATAACAAATATATACAATATATATAAGAAATTAAAAAGAGATTTTGAGTTTAGACTGGTGGGCCTACTTAAGTCCACCAGTTGGGCTATTTTCATCTATAGTTGGGCCTTTGATGCGCGGTTACAAGTTATCAGACTTCATTAATGAGAATTAGTTGGGCCTTAGCCCAACTGGCTGAAAGAAAATGTGACAGGCCCAAAGGGGCTATCTCGGTGTACTCAGTAGTGGAAGGAGGGGAAAAGGAAGGAGGGAGTTAAAAAGTATCTACAAATATCTAATGCAATAATTTAAATTAAATATACACATGTCATGCGCTAATTTAAGAGAACAAAATCTATATTTGGCAATTAAAGCCCACGTAACAAAATAGTTAAGGACCGCCCATTCTTTAGACAAACGCAAATAAATGAGGAGAAAGGCGAGACGTTGGGCCTGACCCATGAAGAAAAATAGTTGACACTTAATTAGCAGAAAGTGACTAAATGGGCCTAGCCTAGTTGATAATGCAGAGCAGATAAAATAATTCAGATAAAGCCAGGCCCAGTCGGTTAATACAAGGTTGAAAATAAAAGCATGGAGGGAAAGTTTTCATGGGCCTTGCCCAGTTACTCATGACTCATTTGGACTCTCATATGATATACACAGAGGTATACTCACTTTGTATACCATATATATATACCAAGTATATTTGGTATGGAGGTTGTACATCTGAATGTATATCCACACACACTAAATATAAAGAAGGAAGAAGGAATGAATTTCTGGAAGTTAAAAGAAACATGTTTGTATTATCTTCACCAGTGGCTCCTAACTTAAACTAACCATAACACAAAGGCAGAGTTTCATGATTAACAGTAACCACATTCAGATTAGGCAATGAAACAAAGACACTAATGAAGTATCAACCATCTAAAATCACTTGGTAACTTAACTAGATGTGCATAAAACCAAAGGGGTGAGAATACACCTAACCAGAGGCTTGTTTCATGTTTTTTAAACACTTCAGCCAGTATCTCAAGCACAAAATGCATGAGGTAAAAGGTCCTATTGATTCCTATATATATATTGTTGGATTCATACAAGGATGAGAAAGCAAGCATGCTGCAAGTATACCCCTAACATTATCAGTTTCATGTACTTCAAAAATACAAGAAGATACGTAGACAAAATCCAGTCCATACAAGGCTATCAACTAAGTGTCAAGCCTTCAGATCATATCAAGCTATGGAAATGCATTAAACACATGTGATAAAAATCTATTTTAATCATCCTAGGTACTCATATGCTTCAGTCAATTTATGTGTGAGCAAGCATGGACACAAAAGTAGACAAAGGCAATATTTTTGGATCAACTAGCACACATATAGCAAAGCTTTGTGAATTATCTTATTGAATCAACATACATGAACTTGATTTCATTATCATAACTTAGTTGATAATTTCGGCAATTTGAACTAAGCATGCTATCCATTTCATTTCTCACATAGTCACACATTTTGAACAAGATGAATGAGATTATAAGCAGGCGAGTGCAATCAAGGTATGTGAATAGGTATAAATGGTCTTCTTCCTAAGTATTCATGGAAAAGGGGCATTAAGCAGTTAGGAATTATGAGGTCTAAACTAAAAAAACCAAGAACTCGACTCATGCATAGCAAGGGTGTCATGACTCAAGCAAGGAATGTTGGATAGATAAGGCTAGGCAATACGGTGCCATCACATACGCAGACTATTCTATGCATGAAACTTTTCATAATTAATCACAAGATCACACAATATAGTATCATATAGACATGACCTAAGTTTACATAGTGGGACTCCCTGAAATAGAATTCACATGAATAGGACATAAGAATCAATAACATAAGACAAGAGGTCCTTAAGGCTATCCATGTTTGGTAATTATTCAAAGACATGGCAAACATGGAACAACGATTGAACATGATAGGCTCAATCATACTTAATCAGCATACTTATCAAGTACCAAACACATATCTTTCAAACACACACACATCGACACTACATGAACTTAAAACATATCAACATGAGTACTTTGGAGGATGTTCCTTATTCTTCAAAAGGACATAGAGGAAAAACACTTTTCAAACCACATAGACTAACTCATACTTATGATAAAGGGAATAGGGTTCAAACACATACCCCAATATTATTTTTAGCCTATTCAAACTTAACCTATCTTAGCAAACTCTATGTGATCCTTTAAAGGCATTAAAATAACCTAATGGTCAAATTATCCCTTTAGACTATACCCTGCACCTAAAGTTTTCCATTAAGTCATATTAGAACCAAATTTTTATGTCCTGTTAATCTCAGTTCTTCATTTAAATGCATCTCACTTATAAAATAGATACCACACTCATCTTAAGTGAAATGAATACATAAGTAGTTAAGGTAAAGTCTTGTATTTCCCTTTAAAACCATTACAGAGGTCCTACATCCCCATCATGAACTTAAAACACATGGTTATCCATTCCTAGAAGCAGAGGTGAGTAGGGATCTAGTAGCTCTGTTGGTTGGCTACCTGAGCTTATTGATGAGGTTTAAATCCCCACATTGTAATCCCCTCCCCATTTCCCCTCCCCCTACCCCTTATGTAATAAAAATGATTTTTAGAAAAAAAAAAGTAAAGATGAGTTAATTTATCCCAATAACTAGCCTATCTAGTTTAGTTTTTGATTTTAAGCTAAATCTAGGTGATATTGATGTGAGCTATGTTGAAAATCTATCCTGACATCATTTTAATCACAGGTGTAGGCTTTCACGCAATTGTGTCCTTCTAGAGCGCTGGCACTAGCTGGTACTCCTGACTGCCTCTGTGTAGCCACTATCTGAGCTAGTAATTGTACCACACTCTTTATATCTTGGTCAGAGGGTGAAAGAGGAGGGACTGGAAGCTGAACTGGTGGTGCTGGATCTCTGGGAAACTCCTCTAGTGGTGGAGAAGGTGGAGGTGGATAAGGGGGTGTCTCTCCCTGAGGCTCATGTCGGTTCACATTATTAGGCGGTGCCCGACTCGTACCCTTTTCTATCTCTGTACCCATTCTCTAAGTAGCTAAAGCTCGCATAGTATTAGTCATCTCTGAACAATCTGTATAAAAAATATGGATTAGACTTGACTTACTTATACTCAGCTTTAGCACGATCTGAGATCCGAAAGAAGGGTAACCAACTCCTAAATGTCCTGTAGCCTCCTGTCTATAAATGTGGTGCACAACACATGTATAAATAAGACTAAACTAGATACGACTTGTAGACTCCCTAGGAGTGACCTTCTCTAATACTAATTTTCACACCCCAACCTGGGGGGGGGGGGGTATGGCTGGCACTCGGTACCTTGCTAGGTCCGAGCATACCAAGATAAACTCAAAATCTGAGCCTTATAGGTAAGCTTGGCCTTTGAGGCCGCACTATAGGTGTAACACTAACTTAGGCCAACAAGGCCAAACACTGAAATACCTGTAAATAGAATTCAAATTTTGTTCCCATACGGATATATATACATGACTGGGTGGACGACAAGGCCTACCCTAGTCCCTACACGTAGCAAAATCGTAGACAAACTATATATATAAGGGTCGACTAGGCCACCATACTGACACTACTAATGTACAAACACGTCTATAAGCCTCTAACGAGTCATAACTATATCATAACCGGGACAAGGCCCCGTCCTACCTGCCATCTATAAATATACCAAAAGATAGACCTGACAACTCCGAGATCTGGAGCTTACCACCAAAAGCTGATACTCGGTGGATCATACTAGTGCGATCCTTCCTACAACCAATCTGAATATTAACTAAAGAGCTACTAAAGAAAACTGGCTATGTTTACCTGCCTATGTCTTCTACTACTACTACATAAACTAATATTCGTTACATAGCTTTGTATAAGGCACTTAGACATGAACGAATAGCCCCGAAGGTAATCTGTACCTGTAGAGCCCTAAAGGTAAGCGTGCGTCTACTTAGCTCATAAGGCAATCTGTTTCTGTGTATCCCTGTAGGCAATTTGTATGGCCAATAGCCCCGAAGGAAATCTGTCATAGCCCCGAAGGAAAGCATTATAGTTCCAAAGGCAAACATCATATCCCCGAAGGCACTATAATTCTATATAGTCTATAGTCATGCTTTCTATCATTCTAACTACTCAGCTAAACATGGCTAACTGCAACTCATCATTGACCAGAAAGGTCTACTAAGATAGGTACATAGTAACCTAAATGCGATTTCTATAACTAGCACATCTTTCTGCGATGGAATCGAACAAGCTTATTAAAGAAGTCATGCAAAAACAAGGAAAATGATAGTCTTCACATAACTTAGCTTATCTTATCTCAACAAGGCGATGAAACCAGTCTGCAGCGCACTTCAATCTATACCAAAACAAGTACATAACATCACTATCAGAACTAGTAGCAACCATGATTGTCGAAAAGTTTGATTTAGAGTTAAACTTAACTCTTTTCCCACCTTTCCTTCTAGTTCATGGTACCATCAACATGTCTAATCCATGGAAAACTTTAACAATAATAACAACAAAATCCTCAAACTATTCATCACAATTTTCAGCCACAACATGTCTTATACATGGCTCAAAACAACCCCAACAAGGTAACAACACTTAAAGCAACTCCCAAGTATCTAATTTGTGGTTTTTCACTCCTATAACTCAACAAACACCTATATTAGCTTAAGTACAAAAAAATAAGGGGTTAATCTTACCTTAAAGAACTAGAAGAACCTTCAAGAACAACTTCTTCAAGCTCACAACAACCCTCAACAACAAAGCAATACCTTAGAACTCCTTTTCTTTACTCTCACAAAACTTTGGGGTTTGATCTTAATTAAATTACTTGGGATATGTTTTTGGACCTTGAAGAACAGATTGGATACTCTTACGAGGGTTTGGGGACTTAATTTGGTTGAGTTAAATGAAGAAATGAGGCTTCTACCTCTTTAAATAGGAGTTGCACCGCCCAACCGCCTCAAGAATGGGACCCTATGTGTGGCCGCATATGGCTATATGTTGGCCCATATGCGTCCGTATTTCTACCTAGAATCTTCTCAACTTTTTGTCTTCCCATATGTGGCCTCATCCTCGGGGCGGACCTCATCCGTGATGCAAAATACTTAGTGTATCACTTTAACTTCGTCAAGAGGTGTCGTCTTCAATCCCAGTGGCCTCTAAACCTTCCGACATCTTCTTAATGCTCACTTAAGCAGTAGATATCCTTCAGGAAAGTCTAAAGTTGCTATTTTCTAGCTCGACCTTCTTCGTACCCCAAGCAAGCGCAAGGGAGTAGAGTCATCTCGATTGTTTCTCCAATCACAAAAAGATACTCCTTCCTTCTAACTTTACTTAACCATCTCATCATGAATCCCACGTACAAACTTGTGGGGTGTAACTTGATATTTTGGAAGCTCTCCTCACACTCATCCTATAACACCTTGTATGTTCAAACTAAGCCTTGGTCGTGATTCAAGAGTTTAAAAACTGAGATGGAGAGTGTGAAGTTAAAATTCATTCAGTTCAGTGATTCAGGAATTGTATGCCAGGACTTATACAGACCGTACAAAGTTGTATGAGCATTCGAATTCACACCATACAGAGACCGATGAAAACCCATGAAGGGCAGTGACTTCTATGGTCATTACAAGTTGTATGAACCGTCCTTTCCATCGTATAAAATTGTACGGGTCGTCCTTTTGTACCGTAGGACGACCACAAATTTTTTATGCTCACAGGATTTTGATAAGGAGTGATGGCCACCATTTATACGGACCATACTTCTCATCATGCATAATTATACAGACCGTACCATCCCACCATAAAACCAGTCTAACGGCTGAACCTATATTAGTCGCGTTTTTCAGTTTATCCATGATATTTTATCCCTCCCAAGCCCTAGCACAAAGTTCCTCTCCTCCCAACATTCTCCTACATCAACGTAAGCGTATTTCATGCAAATACAAGTGATTCTAACATTATTCTCATGAGTTCTAAGTGAAATCATTAATTCTTAACCTAAGGTTTTCAAGAAAACCCAACTTAAGAGATTAAAGTTCAGACTTTGGGAATTCTCATAAAGTTCAGATTTTTATTACAAGATTTGGAGCGAATAAGGTATATAGAGCTTCTATCCATGTGTGAGAACATCATTGTTCTTCCCCACGCCACTTTTAATCCATGCAACACGAATTTCCCTAGACTTAGGGTTTTCTCTAATTCATGATGATCCTATATACATGTACAACTATATAACATGATTATATCATGTTTTCATTAATTGTACTCATGATATGTCATTATGATTGTCATGAACCTGTCCGTAATCTATGAACACCTATTTTGAATTCCATGGGTTCTCAACTACAAGCCATTAATCAATATTTCTCTACTACGTGAATTTTACTTATTTTCATGTTTCATACAAGTTATATTAAGTATCTATATTCATGTTAAATTATATTTACAAACCATGTTTACAAGTCACGTTTATGAAATCCATGGGCTTACAAGCCAAATATATTTATGTTCATGTTTTAAAAGTTGCACAAATTACTGAGAAGGCTCAGATAGCCTAAAACTACGTATGCCAACGTAGGATTAGGATCGCTCTGTCCAGTTAAGACAATTCCTTCATATTACCCATTGCGGTTACAGGATTCATACATGTCATGTTAATGTCTCGTACCCCGACAAGGTATGAGATGGCTTAGCTGATCGGGCAGAGATCAAATGCCATGTTCTCACATGGTGGCCACATGTCGGTTCTACTAAAGCTCTCCCATTTAAAATGATTTATCATGTTTTATTATATTCATGTCAGATATTGTACATGCTCATGCCCAAATTACAGTTTCAGTTTCAGTTCCTATTAATTCATATGTCTGCTCATTTATTCAATTATTTTACGTACAGTACAATTCAAATGTACTTACGTCCCTTTTACCCGAGGCCTACACTTCACGGTGCAAGTACGAAGTTTCAAGATGATGGATCCGTTCATTAGGATTTCTACTGTCTCAGCTATGGGTGAGTCCCATCTCATTCGGGGTGTTAGTTTATTTATTTTTCATGTCAGGTTATGCACTAAAGGTATGTCAAAGCCTTGTCCTGGTAAACAACTTTAGCAGTCAGAACCATGTTAAGAGGTTTCATAGACTAGTTTAGCATGTCATGTCATATATTCAGTAGTTATACTTAATATGTTTTCAGATTATTTCCGCTATTATATTTTCAGACTATATTTTCAGTATTAAGAATTTATGAGTTTTAAATTATTATCATTGCATGCTTTGGATTCCCTTGTTGACTCAGCAAGCCAAGTGGTTCACTAGGTCATATGTAGTCAGGCACCAAGTGTCGTATTTCTCCTAGGACATGGTTCGGGGCATGATACATCCGACCACTTAAAGGGCACATTATTCTGAGTCAACCTATTCAAATGGGAAGTAGTAGATGAAAAAACCTTCACGAATCGCCGGTAATAACTTGTGAAACCTACAAAACTCAAAATCGAGATCACCAAAGTAGGCTTGGCCCAATCTCGAACAACCTCAATCTTCTTAGGATCTATCATAATGCCATCCTTAGACACCACATGCCCCAAAAATGCCACCGAACCTAGCCAAAACTCACACTTCGAAAACTTGGCATATAATTTCTTCTCTTTCAACAAACCAAGCACGATCCTCAAATGCTTCTCATTTATCCTCTCTACTACGAGAATAAACCAAGATGTCATAGATGAAGACAATGATAATGGAATCTAAATAGGGCTTGAAAACCCCATTCATCAAATCTATAAAAGTTGCAGGGGCGTTGGTAAGGCCAAAGGATATCACCAAGAACTCATAGTGACCATAGCGGGTCATGAGAGCTGTCTTCGGGACATCCTCCGCTTTAGTCTTCAACTGATGATAAACCGACCTCATTTTGAATATAGACAAGATTGATTCATCCTGAAGCTGATTGAACAAGTCATCAACACGGGGTATCAGATACTTGTTCCTATTTGTAACTTTGTTCAATTGCGGATAAATAATACATATCTGCATAGAACCATCCTTCTTCTTCATAAGCAACACGGGATCACCCCAAGGGGAAACACTACGTTTGATGAACCCTTTGCTCAACAAGTCCTACAATTATTCTTTCAACTCCCTTAAATCTATTGGTACCATCAGGTATAGCGGAATAAAAATAGGCTGAGTACTTAGCTCCAAATCAATACCAAAATCAATACGACGATCAGGTGGCATACTAGGAAACATTGTCGGAAAAACATCCGGGAACTCTCTCAACACCAGGACTGACTCAAGTGACAGAGTATCCATACTAGTATCCCGAAGCCAAACATCTTTTATTCACCAACTTCTTAACCCGAATGAGCGATATGATCATTTTCACTCGGTATAGCCAACGTTAATATCTCAGCATAACAGTCCTAAATCGCGTGATAGGGAGATAACCAGTCCATATCCAGAATAATCTCAAAATCCACCATATCAAGGATAACCAAATCCACCCAAGTATTGTAACCCATAAATGTAACCACACAAGACCTATAGAATCGATCCACTACCACAGAATCACCGACATGAGTAGAGACACGAATATGTATATCAAGCAAATCACATTGCATATCCAAACCCATAAAGAAATAAGCAGACACATAGGAGAAAGTAAAGTCCATATCAAATAATACTGAAGCTGACCGATGACAAACCGATCTGACATGACTTGGTGATAGTTGGAGATAACTGATGTATCATACATGACTTGGTGAAGGTGATACCGGTCCCAACGCTTGAGTATGACCAGCAAGATCATTCCTACTTCTCGAAGGTCCAGACTCATGGCGCGTGCCCACCTAACATTAGAGAGGACAGACCTAGAACATGACAACAACTGGTCGAGATAAGCTTCATCTATAATCATTCTCGAGGAATCATAATTCTCCAACAGTTTCTTAACCACGTACATAATGGATCGATCATGTAGATAATGATTATTATGAGGGGTGTCCAACACATAGGACACTACCTAGGGTTAGACTATAAAATTATCCTTTCCTTTCACCTATTTCCCATTTGATTTTTCATCACTACTGAGTATTATTCTCAATCTTCTTAACTCAAGCTCTCAGGTCCACTAAGCTTTAGTTTTCTGTTGACGTTGCCAGATAACTACTCCAGATACATATCAATAAGATTGATGTGCTTTACTTTATTTTGTTAATTCCTTACTTATTGCGTTCAATTATCACCTTGATTATATTAATCTAAGAAATTTAGCATTAAGAATATTATTATCTGGTCATCTTAATCCGCGTAAAAAAATGGATTCAACATTCAGGCTCAAGACCTTGAATCAATTATACAAATTCAATTATAATTCTAGATCATGAATTTAGGGGTAAATAATGTTCAAATACTCTTTGGTATAATATTATTTGAATCTTGTATACGTTCATTGCTCCACTACTCATTTCAACTTATTAGTTTCAAACTCTAACGCTAAAATAAAACTTTATTTTGGATGAACATTCAATTTTTTATATTTGTATTGGGGTTTTGACTATTCCGAATTTGTGTCGTGTAAAATAGAACTCATTTAAGGACGATATGCTTCATACCGAGATTTTTTTCATACTTAGAGTTTGAACTGAAACCTTTGATTAGAAGTGGGACGTACCAATTTATTCTACCATATCACTTAATGGTAAAAGTAGAATTTCTTTCTCAACCAAAGGACCCTCTTTTACGATTTAACCTCATCCTTCCTCAATTTTTACGTTCTCCTTCAAAACCATTAATGAAGAAGGAAGGATATGGTCTACAAAGAAGTAAAATGAGTTTGTTTAGGAAATGATAAGACCTTTTGCTGGAGGCCTGAGAATGTCACGACCCAATATATGGGTCATGATGGCACCTACACTTATCCCACCAGTAGGTGAACCATCCCCGATTTTGAAAAATATGATTTTCAAATAAGCGGAAACAATAACTAAACAAGATTATCTTAAGTCTTAAAAAGCCATAAATACTAATATTTCAACCAATACATATCCCAGACTCCGATATGAATTGTACAAGAGCTCTAGTGAAATAAGTCTGAAATACATGCCTCGTAGGGCGAAATAAACTGTTTTTGAATAATGTATAATGAAATAAATGGATGAGAGAAGTGGCCATGGACGTCCATGTAGCTCACCTTGAAAGTCTCAATCCCGCAATCAGCCTCGAGTTCTGGAGCTGGATCCTGGATCAATATCTGCAGAAAAGTGCAGCAAGTGTAGTATGAGTACAACACTAGCACTCATAGGTATCATAGACCGACAATGAAGGAAACATGTATACAACAAATAAAGATTGAATCTAACACCTATTACACATACTCAAGTACATCCTCTAATTCTATCCATTTAATCATGAAATTCACATAGAACATGTAAGCACGTATAGCAGAAAAAAGGGAAATGAACACATGTATGAATGCAATGCATAGGCCAATATCAAACATGGTACACACATGCTAAGGGATTTTCCACATATTCATGACCCATGGGGGACTCGTGAGGTTTATATACCCGTTGCGACGTGTAACCCGATCCCATGTTGCGTCGTGTAATCCGATCTCATAACTCATCAGGGATATGTAACCTCATTCTTATCTTTTTCCATCCTTAAAGACCACCTCATATTATCTTTTCCACAACTCATCCATTAAAAATATAATAATGAATGAATATATATATGCCAGTTATTATATGTCAGGTATTTTGCAAGAATGTGGTGGATGTACATGCATCATGGAACTTCATACACTCACTAGGAGTCACAAATGATCATTCTTTTCATATTTTATTCGAAGCATGTAGCGATGAACTAAAGAGTCAATTGTTTGAAAGTATTAATCAAATATGGCTATCATAGCCCACATAACAGCAATCATACCAACCTAGTGGAATTTATCACCACAATCATTCCCAAAGGCCTATCATGCATTCCCCATCACATTACTCTACTATCAACAAGTTCTAACAAAATACATAGGTACCCACCCGAGTGTTCATCGTATCCATTAAGGTGGAACCTCTTCCACGCCCAATACCACATTAATAGTTATAAACTATATATGCTCTCTAATCAGAGTCTAAAGAGTAAACCATAACATACCTCAAAGACAAACATGAGTCACGAACCTTCAAGCCAAAGCCTTTGCTTTCCGGAGTGTTTCCAAAATATTGATCCAACATTGTTCAGACGTGTTTTTCCACAAAAGTATTCTAACTTTCTCAAATTTCAAGTTTAGACAATCAAACACCCAAAACGCACCCGAACATCTGGGGACTCGAATCAATGACACGACTAAGTCATAAATGACTTTTCGGGCCTAATAGAATCGACGAAACTCAATTACGGACAAGTTTACCAAAAAATCAACTTCTAGTCAAATCATCCCATTTCCAAAACTTAAGAGACTTTTAACTTATGATTTTTTTTAAATTAACCTGATTTCCTCGAGAAGTGTACCACCCCTCCCCGTAAGCTATAGACACCAAATTAAGACCATGAGAAGGGTGTTTTAGTTATATTAGTCCTACAAGTGCTAAAATACCAAACATATCATTACATCATATACCAGCCAAACAATCATTCATCCTCGAACGATAAATGTGAGGATAGGGAAATGGATACCTGAACTATCGAACAACTGGGGATATGTGCTCGGCATATCAGCCTCTTTCTTCCAAGTGAACTTTTTGACCGGATGGTGCTTCCATTATGCCTTAACTGAAGTAATATCTTTAGATCTCAAATTTTGTAACCTACCTTTCCAAAATGGCCACAGGATCCTCCTCGAGCTCCATTAGATTATGCAGGATCTATTAGAATGGTACTTCTTCAATATTGAGACATGAAACACTGGATGGAATCCCGATAAACCTAGTGGAAAATCCAACTTGTAAGCTACCTCACTAATATGTCTAAGGATCTTGAAAGGACTAATAAACCTCGGGCTCAATTTTCCCTACATCGTAAACCTCATTAAGCCTTTCATAGGCGAGACCTTCAACAAAACTTTATCACCTACCATGAATTCCATATCACAAACTTTTTGGCCCGCGCACTCCTTCTGTCTACCCTGAGCAGCTAAGAGCTTCTCCAGAATCAACTTTACCTTATACAAAGAATCTCTCAACAAGTGTGTACCTAGTGGGCTCACCTCAAAAACATCGAACCAACCTATCAGAGATTAACATATCCTACCATATAAAGCTTCTAACGGCACCATCTTAATACTCAAATGATACCTATTATTGTAGGCAAACTCCGCTAAGGGAAAAACTGGTCTCAATGACCACCAAAGTCAATTACACATGCTCACAACATATCCTCGAGAACCTGAATAGTCCGTTTGGACTGACTATCCATCTGTGGGTGAAATGTCGTAGTGAGATCTAATGGAGTCCCCATCTCCTTCTGCAAGGTCCTACAAAAATGATAGGTGAACTGAGAGCCTCAGTATGAAATAATAGAGATGGACACTCCATACAACTGCATAATCTCCCGGTTGTATATCTTTGCCAATTTCTCTGAATTGTAGGTAGTCTGAACCGGTATGAAGTGCACGGACTTAGTCAATCTATCCATGATAACTCAAATAGTATAAAACTTGCCCAAAGCCTATGGCAACCCCATCATGAAGTCCATAGCATTTCACTCTGATTTCCACTCAGGTATAGACATCCTCTAAGTCACGCCTCCCGGTTTCTGATCTTCATACTTAGCCTGCTGACAATTCAAACACTAAGATACAAACTCTACTATATCCATATTTTTCCTACACCACCAATAATGTTGCCTATAATCACGATATATCTTCATAGCACCAGGATGGATAAAATACTTAGAACTGCGAGCCTCCTCCATAATCAATCTAATCAAGACACCAACCCGAGGAACACAAACTCGCCCCTTGATCCTCAAAACCCCATCATCAAGAATCACTTCAATGGCCTTCCCATTTAACACCTTATCCCAAATCATATGCAACTTTGCATCGTAGAATTGTTGAGCCTTAATTTGCTCCAAAAGCGATGATCTCGCCTTAATAAAAGCCAGATCCTTGCCTGGTTCTGAAATATCAAGTCTTACCATACTATTTTCCAAGGATTGAACTTTCATATCCAAAGGATGCTATTCCACAATCAAATGAGCCAAGCTACCCATGCTCACTACCTTTTGGCTCAACGCGCCGCTACTACATTAGCCTTTCCTAGATGATAGAATGGTATCCTTGAGCAACACTAACTATCTATGTTGCCTCAAATTCAAATCCCTCTGATTTAATACATGTTGAAGACTATGATAGTCTTTGAACACCTCAGAATGGACACCATACAAATAATGCCTCCAAATCTTCAAGGCAAATAGTACCGCCGCCAACTCCAAATCATGAGTGGGTAGTTCTTCTCATGAACCTTCAACTGCCTCGAATCATACGCTATCGCCTTTCCATCTAGCATCAACACATAACATGGACCGATTCATGAAGAATCACAATAGACAATGAAATCCTTCCCTTCCACCGGTAAGGCCAAAATCGGGGCTGACATCAATAATGACTTGAGATTTTGGAAGCTCTCCTCACACTTATCCTGTAACACCTTTTACCTTCAAATTAAGCCTTGTTCGTGAGAAAACCGATATGGGGAGTGTGAAGTTAAAATTCATTCATTTTAGTGATTCAAGAATTGTACGCCGGGATTTATATGGACCATACAAAGCTGTACGAGCAGTAGAATTCACACCGTACAAAGACCGTCAAAAACCATGAAGGGCAGTGATTTTGATGTATCGTAAAAGTTCTACGGGCCATCTTTTCCATCATATAAAATTATATGGGTCGTCCTTTTGTACCGTAGGACGACCCTATGCTTTTTTTGCTCACTGGATTTTGCGAAGGAGTGAGGGCCACCATTTATACGGACCATACAATTATGTACGAACCGTATTTCTCATCGTACATAACTATACGGGCCGTACCATCCCACCGTAAAACCTGGCTGACGACTGAACCTATATAAGTCACATTTTTTAATTTTTCCATGATATTTTATTCCTTCCAAGGCCTAGCATAAAGTTCCTCTCCCCGAACATTCTCCTACATTAATGTAAGCGTATTTTTTGCAAATCCAAGTGATTCCAACATCATTCTCATGAGCTCTAACTGAAATCATTGATTCTTAACCTAGGGTTTTTAAGAAAACCCAACTTAATTGATTAAAGTTCGGGCTTTGGGAATTCTTCATCAAGTTGAGATTTTTATTACAAGATTTAGAGCGAATAAGGTATGTAGATCTTCTATCCACGTGTGGGAACATCATTGTTCTTTCCCGCGCTACTTTTAATCCATGCAACACGAATTTTCTCAGACTTAGGATTTTCTGTAATTCATGATGATCCTCTATATATGTACATTTATATACCATACTTATATCATGTTTTCATTAATTGTACTAATGATATGTCATTATGATTGTCATGAACCTGTCCATAATCTATCAACACCTATGTTGAATTCCATGGGTTCTCAATTACAAGCCATGAATCAATATTTCTCTACTCCATGAAGTTTACTTGATTTCATATTCCATACATGTTATATTATGTATCTATATTCATGTTAAATTATATTTACTAACTTTGTTTACAAAACGTTTATCAAATCCATGGCTTACAAGCCAAATATATTTATTTTCATATTTTGGGAGTTGCACAAATTACCGGGAAGGCTCAGACAACTTGAAACTATGTATGCCAATGTAGGATTAGGATCGCTTCGCCTAGTTAGGACGATTCCTTCATATTACCCACTGCGGGTTACAGGATCCATACATGTCATGTTCATGTCTCGTACCCCAGGAAGGTACGAGATAGCTTAGCTGATCGAGTTGAGATCAGACGCCATGTTCTCACATGGTGGCTACATATCGGTTATACTGACGCTCTCCCATTTAAATGATTTATCATGTTTTTTTATATTCACGTCAGATATTGTACATGCTCATGCCTAGGTCATAGTTTCAGTTTTAGTTTCTATTAATTCATGTGCATGTCCATTCATTCAGTTTCTTTACATACAGTGCAATTCAAAGTACTTACGTCCTATTTTCCCGAGGCCTGCACTTCACAATGCAACGACGAATTAGTTCGCTAGGATTTCTACCATCTCAGCTGTTGGTGAGCCCCATCTCATTCAGGGTGTTGGTTTATTTATTTTTCATGTCAGGTTATGCAGTAAAGGTATGCCAGGGCCTTGTCCTGGTAAACAACTTTAATAGTCAAACTCATGTTCAGAGGTTTCATTGACTAGTTTAGCATATCATGTCAGATGTTCAGTATTTAGACTTGTTATGCTTTCAGATTAGTTCTGCAATTATATTTTTAGACTATATTTTAAGTATTCAGAATTTATGCGTTTTAAATTATTATCATTGCATGATTTTGATTCCCAGGTTGACTCAGCAAGTCATGTGGTTCGCTCAGTCACATGCAGTTAGGCACCGAGTGTCGTATTTCATCTAGGCCATAGTTTGGGGTGTTACACATCTGACCACTGAATGGGCACATTCTTCTTAGTCAACCTGTTCAAATGGTAAGCACTAGATGAGAAACCCTTCATGAACCGCTGGTAATAACTTGCGAGACCTACGAAACTCCAAATCTCAGTCACCAAAGTAGGCCTGGCCCAATCTCAAACTGCCTCAATCTTCTTAGGATCTACCATAATGCCATCCTTAGACACCACATGCCCCAAAAATGCCACCGAACTCACCCAAAACTCAAACTTAGAAAACTTGGCATACAGTTTCTTGTCTTTCAACAAACCAAGAACGATCCTCAAATGCGTCTCATGATCCTCTCCACTACGAGAATAAACCAAGATGTCATCGATGAAGACAATGACGAAGGAATCCAAATAGGGCTTAAAAACCTCATTCGTCAAATCTATAAAAGTTGCGGGAGCGTTGGTAAGCCCAAATGACATCACCAAGAACTCATAGTGAACATAGCAGGCCATGAGAGCTGTCTTCGAGGAATCCTCCGCTTTAATCTTCAATTGATGATAACCCGACCTTATTTCGAACATGGAGAATACATATGCATCCTGAAGCTGATCGAACAAGTCATCAACGAGGGGTATCAGATACTTATTCATGATTGTAACCTTGTTTAATTACTGATAAGCAATACACATCCGCATAGAACCATATTTCATCTTCATAAACAACACGGGAGCACCCCAAGGGAAAATACTAGGTCTGATAAACCCCTTGCTCAACAAGTCCTAAAATTATTCTTTGAACACCCTCAAATATGTTGGCTCCATCCGGTATGGCAAAATAGAAATAGGATGAGTACCTAGCTCCAAATCAATACAAAAATTGATACCACAATCAGGTGGCATACCAGGAAAATCAATTGGAAAAACATCCCGGAACTCTCTCACCACTGGTACTGACTCAAGTGTCGGAGTATCCATGCTAGTATCCAAAATCCAAATACCTTTTATTCACTAAATTTTTCACGCGAAGGAATGATATGATCTTCATCTTCACCTAATATAGACAACGTGACTGTCTCAGCATGACAATCCAAAATTACGTGGTGGGGAGATAACCAGTCCATATCCAGAATAATCTTAAAATCTACCATATCAAGGATAACCAAATCCACCCAAGTATTATAACCCATAAATGTAACCACACAGGACCTATAGACTCCATCCACTATCACAGAATCACTGACAGGAGTAGAGACACGAATAGGTATATCAAGCAAATCACATATCATATCCAGACCCGTAGAGAAATAAGTAGACACATTGGATAAAGTAGAGCCCATATCAAATAAGATTGAAGTTGACCGATGACAAACCGAAATAATTCACGTAACAACATTAGAAACCTCGAACTCTGGTCTACCAGAAAAGCATAGCAATGGACATGTCCCACCTCGAATTGTGTAACTCCATGACCATCACGTCCTGCCTGATATCTACCTCTCACTAATTGAGAACTGCTACTACCATAATGGTGACCACCTCTGCCAGACTGAGAACCTCCTCTACTAGAATACCCGCCTCTTGTAATTGGCGATGTTGGGGCCTAGGTACCTGAACCCGAGAGCTCTGCTGGGCTCCACCCTGTCTAAATTGAAAAATAACATAGTCAACTCCGTGTGACCATCTCTCCTACCTTGTGAAGCCTCTCATTATAATAAATAATAAACTCATACCTGTCCTCCTCAGGAGTACCATGCAATCATGGAGGGAACAACTTGGTGAACCTATCAAATAGTTTTTGATCCTCATTGGACATCACTGGGGCAGCTACATGACGAAGAACAAAATCAACCGATGGAATTGAGTCAATGCAGGGAGCCACAGCGGCAGTCGGTTGTGACCTTGGAGTACAAATTCCTAGAGCAACCATAGCATCAAGAACCTGAGCTCCCACACTCTAGTCTGAGAACCGTCTGGAGTAACTAGAACCATGTCTGCCTGGGCTAGACTACTGAAGTATCCCAAAACTCGAAACACGACCCCCTGAAGGTCAGGAGTAGAAATGAACCCCAATTGTGCCTGTGCGGGGTCAGTCAGCATCGACTCCTCATCTGGAATGTGCTCAATATCTGGAGTCACATCTTTGATGGGATCTTGATAAAAGAAAGGGCACGTACTTAGATTCTCAATTTGAGTTATTAACCAAAGGATCGAGGGGGTCGAAGATTGACCATCAACCCGCGGTTAAGGGCCAAAAATGGCATGGATTGTGGGGAGGATTAGGAGCCATAACTTAATAGCCTTCTAGTGACAAGTTTTATTCGGCCTTATGTGTTGGTCTTGGCCAAGACCTTGCATTTTATTTTGTTGTCTTTAATTTCTAGCTAACTATTAGTCATCCTAGGACATATTAAAATCGTGTAGTAGTTCTTAGCTTGCCTTGGGACACATTGAATGCTTGTAAGGAAGTGGTTAAGCCGAGAAGGTCAAGAATGCCAAGATGGAACAGACAAGGGATACTTAGTCGACACAAGAAGCTTTCAAAGATAATCATTCAAGAGCCAAAGAAGAAAGGTCAAGCTCGGCCTAGAGAAGTGGAAGAGTTGGCTGAGAACCATTCTATTGTGCAAGGATTGGAAACTTCTAAAATGATCCCAAGAAGATGAAGTCTAGAGAAGCCAAGATTCATTCCCCCTTCTACTCAGTTACTACAATGGAAGTGTGAAGAAGATTGAGTTTACCCTTGTCTCCAAGAAAGGACACACTCGTTCACACCATGCTCATAATGACCGAAGGCCAACTTGGTTCCCAAGCCAACCCATCCCCTTTTCTTGTTCCCATTTCGACAGAATGGCCTTGTTTTTCTTCTAGAATGGTCTCTATGGTACTATAAATAGGACATCAGGATATTGTAAATAATCAGTTTTGAGTTTAAGATTAAATCTAAAGTTTGTTTTCAACTTGTGTGTTGAAGCATATCGATCATGTGTGGCTCACCCCTCCCTTTAGTGTAAGTCTTGGTTAGGACCGTGTGACCTAATCAATACCCAAGCTCGAGGAACGCCCTTAGTGGTAAGCAAACGTTGGAGCTGTGTGTACCAACCTAGCCTAAGCTTTGGGTTACCAAAAGGGTTTTTTCGATCACCCTCACTTGGCTAGTTCACGGGCATTGCACTTAGAAAACCCCGGTCTTGACCTTGTGGCATTGATCACCTTATCCATGGTATCGACTTGGGTAGTTAAACCCCCGTGTCTCTATCCTTGGGCTCATCGACCGTACGTCACTACAACCACCACCACTAAACACTTAAACCATATAAAATGAATCAACACTTAACCAAAACAACCATCTTTCACTCGAACTTTCTTCTAGAAACTCGTGTTCAATCTCCACCCAACCTATTATTTACTAATCACCCTTACCTCCTACATTACCTCATAAACATCCCTACCAAAGGTCATCATTCGTAATAGTCCACAAATATCTGTCCAATCCCGATAACACCAAATAGTCTACAAACACACTTTATCGAAAACCTTACTATCCCAGTTCTGTTACACTATCCTGCCAGTATCCAACCACCCAAACAACCCTCAATGTGTCCACAACAACCCCATAAAATGCCTTGACCCAATTTCCTTTACATCTACCCAAAATAGCCATCAAACACCACACTGTCCAGCCAAACTGAGAACCCGAGACCCCTACTTTGGCATTCATTTTCTTGTCAACCCGAACATCACCAAAACCCAACCCACTTACACAACATCACCCCTCCTTACTTGCATTATATTGGTATCAGAGCCAAGCGTTCCCGTCCCACTCAACAACGCTATGGCTAACATAAGTGACGAACTTAAAAGGACCTTGTCCGAAATGGTTGCGGACCAAGTTAGGAGAGAATTTGCCAACCGTGCAGTCATAAATGATGTTGAATCAATGGAGGAAATTACTCAAAACAATCTCATATATATTGAAGATAATGCACAAGATGCACCAAGAATTGAAATAGGAGGTGACCGGACGTTATGGTTCGACCTTCCAACATTTGAAGGAAACTTTGATCCCAAGGAGTTTCTCGAATGGCTAAGGGCCATAGAAAGACTCTTTGAATTCAAGAACTATGATGACCACCAATGCTTTAAGATTTCCACATTAAAGCTTAAATCTTTTGCCTCCGTGTGGTATGAAAATTTGAAGGCAAGCCGAAAGAAGCATGGCAAGTCCAAGATCGATTCTTGGGAAAGATTGAAGAAACACTTAAGGGGATAATTATTACCCCGACAGTATGAAAAATATTTGTACCTTAAACTCACAAAGCTTCGGCAAGGCGTTCTTAAGGTTGAAGAATACATCCGGGAATTTGAGAAGGTCACAATGTTAGTTAGAAGAAAAAGAGCCGCAACGCATTGCATGGTTCATTGGCGGACTAGGTGCGGTAATTCAATAAAAAATGGAAGTGTCCACTTACACAACATTTGAGGATGTGTGCCATTTGGCACTAAGGTTCGAATGGCAGCAAAAGAAGGTTGTCACAAGACCTTACACTAAGATTGCAAGTGCTAAGGAGAAGGTTGGCACGTCCTATTATAACCCCTTGTACAAACAAGACAATGTAAACAATGACAATGGAAAAACGGAAGTTACCCAAGGTGCTGATAAAGGCGGCAAGATATGTTACAAGTGCCAAGGACTCGGACATTTTTCTAGGGAATGTCCCAACCCGAGGACCATGACACTTGAAGAATATAAAGAAAGTGGCGATGCCTTTGTGGTAGAAGAGACTGAGGTAGACAAGAACAAAAAGGAATATGAGGCTATTGCGGAGGATGGTCTGAGTTTAGTCCTTCAACACGTGCTAAGTGCACAATTGGAGGAGCTTGACGAAAATCAGAGGGAGCATATTTTCTACACACGATGCAAAGTAAAAGATAAAGTGTGTAGTGTGATTATTGATGGAGGAAGTTGTGCAAATATGGTATCCATCAGAGTGGTAGGAAAATTACAACTACCAATTCCTGAGCACCATAAACCCTACAACCCTCGATAGGTAAACAAAGCGAATGGGCTCAAGGTTACCACCCAACCCTTTATCAATTTTCGGACTGGAGGATATGTTGATGAAATTTTGTGTAATGTCCTTCCAATGGATGCTTGCCATATCTTGTTGGGTAGGCCATGGAAATATGATCGAAAAACCATACACGATGGAGAATATAACACCTACTCCTTTCACAAGGATGGTAGGGACTTCCGGCTAATACCTTTTCCATCAAGTAAGGTAAGGGACATGAAAATCCAACAAGCACGAAAATGCCAAGTCAAGTCCGAGGCACGAAAGGAGGAGGATGAATCTAAGAAGGGGAGTGTCATGAGTGTTTTGGCATATAGAGAAGAGGCTGGTTCAAAGGAAACCTTAGAGGTTTCAAAAATGGGAAAGCCACATGAATCAACAACCGAGCTACCACCTAACAATATTGTTGATACTATTTATGAGGTAGTTTTCGGGAGATCCCTCCCTCCATGTAATGATCTGAAGGCAACAACCGAGCCAATTATTCAAGAAGACTTTATTCCATGCCAAACTTCTAGCCATAACAATGAAGAAACAACACAAGGTTGGACCTTATTTTTCAGTCCATTGTACTAAGTCGAAGGAATTGATAGTAGCTTCGTCAATCCATTATATGAACAAATAAGGATGGAAGAAGGAATCAGCATGGGATTTTCAAATAACAATACGTCCGGAATCTTGTCAAATGAAGGTGATGAACTCACTCTTGATTTATTTTCAAGAAGTTTGTTATCTACTCACCAAGCCTATGGACATGGAAAGCAAGAAATAGTAGTCGAAGAAAATGGCCAAATGTACCTTAGTTCCGACATGACATATGTCTTATTGGTACCAGGGCAAGGTGAAGAATGGAATGTGTACATCAACAACCAATTAGCCTACATCCTCACCATGAGTTACCAGTCTCCATGGCCAATGTTGAATGTTTATAATTTGTGTGGGATGCCATCGAAGCTCAATTTGCAAGAAAGCTTTCCATCTATGAAGATTCGAGAGAAAATTGAGCTTGAGAAAAGCTTTAAGGAACTATATGGTAGATGCGGATGTCTTGTGGTTTGTGACATCCAATGAAGTGAGTGTTATGCTACCCCTATCACAGCCATGACAATACAAGAGCTTGGAAAGGTTGGAACCACCCTAGGCCAAGAAAAACAAGCCAAGGATCCCAATGATGAAAGGTTGTCGGGTGCACAACTTAACACCTTGACTTATGATTCATTGGTTAAGTGGGGAGAATACTTAAGGGATGGTCCCTTCAAGTTGTTAGCCAAGTTTCGAAAGGGTTCGTGCAAGGAGAAATATCCGAGCGCAATATGTTATGTCCCTAAGATGCCTTCATACTTGAACCATCCGAATTTGAGGACAAATTCTCTCCAAGAAGGGGAGATTGATGAAAGAAAGGACCCGAACTTAGATTCTCAATTTGAGTTATTGACCAAAGGGTCGAGGGGTCGAAGATTGGCCATCAACCCGCAATTAAGGGCCGAGAATGGCATGGATTGTGGGGAGGATTAGGAGCCATAACTTAATGGCCTTCTAGTGACAATTTTTATTCGGCCTTATGTGTTGGTCTTGGCCGAGACCTTGCATTTTATTTTGTTGTCTTTAATTTTTAGCCTAGCTATTAGTCATCCTAGGACATATTAACATCGTGTAGTAGTTCTTAACTTGCCTTGGGACACATTGAATGCTTGTAGGAAGTGGTTAAGCCGAGAAGGTCAAGAATGCCAAGATGGCACGGACAATGGAGACTTGGTCGACACAAGAAGCTTTCCAAGAAGGTAATTCAAGAGCCAAAGAAGGAAGGTCAAGCTCAGCCTAGAGAAGTTGAAGAGTTGGCCGAGAACCATTCTATTGTGCAAGGAATGGAAGCTTTTAAAATAATCATAAGAAGATGAAGTCTAGAGAAGCCAAGATTCATTCCCCTTTCTACTCGGTTACTACAATGGCATTGATCACCTTATCCATGGTATCGACTTGGGTAGTTAAACCCCCGTGTCTCTATCCTTGGGCTCATCGACCGTACCTCACTACAACCACCACCACTAAACACTTAAACCATATAAAATGAATCAACACTTAACCAAAACAACCATCTTTCACTCGAACTTGCTTCTAGCAACTCGTGTTCAATCTCCACCCAACCTATTATTTACTAATCACCCTTACCTCCTACATTACCTCATAAACATCCCTACCAAAGGTCATCATTCGTAATAGTCCACAAATATCTATCCAATCCCGATAACACCAAATAGTCTACAAACACACTTTATCGAAAACCTTACTATCCCAGTTCTGTTACACTATCCTGCCAGTATCCAACCACCCAAACAACCCTCAATGTGTTCACAACAACCCCATAAAATGCCTTGACCCGATTTCCTTTACATCTATCCAAAATAGCCATCAAACACCTCACTGTCCAGCCAAACTGAGCACCCGAGACCCCTACTTTGGCATTCATTTTCGAGTCAACTCGAACATCACCAACACCCGACCCACTTACACAACATCACACCTCCTTACTTGCATTAGATCCTATATAGATGTTGTGCTCACCCCCTACCTGGTACAACTTCATGACCTTTTCCTCTGTCATGCCCTTTGTTACATCCCCTTCTTCATCCACGAGCAGCTGCCCTGGCAGCGGGTACGAGTGCGGGTGCAGGTGCAGGCTTCTGGCCTTTGATAGAAGACGATCACATCCTCACCATCTATGAGAGAACAGTAGAACAAGATTAAGATACCATTCTGATCAAACTTGCACGAAAAGAGAGAAATAAATTATATTTTCCTAAATGTACCATAGCCTCACGAGGATGTGTACGGATGTCTACATACCAATCCGCAAGACTCTACTAGACATTCTCTTGTACCCATTAGATCGATGAACTTGGTCCTGAAACCAACTTTTCACGACCCAATATTCGGGTCATAATGGCACCTACACTTAACCCACTAGTAAGTGAACCATCCCCCATTTTGAAAAATATGATTTCCAAATAAGTGGAAACAATAACTAAACAAGATTAAGTTAAGTCTTAAAAAGCCATAAATACTAAAAGGTTAACCAATACATATCCCAAAATCCGATCTGAATCGTACAAGAGCTCTAGTGAAATAAGTCTGAAATACATGCCTCGTACAGCAAAATAAACTATTTTTAATCAATGTAGAAAGCAATAAATAGATGAGAGATTCAGGGGCCACAGACGTCCATCTAGCTCACCCTGAAAGTCTCGATAGTACCATCCCGCAATCGGCCGCGAGGTCTGGAGCTGGATCCTAGATTAGTATCTGCACAGAAGTGCAACAAGTGTAGTATGAGTACAACACTAGCACTCATAGGTATCATAGACCGATAATGAAGGAAACACGTATAAAACAAATAAAGATTGAATCTAACACCTATTACAAGAACTCAACTACATCCTCCAATTATATCCACAAAATTAGGAATTTCACATAGAACACGTAAGCACACATCGCAAAAAAAGATGGAAATTAAGACATGTATGAAGGAGTGTATGAATGCAATGCATTAACCAATATCAAAACTGGTACACACATGCTAAGGGCTTTACCATATAGTCATGAACCATGGGGGACCGTGAGGGCCATATACTCATTGCGGCGTGCGACCCGATTCATAATATGAATATGTTGCTGCATACAACTCGATCCCATAACTCATCGCAGATATGTAACCTCATTCTTACCTTTTTCGACTTTAAAGACCACATCGTATTACCTTTTACACAAATCATCCATCAAGTATATAAGAATGAATGAATGAATATATGCCATATATCCTATGTAATGTATTTTGTAAGAATGTGGTGGATGTACCTCCATCATGGTTTCATACACTCACTTTGAGTAAAGAATGATCATTCTTTTAATATTTTATTCAAAGCATGAAGCGATGAACTAAATAGTCAATTCTTTGCAAGTATTCATCAAATATGGCTATCATAGACTACATACCAACAACCATACCAACCTAGTGGAATTTATCACCTCAATCATGCCCGAAGGCCTATCATGCATTTCCTATCATATTAGTCTACTATCAACGAGTTCCCAATAAAACACATCGGTACCCACCCGAGTGTTCATCACAGCCACCAAGGTGGGACCTCCTTCTATGCCCAATACCACTTCAACATCTATAAACTATGTACGCTCTCCAATCGGAATCTAAAGAGTAAACCATAATCTACCTCAAAGCCGAACAGGAGCCATGAACCCTCAAGCCAGTACATTTCTTTTTCGGAGTGTTTACAAACGATCAAAGTCTATCAAGTATGAACTCAGCGTTAGATTACGAATCTACGGGTATCCATATTTCCATACGTTTACCCGAAATCCAAAATATTCAAACCCGAGTCCCTAAGACAAGACTGAAAATTGGTTTCAAAGTCAACTTACCCATAACTTTGTTAGTCTAAATCCAAAGGATAAATTCAAAAATTCTAGGTCTTGGCATTCAATTTCATGAAAAGTCTGCTCTTACATTTTGGGGCTAAACTCTAGTTTTTCTATCCAAAATCATGACTTAATCTACTCAGTAATTGAGGAAATCGATATTAAATAAAGAATTTAAAGTTAGAATCTTAACCCTAAGAAGAACTTTGAAGAATCCCCTTGATTTTGCCTAAAACCGAGCTCTAGAACATCCAAAATATGAAAAATGAAGTCTCAAGTGAAATTTGGGGAAGAAAACACTGCTGAATCCTGATCCTCTCTCGCGATCGCGGTCTAAGACCACGCGATCGCATAGCTCAACCGCGACCCGGCCCAGCTTGCGCATCACGATCATGAGGCCTTGGTTCGCGATCGCTATTTGCCGCGACACCCTAGCCCCACTCACCCACCGCAAAGCAGCCTCGCGTGATCGCGTAGACTTGTCTCACCCAGGCTCTGGATTGTGGCTCCCTTCCTCACAATCGCGAAGAAGGAAACCAGAGAATGTTGAAACCAATTTTTCTGGTTTTTCAATTTTTTTATCCGACACTAAAAACTAACCCGGGACAGCCCAGACGCAAATCAGATATGCTACATGTATAATTGATGCTACGAATTTGCTCGCGCATTCAAAACATTGCTCCGACATTGTTAGGATGCATTTTTCAAAAATCACTCTAACTTTTTCAAATTTCAAGTTTAAGCAATCAAACACCCAAAACGCACCCGACACATCTCGGGACATGAAGCAAATACTCAATGAAGTCATAAATGACGTTCCGGGCCTAATGGTATCGATGAAACTCAATTACGGACATTTTTACCCAATAGTCAACTTCTAGTCAAACCTCCCATTTTCAGAACTTAAGAGACTTTTAAGTTATGACTTTTTTCGAAACGAACGGGAAGCGCACCACCCTCCTCACAAGATATAGACACCAAAATAAGACTAGGGGAAAGGTATTTTAGGAATATTAGGCCTAAAAGTGCTAAATGACCAAATAGGTCTGTTACAGGAAATGTTGTAATCCTGTGGGTCCAGATTCCATTAAACAACAAGAGGTGATATCGGCTTATCCATAAGCCTCGAAAACTTTGGACCTCTTGAGAACAAAGACTTGCAATTTGCAAAGTATTTAACTAGCAAGAAACACGTGATTCTGCTATTGTTGTGTTCTAGACAATCTACAAATTATTAAAATTGAATTAATGTATTTGGATCATAATTTTACCATTAAAATGGTTGCACACGCGGCTACACCAACTATAAATAATAATAGTCGTGTATCATAGACTCATAGTCATTAATTAGATAAGAAAATAGTAAAGTTACTATTCCCTTTATCACGATTTAAGTGTATTACTTTTTTTGGCATATCTAAAAAAAAGTGTATTTTTCTATATTTTTAGTAAGTTGATAATTCAAACATTCTACATGACAACTGTGGTACCTGCTGCCCACCCTTCCTCCTATGCTTTGAGAACCGTGTGAAGAGAGAGTGCGCAGAAGAGAAAGAGGTCCTCATACGGAGTCACACACTTGAGATTTTGTTTTAAGTGTTCAATTTTCTGCATCCATGATTTGAGATAGTAAATTTGGCTATCTGTTCAAACTGATATGAGTATTAAGATATTGAGAAAACTCTGTTATTGACAAAATGATTTAAAGCAAAATCAAGTTTCATTTCAATTACCAGTCCATAAGTTCGAGCTAAAATATATGTCCATTTCAGTGTTTTATTTTGGCTAATAATTAAAGAGATTTAGTTAAGCAACCGCGTGTTTCCTTTATTCTTTATATTCTTTTTTTGACACAGATGAATTTACGTTGTGTGCTTTCTTTAGTTTATCAAGAGTATGAATCATGGCAGATATCAAGTTTCAAACACATGAAACTCGCGTCTCTCTTTGAAATTAATGTGATGACAGGTTTCAGATGTCCCATACTTAGAACTTACACATTTCACTTTTTCTTCTTTTCTTTAGGCGTAAATATCACGCCTATAGGCTATAGGGTAGATACATTTGTTGCTCCATAAAAGCTTAAACCATGTTTGTTTCAAGTTAAAAATTAAGCTTGAAAATATGAAAATTTACTACTTCGTCTCACTTCCTCTAAAAGTTCTGTGTTAATTGGTTAGCTTACAAATTACTTGATAACACTATGTGTTAATTTAAGAATTAATTCTAGTATTAGTATCTCCTTAATCTGTTACTAATCCTTTTTCCTTATTTTGTGCATGTAATAATCTTTTTTTTCTCCCGGATTGTCCTTCGTACGGACTGCTCTTAAATTTTTACCCCTCAAATCTCTGGTCTTTAATTTTTTTCTTCTGGTTCTCATTTAATGAAAATTTGTGGGCGAAAGTACCCTTATTCGCTGGTCTACGAAATCAGAGATTCTGGGTTCGATCACTATAGAGATGATGAATTCGTTGTTTTCTTAGCAAAAAATATTTTGCAACGCATAAGTTTAGAGAACCTTTACTTTGTCCGGCATAAGTTTCGTAGGAATTAAATTATCTGGTATAAGTTGTGTAGTAACTGATTCACGAGGCATAAGTTTATAAAACCTTGCCTTGTCCGGCATAATTTCTGAAGGAATTAAATTTTCCGGTATAAGTTATGTATGCCGAACGAATTACTTACTACACAACTTATGTCAGAATATTTAATTCCTACAAAAATTATGTCGGACAAGACAACGCTTCTATGAACTTATGCCTTGCGAAATTAGGTGGGTAGGGCGAATTGTTTTTTTGTTTTCTGGATGTTAGAGATATTTTTGATCACTTTTTTTATTGTCGAAGGGAAAAAAAATAAAGACTTGCGATTTGAGGGGCAAAAATGAAAGAACACCCCAAGATCGCATTAGTGCAAATGACCCTGTGAAAATTTTGAGTTGGGTCCATTGAACCTCATTTCCATATTGTGATTATGGGCTTGTTATTCAGGCCCAAAATGAGTCTTCTAAGTCCAATAGCGGATCAAGTCTGCCAGCAGCCGTGGAGATAGAAATGAGAAATTGGGCCTGAAGCCTAATTTCATTTGGAAAACAATACTAAATGTCCATTATAGGCAAATTATTTAGGGGAATCTACACTAATGCCCTTAAAATAAAACTACTTACGCATGCGTGCCCCTATTACTTTTGATAACCCCCCCCCCCCCCCACGCAATTACAATTGAATAATTGAGTTCGAGCATCTTCAACAAAATTCCAGTTCAAAAACAGAGCAAACGTCAACAAAATTCAAAAAGTATGATTCAAAATTGACTTTGAATGTGCAATTCTGAATTTGATTTTTCGATTTCAAATTACTTTTCGCCCAATTCTCAAACTCAAAATTTGTATACTCTTCAACTTGATTTACAGATCTGCAATTTGACACGTTTCCAATGGATGATATTACAATTTTAGTGCAACACAATGGTAGCTGGGATTCAAATAAAAAAATACATTGATTATGATGTTGACACAATTCTCATAAAAACTAGGTGCAATTTCAATGAGCTTGTTGCACAAATTGCAACTCAATTACAACACGATGCTACTACAACAAAACTAGAAATCAAATACACACTTGGAGAGGGATTCACACCGATGAAAATCTTCAACGATATGAGAGTAAAAGTGTATTTCGATTTGAAGAAGAAGAACACTGCCATAAATTCGTATCCATTGTCAATCTCATACAAAAATATTGTTGTCCACACAATCATGCCACAAATTGATGTTGCTGAAACTTCATCAAAAAAAATTGAACTGATTAATTCACCAAAATTAGATGACGATGGTGACATAAATATGATTGACAATGTCATTCATCAACCGCAACACGTTGATCATAACATCATAATTATTGATCTACTCAAACAAGCAATTGAAGTTGGCCTAATTTATATTGACAAAAACACAATAATCGCTATTGTGCGACAATACTCAGTACAAGATAAATTCGAATATCGAACTAAAAAATCATGTCACAGAAGGTTCGTGCATGTTTTTTCAATTTTATATGATACATATTGTACACACATGATACCATCATGATATATTCATATACTGAGATGGTATTATGATGGACTGAGTTGCAGTTCTTCCTTCAATGATAGACTCTCTCAGTCTACATATGATACCATCATGGTATATCCATTTACTGATATGGTATCATGAATAACTGGGTGAAGTCCATCAATGTAAGACTCTCCTTAGTCCTTCATGATAATATCATGGTATATTCATATACTAAGATGATATCATAAAGGACTGGGTGCGGTCTCCCCCAGTTCACATATGGTACCATCATGGTATATTCATATATTAAGATAGTTTCATGAAAGACTAGGTTGCATTCCTTCAATTAGACTCTTCTCAGTCCACACGTGATACCATCATGGTATATCCATATACTGATATGATATCATGAAAAAATGGGTGAAGTCCATCAATGTGAAACTCTCTCAGTCCTGTATGATACCATCATGGTATGTCCATATACCGAGATGGTATCATGAAGGACTGGGTTGTAGTCCTTCAATGAGAGACTCTCGTCAGTCCACACATGATACCATCATGGTATATCTATATACTGATATGGTATTATGAAGGAATGGGTGAAGTCCATTAAAGTGAAACTTTCTCAGTCCTGCATGATACCATCATGCAGGTATATCCATATACCGAGATGGTATCATGAAAGACTGGGTTGCAGTCCTTCAATGAGAGACTCCCCTCAGTCCATATATGATACCATCACGGTATATCTATATACTGATATGGTATCATGAAGGAATAAGCAAAGTCCATCAATATGAAAATCCTTCAGCCCTTCATGATACCATCATGGTATATCCATATACTTAGATGGTATCATGAAGGAATAGGTTACAATCATTCAATAAGAGACTCCCATCAGTCCACACATGATACCATCATGGTATATCCATATACTAAGATGTTATTATTAAGGACTGCTTCAGTCATTCACCCATATGCACGCCCCCTATTTTGCTCTAAAAATATTCTCATGATGCAACTATTATGTGCATGTATTATGTTGCTTTTGTCAAAGAATGATGCATGTGGAGTCTTAAATCAGGAAGTGTACGAAAGTCAAATATGTTTCGAGTGTCATTCTTCAATGACGTCCATAGTTTCCCAAAGAATGACAGAAATTATTTAGAAAGAACTGTCACCATGATGTTTGTTAATAGTATCATACAAGAAAAGTTTGTTGATCCAAAAATAGTATACACACCATCAGATATCCAACGAGATGTCAAAAATGCACATGGTATCAACTTTTCCTACATGCAAGCATGGCATGCAAAGGAAAGGGCCATTGAAATTTGCAAAGGAAGCCCAAAAAATTCATACAAACAATTACCAACATATTTGTACATATTGGAGTATGCAAACCCAGGGACAGTTACAAGACTAGATACTAAACAAGATGACTTTTTCTTGTATGTTTTTGTACCATTAAATGCATCAATTCAAGATTGAAAGTACTGCAAACCTACAGTAGTAGTCGATGGTACATTCCTAAATGCAACATACAGAGGGACCATGTTCACAGCTTCCACACAAGATGCAGAAGGTAAGTATACCCCATGACTTGCCTGCAATGCATAAAAAGAACCTCCACTAATCTATGATACACGCATGGTATAAAAATATACTTCATGGGTATCATGTGGGAACAACTACAAAAATTTCTTATTAAGAAATATTATTTTCATGAATTCATTTTTATCCCTCATTTTGCATTGCTATATCTATTCATACAGGGAAAAAATTATTGCTTGCGTATGGAATTGTAGATTCAGAGAATGATGCTTCTTTGGAGTATTTCTTCACACGTTTCAAAGAGGTGTATGTGATAGGCATGAAATGTGTATTATGTCATATATACATGATAGCATAGCAAAGGCAGCTACAACTATTTATCCAACAATAACTCATTGTGTCTGTATGTGGCACTTGTGGAACAACGTTGAAGGGAAATTCAAAAAAGAAAAAAAAATAATTAAAGACATTTACTTTGCATTGTCAAGAGCATACACAATTAAAGAGTTCAACAACCTTCTGATAGAGTTAGATGCAACTGATCCCCAAGTAAATCCCTACTTGCAAGAAGTTGGATACCACAAATGGTCTCGTGCACATTGTGTAGCCAAATGAACAACAACCATGACATCAAACATCGTAGAATTAATAAATTCAGCAATCAGGCACGCAATAGAGCTCCTACTTGATGATGTGAAGGTTATAGAGGACTTATCATATGAAGGGGTTCCTATTGCTATCTTAGATCGACAAGTTCGCAAGCTAAGGACTAAGGAAGTAGCCTCCGTAAAGGTTCTATGGCAAAAAATGAATATAGAAGAGATGACGTAGGAGACGGAAGAGGAGATGAAGTATAAGTATCCTCACTTATTTCAGACTAAAGCCGATGTTCCGAGTGAAGCATAGCCTGACCAAGAGCTAATGTATAGATACATGAGGTGAGTTCCAACTTCAGATAGTTATGTTTGATGTTTGATGGCCACATGAGGCTCGGTGATATCTATATGTTATTGTATGGCCATAGAGGCAAGTTTATCTTCTACTTGTTGACAGGGGTCGGATAGTCCCATTTATAGGGGAGATTCGATCAAAAAATTTCAGAAAACCTTGGGGATTAGTTGTTTCCCGTATGTATACTTCCCATTCGAGGACGAACGTTTCTAAGGGGAGAAGAATGTTACACCTCGTAGTTTTGTACGTTGAGATTCGTCGTATGTTAGTCCTCCTAGTCTTGGACATTAGAATTATCTTCGAGGTTATACGGTATTAGACATGTCTATTATTACACCATGTACTTCCATTCAACATATACACGGCTAAGTTGAGGTTGACGAATGCACATAAATGTGAGGAATGAGATTTCAGGCAAATAAAATTGATCTTCTTGCTTACCCGTCCTACTTGCTTAAGCTTCTTGCTTACACGTCCTGCTAGCTTGAGCTACTTAACACATATCGTGATTATTAAACAGGAACAAGACATGTGTCTAAGTGAACAAGGTCGGCATGTGCCACCTATTAATTAACCAAGCAGGTGACAAGTAGGTATATCACCTATTTGCTAAAAGGAAAGGCCCGAATTAGTCCACCTAAATGAACATGTGTAGGTAAGCCAAGAGGACCCTTTTAGAGGCTGAATCAAGACCTCTCTCCTCATAATATCCAAGTAGTAGAACCATAAAAGAGAGCCATGAAATTCTCTCCCAAATTGTTCTACTCCAAACCCTTAAGAAACTGCCAATAATCTTCTTCTTCTTTTAATTCAAGTTAAAGGGTAATCTCCAATCTGGAAGGATTTGAAGTGAAGCAAGTTGATGGTCATCAAGGGAAAGATACTACCATTATTTCATCCCTGCAAGATTTGATATAGGTAAGTAAATCTTCCCTTCTTCATGTATGTGAGTTTATCTAAGTTCTAACTAGGTTGTTTGGTGAAGAACTTGTGAAGTACAAGCTGAAAATTGAGTGGAAGTTGTTGTGTTGTTATGGACTATTTTGGAGTAGTTTCATGTCATTATATGGCTGTCACATGTGAGTATTGGCTTGGATATGTTGTGTTAAAGCTTATTGGTGCCTTAACTAAGTTGTGGAAGTAAGAATCGATGAAGAAATAAACTGAAAATCAGTTTTGAGTTGTTGTAATTGTTGGACTATTATGACTTTGTTTTAAAGTGGTATTGTGGCTAAAAATTAGTATGGATAATCGAATATGTTTTGGTTAATGTTGTTGATAAATTCTGGAAAGAAGAAGGGGTTTAACACTATAGTTGTTTAATCACAAATCAAGTTTGCCGCTCGTTGTACTATTGTTTGAATTGTCGGAATTTTCTTATGTTGTTGAGGGGCTGAATGGATGGGGTTGGTTATTGATATTGTTAATATCGTTGTTTGGTGTTATTTTGAATTTGAGGAAGTGAGAAAATATAGGGGAAGTGCTGCCCGATTTTCCGTAAGAGAGCTACTAGCTTAGAAATGTGTTTTGAGTCCTTCCATGGCATTAACCATAGTTCTAATACCTTGATGTATGTTGAAGTACTACGGGCAGTATGTGGAGTCATTAGCAACAAAGTTATGTTAAGGCTACTCCTCATTCTTTTGGCATGATCAGAAGGAAACGAACGTAAATGAACAATATACATAACGGCTCCACTCTTAGATATATTAGAGGCTGATGTTCTTGACTTCTATATAATGATAGTGATCTTATCTTATGGCTTGTTGATTCCTCAAAGTAAGTTATGTTGATGATGTTAGTTCCATAATGCTAATCGGAGGTGCAACGACCTTATGTCACTACGATAGACTTAGAGTGTCTTAGTATTTTTCATGAATTATATACATGTATATAACATGACCTCACAGGTGTTATATACGCTATATGATATGTATATGGGGTATGGGAAAGGTTATGGCGGTATATACGCACCACCACCTGATCAGCTGGTATATGATGATAATTATGCCCACAAAGGCCGATATGATATGATGGTATGCCCATAGAGGCTTGATGGCATTATATACACATATGTATATGTATGACCAGACATTATGTACGCATATGTACGATACTTAGGCATATTATGGCCCTCAGAGGCATTCTGTTACAGGTTGATTATTTCTTGTCTTAGGTTACCTCTATGCATTTATTATGCTATTTTTCATGCCTTACATACTCAGTACATTATTCGTACTGACGTTCCTTTTGTTGGGGATGATGCATTTCATGCCCACATGCTCAGGTATACAAGGTGACGTTCTGCACCAGTATGTTGCCTATTCAACAGATATTAGAGCACTTAACTTGTTCCGGAGTTGCAGTCTAGTCTTGGTATGATATTTTTGATATGCATATGGGTATGGTGGGCCCTATCCCGACCTTATGATGTCAAGTACTCCAGTAGAGGCTTGTAGATAGTTATGATGCAGTCAGATGTTATGTGGCCTCCCCAGCCTATGTTTTTATTGTATAGTCATCTATGGTAGCCTTGTCGGCTCGTACGGTCATGTCCAGCATCTATGTATATACATATATGCCCTGTCGGTCTTTTCACCTTTGCAGCTTATTATTTCTATGAGTCAGCAGGTTACCACGTGACGACCCTCGTGGCCCATGCTTATTTACAATTATGTGGTGAATGTATGTCTAGTGGTGCTCGGCAAGTAAGGTCCGGATGCCTGTCATGACCCTCCGGTTTGGGTCGTGACAACAACACAAGCTACCTGGCCGACAACTTATCATTCAACTCACTAACAATATCACAGTTGGTGTTGTAGTTAATCTTTGATTTATAGTCAATATTCATCTTGATATAAAAATTCCCAACCTACAAACACAACAATTATACAAAAAAAAAACATATCAAACCAACAACCCTGATTACTCTATCATACACATATACCATGTATCAATACTCTGTGATGCCTAAATAGTATATCATATATACTAAAAGAGTATCAATTACATACCTACTCTTTAAAAAATGATACTCCCATTATATGTAAATATACTAACATGATATCATAGAGAAGTAACCTTCAACCACTAACTTCTCTATGATACTCAATTAATATTATATACTATCGGAGTATCACAACAACTTGAAGGTTCATTGTTTCAAACACACACAGACGCTTAACATATCAAAACAACAACCCTCATTACTATATCATACACATATGATATGTATCAATACTCTCTGATGTCTAAATAGTATATCATATATACTAAAAGAGTATCAATTACATAACTACTCGTTAGAAAATGATACTCCCATTGTATATAAACAAACTAACATGGTATCATAGAGAAGTAACTAATAACCTTCAATCACTAACTCTTCTATGATACTCAATTACTATTATATACTATTGGATTATCACAACAACTGCCCGAATTTTTATAGAATTAGAAGTCGTTATTCGATATAAAGGATGCTAGTAATCATAGAATTAACGAACGTATTACCATTATTATAGGTTGAAGTTCTATAACGAGACATATTATAATATTGGGTGGATTAGTTCGTCTAAAAGGTATGTGAAACCCTTACTTCTTTATTTTGGCATGATTTAATGAAAGTACGGTGGACGTACTTGATTCTTATACAGTTTAATTCCTAAAGAGGATTGTTATGAGAAGTGTCTATGATTTTTCAGCAAATAGTTTATTATTATATTATTATAATGATTTTATTGAGAGTCAAATGATAATTTTTACTTGCATATGGTTACTCATGATATCTACTCGTGCTAAGTGTTACTACTTCACCTCACCGAGTCTCGGGCCGGGTTACGTTCGTGCACAGCCTTGCATTTTTCACCGAGACCCTCACTAGAGGGCCGGGTTACGTAGGATGGATCCATAGATGAGATATGACTTTACCGAGTCCCAGCATGGGCCGGGTTACGATATGACTTTACCGAGTCCCAGCATGGGCCGGGTTACGATATGACTTCACCGAGTCCCAGCATGGGCCGGATTATGATATGATTCCACCGAGTCCCGCACTAGTGGGCCGGGTTACGTTACAGAAATATATATATATATATATATATATATATATATATATATATGTATATGGATAGGCACTCATGTTTTCTTGACTTGATTCTTATTTTTATAAGGCAACTGACTTTTATTATTTATGACATAGTTGGATTTGGATCCTGATTTTTATACTGATCTCCTATTTTTTGTTGGCTACTTATGATCTCTTTTACAGCTTCATGTTTTACATACTCAGTACATTATTTCGTACTGACCCCCTTTTCCCGGGGGGCTGCGTTTCATGCCCGCAGGTACATGTTTTCAGTTTGGTGAACCTCAGGCCTAGGTTCCTACTCAGCAGGTTGCGAAGCTCCTTTGATTCAGAGCTTTGTCATTTTGGGTACAGAACCCTATTATTTTGACTTTTGTATATTTAGGGGCACGACGGGGCCCTGTCCCGTCATATATCGTTATCCTTCTTGTAGAGGTCTGTAGACAATTGTAGGTTGCACTGGTGTAAGGGTCAGAAATCTGTTTCGATCAGCCATATTATTGTACTCTATGTTGGGGGTGTTCCCGTGTATATGTGATATTATCTGTTGGCAGCCTTGTCGGCTTGCTTGTTATATTATCTGTTGGCAGCCTTATCGGCTTGCCTGTTATATTGTGTTGGCTAGTTGTGACTCCTCATGAGGCAGGTACATTCGGGGGTAAAGGCAGCTTTGTCGGCTTGCCTACCCTGGCATATGTTGTTATTGCAGCGTTATGCTGCCGAATTTCAGACTCATTAAGTGTTAGTTGGATTATGTGTGACAGGTTAGTATAATGACGTCATTAGGGCGGTTAGTCGCGGCCCGTCGGGTCGGGTCGTGACAAAAGTGGTATCAGAGCAGTTAGTCCTCGGAATGTCTATAGACCGTGTCTAGTAGAGTCTTGCGTATGGGTATGTTGTGCACCATACTTATACGCAGGAGGCTGCAGGGCATTTAGGATTGATTTTTATTCTTTCATCTCTTAGATCGTGCAATAGAGCTATGTTAGTAGGATAATCCCTTTCTGACAACTTACTATGTTTATAGCTATGCCTCTGAAGAAGGCGACAGCAGCCCGAAGAAGCGGTGTCTACGCGGGGGATACCAGTCGGATTCAGAGAGTTACTAGGTCCTGTACCCAGTCTATGCCGTAGACTGTGTTCCAGTTGACGAGCTCTGCTTCGTCACCACCACCAGAGGCTCCAGTTCATGGGGCAACATCACCAATTTTTGAGGCCCCAGCACCTGAGCCTCCAGCTCCTCAGCCGGGGGCAGAGGACAGAGCCATGAGAGATGCGGTGCAGCTGCTGACTAGGTTAGTGGCAGGACAGACTTATAGACAGGGACCAGGAGTTGGCCCCAGAGCAGATAGTTTGAGGGTCCGTGATTTCTTGAGCAGTAGTCCACCAGAGTTTTTCGGGTCAAGGCCCGAGGATGACCCGCAGGAGTTTATCCGACAGATGCAGCGTACCTTGAGGGTAATCAGGGCTTCGGAGACTGAGTCTGTGGAGTTGACTTCGTATAGGATGCGGGATATAGCTACAAACTGGTATGAGTCTTGGGAGTTGTCCAGGGGAGAGGATGTTCCTCCACCTACATGGGAGGAGTTTACAGAGGCCTTCCTTGGTCACTTCTTTCCTCCAGAGATGAGGAGAGCTAGAGTGGACAGATTCTTATAGTTGAGGCAGAATGGCAGGACCATTCGTGAGTATAGCCTGTAGTTTGATTCATTGGCCAGATACGCACCCACTATTGTAGCAGATATGGCAGATAGGGTGCATCGCTTTGTGATGGGGCTGGACCATTATCTGATCGATGGTTGTATGGCAGTGGCTCTTCAGCCGGGTATGGATATTGCTCGTATCCAGGCATACACACAAGGGGTTGAGGACCGACATAAAGGGTGACAGCCAGACATAGGTCATGACAGGGACCAGCATAAGAGGGCTAGGTCGGCAGCTTATTCTGGTGAGTCTCGCGACAGACAGTTCCAGCAGCAGGTCAGATATTTATCGCAGCCAGCACGAGTGCACCTCTGCAGTCTACGGGCAGGAGGTTCGACCGCCCCGGGTATTCAGGAGCCAGACAGAGCTCCATGGCTTCGGGTTCTCAGAGGAACAGGGGCTCTAGTCAGTTGAGGCCATCTTATCCTCGGTGCTCTCAGTGTGGTAAGCTTCATATTGGGGAATGTCGTTCCACCACAGGTGTTTGCTTCTCTAGCGGCCGTCAGGGCCATATGATGAGAGAGTGTCCCAACATGGGTGGTTCAGGTGAGATGGCTCGGCCTATGGGGTCGGGTGCTGGTTCGTCGTTATCTATGGCTATGCGCCGGGTATTCAAACGCCAGCAGGCCGTGGTAGAGGTCGTGCCAGAGTTTCTAGTTCCGACAGTCCTTCAAACCGCATGTATGCTTTGGCCAGTAGACGTGATCAGGAGGCGTCACCAGATGTTGTTACAGGTATACTATCGATCTTTTTCTGTAATGTATATGCTTTGATAGATCCAGGTTCCACCTTGTCCTACATATCCCCTCTTGTTGCTAATCGAATATGGATAGAACCTGAGCCGATAGAACCATTCGAGGTAGCTACACCAGTAGGAGATTCAGTTATAGCTGAGCGTGTGTATAAAAATTATTCGGTGGTGATATATAGCCGTCATACCTAAGCAGATTTGATAGAGTTGGATATGGCCGATTTTGATGTCATTATGGGTATGGATTGGTTGGCTTCTTGTTTTACCAACGTTGATTGTAGGGAGAAGTTGGTTCGATTTCAGTTTCCAGACGAGCCAGTTATAGAATGGAAATAGAATGCAGCATTACCGAGGGGTAAGTTTATTTCATACCTCAAGGCAAGGAAGATGGTCAGAAAAGGTTGTATCTATCATTTGGTTCGGGTGCATGATACAGAAGAGGAGGTACCGGCTCTTCAGTCAGTTTCGGTAGTTAGTGAGTTTCCGGATGTATTCCCAGATGAACTTCCAGGTCTCCCTCCAGAGCGGGAGATAGATTTCAGTGTAGATGTATTGCTAGGTACCCAACCTATATCCATTCCTTCTTATAGAATGGCACCTGCAGAGCTGAAGAAGTTGAAGGAGCAGCTGAGAGACTTGTTGGAGAAAGGCTTTATTAGGCCGAGTACATCTCCATGGGGAGCACCAGTGTTATTTGTGAGCAAGAAAGATGGATCGCTGTGGATGTGTATGGATTATAGGCAGCTGAACAAGGTAACCATCAAGAACAGGTACCCCCTTCCCAGGATTGATGATTTATTTGACCAGTTGCAGGGTGCTAAGTGCTTCTCGAAGATAGACTTGCGGTCAGGTTATCATCAGGTGCGGGTAAGGGAGGCAGATATTCCAAAGACAACATTCAAAACCCGATATGGACATTATGAGTTTAGGGTGATGTCTTTTGGACTGACAAATGCTCCAGCAGTATTTATGGATTTGATGAACCGGGTATTCAGGCCGTTATTAGACATGTTCGTCAATGTATTCATTGATGATATCCTGGTTTATTCCTGTTCAGAGCAGAAGCATGCAGACCATTTGAGGACGGTACTTAGGGTCCTCTAGCACCAGCAGTTGTATGCCAAGTTTTCCAAGTGTGAGTTCTGGTTGACTTCGGTGGCATTCTTGGGGCATATTATCGGGGCTGATGGTATTCGGGTGGATACACAAAATATTGAGGCGGTGAAGACTTGGCCCAGACCTACGACACCTACTGAGGTACGCAGTTTTCTGGGGCTAACAGGGTATTACAGAAGGTTTGTGGGGAAGTTTGCCACGATCTCAGTGCCTTTGACTAGGCTAACTCAGAAGGCAGCTAAGTTTCAGTAGACGGATGCTTGTGAGCACAGTTTCCAGTTGTTGAAGGACAAGTTGACAACGACTCCAGTTCTGACTCTTCCTGAGGGACCGGATGGTTATGTCATTTATTGTGATGCTTCAGGCATTGGGCTAGGTTGTGTGTTGATGTAGCATGGCAAAGTTATAGCTTATGCCTCCCGACAGCTCAAAAAGCATGAAAAGAATTATCCCACTCATGATTTGGAGCTAGCAGGAGTGATTCATGCCTTGAAGATTTGGAGACATTATTTGTATGGGATTCATGTTGATATTTATACGGATCACAAGAGTCTCCAATATATCTTTAAGCAGAAGGAGTTGAACCTACGGTAGAGGCGGTGGTTAGAGTTGCTAAAGGACTATGATGTTGATATCTTGTACCACCCGGGAAAAGCCAATGTTGTGGCAGATGTTCTTAGCCGTAGATCCATGGGTAGCTTGACGGATGTGCAACCAGACAGAAGGAAGATGGTTCGTGAGATACATAGGCTAGCGAGTCTTGGAGTCCGGTTGGTGGATTCGGGAGATAGCGGGGTTCTTATTCGGGATGTTGCGGAGTCCTCTATCGTGGAAGAGGTAAAGAGATGTCAGTATGAGGATCCTGTTCTGGCCTGGTATGGAGATACAACTCTCCGAAAGGGAAAGACTTTATTTGAGGTTACACCTGATGATGTGCTGAGGTATGAGGGAAGATTATGTGTACCTGATGTTGCAGGGCTACGCCAGCAGGTTATGGGAGAGGCACACAATGCCTGTTATTCCATTCATCCAGGGTCGACGAAGATTTACCATGACCTTAGATGCTTGTATTGGTGGGATGGCATGAAAAGAGATATCGCAGAATTTGTTGCCCAATGCCCGAATTGTCAACAGGTTAAGGTTGAGCATCAGAAGCCTGGTGGATTATTACAGGAGATTGAGATCCCGACTTGGAAGTGGGAAGTGATCAATGTGGACTTCATTACAGGCTTACCTCGCACTCAGTGGAAGTGTGATTCCATATGGGTTATCGTGGATAGGCTGACAAAATCATCCCATTTTCTTCCAGTGAGGACTACTTACTCAGCTGAGGACTATGCTAGACTGTACATCAGGGAGATAGTGAGACTGCACGGAGTTCCCACATCTATTATATCAGACCGAGGAGCTCAATTTATAGCTAACTTCTGGAGATCATTCCAGAAGGGATTGGGGACACAGGTGAGTCTCAGCACAACATTTCACCCTCAAACGGATGGGCAGGCAGAGCGTACTATCCAGACATTAGAGGATATGTTGAGGGCCTGTATTATTGACTTCAGAGGTAGTTGGGATGACCATTTACCACTCATTGAGTTTTCTTATAACAACAGCTACCATTCTAGCATCCAGATGGCACCATATGAGGCTTTATATGGGAGGAAGTGCAGGTCACCTATCGGTTGGTTTGATGTAGGTGAGACTAAGTTGATCGGCCCAGACATGGTTCAGTAAGCTGTTGATAAGGTGAAACTCATTCAGGAGAGGTTATTAGCCGCATAGAGTCGACAGAAGTCATATGCTGATAATCGACGTCGACACTTAGAGTTTCAGGTTGATGATTGGGTGTTCCTAAAGGTGTCACCCATGAAGGGTGTGATGAGGTTTGGCAAGAAATGAAAGCTTAGCCCAAGGTACATCGAGCCTTACCAGATCATTCGTAGGATAGGCAAGGTTGCCTATGAGTTGGATATACCGCCTGATTTGGAAGCAGTACATCCAGTCTTCCATGTATCTATGCTGCGTAAGTGTATTGGTGATCCTTCCAGAGTCTTCCCAGTAGATGACGTCCAGGTGATAGAGGAGTTATCCTACTAGGAAAGCCCCGTAGCCATACTTGATCGCCAGGTCAGGAGATTACGGACGAAGGATGTGGCTTCCGTCAAGGTATTGTGGAGGAACCACAATATGGAGGAAATGACTTGGGAGGCAGAGGATGAGATGAAGAAGAAGTATCCTCATTTGTTCCCTATGCCTCCAGGTAATTCAATTCAACTCCCCATTTGATTATTGTAATTGGTGAATTGCATATGTATGATATATTGTGGCATCTGTTGGTTTGCTGAATATAGGCGGATAGGCATAGTTATACAAGAGACTCTGCCGAAAATTTTCTAGATTAGACTTATTATGAACTTTCGAGGACGAATGTTTCTAGGGGGGGAAGAATGTTACACCTCGTAAGATTAAGACAATAATTAAGAACGTCATTAAGGAAGTAAGATTTGGATATTGAATATAAGGAACGCTTACATATGTTAATACAGGAAATTAGTATATAAACGGATGTTATCCCGGAATAGTTTTTCTTTAGTGCTATACATGTGACGACGAGAATTAATCCTAGTAGTTGAATTTATTCCAATGGAGTTATGGAATAGTATTGTATTAAAATTGTGACATTGAGGATACGAGGCTTTATGAAATTCTCGAGAATTAAAAGAAGTGGGTTTAAGATTTATTAATTGAAGAACTTGGGGGGGGGGGGGCAAAGTGTGATAAGGAAATTCAGATTTTTTTATATACTTACACTCACCTCTTCAACTTCATTCTAAACTTAACCAAAACCTCACCTCTCTTCTCCAAACCCACCCCCTGCTGGCCGAAAATCACCCCAACCCCATACCCAATTTAAGATTTTTATCTTCTCTTCCTAGACTACATTTTCCACCAAAAATTAGAAGCAAAACAACACCAAAAACAGTGACAAAAACAACCACTGCTTGCCGAAACTCTAGCCCAGAAATTTCGAATTTTTGGGATGAAATTTTGGAAGAAAAACGTGTAGGGATGATGGCTTAACATTGTAGAACACTTGCATGTCAATTGGAGTTGAAAAAGTGAACAAAAAAGGGAAAGAAATACGAAAACATTGGGGATTTTCGGACAAGCAGTGGGCAGAAAATTGTGGACTGTTTTGGGATGAATTTGAGGTATAAAATTCTTCTTTCTATGATATAATTGGAATGCGTGTTGTTAGAATTAAGGTAATGAATTTGTGTTAAGGAGAAATTGGAATTTAAGCGTTGCATGCGACAATTTTGGGCTAGTTGCCAATTTGGGACAGATTTTGGTGTTATTGGATTCGTTGGTTATTGTTGTTATTATTGTCACTAATTGCATGATGAAATTGAAAGGAAACATTGATATTTAGTTGGAATTAGTTATATGGAAGTATTGAAATACGAAATTGGATTTTAGGAGTTAAGATAAGAGTTATGGAATTATGACATGTTGTGGCCAAGAACTTGCATCAAATTATTGGACATGTTGTGATGTATATGGACTGTTTTAGGGACTGTTTTGTGGTGTTATAATGCTGAAAATTTAGTTACCATTATGCATGTTTAAGTGTGGTAATTGCTAATGTAAGTCCTAAAGGAATAAGGGTGTAGAACGGCTTCACATTCTACCCTCGTTGTTGTTGGAACATGGACTATTTTGCGGGCTATTTTTAAGGTGGATTAAGAGGCTAAATTTACATAAGAAGTGGGTGTGTAAATTTCCTTTATTGTTGTTTTGGTTATGCGCTTAATTGGTGCTTGGTTATTGATGTTATTAGCCTCGTTTGGAAGTTGTGGAAACATGTATAAACAGGGAAAGTGCTGCCCGAATTTTTATAGAATAAGAAGTCGTTATTCGATATAAAGTATGCTAGTAATCATAGAATTAACGAACGTATTACCATTTTTATAGGTTGAAGTTCTATAACGAGGCATATTCTAATATTGAGTGGATTAGTTCGTCTAAAAGGTATGTGAAACCCTTACTTCTTTCTTTTGGCATGATTTAATGAAAGTACGGCGGACATACTTGATTCTTATACAGTTTAATTCCTAAAGATGATTGTTATGAGAAGTGACTATGATTTTTCAGCAAAGAGTTTATTATGACATTATTATAATGATTTTATTGAGAGTCAAATGATAATTTTTACTTGCATATGGTTACTCATGATATCTACTCGTGCTAAGTGTTACTACTTCACCTCACCGAGTCCCGGGCCGGGTTACGTTCATGCACATCCTTGCATTTTTCACCGAGACCCTCACTAGAGGGCCGGGTTACGTAGGATGGATCCATAGATGAGATATGACTTTACCGAGTCCCAGCATGGGCCGGGTTACGCTATGACTTTACTAAGTCCCAGCATGGGCCGGGTTACGATATGACTTCACCGAGTCCCAACATGGGCCGGGTTATGATATGATTCCACCGAGTCACGCACTAGTGGGCTGGGTTACGTTACGATATATATATATATATATATATATATATATATATATATATATATATATATATATATATATATATATATATATATGTATATGGACAGGCACTCATGTTTTCTTGACTTGACTCTCATTTTTATAAGGCAACTGACTTTTATTGTTTATGGCACAGTTGGATTTGGATCCTGATTTTTATACTGATCTCATGTTTTCTGTTGGCTACTTATGATCTCTTTTACAGCTTCATGTTTTACATACTCAGTACATTATTTCGTACTGACCCCCTTTCCCCGGGGGGCTGCGTTTCATGCCCGCAGGTACATGTTTTCAGTTTGGTGAACCTCAGGCCTAGGTTCCTACTCAGCATGTTGCGAAGCTCCTTTGATTCAGAGCTTTGTCATTTTGGGTACAGAACCCTATTATTTTGACTTTTGTATATTTAGGGACACGACTGGGCCCTGTCCCGTCATATGTTGTTATCCTTGTTGTAGAGGTCTGTAGACAGTTGTGGGTTGCACTGGTGTAAGGGTCAGAAATCTGTTTAGGTCAGCCATATTATTGTACTCTATGTTGGGGGTGTTCCCGTGTATATTGTGATATTATCTGTTGGCAGCCTTGTCGGCTTGCCTGTTATATTATCTGTTGGCAGCCTTGTCGGCTTGCCTGTTATATTGTGTTGGCTAGTTGTGACTTCTCAGGAGGCAGGTACATTCGGGGGTAAAGGCAGCCTTGTCGGCTTGCCTACCCTAGCATATGTTGTTATTGCAGCGTTATGCCGCCGAATTTCAGACTCATTAAGTGTTAGTTGGATTATGTGTGACAGGTTAGTATCATGACGTCATTAGGGCGGTTAGTCGCGGCCCGTGGGGTCGGGTCGTGACAGTTTTACTTCAAACACACACACACACTGGTAAATGTATCAACAGAAACTACATTATATACAACTTCAATGTAAATGTATCAACAAAAACTACATTATATACAACTTCAATTTCACCACATTTGTGCATAAAATATAGAAATTAAAGGTAGAAAAAGACAAAAAATAAGCTACCTTAGTATCATCAACATCATCAGGTGTTGCATGGACTGTTTTAGGTCCTGTTGCAGGAATTGATTCACAAGAAATATCTTGTGATTCAACTGCACTTTTCCTTTTTTTTCTTCACATTCTCATCGTCTGAATCATCGGCCGCCACTTTTTCCTTCCCCTTTATTTTGACATTGTCAACATCTTTATCCGCCACTGTTTCATCAACCTCCTCTGAGTGTCAGATTTTTGGGTCATCACATGATTTGGGGTTACCCTGATTCAGTTTTAGGGCACCAACAGAAAATGATATCAAATCATCAATGTGCAATGAAAACTTAGGCCGGACATTACTGACGAAATACACTCCTTACCTACACCTTCACCTAAAGAATCATCAAAATCAGTCAAATGTTGAAGACAATGACCCCTCCATCGCGTTGTAACGTGCTTTTGACACATGCATAGAATACAAAAGCTACACTCCTTACCTACACCTTCACCTAAAGAATCATCAAAATCAGTCAAATGTGGAAGACAATGACCCCTCCATCGCGTTGTAATGTGCTTTTGACACATGCACAGAATACAAAAGCTACACACTAAAAAAACGTTGAAGAATATGAGAACTACTACTAAAAACTCAATTAACATAGAAATTTATATGAAACAAATTGTTAAAGAAATGAAGAAATATGAACAACATACACTTTTTTTAATTTCAAACACACCACAAAAAATGATGATGAAGAAATGTGCCAAAACTGACTAAGAAAAATTGAATCAAATTGGGTAGAATTAGGACTTGGATCACACAAAAATTGGATCGAATGAAGAGATCGCTTGGGCTTAGAGATGACAGTGGATCCTGGACCCGGTGGATCCAGATCCGTTTTATAGGATACAGATCTTCAAAATTTGGACCCGACGGACCGGATTGGACCCGAATTCGTTTCTGACGGATCGGATCTGGATTTGGATCTTGTATTTGAGATCTGTATCCGATCCAGATCTGACCCGTGGATCCGTTTTTATTAAATATATTCATAACATAGAATGTAATTTTATAAGTATTTTCTTAAAATTGCTAAGCACATCCTTGCAAGTTTAATTCTCAAAACAAGTTTAATGTATCCTCGCGTTAACTCAAAAATCAAAAAATAAAAAGGTAACTTCGATAATAAAATTAATGTTATATTAGTGAATGACTAACATCTCCATAGACAAGTAGTTAAAATTATATTCACTTCATTTGTGAAGATTCTAAGCACATGCAAGTTCTGCATTGTGGAAATACTAGTCAGCATTTTCCACAACTATTGTCATTGTCCAACATTTTCAATTAATAGCTCACAATCAAAACGAGACAATGAACAAAATATCTCATATGAATATTTCAAAATTGAAACACAGTAAATTGTTAGCTAAGTAAAAATCGTTTGTCAGATCCGATCCATGGACCCGGCGGATCCGATGGATCCGGATCTGAATTCAGGTATGAAAAACGGATCTGGATCTGGATCCGGATATGAATTCAGGTATGAAAAACGGATCTGGATCTGGATCCGGATCTGAATTCAGGTATGAAAAACGGATCTAGATCTGGATCCGGTCCAGATCCGATCCGTTGCCATCCCTACTTGGGCCGATGTGGGAGAGGGATATGACGCGTAAATAGTTTGAGTTGGGATGGTCAGAAAGTAAAAATAGTTTGGGAGGGGTAAGCCCGGTAAATTGTTTGGGTTGCGCGGATAGCAAATATAGTTTCCCCAATTATTTACACAAATATGCCCCTCCATGACCTGATTTGGAAAATATCCATTCGCCACTAAATTATTACCTGGATGCCCCCTCCACGTTCTTTACATTATACTGACGAAAGCACTAACCACATGTGCTTACGTCACCTGCAGGCAAAGTAGTGCATCTTTCTTGGATTCCCTTCTTTCTTTGTTTGTTGTCTTTTTCCGGTTTTTATTTTTTTGCCTTTCTTTCTTATTATTAAATATAAAAAAAATATAGTAAATAAAAAAAATTAGACGAAATATAAAAAATTAAATAATAGACTATAACAAGAAATAATATTAAAAAATACAAAGTCACTAGTTTACTTATCAAAATTTAAATTAATAAAAAATTCTTAAAAAAGAAATCCTCTTTGCAAATGAAAACAAAAGTTATATCAAAACTATGACTTCTTTTTTTTGTAATTTACAAATTTTAACTTGTTTTATCCAAAGTCACTAACTTATTTTATTAAAACCTAAATTAATAAAAACTATATTCTTATTATTTTCTTTTACAAATAAAAATAAAATTTATATCTAAAATATGAATCTATTTTTCTTCATTTTTTCACAAGTAAAACTGGATAAAATGATATAAAAACTAAAACATCAAAATTAGGCTTAAACATCAAAACAGAAGTTGTCTTATTTTGTCTTTTTCTAGTTTTATTTTTTTTAATTTGTTTTTTGTTTTTGTTTTCTTTTATATAAAAATTTAGAAAAATAATAAAATAAAAATTTAATAAAAATATAAAAATTAACTTGATATATACCATGTATGTATCGTAGAGAATAGAATTGTATTTTTCTTGAAAGAATGGATCATTCCTCTAGATAATCTGTCAGTATATAGTATTATATAATATATATTATCTCAGTAAATTTTTATACTATGACGATATTATGTAGGACTATTGAAGAGTGTATCAAGGACTGCATCAGTCCTGCATGATACCATCTCAGTATATTTTTATACCATGATAGTATCATGGAGGAATGTTGAAAAGTATTTCATTGAAGGACTGCAGTAGTCCTTCATGATACTATCGCAATATATATTTATACCATGATGGTATCATGGAGGACTGAAGACTTTTATTCAAGGACTTTAGCAGTCCTTCATGATACCATCATGGTATATACCATCTTAGTATATTTTTATACCATGATGGTATCATGTAGGATTGTTGAATAGTGCTTCATTGAAGGACTGCAACAGTCCTGCATGATACCATCGCAGTATATTTTTATACCATGACGGTATCATAGAGGACTGAGGATTGTTCCATTCAAGGACTTCAGCAGTCCTTCATTATACCATCATGATATATATCATGCACGTCATTCATTCATGATAACCTATTAGTATATGATATATACCATGTAGATATCATAGATGATTGAGTTGTGTTTTTATTGAACGAATGAACCAATCCTCTAGGATACCCTCTCGGTTTATGATATACCATGGGGATATCATAAAGGATTGATTAATATTTTTTTGAAGGAATGAATCAATTTTCTATGGTACCATGTCAACATATGATATATACTATGTGGGTATCATAGATGATTGAATTGTGTTTTTTACAGAAGGGATGAATTAGTCCTCTATGATACTCTGTCTGTATATGATATATATCAGGTTAGTATCATAGAGGACCGAGTGCTTTTCTTGAAAGGAACCACAAGTCATGTATGATACCCTCTCAGTATATGATATATACCATGTGAGTATCATAATATATTGCAACATTATACTTTAACTGTTACCGATTTGGTATACTATATGCTAGAATAAATTATATAAAAAATAAAATAAATAAAAAATATAATATATCAGTTATCCTTTTCATTAAATAAATAGAGCCAAAGCTTTGTAGAATTAGATTATGAAAAAAAATAAAAAAATAAAGAAAAAATATTTTTTTAAAAAATATAAAATTAGCAGAAAAAATAAATGAAACTCACCTGAAATTAAAAAGTAAAATAAAAAAAGGTGAATGAAATTAGATTATGGAGATAAAAAATAAAAAATAAAATGAAACTAAAAAAGAAATAAATAATAAAGAAATAAAAAAATGAAAAGAAAGAAGGTAAAGTTAAATATGGAATCAAATTATGGTGAAAAAGAAAAGAAAATATAGTATGAGAAAAATAAATGAACAAGAAAGTAGAATGAAAGAAAAGAAGATAAAATGAAATTATAAAAGGAGAAAAAAATAAATGAAAATCACCTGAAATTAAAAAATAAAAATAACAAAAAGGTGAATGAAATTAGATTATGGAGATAAAAAATAAAAATAAATAAATAAAATTAAAAAGGAACAAACAAAGAAATTAAAAAAATGAAAAGAAAGAAGTTAAAATCAAATATAGAATCAAATTATGGTGAAAAAGAAAATAAAATTTAGTATGAAAAAAATAAATGAACAAAAAAGGAGAATAAAAAAAGAAAAAAATAAAGAAAATAAGAAGCGGAGAAATAAAAAAAGAAAAAAAGAGACAATTACCTACAAAGCTATAATGGGTAATAAGGGTAAATAGTTTTGGAGTATGAAAGTAAGGGGGGCATAGAAGGTAATTATTTTGTTTTTAGTGGCATAGGTGTTGTTTCCCCATTTCATTTAGGGAAAAGGACATTGTATGCCCATAGAAATTTAATGACACATGTTTGGGCTTAATGTCGCGAATTGACCTTTCAGCCCAAACAATTGACAAGTACTAGCCCAACAGCCCAAGAAGTCGTCATTAAAGGTCACTACATGTATTGTTGTAGCTAAATATTATAATAATTGTATAATATGTGTATAATTAGTAAGTATATGTTGATTATACATTTATTATACACAAATTATAAAATAATGATATATTTTCTAAACATATATTGTAGGAATACATATTCAATAGAATAACGATATAATTTTTATATGTATGATACATTTTCTATACATATACAATTGTGATACATATTCTATACATACGCTGGAACTAGTTGAAAAAAGGCTACGAAATAAAAATATTTTTAAAAGTTAAAAAATATTTTTTAAACTTCTTGGCCATACAGTTATCAATAGTTTGGACCGGATGGCTAGTTGTGTACTTTTTTCCCTTTCATTTACTTTGTCTTATTTCATTTTGTATTCATCTGTCGTGTAATTAAATATAATTTACTGAACTAACTTTTTATGTTTGTTTTCTTTGGTCCAGATGAATAAGCACAACAGAAACTGAATTGGGTCCTTGCCATTTACTTTACAATTTCTTTAGGTTATCAGTTTTAGTTTTGAATAAGTGTCTCTTATTTACAAAAACCTATAGGATTATGTTGTAAGATTAAAGTTAGTTTACACCACCAGCTGGTGTAAATTGATTCAAATTCAAGAATATAATAAATTTTAAGATTTTACACGAGAAGGTTTTCGACTTAAATTGGATTTACACTTTGCGTTGTTGCAAAGACTTGACATCTGTTTGTTTTCTTAAAAATCTAAAATTCAGAATAACAAGAAGAGAATCTCAAAATTGGTTTGACATTGCAAAAAACTCAAACTCGACAACTTTTCAAAATTAACTCTTTTGCAAAAGATTTCAGAACTCTTAAGATGTGTTGTGCCTGTTTCAAGTCTTGATTTGGGCTCAACATGTCTCATACATATAACTTATGTAACGACCTTTTCAGTAGTTTTGAGCATTGGGATTCCTTTTCTACAAATGACATTTTCCGTAGCTTTAAAATGATACTTTTGACTTGCGGGAATGGGTGCCACGATTTCGAGAAAATTGGATGAGTATCGGAGAAGAAAAATCTTAAATTTGAAGTTCTTAGGTTGAAATAATGAAAGGGTTGACCAAAGTCAACTTCCATAGTTAACGAACTCGGATTTGAGTTCTAAAAGTTACATTAGGTGTGAAACGTGATTCATGACTTAGTTAGATGGTTTGGACGAATCTCGGGGGGCTGGGGAGTGATTCAGACGCTTGAGTTGCATTCTTGTTGAAATAGAAATTAAGAGTTGACCTCGGTCAAATATGTGACTAAACGATCTCGGATCGAGGTTTTGATTTGTATGATAATTTGGATTGAGGTTCTGAGCATTCGAGCATGTTTGTATAATTTTAGACTTGTCCGCATGTTTTGGCTAGATTTCGATGAGTTTCGGATGAGTTTGGGTTGTGTCACACTAATAATTAATGTTTTAACGTTGTTTTCTTGAGTATAAATAGTACCACATTAAGAAAATGAGCTTTAAATTGTGTTTTTCTTGAACTGTTCGATTCGTACCGTGATTGTGAAACCATAACAACAAGAATCGTCGAATATGGGTAAGAATGATGCAGGTAAATGGACCGAGTCCATTTGGACTCCAAGCACAGTTTCATGCACAAAAAATAGTAAAGAAAGAATTAGCACATGATAAGTAGCAAGTGTAATACTTGAATCAAATTGAGAAAATCCACATAAGTGTTCAATGCCTCAAATATACAATGATATACAAGGACAAACCGTTGTATACATTTAAGCAGAACTTGCAAGCAACATTTTAAACATTTATAAGGTTCTGTGTCGAGCAAAAGCACAACTAGGACTGTTTGAACACTGATTTCTAAGAGAGGGAGGCTGGAAGTATATACAATACACTACTGACATATACCAAACAAAAGAGACATACATATTTTCAAGGAAGCAAACCCTTTCAAGTAAAAGTTGAGTATCATAGCCTAAAATCTAATCCCATATCTCATTTTTAACAACTTTGTATACTTAATGGAAGCACAATCAGATATACCAAAACAATAATCCAAACTTAGCATGCAATTCTGGACTTCAACTCATGTCATGAAAAGACTAGACTGCCAAGAATATAACAGTATATCAAATAAAGGGTTAGACCTCACATGTGCTTTTTTGGAACCTCAAGTAGAGAGAAAGAGATGAAGAGCCTAGGGATGGCAGGTGAGTATAATTTTGCGGATTCCGCACTGCACCCGCTTTAGTTGGGGCGGGTATGGATATAACTTTGGCGGGTAGTAGGCGGGTATGAGTATTGAAAATGTACCCGCCACAGGTAGGCGGGTAGGTGGTGGATTTGCAGTTATACCCGCCTCATATCAGCCTCCCCCGCCCTGCATCCAACCGCCCGCCTACCCGCCCCATAAGTCCAATAATATTATTTCCCCCAAAACCCAACCCATAGACCAACCCTTATTTCCCCCAAAACCCAAACCCATCGACTAACCATTATTTCCCCCAAAACCCAAACCAATCCCTAACATAAAACCAACGTATTCTCTCTCAACCCTTTCCCCAAAGAGAAAGCACAGAGCAGCAGCTCGCCCTTTCCTCTTCTACACAAGCTTACAAGCTTTGTCAACCATAGTCCGGTGGATCTAGAAGACCTCCGCCTTAGTTCGCTGCACCAAAAAAAGGTCAAGTCTATTGAAAAAAATTAAACCTTTTCCCTTATGTTTTGTTCACTGTCGAAGCATGATAAACTAGTCAGATACCCTTAATGATATATTTTGGTATTTTCATGTGTTTGTGTTGTCAATTTTGGAAATAGGGTTCTGAATTTTCTTGATATTTTGAGATTGTGAGCTTATGAAACCTGCAAATTACTAGCCAGGAACTAGATTGTGGGTTTGTTTTGTTCTTGAATTTCTGAGTTATTCTCTGTTTTGAGATTTGTTTTCTTGTTATTCTCTGCAAATTTCTGAGTTACTCTCTGCAAATTGCTGAAAATGTGTTAGTGAAAGTAGTTTTTATTGTGTTAATGTCATTGATATGGTTGGCGGGTACAGGCGGATATTGGCGGGTGCCGGATATCCACTTGGGTGGTGGAGCGGGTGTGAATTTAAGAATATACCCTAGGCGGGTATGGTTGTTGAAATTGTACTCGCTACGGGTGGCAAGTAGGTGGCGGGTATAAAATTTTCTGGCGGGTACGGGTGCGGGGGAGGGACTACCCGCACCCGCCCCGCCCAATTGCCATCCCTAGAAGAGCCCGTTTGGATTAACTTATGACTTTTGACTTATAAGTCAAAAGTCATAAGTTAGGAATTCTAGTCTATGGCTTTTGGTTTATTTTTGTCATTTTAACTTAAAAACAAGTGTTTATAATCACTTTTTTATTTTACCCAAACACTACAAAAATGCTTAAAATCTATTTTAACTTAGAAACACTTAAAGTAAGTCAATCCAAATAGGCTCGAAATCAACAGAAAGGAAGGTAGAGGTAACACATATGGTAAGTGTTTTCTCGGAGATTAGACATTATTGAAATGGGGATTTAACTTTGGGAACTTCAGCTTAACAATACCATAGTACACATCTCCATTTGCTTGTTTATAAAACTAATTTAGAAAAAGAATTGCTACAAAAAAAATCAAAATAAGAGAGGTAAGTGTAATACCATAAAATACAAGGAATGTTAGTATTATGAAGCTAAATATGAGGGAAGATCTCTAAGTTATTCCTAATTATGAAAAATGAATATCTTCATAAGCTACTAAGCATGCCTAGCTCCATATTTTATAGGAAGTTTGTGATTTTAGTCATGAAATATCAGCAAATACTGATTTTGGTTTTGGTAGTATCCAGTGAAGAATATTTAATCTTTTAATTAATAGAAATGTCCACTTTTGATCCTTACGCTTATGCATATTTACTTTAACAAATTATAGTTCGCAAACCATTTAACTACTTATATATTATGGTTATGTAATTTTAAAAATAATATGAATTAATCATATTTCCCATGTAAATGAATAAAAACATACATTCAAGACCGGCTCATGGGGAAGCAACTAAAGCTGTTGCTTTCTTCCCCAAATTAAGAGCCCCAAAAATTTATAGTAACTATTTAGTATTATATATGTATATTATAGAATTACTATTATTATTATTACTATTATTATTATTAGAAAGATATTAAATTTAGGTTTATTTTTGGGAATATGATAGATACTATTTAAAGAAATACTATTCATAATAAACAAGTGATATGTATAGAGAATAATTCGATGAAGTACTATATTAATATTTAAAAATAAAATCTTTCATAATATTTTTAAAATTAAAGTTAATTAATTATTTCTTATATAACGAGTGGATCAAATCATTTTTTCAATTCAAGAAAGACTTGAACTATTTCAAATGTATGAAATTATTTTAACATCTACTTAGTGGTACAAAAAATTAGAAATTGTTAGATGAAGAAAACTTAAAAAGTATCATCTAAATTGTGATGTTTCTTGTTAAATATCACCCAAAGCTTGGTAAATAAAGTTACTAGATACTTTCTATGGTGAGAACTAGCATGTGGTCGAATATGGTCAAGATTCGTACAACATGATTCGTACACCATCATTATGAAACAAAAAGAAAAGAAATCAATAAAAATATTTAGAAATTTATTAATTAAATTTAAAGTCTTTGCTTAAGGTCGGCTTTAGGCCACCAATTCCGTTGAGCCGCCCCAACATACCTTCTAACTGATTCAATGTTAAATTTTCAGTCACGCCCATTTCGGAGAAACACTTAAGAAAAGCACTTAAGAAAAGGGCATGGACCTAAGGAAATATAACTCGAGAAGCAAATAAACTTGACTTTGGGCTAAGCCTGCCAAGTGGGCTAGGCCGGCGAACCCGACCAGATAAACCCCGCCCAGCAGTGACCCGTCTAAGGGGGTAGGGGTTGGGCTAGGTGGGTTTTATTAGGGGGCATGGCCGAACAAGTTGGACAGTCCGATAGCCCGGCCCACCAGTGGCCCTGCCAGCCCACTTTGAAGATTGTTCATATTTTGGAAAATATTACCACTTGTAGACGCAGGGGTTCAAACCCTATACCAGTCGCATGTAAAGTATGTTATCAACCATTGAGCTACATCCTCATTTGTTACCTAAAACAATTAGCAATCATATATGACCATTATAAATGAATTTGTTTTTTTTTTTAAAAATCCAGCCATTGGGAGTGGGGCCACCAACGGTCCAATTAATCTCCAAACGGCTATATAACCATTTTTTACCCCTCCCCCACCCCTAAAACAGCCCTACCCTCCCAAGCTTATTTTTAACCCAAAACTTTAATATATTACATTTTGATCCTATCTTTAAACTATAAATACCCCTTCATCCTTCTTCATTCTTAAAGTTAAATATTTAATTTAGAAATTATTTACCTTTATGCAATGATTTATTGCCACACAAAATATATGTGACTAATTTAACACCACAAGTTTAAAGTTTTCTCTTCTTTCTTAAACTTTGTGTCCAGTCAAATAGACATATCAACAACTATGTAAATAATTTAAAATAAAACTTAAAACTTAAATTGATAACATTGCAAATTCAAAACACACAAACTTGAGTGGTGAAATATTGCAAATCAAAAGTTCAAAACATACAAATCAAATGACTAACATCGATTGAAAAATTTAAAGAAGAGATAAACTTCAAAGTTCAACTTCATGCCTTTTCACCAAGTGCCTAGGGGTGGGCATAGTTCAAGCCAATCCTAAATCCAAATCGAAATCTGTTTTTTTTTTTTTTGGATATTTTGTTTGGATTTTCAGATTATGGATTGGACTTTGGATTTTATTTTTTATTTTTTTGGATTGCGGATTGGATATCGGTTTTAGTACTTCAAATTTTTGAATATCCGAAAATTCAAAACTTTTTACCATATATTTAGCCCTACCCATATTATATGTTCCCAATTAATCCAAAGGTCCAATAGATTAGTACCCAACGACTTTGCCCATTATAATATTAGGTCCAATATTTTTTTTTTACTAAATTAAATATAATATAGCTTGCAAAGCTGAAGTTCACTTCATTGCTTTAAGAATAAGGCAACTTACAATGAAACAGAAGAAATAATGTATAATTGAACTATGTGAGTTTATACCTTTTGGTTTAGTGGTAACAACTCTTGCTAAATTCACATATTTGGTTTTACATTATGCTAAGACATGTAACATGGTAACCGGGGTACATGAATTTCATTCCTAATAAGCATGTCTTAAAGGCTCAAAAGTCAAACCCGAAAATTTAAAATATCCAAACCGATTAATTCGAAACTGAACTTAAAAAGTCCAATTCAATCTGAGCTTATTTGGATTGGGTTTGGATTGTAATTTCTTCAATCCGAAAATCCAAACTAAAATTTTCAAATCCAATCCGACGGCCTGAATGCTCACCCCTACAGGGGCCTACACAACACACTGGTACCCTCCCAATACCCAACGCTCCAGACTTATGGAGATATATGTCACCACAATGTTGACATCTAACACGTTTCCTCGTCTACTCGTTCAAAATGCATCTACATCGCACTTGAAGTTATTCTTTGAACTCGAGGAGAAGGTGGAGGTGAAAGATTATCCATGGAAGTTGAAAGTAGAAATGTACACTAGTTGAACATAAAATTTAGATAAAGAGAGAATTGTAGAAGAATTGTGTGAAAAAAAATGGAGGGGTATTATAGTTTGGAAATAGAGCCAAAGTGTAATTTATTCATAAATTTAGGGGTTCAAATAAAATTGGCAACAACTAGTTTTTTAAATCTACAAGGACTAGTTTTTTATTGGGCAACCACTATTTTTTTTTAATTTAGCAATTTTATCATTAGATGTAAATGTGAATTTTATTATTAGTAGTAAATGTAAATCTCTATTTTAGTATTAGAATTTTTTTTTAAAAAAAAATTATAATCCGTCCTGGCTCACTAACTAAACCCGGCCTGGTCCACTAACTAAAACCCGGCCTGGTCCACTAACTAAAACCCGACCCAACCCGGTAAGCCCACAATGTACCCCTAACCTAGTAGGGGCTGGACCAAACACCATTTTCTCTCCCCAAATCCGGCCCCGGCCCTACCCCTTAACAACGGCCCGACTCGACCCGCTATGGCCCACGTTAAAATGACCCAGTCCTCAGAGTTAAGCTAGCCACTCTCAATTAATGGAGTGGGCAACTTGCTTCCATTGATGGAGGTCTTGTCTTATGATAGGATAAATGACAAGCGAATACTAATCTCTTGGGGCAGCCCCCATAAACACCTACCGACCCGGTATGGCCCACTTAACATGCTTACTTTGGGCTAGCTAGTGTACTTGATTGTACACTACACTTTTCTCTTTTCTTTGATAGCCAAGACCTTAAGATGTAGTAGTAATATTAAACAAAGAAAGTTGCAACTGAAGAAAAGAAAGTGGAGGAAAATAACTTTACTAATTAAGCACTTAAGGAAATCTAGTTTATGATTTACTAACAGTAACGGGATTGTCTTATGGATTCCCAATTAGTCCAGAATCAAATGTCTTCTCAGACAACATACAGAAATTAGGAGATTTAATGTTTATGATAGGACAACCATTGAGCATATATATATATAATGTTATCAGAATCATGAGCTTTCAAGGCAACCAGCCAGCCATGTAGTTATTAACACTGGGCCCTGCTCCTCCTACTGTTATTGGATCATTCTGATACCTGCCAAATTTTTTTAAAAGAACTATAAGTTTGGAGAACCTGGTGAAACTAGATAAAATCATGAGATACTGCGAAATATAACATAACAATGAAGTAGCACTCCAGTCTACATGGACTCACATGAATAATATCTTCTATATGAGTGTGTGAAATATTAATATTTACAAGCACTATGTTTGAAGAATATACATGAAGTATTTACAAGCATATCACACACCATGCAAGTACGTTAAACAAATGATAGATTCATATAAGATAGAATGCTACATAGCAAACATAAGTACCCTATGCGAGGTCTATTGAAAATAGTAAACTAAAATATTTAAATGTCTAGGTTCATATGTGTGTTATCCATATGATTATTAGAAAATCTAGATGTATGGATTTGATGATTTAAATGTGGGCAAATTCATAGTATGTGTGTGAGTCTATTTAGTAATTTTATGTATAGAATTATCCTTTAGCATCAATATAAACCTTCTTATAATGTTATTATGTAAGAATAGAATTTTTAAGAATGATATGATACAAAGTGAGCTTAATGTTTATTTTCCTCTTTCATTCTCTTAGTGCCCTATGATATTATCAAGGGTCCGTTTTAATATTCCCAACAAGGTCAACGTTTCATTCAATGCAGTAGTAAGTAGTGACTAGAGCTATTTTTTTTCTACCTCATTGGATGATGTATACTTCCCAGAACAATCTTTATATCCAATATGAATTGGTAATACTTGCGGCAGCTTCTCAACTAAATCTTTTGCAATTTCATATTTCAAACTCTTATAATTTACGGAGTAACATACTACTTTATCTCACTCAGCATAATATTGAATATGTTTGTCTTAACAGAAATCTCCTCTCATTTTCCCCTTATTAATAAAACTAGTAATAAAGATGCTTATGAAATTATCTGTAATCTTTCCCAGTGAAACTTGAGGAAAGGTCTATGAAATTATATCTATCCTTTATGGTAGTCATTCTGCCCGTGTTTTAACAAGCAAATCGGAATAGAAATATATCTTCCAAAAAACTGAGAACGTACCCAATTTGCAAAGTGGGTTCACATTCCAAAGGATGAAAGAAGCCATTGCCCTGAGTTTGATGAGTTGTTTGTCTGCCGTAGCCCACATCTTGTGCATTTGGCTGCCACTGCAGATTTATTTGGCTTCCTTCCATCAACTGAAAATTGAAGCATCCCAAACTCTCATTTGACAATTAATAAAGATTTACTACATATACAATTGGTGAAGTATGAATGACTAAGACAAGAGATGTTGGACGTGAGACCTTCATTTTTCAATGTAAGCTTAGAGTCTGAAAATTGAAAAAGTAGACTCGATATAATCCATTGTCCAGGAGGACTAGTAAAAGGTCACACCTCATCGATCTCAATCGCATTAAAAGAGGAACTAAACAGACCAATGTTTTTACATACTTCCTTATGGAGGCAGTGGAGCTCCCTAGATCTTTCTCCGACAGACATTCTTTTATATATACAAATGTAATTATGAATGAATTTGAGCAAACCCAAGGAAAAAGTCATGGATTACTAGCTCAAAAGAGGTTTATGCACCTCCATGATATGCTCATATTATTGGGTCTCGAAGACTGAAAAACATAAACCCTCTCCAACACATACAACACTCACTCACATGAAACCTATTTTGCTTTTATGCTATAGTAACAAGTGAGCACTACACAATGCGCTACCAAGAAAGTGGAAAACAAGGAAAAATGCACTTACCCTTTGTTTCAAGCTTCTGTTGGCTTCGTTCAATGCATGTTCCTGCCATATGAAATGTTACCATATGTCGATCAATATAAGTAGGAAAACTCAAAGATTATTTTTATTAGCCAGAAATCATCAAGATAAACTTATGTACCTTTCTCTGAAGATCTGTAAGTTGATCCAACATTAACTGAGTCTACAAAATTAGAAACTAGTGGTCAGTGCAATCGAACTATGGAGTTATCACCTTTTCCTGACAATATAAAAAAAGTTGTTTCACAACCGTTCTAATCAAGACTTTTTTATTTTGGCTAAATACCTAGATAGCTCTTAAATTTAGCACTATTTATAAGATAACCACTCAAATTTAATCAATGACCAAATAGACAATTAAACTTGATAAAAACGTCTTTTAACATCCACACACTTAAGGCCAAGTGTGTGAAATATCTGATGTATTAAATGGGCCAATGAACGACAAGTGTAATTTAAAAAGTTGACAAATATAACTAAAATTAGAATAAATACTATTAAAGAAAATACAGAGACCTCCTTCCCCTACTCCTTTCTCTCTTACTGTAGTTTTTAGTTGTGCTCTTCATTAAATCCTTTCTTGAATTTGAATATTTGCATTAAAAAACGTCATTTTCTGGCAAATAAATTTCTTCAATGCAACCCCAATTGCAAAGACATCAAATAAAAAATCTATCTTCACCTTCGCGTGAACACTGATACGTACAAAAGAACAATCATTTTTATGTTGGATCATGTCTCTTTGTTGGAATAGATGAAGGAATGTGAAGAAGAAAGACTGGAAATTTTTACTAGTTTATGTCGAAGTGACCATTTTGTCCGGTCATATACTCGCCGGAGATGTGAAGGACAGGAAATTTTGAGAGTTTTTTCAAATAAAAAATAAGAGGTACAATAAGGCAATCACGGCTCGAAATTGACTTCAAAGCATGCAATTTGCTACGTAAGACACTTATATTTAAAAGTGTAATATTATATTAATCTCTCTTGGGGAGCCTTTCTCATTAATACAAATATATATATAATGTATAATGTGGAATCCTAATACAATAAAAATCATAGGTTTACCATAATTATACATCACTAAATATTTACACAATAGATGTGATATATTCTAATTATGGTGGCAGGATTGTACAAGGATTCGTACGCATTAATACACCCCTTCAGTCAGAGCGGGAGGAGGCCGGACGCTGAGACGAGATCTGAAGTAATGAATAGCAGTCTCGGAAGGCCCTTCGTGAATATATCCGTGTACCGATACGAAGAGGGCACATGCAACACCTTAACATGACCCAAAGCAACTTTCTCACGAACAAAGTGGATTTCCATCTCAATATGCTTGGTTCGCTGATGCTAAACCGGATTGTGAGATAAGTATATAGCGGATAAGTTATCATAGTACACCAGAGATGTTTTACGTAGTGGACACTGAAGCTCCAAAAGAAGGTTTCTGAGCCAAAGATCTCAGCAACAACATTAGCAACTCCTCTATACTCTGCTTCTGCACTCGAAAGGGATAATGTGGCTTGCCGCTTGACAGACCACGAGATGAGATTATCCCCCAAAAACACACAGTAGCCGGAGCGTTGTGTGTCCGGACAGCCTGCCCAATCAACATCCGTATATGATAATAATATGTTTGGTGCGGAGGGGTATAAGTGTAATCCATAGTCAAGTGTGCCCTTAACATATCGAATGATACGTTTAGAGTAGTAAAATGTGGCTCCCTGGGGGCATGCATAAATAAGCAGCATACCTACTGAATGACATAAGCAATATATGGCCTGGTGAAAGTGAGATACCGAAGTGCACCTGCTAGTCTCCTATAGAGAGTAGGATATGTCACTAGGTTACCATCCACTGCACTGAGTTTAGATTTAGAGTCAACCGGAGTGGATATGATTTTGCAATTTTCCATCTTAACCCTATACATGATCTCCTCTGCATACTTACGCTGGCAAAGAAACATAGTGTCTGCAGATCTAGTCACTGAGATCCCCAAAAAACAACTCAACTTCTCCAAGTCAGTCATAGCAAATTTGGTTTTGAGCAGTGCAATTATCTCATTTTTCAACACATTGGTAGAAGAAGTAAGAACAATGTCATCCACATATAATAACAAATAGGCAACGTTACTGGCTCTACGGAAAATAAACAGCGAATTATCACATTTGCTGCATGTAAACCCAATGTGAATAATGTACTTTGCAAAGCGATCGTACCACGCTCTAGGGGCCTATTTCAAATCATAAAGTGACTTACGGAGATGGCATACATACTGAGGGGCTTCTTGATGGACAAACCAGGGCGGCTGGTGCATGTAAATATTTTCTTTTAAATCCCCATGGAGGAATGCATTTTTCACATCAAGCTGATGAATCGACCAATGCTTACCCATAGCAATGCTCAGGATTGTACGAATGGTAGCAAGTTTAATAACCAGACTGAATGTCTCACCACAATCAATGCCCTCCTACTGATTAGTACCATTTGTCACAAGCCTAGCCTTATATCTTTCTAAGTCACCACTATCTATGTACTTGTGCCGAAAAAGCCACATGCAATAGATCACATTCACCCCTTCTGGTCGAGGAACCAAATCCCAAGTACGCTGTTTTGTTAAAGCATTAAACTCCTCACACATGGTCGTATTCCAATTTAGGTCCAGTTTGGCTAATTTTAGGCTTTTTGGAATAGGGGAAATGATTTGGGTGGACAAGTTAAATTGGACTTTGGGTTTGAAAATCCCGTGTTGGGCATGGATTTCCATACGGTGTGAGGGTGCTGGCTGGGTAAGGGTGTCGGGTGTTGGGTCGAGTGCACTGTTGTTGTTCGAATTCGTAGTTGGTTCAGGTCTATGGTTTGGAATATAGTGTCGAGTGAGAGAGGTTGTCGGGTTAATAGGTACAATGAGGATTGGTGGTATGGTTGTCGATCTGGGTGGGTCAAGGTCGGGAGAAATTTCTGGGTTGGGTTTGGTCGCCGATCTTGGTATATCGAGACTGGCTGGGGACGATAAAATAGGGTATGGTGTCAGAGGTGGAAGGGGTTCGGTAATGGGGTTAGGTGGTTGGAGTGACTGCGGCTTAGTGGTGATATTGCGGAGATGACATAGGTACGAGAATGGTGACCGGTGTAGTTTCTGAGATGGGGGGTCGACTGCCGGTAGTGGTGGCAGTCAGTTGTGACAGAGATAGGGCAGATGACTGAGAGTGATCAACAGTAGCGCCAGTGGTGGCAGTGGTGGTATGCAGAGACGGAGATGCTTGGTCAGTGGCAGCAGTACGACTGAGTTCTGTGAGTATGACGGGGGAGATGCCGGACTCTTCTAGTAATGTATAGTCCGTGTTTTGGAATTTTTAGATGTTTGCAAATGGGAATATTATCTCGTTGAACGTAGCGTGACGAGAGACGTGAATTTTACGAGTGGATAAGTCATAGCACATATAGCCCCTATGATTAGAAGGAATACCTACGAAGACACACGGGGTGGTACGAGGTGCTAATTTATGAGGAGCAGTGGAGGCAAGATTCAGGTAGCATAGGCAACCGAAAATTCTAAGGTGGTCATATGATGAGATCCGATGGTAGAGAATTTTGGTGGAGGTTTTGTTGTAAAGAGTACTGGTAGGTAAAATATTAAGGATATATTCTACCATTTTGACTGCATAGACCCAGAATGATGGGGGAGAGGCATGGAAAAGAGAGGTACGAATCATGTTATTGATAGTACGAAGGATTCGTTCGGCTTTTCCGTTTTGGGGTGAGGTGTGGGGACATGAGAAACGGAAGACCATGCCATTATTGGTGCAAAAATTATGAAACGCGGAATTATTAAACTTACGACTGTTATCACATTGAAATGATTTGATGGATTTTTCAAATTGTGTTTTGATAAAGTTATGAAACTCAAGAAACTTGGTATAGACTTCAGACTTGAACTTTAGAGGGTAAATCCATATAAAGTGAGAAAGTCATCTAACAACACAAGATAACATTTATGACCCAGTGAACTAATAATATGAGATGTCCATAAACCTGTATGAACAATATCAAACGGAGAAAATATAGCACTTAAATAAGACTGAAAAGGAAGGCGAACGTGTTTGCCTAGAGGGCAAGACAAACATTGTTGGGTAGGTTTTCCACTAGAACAATGAATTAAATTATTGTTCCGAAGAAAATTAAAAATAGGGGCTCCGGGATGTCCAAGTCTATTGTGCCAAGTAGATGGATAGATTGTTGCTAAGGCTATGAGAGGAGTGACTTGGGAAGTTAGAGATGTGGGAGGGGTGACACTAGCAACAGACGTGGATAGGATAGGATAGAGGTCCCCTTCACTATTGCATCGTGTAAGGAGTTTTCCGGTAAGTAGGTCAGTTACAGAAAACCCAAATGGGTCAAAATTAATTGAGACAGAATTATCTATAGCAAATTTTCTAACGAAAATTAGGTTCTTGATAATGTGTGGGGCATAGAGAACGTTATTTAGGGAGAAGTGGGGATGCGGTGGTGGAGCTAGAATATGGCCAAAACCTTGTATTGGAATGCGGTGACTGTTTCCAACCAGAATAGATTGTGGAGTATTTAGATTACGCAGTTGAGGAAGATTACCAGAATTGTTGGTGAGGTGAGACGTGACGCCCGTATCCATATACCACGCATTATCGGACTTCCGAGGAATCAACATGCCGAAAGCCTGGCCCAAACTACATTGGGGAAGGCCTGGAGCGGACTGTTGGGCTCCATAATAGTGGGCCTGAAGGCTGTGGCCTGTTGTTGGTGCGCCCAGACTGTTGGGCCGCTGATGAGCTACGGGCATTAGGGCCTGATGGCTGAGGCCCAACGGTGTTGTACCCAGGCTGCTGGGCCGATGAAGCAGCCAATTTGACATGTGGGCTGCAGGCTCTGAGGAGCTACTGGAGGCCTAGGCCCCCTCCTGTATGTGCCCATTGCTGCTAGAAAATCCACAAAGGGTGGTGTTCGCCATAAGTTCTGCCGGGAAAAAATATTTTGGGGTTAGGAGAGGAGGGGGGGGGGTTTGGTGTGGACGACGTGGATGGGAGGCAGAATTGGCCGTATACGAGGTATATATCGGCCTCGAGGAGTTGTTTAATAGTAGTATACGACCTTTTGGAGATTTATTAGAGGGAAGAGGACCGTATATTGGTGATATATTAGATATATACTAGGCCGTGGAGGTCTAGGTTGATGTATACGAGGTGTATATTAGCGTATATCAGCGGTATACCGATGGTAGATGGCCGGTTTGGTACCGGAAAAAAAAGAATGGGAAGGGCGGCCGATTTAGGGGTTTAGGGTAGGAATATAATTTTTGCTCTTGATACTATGTAAGATTGTATTAATCTCCCTTGATGAGGTTTTCTCATTAATACAAATATATATAGTGTACAATGTGGAACCCTAAATACAATAAGAATCACAGGTTTACCATAATTATATATCATTAAATATTTACACTATATTGGATATATTCTAACTATGGTATCGGAATTGTACAAGGATTCGTACACGTTAATAAAAATATATTCAAGTATCTATTTGGTCATTGACTAAATTTGTTGCAATCTTACAAAACATGTCAAGTTTAAGGAACTATCCTATCTAGGTATTTAGGCTTCTTCCCTTACTATATATGAAATTTACCCGAGTTGATCTGATCTGTTTCAGTGACATATCAAGCTGCCTCTCAAGTGATTCAAGGTCTTTGCTGTTCAGAGGACCAAGATCTTCACCAAGAAGATTCCTATTGAGAAAACATCAAAATGAGTACTTTTAGCTAGAACACATTTCATAAATGAACAAATTAAAATAAGCTTTCTTCTTATTACGATTGTCATATACCTCTGTGAACGCTGTAATGCTTCGTAACGTGCTTTAAGCTTCAAGTACTCTTGCTGGCTACTTATTTCCTGTAACCATAAACAATAATAAATGGTCTATAGACTGAAATACTCTTAATATAAGAAACATAAACATTTAGAGACTGTTCGGTATGGTGTATTAGGTAGAATAACGCTAGTAAAAAGTTTTAGTACAATATTTTGTTGCAAATTTAAGTCGAGTAGAATTAATATCAGTATTACTCATACACCGTGTTCAGTACTATTCTTATACATAGTAAATCATGGCGTTAACAACATCGATACTATTCTTACACTTATACACGCTATCAAGTACTATTTAGAAATTCTTCAATGCATGTTATTTTTAATATAATAAATCAAACAGTCGATAGAAAATAGTGCCAGGATAAATCCCAGTATAACTTGTCTTCGAACCAAACGATTAAATGCTTAATTTACATGTGTTTTATGGCTTATGAACTGCAAGTCAACTTTAAAAGTGCTAATATTGGTGTCAATTGTTTATCATCAGTGAAGTTTTATTTACCTTGTTTTTTTGTCAATTTCCCTTATGTTTGGCGATTCGCAATTCCAAACATTGTTTAAGAATTCAAACAATGTCTCTAGAAAACACTCTCTAGCGACTAGCTAGCACCTTCAAAGCTCACGTCACTAGGAAGTTATTCTTGTTGTTATACTTTGATGATTTCTTTTGAAACGTTCTATTTTCTTGTTCATTAGAAACACTCCTCTTTTTATCTCAAGTTCGACATAAAGAAGGATCAACGCCCAGCAATTGGGCAACAGTGGCATATAAATTTGGTTCCAAAATGACATACTTCCAACGATTGCAAATACTAAAATAAGATTATTACTAAAAGAAAATTATTGCTATATTTGTAGTGGAGCACCTCAAAAATGGATATGATCATCAAATTCTTCTGGGAGGAAAAAAAACTTAAATTATCATCTGACTTCATGTAATGCTTCATTTACTATTTGAAAACCTTTATCAAACACAGATCAAAATTTCAAATGCTAAGATAGCCTTTCGCAGTAAAAAGGTTAATTTTTGTCCATCCACAGCTACTCCCTTAAAAATTATAGCTTTAGTGTGTGTTTGGTATAAAGGAAAATATTCTTCATGAAAAATGTTTTTCTAGAAAATATTTTTTGAAAAATAAATTGATTTCTTACTTATTTTTCTAATGTTTTATAAGTAAGCAAAAACATGTGTGGGTGGGATGAGGTCCAGGTTCAAGGGTGGGATGGTTAAGGAGTGGATGGAGAGACGATAATGAACTTGGAATGCCGCCTGTGAAACCTGTTTTCCGTACTTCTATTAAGTTTTCATTTTTAAGGAACTTGTTCCAACCAAACATTAACACATTGAAAAATATTTTCCTCCATACCAAAGTCCAAACACACACTTAGCCTTTACACATCTAAATGACTTCAGAAAGAAAAAAATATATAATTTGTTTTCATGGAGTCAAGTGATCCAATGTTTTGCCTTACTTTTCTATGATTTTCTATTTATTGGCAGGAATCAAGTAAATGTCCATATACTAACATATTAAAGAATGCACATCGTTTTATTTAACATTTAAATAAAAAATATACTTTTAGCCGGAAATGACTCAAAATAGAAAAAAAGCTCCTCATATATAAGTTCAAAGATTTCTGAAGTCGACGTAACATGGAAGAAGCAAGGTAATTCGCATTTTGGCACGCTTCTTCTAGAAAACACACAATAGATGGCGATATCCTTAAGCAGCTAGCACTCTTTACATTTCTTGTGAACACTCCATGTTATAATCTTTCTTTTATCACGTTAAAAAAATTAGTGACCTAAAGTCAAATTTTAATTAGAGACCTTATATATATACATACATACAAAGGTAATAATAATTTAGATATGCCCTTTTTATTCTTATATACTACTTGTTTCAGTATTGTATTCTTAAAAGACATAAAATCTTTAATTTCACATACTAATATTATTAAAAATAAGAATTAATTCTAGTTAATAAATTGTTAGTCATTTATTGGCAATACATTAACTTGGATGTTGTAAAACTTTATTAATTAATCTAAATATTTGAGCTGTTTAATTCAAGGTTCTAATATATTTCTGGTAATATAATTTGTTTTTGATATAAATTTTATAACCTTTTTTATAATCTTCAATGAAAGTAATATGATAAAATTCAGTATTAAATTTTTTGGGACCTCAAAATTTCGGGGGCCTAAAACAAACTTTTACTAGTTTCACTTGAGCTACCCCTAATTTTATTTCAAAGTAACGAAGTGGGGATAATTGTTTCAGCAATCAAGCGGAAGGAAGTCAAGAATTTGTGTTAGCATTTGCAACTATGTATTATAATTTTGTTATGAAGTGCATGTTACATTTATAAAAGAGCGTAATATTTTCCCTTAGATAATATTGCTACTAAATGTAGAATAGTGTAAATCTCTTTTATCGAGTTCTCTTATTAATGTAATATATATACAACAACAACATACCCAGTGAAATCCCACAACGTGGGGTCTGGGGAGAGTAGAGTGTACACAGACTTTACCTCTACCTTGGTAGGTAGAGCGGCTGTTTCCGAAAGACCTTCGGCTCAAGACAAAGCACAAGCAAAGTAAGACAAACAAAGCGACTAAGTCATGATAGCGAATTCTGAAAAAGAAGCAATAACTAATGCAGGTAAATAAGACAAACTAAATACACATAGCAGCATACATCAAATAACAGGGGACTATAAAGCAATACAGTGTCTACTAGTATGATAGGCTAAGCGGGCCTACAATAATAACACTACAACTACCAGTTTGTAAGCATAGGTAGGACTACACTAGACTACCTACTACCCTTCTACCCTAATTTGTGTTCTCCATAACCCCATATCTAAGGTCATGCCCTCAGTAAGTTGCACCTGCGCCATATCTCGTCTAATCATCTCTCTGCAATACTTCTTCGTCCTACCTCTACCCCTCATGTACCCGTCCATAGCCAACCTCTCACACTTCCGCACTGGGGCATTTGTGTCTCTCCTCTACACGTGTCCGAACCATCTCAACCTCGCTTCACACATCTTATTCTCAACTAATGCCACTCCCACTCTGTCTCGGATATAATCATTGCTAATTCTATCTCTCTTTGTATGCCCGCACATCCATCTTAGAATCATCATCTCCACAACTTTCATCTTTTGGGTGTGCGAAGTCTTGACCGGCCAACACTCTGCCACATACAACATAGTCGGTCTAACCACCACCTGATAGAACTTGCCTTTAAGTTTTGGTGGCACTTTTTTATCGCACAAGACTCCAGAAGCGAGCTCTCATTTCATCCATCCTGCCCCAATATGATGTGTGACATCGTCATCAATCTCTCCATTCCCTAATATATATAGAGTATACAATTGTAATCCTAATAGAATTAGGATCTCTATTTTACATTAATTACACAATATATTATGAATATATATAGAATGTATTCACTATCACAACCCCCTTAGTCGGAGCGGAAGGAGACTGGATGCAGAGACCGAATTTGAAGTCAAGAGAACAGTTGCCGAGGAAGCCCCTTTGTGAAGATATATCTGCGTACTGATATGAAGAAGGAACATGCAACACCCTCACGTGATCCATTGCAACCTTATCACGAACAAAGTGAATATCCATCTCAATATGCTTGGTTCGCTGATGATGAACCGGGTTATGAGACAAATAGACAGCAGATATATTTTCACAGTAGACAAAAGATGCCTTACGTATGGGACAATGAAGCTCAAGAAAGAGATTTCAGAGCCAACATAGCTCGACAACAACGTTCGCAACGCCTCGATATTCTGTTTCTACACTCGAACGGGAAAGTGTGGCTTACCGCTTGGCAGACCATGATATAATATTATCCCCCAAAAATATACAATAGCTGGACGTAAAGCGACGGGTATCCGGATAGCCTGCCTATTCTGCGTCTATGTAAGAGAGCAATCTAGTCAGTGCAGAGGGATATAAATGAAGTCCATAGTGAAGAGTGCCCTTAACGTACCGAATGATACGCTTAAGAGTTGTAAAGTGAGGCTCCCTAGGAGCGTGCATGAACAAGCACACATGTTGAACCACATATACAATATCTGGTCGAACGAAGGTGGGTTACCGAAGAGCACCTATGAGACTCCTATAAAGAGAGGGATCATTGACCGTATCCTTGTCATCTGCACTGAGTTTGGACTTGGAGTCGATGGGAGTGGGCATGATCTTGCAATTTGCCATTTTAGCCCTATAGACTATCTCCTCTTCATACTTACACTGATATAGAAAATTCAGACATTCGTAGAGCAATGATCCCGTGCTTTAGGCCATCTGAAGAAGCTGTCAGTACAATATCATCCACATATAACAGTAGGTAAGCTGTTTCAGTACCTCGATGAAAAATAAACAATGAATGATCATTTTTGTTACACACGAAGCCGATCCGCATGATGTAAGTGACAAACCGCTCATACCAAGCCCTGGGGGCTTGTTTTAACCCATATAGTGACTTACGAAGACACAAACATATTGAGGAGCCTCTGGATATACAAAACTTGGCGGTTGATGCATATAGACGATTTCTTTCAAATCCTCATGTAAGAAATCATTTTTTACATCAAACTGGTGAATAGGCCAATTCTTCCCCAGTGATGCTAAAAAATGTGCTGATGGTAGCTGGCTTAACCACTGGACTGAAAGTCTCACCACAATCAACACCCTCATGTTGCCTTGTTCCATTTGCCACAAGTCTGGCCTTGTGACGTTCAAGGACACCATTATCTCTAAACTTATGATGAAATAGCCATATACAATGGATTACATTCACCCCCTCAGGTCGCGGAACAAGATCCCAAGTGCGCTGTGAAGTAAGCGCATTAAACTCCTCACGCATAGTCGCATTCTAATTCAGGTCAAATTTGGCTAAGGTTAGGTTTTTAGGTATGCGGGGAGATGGCTTGAGTGGACAAATTAAAGTGAACTTTTAGTTTGAAATCATGTGTTGTGCACGAGTTTCCATATGGTGGGTTGGGGGCTGGATAGGGTGTAGTGGGGCAGTAGGTGGGCACTGCAGGTTGGGCTGGATGGTTGTGGGACTGGGTCGGGAGGTAATGGGCTGGGCAGTGTCATCACTGGTCTAGGCGATGGGACTAGGCCGTGGTGTATTGGGCTGGGCAGTGTGGTGATTGGTCTGGGTGGTGGGACTGGGTCGTGGGGTATTAGGCTGGGCATTATTGTCACTAGGATGGGCAGTGTGGTAATTGGGCTGGGCAGTGGGTGACGGGTTAGGCAGTGTTGTCACTGGGCTGGGTAGTGTGGTAATTGGACTGTGTAATGGGTAATTGAACGTGGCAGTGGGTCCCGTAGATAGGGGCAGTGGGTGATGGGTTGTTATTTGGCCAATATAGTGCATTTTGAAGTAGAGGGGAGATGTCCGAGTCATCAAGGAATCCGTAATCAATGACTCAAAATTTTTAGATGGTTTCAAACGGGAAAACGTACTCAACAAACGTGAAATGATGTGAGACTATAATTTGTATATGGATAACTCATAGCACAAGTACCCCCTATGGTTCAACGGGAAATCTAGGAAGACGCATGGAGTGGAGCGAGGTGTTAATTTGTGAGGAACCGTTGAGGCAAGATTAGGGTAGCAAAGACAACCAAAAATTCGAAGATGATCATAGAAAGGGATTCAACGGAAGATAATTTCGGTGGGTGTCCTATTTTTTATCTTACGGGTAGGTAAGATGTTAAGAACGTGTTCTAACATTTTTAATGCATATACCCAAAAGGTAGGAGGAGAGACTTATGAAAAAGAAGGGTACAAATCATATTGTTAATAGTGCGGAGAATTCTTTTAGCTTTAACATTTTGAGGGGAAGTATGAGGGTAGGAGAAACAAAAAACCATGCCATTAGCCGCACAAAAATTATGAAAGAATGAGTTATTGAACTCACGATCATTATCACATTGAAACGTTTTGATGTCTTTTTCAAATTGCGTTTTAACCAATGTACAAAATTAAAGGAATTTGGAGTAAACTTGAGACTTAAGTTTAAGCGGATAGACCAACAGGAAGTGAGAGAAGTCATCTAAAAATACCAAATAATATTTTTGATCTAAGTTGCTAGTTATAGGAGATGTCCATAAATCTGCATGAATAATATCAAAGGGAGAGAAAGTAATACTTAAAGAAGACGTAAATAGAAGTCTAACATGTTTCCCTAGATGACAAGAGGAGCAACTATGAGAAATTTTTCCTTTATTACACTGGATTAGATTGCGGTTTCTAAGAGAATAAAAATCATGAGCTCCCGGATGACCAAGTCTACTATGACACGTTGATGGAGATATTGCAACTAAAGCGGTGGGTGGAGTGACATGGGCAGTGGACGTGGATAGGATAGGATAGAAGTCCCCCACACTATTGCATCTCATGAGAAGTCTCCCCGTACGTAGGTCCTTTACAGAAAAACCAAACGGGTCGAAATCAATGGATAGGAAATTATCAGTGCCAAATTTTCTAACAGAGATTAGGTTCTTGATAATGTTAGGGGCATATAGGATGTGTTTAAGGGAGTAGTGGGGTTGTAGTGGTGTAGTTAGTGTGTGGCCAAACCCTTGAATTGGAATGAAATGATCATTTTCGATCATAATAGATTGGAGTATTTAAATTGCGCAGTTGGAGAAGATTACCAGAAATTGTTAGTGAGGTGCGATGTGGCGCCTATATCTATATACCAAGCAACATCGGGCTGCTGGGCTGATGTGTAATGGGCTGATCCATATACCAAGCAGAGATTGTTGTTCCTGGGCCGCTGGAATGCTACTGGAAGGGCAGGCCCAGGTACTGGACAATGGCCAGGGCAGTGGGCCGGTCCTGTTGCAGATGCTGGGCCTATTGTGGACTGCATGTATTGTTGGCCCAAATTCCACGGCGAAGATTTGTGACTTCGGGTGTTGAGGAAGATGAAGCAGAAGAAGATATGTGGGCCGCGGGTGACGCCATGAGCGTATTCAAAATTTGGTAGTAGTATATCACCTGTATACCAGATGTATACGGGCGAGATAGGTAGAAAATAGGTCTGATTTGGCTGTATATCACTAAATACTTGTATACCGGATGTATACGGGCGAAATAGGTAAAGAAGAGGGTTGATTTAGCTGTATATGATGAGATATCACATGTATACCAGATGTATACGGCGAGATATGTAAGGAGGAGGACCGGTTTGGCTGTATCAGAGCAAGGAGCCGCGGTTTACCGGCAGTATACGGCTGTTGTGCGGCGGAAGAAGGGAGGAAATATAGTGTATGGCGGTCGAAAAATAGGGTTTAGGGTAGGGATGGATTTTTGGCTCTTAATACTATGTAGAATAGTGTAAATCTCATTCATGGAGTTCTCTTATTAATGTAATATATATATAGAGTATACAATTGTAGTCCTAATAGAATTAGAATCTCTATTTTACATTAATTACACTAAATATTAATTACAGAATATATTGTGAATATATTCACTATCACTAACAATATATATTTTTTGAATCATTTTTACATATAGAGTTGAAAATTTTCTTGAAATTAACAGCAGTTACACAGTAATTATGTCCTAATATAGCAAGAATACTCACTAATTATGGAAGAATTAGTTGGATATTAACATTTACCAGTGCTTCTCGTGTGGATATATTCGTCTCTGGTGCTCCGTAGTTGCACTTCTGGTACCTCTCTAATGTCTTTAGCATGCTGTTCATTGTGACAAACATATGATTCTTCAGCTCACAACACAAATAAATTAGAAAATCCTAAAGAAAAATATGATGTAGTATTTATTTTTCTTATGAAGATAATATGTTCATTTTCATCTTATTAACTTAGTATTTGATTCTCAACTCTAAAAGAAATTGAGAACTAAGCTATTTCCAAATTCTTAGTCAGATCCAGACACAACCTTGTACTTCTCTTAATCTCAAACTTGTCTTTTTTTTTTGTGCTCAGCCGTCACTTCTCTAGTAACGTAAAGTCAAGTTTGAGAGACATTCTGAAAGATCTAGTGATTAAACCAAACGACTTCTACTGTAACTGGATAAAAGATTGTTTCATCAACTTATCAAAGAAAAAAGAAAAAAGAAAACTTAGAGATCAACAATTAGATCATTAAGCGGATATCATCAAGTGAAATACACTTAGAAAAGAAGAAGAGAAGGAGAGAGAGATCCCAATTTCTTGAAGGGCTAAATCAAGTTTTCTCGTAGTTTTCAAGGCAATCAAAATTACAGAGAAAAAGACTGGTTGAGTAATTAAACAACAACAATAACATATCTAGTGTAATTCCATAACTGGGGTCTGGAAAGAGTAGGATAGGCTATAAGCATAGCTTACCCTGTTTGGGAGGTAGAGAAGTTGTTTCTGATAGATCATCGGTTAAGAATAATTGAGTAAATTAAAGGGTGAAAAAATGCTAGGATAAAGTATTAAGAAGATTAAAGAAGAAAAAAAACCAGAATAACCAAGCTTGAAGATGAGCTAGCATCAAAAGTAAATGATCAAAACAGAAAATAAAAACAAGTCCAGATAAAAGCTATATTGACGGATTGAACAGTGAACCCTAAATATTTTAATCGAAAATTCTCAAAGAAACAGAAGAACGAATTAGAGATGAAGAATAAAACTTAAGCTATACCAACAAACATGTTCAAAGATTAAATCTTTAGCAGAAAAAGTTTCAAGAAATTTTTCTTTAAAAGGTAAAGAAACCCCAGAAGGAAGGTATAACAAAAAGAAATAGTAATTAGCTGTTTAGCTTTATAGATAATAACAAGCAATTATAGATCAGACCATATTTGCTGCAAAAAAGAGAAAAAAACTAGTACTCCTATTTGGTTTAAGAGGTTAAAAGGAAAGAAAAAGGCAATAAAAATGATGAGACACAAAATGGAGGAGACTAACTAGGAAGAAACCACAACCCTCAACATAAATTTATCTTCTTTTCATGGTTTACTCTTGCAGATCTAACAACACCCACAAGCACAAAGTCCTATACACTCCAAAACATACACAGAAATAGAAAATTTTACTCCACACAACGAAAAAAAGAGAAATACTTTTATCACTTGTCACAAAATTTCCAATCTTACTCATTTAGATCTCAAAACAACAACAAGGAAATAGAATCTTGAAAGAGAGAGAAAACACAAAGGACTATAATATGAGTAGTTAATATATATTAATTTGTTTTCCTTGAAAAATCAAAACATATACCTAGAGCTACTGCAGAACTCGTAGAGTTTTCCCCTATTGGAGAAGATGATGAGAGCCACCTCAGCATCACAAAGAACAGAAAGCTCATAAGCTTTTTTCAAAAGTCCATTTCTTCTCTTAGCGAAGGTCACTTGCCTGTTGATCTTGTTCTCTATTCTCTTTAGCTCAACCCTACCCCTTCCCATTTTTCTTTCTCTCCAACACAAAAACACAAAACCCCTTTTTGTTCTCACACCTTTCTATGTATCAATCTTTTTATATATACATGCATTAATAGATACATATCCAATATGTATATATAGACATAACCATAGTAAGCACAACAGTACTTGTAAATTTATCTTACATAAGAGTTACTACTACACAAATTGTTCTAGTCTCTTTTTATTAGATGTGATTGTGTACTAATAAAGTCTCACATTGTCATGAAATAAGTTACATACTCTCTTCGTTAAAAAAGATTGTCTTATTTTGACTTGACACAAAGTTAAAGAAATAAAGAAAAACTTTTAGAATGTGTGATCTAAAACAAATTTTCATCTCACTGCAAGAAACATTTTTGTTGTGTTGTTGCCAAAAGTACTTTTTGCGTTGCAATAACCTTCGATGCAAAAAAAAATCGCAACAACAAGTTATTTTGTTGTTGCCATTTAAGTTTTTTAGCAACAAAATATTAAAATTTTTGTTGCCATTTATATTTTTTAGCAATAATATATTTATTGTTGCTAAAGTTTTGTTGCCAATTTTATACTTTCTTGTAATGTCTCATAAAGTAAAATTATTTCTAAATATAAAAATCTTTTTGAGGAAACTAATAAAGAAAGTAAGACAATCGTTTGGGACAGAGGGAGTATAAAGTAAAGAAAATTTTGTTTACAAAAAGAAATTATGAGATCGTCAATATTGTATGAACTTGTTTAATAGTGAAATTTGAGAGGTTATTTGTTGTATATTTTGTACTCCCTTTGGAATAGTGGATTTTTCATTCTAAATATTGATCAATTGACCGAATCACATTAAACATTCGTGTCTTCTTTGATATGTTTTTTGTTTTGTCGTTTGATTTATTGTTATTCGACTTTTTTTTAGTTAACAGTGGAAACCTGATTATTTCAATCCTAAAACTCTATCATCCACCCAATCGGACTCCAGAAAAACCAAAAAAGAAAAAGAAAATAAAAACACTTTATTTTCCATCTCTGTCTCTGAATCCTTCTCTCTTCTAGGAATATGCTCTGAGACCCTAAACTGTAAGTTCCACAAGTTTCTGATTACTTAAAGATTTTAATAGGAGTATATATTTTGAGCATTTTTGTTTTTCTATTTACAATTTTTTACATGAGCAATCTAAATTAGATGTTGAATTCATCAAGTTTCTCTTTTTTTTTTTTCTCAATTAGATTGAAGAAATGATTTAGTGCTGGAGAGGTGTTAATTTGGTAAGTAGGAAACCTTTAAGCTGATGTGTAAACGGGTACACTAAATGCTACGTGTCGAAATCTTATCTGATACAACTCGCGTAAGTGTGGAGAGTCTATTTTTATGAACTTAGAAAGTTGAAACATTTAAATCGGTAACTTTTAGCTATGTATTACTAGTAGTATCAAATAATTCTTTATCAACTTGAACGCTAGAACTATAATTTAATCATGCAACTTAAATAAAACTGAATCCGAAAATTTTGAGTTGAGCAGTTAGTCATCTATATGACAAATCTTTCTACTCTTAACGATTCAAGAAAAAATAAATTCTTTAGTATAATTATTAGCTAACCAAAGAAATGGATTTTTCTTAGAAATGTCTTTGACACAAAGTAAAAATTAATAATATTGTCTATGGTTGTATATATGGGCATGGCATTGATTATGTATGGGGCTATTAATTTGTTAGGCACGAACTCAAGGTGATTAATTCAATAAATTGTCCACTTTTGCTTATTTGAAACTAGCTTCGAAACTAAAACTAGCCACCCTTCGAAATTCGAATGCAATTACTTGCGGACTCAAATTGCTTAAACGTTAAGGCTTAAACCCAACATATTTTGTGAAGCTTCTAACCTCACTTCTTTCTTGACTTAGCGGTTTTCATGCTATTATGAGTACTATCTCCTTCATTCTCTATGAAATTTGCTAATATCTTGACCGCCTATGATTAAGGCATTCAAGTGTTCATGCCTCGTATTTTATCAGGGTTGGACAAGGGTCGTTATCGCGAAAAAGACTTTGATCGGGGAAGGGTTAACCTTCTCTGTGATGGCGTGATCAATGTCGCGATCGCGATAATGGTTGACTACGTCAGTCTCACAAAAGCGAGCTTGTGCTCGTGATAGCGGAAAAGGCGGGCAAGACCTAGTATCACGATAGCAAAGGTTGTGTTTGATGTAAAATGATATACGCGAAAAATAATAAATTAAAGATAGCAAGATAAAGTAAAGATAGATTGAAGCAAGAAAGGTTAAAACACACAATTGAAGAAATCTAAATACCCAAAATTAACAAATTGAGAACCTCTAAACTAATCATACAACTACATGTATGAATCCAAGGACGAAGAAAATTGAACTCATACATGAATGTACTCACAATGAGACATTCAAGAGAGAATCAATGAAGATACAAAGTGTTAAACTCACCAACTCACAAGGAGTATCAATATTCATCAATATAATCTATCTCTAAATAAACCCTAACTTAAGCTATTTATACATAGAACTAAGTTTCCTTATTACAAAAATCCCTTAGGAAAATACTACACTTAAAAGGAGACTTGGGCTAAATATGTGGGAATTTGCTTGGGCCAGCCATTCTTAGGTTGTCTCGTGTAGTCTCTCGACTCTTGAATATTCATTTAAGCATGTTGTTAATCTTGAAATCTTCCTTTATACCCCTTCTAAATATACTTAAGCAATTCAAACATTGGTGGAAGCCTTCAAGTTCAAGGTCGTCAATTAAATCTATATCACTCTCCCCTTCTTCAAAAGAATTCGTCCTCGAATTAAGACTACAACAACTACAATACACATTAGTCAAATCAAGATACATAAGAATCTTCTCAAAATGCACACACTTATGATATAGCCAAGCATCATGATAGACAATAAATACTATGTCGCCAAATAAAACAAAAATAATAATAAATACTATGTCGCCAAATGAAACAACAAACGCTTGACTACACACATGATGGATATTTTGGATGCTATCATCCCCTCATTCTTTAATGAAATTCATCCTCGAATCTTTCCCTATCAATGATAACTTACCAATGATTAAGATGGGTCCAAAGAATAACATATATACTCCACAAGAGGAATTAGCAATAATATGGCAAATATTCCCAAAGAGAACACTCTTATGGTATAACTAAGTATAAAAACAATCAATAAGATTATGTCCTTAAATAATGCATCAAGTATTTGTTATCCCAAATATCATGAATATAGGGTAATTCAAGAGAACAAATAAGCTTAAGAAACCAAACATGCAAGTTCATATCGGTTCTAGGACTTATGAAGCACAATTCACCCTCTATTTTTCAACAAAAATAAACCCTCCCATGGCCAAATGCAAGGTAATCTAGAAGATCAATAATATTTAAAACTCTAATTACCACACTAGGCCATTCACAAGATGATGTTTTAAGCAAGTCACGATAAATTAGAGCAACACCGAGATCAAATACAAATATCAATCACAAAACATTCTTGAATTTTTCACTTAGCAACTCACAATATGAATCAAATAGCAACATCACAGAATTTTCACTAATCATAACAATGTTGCTACTATATAGGTCAAATGCATAGATATTTACCTTCATGGCTTTAGAAAGCCAAAAATAAGCACTAGCCATTCAAACAAATCATTATTGGCTTTAGAAGACAATGATGCCTCAAACCTTGTGGTACAGGAAGATGCTTTCAAGTATCTTACCTCTTTGTAAATCCTGTTGGAAATTTACTAAATTGGAATTAAGTATATCCCATTAATTTATGACTCGAACAATTGTGATCCGCACGTCAGAAACGTCGTTTTCACACACGTGCACACGTAGTGCCAAGTATCGCAAATAGATATTGGTACGTATGTAATACGTTTGAGACATAGAATTATGGATGATTATTGGTCAAATGACAAAGTATTCCACGTTGATAAATGAAGGAAGAAGTGTACAAAGTGTAAAATGAAACGAGTCAGAAATCGCCGCAGAGCCGTGAAGGGCCGCGGCGCCACACCGTCGGAGCCGCGGCGCACATTGGCTGGCCAATTACTAGAGCTGCGGTGCCGCGACGCTAATTCACAACGATGCGGTGCCGCGGCGCTTTAGAGGCAGAAACCTACGACGGGAAGTTGGAAAAATCTGACATTTGGGCTGGTTTTGGAGCATTGATTCTCCATTACTTGACACATAAATTTAGCCATTATTTGGCTGAATGTAACCCCTCAATCAAGTGCAATTACATGGCTATTGAAGGCCATTAGTTGGCTAGTTGAGGGCTCTTCTACTTACACTATAAATTGAGGCCTTTGGCTCAATTAAACAACACTCAACACTTAGAAAATACTCCAGATTTTCTGAATTCATATTCTTCCTCTCTAGCAAAGTTACTATACTCAAAGTTCTTCAAGAGTAACACTTGAGTTTCCTTTGCTCACTTGTTAAAGTTGATGTTGTATCTTGGGAGACTATTGCTCAACACCGTAAAAGGAGATATACAGGGCAATCTTGTCTTAAAGACAGAGTGTCATCACTGGACTCAGCAAATCACACAAGCAGTTTGTTAAGGTTTTGATTTCCAGTTTTATTGTAATAGTTTGTTTATCCTTTCTACCATTATGATAGTTACTTACTTTCCGTTTCCTACAACAATTGTATCCCAATAAATCCTCTCTTGATGGTATTTCACAAATAAATCAAGAAGGTTAGTAAACTCATCAAATTAAGAATTTTCATATTTACGCCCATAGATATTTGGAAATACTTCAAATGAATCATGTTTACATTTCTTTCTTGAAGCATCCAAAAATTATACCCAAAGTATATCCTCAAAAGTAAGATAAGAGTAAGTAAATAAACTAACACAAAAACTAGCATCTATCAATTTACTACTACTGTCACTAGTGCCTCCCTCATTCTTTAGAGGATCTTTCAACACAATATGTGCTTTCAACAAATATATTGAGAGTTATCTTACTAACATTCAAACAATTAGCACCCTCAAGCAAGTCACAAGAATCATTTTCATAAGTCATGCACACTTTAAATTTTGCATCATCGTTTTCATCATGTGCACACAAGTAAAAAATGGAATGAATCATTCAATTGAATTTCATCCATCGTGTCCATAATTTTAAGCCAAATTTCTAAATTATAATCAATATCAATCACACAATCAGGACTAGGACAACTCAAAGAATAATTCACATTATCAACACAAAGATCGTCTTTCAAACCTTCTTGACTATTTTCACCAAATAAAGGATTGTCAAATATTTTTAAAATTTGACATTCTTTAGGCTCAAAAAGGATATCATTACACTTCCTATGCTCCATTTCAAGAGTACTACCACAACATATTCATGTCCTTACAAGATAAAGAATTGTTACACTCAAATTCACTTGCAAAATAGACATAGATCATCAATCACATTTTTTAGTGTTTCTAGTAGCTAAAAAAAATTCATCTTCATCACAAGAATTCATGAAAACACTTTGTATCTCATGTTTTCCGATAATTAACATAACACTATCTTGAAACCTTTTAAGCTCACAATCAATAACAATTTTAGCTACACAATCATATTCAATGTATGTCCACAATCTATTTGCATATTAACATAAAGTAAAGAGTCATCCTCACTAAAAGATGGTCTAACATTCACACTCAAGTCACTAACAAGTTCATTTGAAGTAACTAGAGAGTTAGGATTAGCCCTTTTACCTTGATAAGCACTTAAATAACCTTCTTTACCTTAATTTTTTAAAATTAAGCTCACTTGCTCTCTTGAAGAAGTATTCCCAACTTTACTTCCTTTCAATTATTGAATTTTTTTCCATGTTGAGTCTTTCTTTTTGTGCCCTTCTTCAAGAATACCTACAATATAAGTGACAACACTAGAAGAACAAGAATTTTAAAAGTTAGAGTTAGACTAAGAAAACTTCTCACTCACACTCTCTTATTTTTCTCTTATCTCATCTTTGTTCCTCTTACTTGCCTCACTTTTCTTCTCGTGATAACGCACTATCATTTTTCAACTCTCTTTTATTTTGTGTTTGTAGTCAATCCCTCACTTCATTCAAAATATCCTCTCATTTTTCCTCTCTTGAGTGTTCACTATTCACTCCCTTACTCCTCTCTCATTCATCTTATTAGGAGTGCAATAGGCTTGAAGGATCCGCTTTGAGTAATTGTGATGACTCTTCACTTCATGTTTTAATTTGACATCACTAAAAATTTCAAAGACTCTACTTGAATTGTTGATATGACTTTGTGCATCAAATTTCAAGTTAGCAGCCTCCATTTTCATTTTTTTGACGTCCTCATTTGTTATTGAAGATTCCTTAACGGCCATAGGAGTTAAGAATGCTTTCATTCCATCGAATTCACAACAACAAACTTTCCCAATATTCTATCAAACCAAAGTTTATTACATTTGAACCAAGGATCTCCGAGGCACACCGAACAAGTAGACAAAGGGTAGACAAAGTTTATATATTTCTCGAATGTAATGAATAAAACCAGGAGATGAAGAAAATAAAAAAGGCAAATCCTCCACCGCAACTAATTTTTTCATGTTTTCCCTATCTTTGTTTTTATCATATTTAGGACTAAAAATTCCTCCATCGTTGGATTAATTTGACCCTGTACTTGATCGGGGACACTATGTGAACCTTTTCCCGACTCAACTGGCACACCCAATTTTTTAGCCTGGTATTGATTTCACCTAGCTATGTGCTCGCCTTGTACATGTCTCAATAAACATCCTTTCCCACCTTGACCTTTTCCGATTTTCAATTTATAAACATTTTTACAAATTTTACATCTAGGTAGTTGGTTCTCTTGGTCCCTATCAAAAAAATCTCATGCACCTGATTTTAACTTTCGTTGTGTGGGGCCTCAATTCATACTAGGGGGAATATGAGTCATTTACAAATTAAGTGCGATAATTAAAATAAAGTAACAATAATAATCTAAAGAAGGAATGAAGATACCAAACGCCAATGTAACGTCGACGTGTAATCGTAGTTGAAAATTTAAATTTTGCTCGATGGATGATCCTCAAGCTAGTTACCAACTTCACTCCCAATTTTTTAACTTTGATATAAATGAGCAAAAAAAATATTATATTTAGTACGCAATGTAGAATTGTAGAGAGATAAATGGAGATATTAGAGAGATAGTAGGAAGATTTGTGAGAAAAATGAAGAGGAAAATGAGGTATTTATAATTGAGAAATAGGGTAAAGTGTAAATATATTAACTTATGGGTTAAAAATAAATATTAAGGGGTAAGGGATTTATGGGGTAGGGGGAAAAATGGTCGATATAACCGTTGCACAACGGCCAAAATTGAAATTTTGCGTTGTTGCAACGGTTATTTTTGCAAAGGAGGAGGGCTCTTGCGTGGCGGGACGGGTCGAGATGAGGCAGGTCGGGTGGGGTCGAGTCGACATCGGGACGATCCCATGCCCCGTCCCGAGTCAAATCCCAACACCGATAATTTTTTTTTATGGGGGCGGGTATCGGGACGGGTTGGTCATCACTTTTTTTGCAGGCAGAAGGAAAGAGAAAACGAGCGAAACGAAGTGGAGCGAGGGGGGGGGAGGATCTACTTGGAATTGGCTGTCAGTGAATCCCAAGACTTTACTTTTTCTCCCTTTTTCTTCCCGGTCCAATATTTGTTCTCGAAGGTCGAACAACCCTAGACTAAAGTTGAAAATTTTAAATTTGTTGCAAAATGTGGTTATTTCCGCAAAAATCTGGCAGCTTCTTCTCCAAAATATCCCAACTACAATTTTCGTTCAACTACCCCAAAACCCCAAACAAATCAACTCAAATTTGAAGTAAAAATCATTTTCAACAATGAGAATAAACCCTAGAAGCCAATTTACCAGAATACGAATTGAACAACACCCAATTCGTATTCTTCTTCCATGCTTAAGAACTCCAACAATGGTGTTTCACGAATTTCACCACCACTTAGTTCGTTCCATTTTCCCAAGCTCACAAATGAAATTGAGATAATTTTCAATCGAGCTCAGGTTCAATAATACTTCGATTTTGGAGTTTTGATTTTCGATTCAAGTTTTCATCGGCCTTCAATGGCTTTTCCACCTTCACCAGATTTTTAATCCCAAATCTGACTTCAATCCTCAAGTATTGTTCATCTTTACAAATAGATTTGAACCCAGCTTCTAAATCTCAATCACACTCCAAGCTTTTTCGGATAGATTTGCACAGATTCGGATCTAACAATGAAGAACAGTAGATTTTTTTTGGATTTTCCTATTTTGGACCCAAACAGAAAAGCGATGAACTTAATTTTTGAAAGTTCTATGAATTTTATGGTTTTTTTGGTAATTTTTTATATAAAAAAAATATAATAAACAAGAATTGTTGGAACAATTCTTAGTCTACGCTCTGATACCAATTGATGTAAAATGATATACACGAATGATAACAAATCAAAGATAGCAAGATAAAGTAAAGATATATTGAAGAAAGAAAGGTTAAAACACACAATTAAAGAAATTTAAAGACTTATAATTAACAAATTGAGAATCTTTAAATTAATCATACAACTATATGTATTAATCAAAGGACAAAGATAATTAAACTCATACATGAATGTACTCACAATGAGATATTCAAGAGAGAATTGATGAAGAAAGAAAGGGATAAACCCACCAATTCAAAAGGAGTATCAATATTCATCGATATAATCTATCTCTAAATAAATCCTAACTTAAGCTATTTATATCTAGAACTAAATTTTCTTATTACAAAAAGACCCTTAGGAAAATACTACACTTAAGAGGAGACTTGGGCTAAATATGTGGGCATTTGCTTGGGCCACATATTCTCGGGTTGCCTCGTGTAGCCTCTCGACTCTTGAACATCAATTTAAACATGATGTTGATCTTGAAATCTTTCTTTACACCCCTTTTAAATATACTAAAGTAATCCAAGCATTGGTGGAAGCCTTCAAGTCCAAGGTCGTCAATTAGATCTACATCAGGGTTGCAGCCCCACAACATAAAATCGAAACAATTTTTCATAATTATTTTTTCTCCATTTTACCTCTTGAGCTACGACATGCGGCAACTTTAAGCTCGGGGTACGCATTTTGGATCAAGGTAACTAACCTAAACACCTATACGGACTTATTACATGATTTTACTTGGATTATTAAGCTTTAACATTGTGGGTTTTAGCCCTAAAACATTCTAAAAATAGAAGATTAAGGTTTTGAACACCTAAATGGACTCCGATTGAAAATCTAATTGTATAGTTGGACTCTATGGCCTATAGTAAATAAAAAATTCGGAGGTTGACCATGTTGACTGGAAAGTTGATATTTTTTAGTTGTCTCTGACAAAAGCTTTATTACATAATGAAATTGAGTTCAATGAATTGGTTTGAAACCATTGAATATTCTTTTGCATAAACGAAATCGTTTGGATGATATTGTACGTGAAAAACTATTTTGGAGCAATAACATAGCTCGGAATGAGGTAAGTTAAGGTATTGACCTCTTTACTAATGGATTTATCCAAATTGAAACATGTTATATGCATAGGGGGTATTTGGTATGTTAAGTCATGGGCATATACAGAGGGACCGAGTTGTAATATAGGTAGTGTTATTGACACTAGTATGTGCATGATATGTTATACCTTTTGTTGCCTGTGATAGTATCTTGCACACGACGATAGTATAAAGTTATTTACAAAATGTACATGCTAGAATAACATTTTATATTCGACGTAGATTGAGATGCATGTTTTGTTTGTATTATCATGCACATCTGTACATTTATGTCGTAATACATGTACGGTTTGGATATTTGTTCACATTGAATATGTTATATTTAATTGACAAGCTTGTGGACTCATGACTCATGTTACCAGTGATTAAAGGATACACTTAATTCACAAGCTTGGATCCTCCTTCATGAGTCACTAACCATGGTGGACACCATAAATTAGGTGTATCCTTTAATTATTGGGCATGCTAACGGATGTTATTGAGATTTGTGCATATCATTATATGCTTCTCACATATCATTATCGTAACGATCCAAACCATAGGGCCGCGACAAGCACCCGGATTCCACTCGCCGGGTACTGCCATTCTTACAATGAACATCTGATCATAATTAATTACGGACTAAGCCGAAAGAAAATTGTGAAAAATCAGGTAACCATCTTATATATATACATATACCAAGGCTGAAAAGGCCATACAAGACTACGACACATAGGACACCTGTCTACAAGCCTCTAAGAGAGTACACAACATCAACAGGTCGGGACAAGGCCCCGCCATACCCATATAGACACACAAAACTGTATCATACCAAAATCAGACCGACACTCCGGAAAGAGAGGAGTGCTTCCAAAAATCCACTGAGATCTGCAACCTATTCACGTGGGCCGTCACCTTGCCTATAAGAACCTGCGGGCATGAAACGCAGCGTCCCCAGACAAAAGGGATGTCAGTACGACTGATGTACTAGGTATGTCAGGCATAAATAAAAGCATAACAGGAATATACCGATAACTGAAACATAAACAACTGACCAACAGTAACTGCCTCGAGAGCCCTAATACACTTGCCTACATGTTATACACAATGCAGTGTCCATATTCATTGGCCTCATCGGGCAATTTTCATACCATGACAGTCTTTGTGGGCATCATACCCTGTAATGGTTAACAAATATATGCATGATGCAAGTGCGATATATATGTGTTAGTGTTGCGGATCGTGCAACCCGTCCCAATATATGTTAGTGTTGCGGATCGTGCAACCCGTCCCAATAAGCCATACATGCATCACATCACATCATCACATCATATTGGCCTCATCGGGCTCTTTTGTGATAGTCTGTACCAGTTGCAGGTGGTGTGCGTATATAACGCCTTTCCCTTTCCCCATATCCCCTATATATATAATATTTACCATATAGTAACGTGCATAGCACTAGTGGGTCCAGGGTAATATATGAATGCAAATGCAAATGAAAATGCATGAATATCAGTAAAATATTTCCTGAATTTATCGGATGGAAATAATATACTTGCCCCTTTGGTTAACACGGTGAATGTCAACACCTTTTTCCGTATGCCTCAATAAGGACTTAGGAACATATTTAGACATGCTTTTAGCATAGAAATCAATAACATGAATATACTTAACTACTAGGAGTAGAATAAATTATGGAGCAATATCCCGATTATATTTTGTTACATGGAACATGCCAAAAGAAAGAAATAATTTACCTTAACATACATCGATTTCACTTAATATTATTTGTTTGCTGGAATCGTTGCTTTGCAACAATGAGGCAGAAACCTTACTGGCCGACTTCTCATTTCCCAAATAAACCCAAAGTTAAATTATAAAATGGAGGTAGGTTGCTCCTGGTTTAGGACGTTGCAATATACAAGAATTGGAATTGCTTCCTTTAGTCTTAAGAATTCTTAAAGCCACGAGATGCATTCCCAAAATGATTACTCATAATCATGCCCCCACTTAACCAATATTTTGGCCGTGGGGGCACCTTAATCGTGCCACCTATACCCCAACATGCAGCCTATTTAATTGATTAAGCGACCTACCTACGTATAATTTATCAATCACACACATAATTAATTTGGTGATCTCAATTCACTTAAATCTTAATAAATTATTAAACCTCCATATACTCAATGTCATAATTTGTAATATGACACTCGTCCATAACCTCTTTGTGCATACACCAAATTTATTTCCGCTCCCCGTCGTCCTATTTAATTGATTAAGCGACCTACCTCCGTATAATTTATCAATCACACACATAATTAATTTGGTGATCTCAATTCACTTAAATCTTAATAACTTATAAAACCTCCATATACTCAATATCATAATTTGTAGTATGACACTCGTCCATAACCTCTTTGTGCATACATCAAATTTATTTCTGCTCCCCGTCGTCACATTTGTTAAGTCCAAAAATTATTTCGGGATCTAATCCTTTTATATACTAACATCTGTATTAGCATACGTAAATAAAACATAAAATTTTCAACGCTCGGACCTATTTACACATGCCTAGCAATTTTATAAATGCTCAGCGATTTAAACTGTAACCCGAAAGTACGGGATGTTGCAATTATATACTTGATTAATATGTATATTGATACATGCTTGACACTGTGCATATTGTCATATGTGTTATTGTGGGTTACAATAATTGCAGAAAACGGAAAGTAAGTAAATATTACAGATTACTAGAAAGGATAAACTAAAGATTACAACAAGCTGGAATCAAGAACTTTACAAACTCCTTGTGATTTGCCGAGTCGAGTGATGACACTTTGTCTTTAAGACAAGATTGCCCCGTATATATCCTTTTACGTTGTCGGGCAATAGTCTTCTAAGATACAACAACAACTTAACAAATGAGCAAAGGAAACTCAAGTGTTACTCTTGAAGAACTTTGAATATAGTAAACTTGCTAGAGAGGAAGAAGAAGATTTCAGAAAAATTCTGTAAGTGTTTTCTTAGTGTTGAACAATTGAGCCAAAAGCCTCAATTTACAGTATAATGAGATGACCCTCAACTAGCTAACTAATGGCCTTCAATATCCATGTAATGACACTTATTGAGGGGTTACATTCAGCCAAATAATTGTTGAATTCATGTGCCAAATAATAGAGATTCACTGCTCCAAAACTAGCCCAAAAGTCAAAACTTTCCATCTTTCCGTCGCAGCATTCTGCCTCCGAAGCACCGCAGGTCTACGAATTAGCGCCACGACTCTAGTGGATGAACACCCAATTAGCGCCGAGGCTCTAGTGGATGAACACCCAATTAGCGCCGCGGCCCTTTGCGGTGATTTCTGACTCATTTCATCATACACTTCTTCCTTCGTTTACCAACGTGGAATACTTGTCATTTGGCCAATAACCGTCCATCATTCTATGTCTCAAACATATTACGTACGTACCATATCTCTTTCACTACTGAAATATGTGATACTTGGCACTATGTGTGCACGTGTGTGGAAACGGCGTTTCCGACGTGCGGGAACCCAATTGTTCGAGTTATAAACTTAATTCCACATTAGTAAATTTCCAATAATCCCCTCTTGAAAGAGAATTTGGTGCACTCACAAGGTGCCTATTTCTAGCAATCTTTGAGCGGATAGATGTTGCATCTGGATAGGTAGCTTCCGCTTTGAACCTTCAATAGTTGAATACCATCGGACTTACTTATTGTGCGGTGAACGTGATGTCTTAAACCGTAAGTGTTTAGTGTAATCCAAGTCAACGGTACCAACACAACAACTTCCCTTACTCTGTAATTCATAATGTTTTATCTGTTGTGGCCGTGGACACTTCTTGGATTCTAAAGTGCGTTCATTTGAGGCAGCCTATCCTCGCACTTAAATAGGTGGTCTCCTACAAGGTATCATGGTATACCCCACTTTCAAGTGTTAGAAACCATTAAAAGTTTTCCCAAACCTAACCTCAACCGTTGAAGATCATTAAAGGTTTTGGAAACTTAACATTTACCCACACTGCAGATAGCACTTAATGTCTATTGCGGGAACGACTTTGGATTAATGTTTCTTTATAGAAATCACTATCTGAAGTGATCATGCTTCCACCGAAGCGCTCACCTGAACCTTTATAGCTTAGTTTTCCCATTGAACCTAATTTCTGGGATCTCCAGTCAGTAAGGTTGGGTTACCACCGTATTGGTCCTTATAGCTTGAGTTTTAAGCCCATTCCCCTAGACAAGCTGAATATTTGATCTTTGGGTAAGCCCTTTGTCAGCGGGTCTACTATGTTATCCTTTTATTTTATGTAATCAATGGATATTATACCCGTAGTGATCAGCTGCCTAACAGTCTTATGTCTCCGTCGAATATGACGGGACTTACCGTTGTACATAGAACTCCGTGCCCTTCCTAGAGCTGACTGACTGTCGCAATGGATCATTACAAAAGGTACGGGTTTGTCCCAACAAGGGACATTCTCTAAGAAGTCGTGAAGCCACTCAGCTTCTTCTCCTACTTTGTCTAAAGCGATAAACTCTGATTCTATCGTGGATCGGGCGATGCAAGTTTGCTTAGAGGATTTCCAAGACACAGCCCCACCACCAATTGTAAATATATACCCACTGGTGGACTTGGTGTTCTCTATATCAGATATCTAATTTGCATCACTGTACCCCTCTAGTACAGCTGGATATCTCAAATAATGCAACCCGTAAGTTAGCGTGTATTTCAGGTATCGTAGTACCCGATTCAACGCCTTTCAATGATTATTACTCGGATTACGGGTAAACCTAGCCAACTTGTTGACTGCATAAGCAATATCTGGTTGGGTGCAATTTATTATGTACATCAAACTCCCAATCACCTATGCATATTGCTCCTGGCATACGGATACACCACGATTTTTATCAAGCTTTTGATCTCTATTTAGTGGTGACTTCATGGGCGAACTTTCAAATATCTCGAACTTTCTCAACATATCCTTGATGTAGTGAGACTGAGATAAGACCAGTCCGTCAGACGTCTCAGAGATCTTTATCTCTAAGATGACATCTGTGATACCCATATCCTTCATGTCGAAGCATTATTTCAACATGTTCTTAGTCTCTAAGATCAAGCTAGGACTGCTCCATGTGATCAACATGTCATCTACGTATAGGCAGATCATGACGAACGAGTCAGAGTTACCTTTCGTGTAGACACATTTGTCACACTCATTAATGGAGAAACCCTTCGATAGTAGAGTACTATCAATTTTTTTGTGCCATTGCTTCAGAGCCTGTTTCAGCCCGTGCAGAGATTTGACAAGTCCACAAACTTTATTCTCTTGCCCTGGAACTACATACCCCTCGGGTTGTTCCATAGAGATTTCTTATTCCAAATCACCATTTAGGAAGGCTGTATTGACATCCATTTGACGTACCTCAAGGTCACGCAATGTTGCGATCGAAATGAATACTCATATGGACGTCATCCTAGACATCGGGGAGTACGTGTCAAAATAGTCAAGGCCTTCCTTTTGCAGATAGCCCTTGACTACCAACATGGCCTTGTACTTATCTATAGACCCATCTGCTTTATACTTCTGTTTGAGTATCCATTTACAACCCAACGATTTATTTCTCGGAGGAAGATCAACCAACTCCCAAGTATGGTTATGTAGGATGAAGTCTATTTCACTCTCAATAGCTTCTTTCCAGAGCGGTGCCTCTAGAGTTGACAATGCTTCAGCAATTGTCCTTGGTTTGTCATCAACCATATAAGCTACAAAGTCAAGACCGGAGGATTTATCCTTTCTGGCCCTTTTACTTCGCCTCGGTTCCATCTCTTGAGTGTCTAAGTTCTGAGAATCTGGAACACTAGATTTTGGATATTCAGCCACTTCAAATTCCACTAGATCTGAACTATCTAGATCTGGGCAGTCAACGACTCCTGGTTCCTGAGAGCTTTGTTCATAGCTTCGTTTGCGAGAGCTTATGTCTTTTTCCTTTCTAGGAAAAGTATCCTCAAAGAATTGAGCATTCTTTGATTCTATAATTGTACCCCAGTGGATATCTGGAATAACTGACTTATGCACTAAGAAGCGATAAGCACTACTGTTAGTTGCATATCCGATGAACATGCAATCTACAGTCTTAGGCCCAATCTTGACCTGCTTTGGCTTGGGCATTTCAACCTTTGCCAAACAACCCCACACCTTTAAATATTTATAGGTGGGTTTCTTTTTCTTCCATGATTCATATGGAGTTTTGTCCTTACCCTTATGTGGGACTCTATTAAGAATTGTATTAGCGGTATGGATTACTCCTCCCCATATGTTTTGGGGAAGACCGGAATTGATGAGCAAGGCATTCATCATTTCCTTTAATGTCCGGTTATTACGGTCCGCAACATCGTTCGACTGAGGTGAGTATGGAGCCGTCGTTTGATGAACAATGCTTAATTCGGCACAATATTCCTCAAATGGCGCTACGTATTCTCCTCCTCTATCTCTACGAATGGATTTAATCCGCATGCTTAGTTGGTTTTCAACTTCTGCTTTGTAATGTCGGAACGCTTCAAAGGCTTCATCTTTACTTTTCAACAAGTAAATGTAATAATACCTTGTGCTATCATCAATGAATGTCACAAAGTACTTGTTCCCCCGTAGTTTGTGCAAACTTCAAATCACATATATCTGTGTGAATAAGTTCTAGAGGAGCGGTATTCCTTTCGACGGATCGAAAAGGAATCTTTGTGAGTTTTGCCTCTACGCACACCTCACACTTATGTTGAGGGTTTACATCGATAGACGGCAACAACTCCAACTTAACCAACCTTTTGATGGACTTGTAGTTAACATGTCCTAATCTATGATGCCATAAATTAGAGGACTCAAGCAAGTAAGAAGAAGCTTCAATATTATTGCTTGCGCGTATTATAGACATGACATTAACTTTGAAGAGGCCTTCACAGACGAAGTCTCTTCCCATAAAAGTTCCATTCTTAGTGATTACAAACTTATTGGACTCAAATACTAGCTTAAAACCAGCATTAACCAATAAATGACCTAAAATTAAATTTCTCCTAATATCAGGGTTATGCATCACCTTCTTCAGAGTGAGCTCCTTTCTAGAAGTCATCTTTAGGACTACCTTTCCTACCCCCAGCACGTAAGAGGAATCGTTGTTACCTATGAACAATTTCTTGTCTGTAACTGGTATATATGTGGAGAAGGTATCTCTATTGGAACAGATGTGTCTGGTAGGACCCGTGTCCATCCACCATTGCATGGGATTCTCAACAAGGTTTGCTTCAAGCACCACCGCCGAGAACTCCTCAATCATGTCGTCAAGAAGCGTGTCTTTGACGATGTTAGCCTGTTCCTTGCCTTTGTCCTTAGCCTTTTCTTGTTGCTCAGTCTTGAGCTTGTGGCAGTACTTGATTATGTGACCAGGTTTCCCACAGTGGTGACAGTTTCCCTTGAACTTCTCCGCCGCTTGGGTCTTGCCGTCTTTCTGGAACTTGCGCTTCTTGCTTGGGTTCCCTTTTGCCTCATCCATATTTGGCTTTGCCTCAGCGGGTTGTTTTCCCCTAGGAAAGGCCTTCTTATTATCTTCCTGAATCTGGAGTTTGATAATAAGTTCCTCAAAGGTCATTTCCTTTGTCTTGAGTTTTAAGTAACTCATTAACTCATTCCACGAGGGAGGTAACTTTTCAATCAGTGATGCAACCAAAAACTGCTCATTTGGTTTCATACCTTCCAAATCCAGGTGATGTAGAATCATTTGGAATTCCTAGACTTGGAACATCAAAGTTTTGCTATCCACCATTTGAAATTTCAGAAATTTCCCAACGATGAATTTCTTAGTACCAACATCTTGTGCGTTGTACTTCTTCTGCAGCTTTTCCCATAACTCTTTAGTGGTGCCTACGGCGCAATACACCGTGTAGAGTGGATCTGACAGACAGTTCAGAATATAGTTCTTAAACATGAAGTCACTATGACTACAAGCATCAAGAACCATCTTCATGCCATTAATGACATGGATACCTTGGCCCCCTCCAGCCATTTCATTAGGCTGAGGGTCCACTTCAACTCCAGCTTGTGGAGGATCTTCTGTTAGGAAACGATCCATTCCCATAACAGTCAGAAAAAACAACATCTTCTGCTGCCATCTTTTGAAGTTGGAGCCCATGAACTTTTCTGGGCGTTCATGATGGAACCCGGAGGGTGGAGGAACTGTAACATTCCCTTGAGTAGCAGGAAATGCGTTGGATGAGCCTTGAACAGTAGTGAAGGCATTAGGTGTGCCTGAGCAGGAGTGGGGATGGAAGAGGGGTTGCCTTGAGTAGCATCAGCAGCAGAATCAGAAGCGAGTTATTCTTTTCCAGTCATCTTTCTAAGCACTTACAACAATCTTGTCTTAAAATTGTGGGTTACAACAATTACAGGAAACGGGAAGTAAGTAAATATTATAGATTGCTAGAAAGGAGAAACTAAAGATTACAACAAACTGGAATCAAGAACGTTACAAACTCATTGTGATTTGCTGAGTCGAGTGATGACACTCTATCTTTAAGACAAGATTGCCCCGTATATATCCTTTTACGTTGTCGGGCAATAGTCTCCCAAGATACAACATCAACTTAACAAATGAGCAAAGGAAACTCAAGTGTTACTCTTGAAGAACTTTGAATATAGTAAACTTGCTAGAGAGGAAGAAGAAGATTTCAGAAAAATTCTGTAAGTGTTTTCTTAGTGTTGAATGATTGAGCCAAAGGCCTCAATTTATAGTATAATGAGATGACCCCTCAACTAGCCAACTAATGGCCTTCAATAGCCATGTAATGACACTTATTGAGGGGTTACATTCAGCCAAATAATGGCTGAATTCATGTGCCAAATAATGGAGATTCAATGCTCCAAAACCAGCCCAAAAGTCAGAACTTTCCATCTTCCCGTCGCAACATTCTGCCTCTAAAGCGCCGCGACTCTGCGAATTAGCTCCGCTGCACCGCGACTCCAGTGGCTGAACACCCAATTAGTGCCGTGGCACTTCCTGGGAGGCGCTTCGGCGCCTCGGCTCCGACGGGGCTGCGCCGCGGCCCTTCGTGGCTCCGCGGCGATTTCCGACTCATTTCATCATACACTTCGTACACTTCTTCCTTCGTTTACCAACGTGGAATACTTGTCATTTTACCAATAACCGTCCATCATTCTATGTCTCAAACGTATTATGTACATACCAATTTATCTTTCACTAATGAAATTTGCGATTCTTGGCACTACGTGTGCACGTGTGTGGAAACAACGTTTCCGACGTGCGGGACTCCAATTGTTCGAGTCATAAATAATGAGATAAACTTAATTCCACATTAGTAAATTTCCAACAGTTATTTCTGCATCAGATGGATGCGATTTATATTGTTGTTTTTGTCTTTATGTTTATAGTATTATTAATTATAACATACATACACCTTTTCCAGTGAAAGGTGTGTTTTCTACTTTAACTCTTGCCATGACATTATTAGACACGGTCGATGATAATTACTAAGTATTCCATTTACTCATCCTTCTTCTCCTTTTCTTTCTTTCGCACTATTGTAGATACAGACTTGATTACCAGCACACCACGTAGCTGATTTGAAATTATGAGTTGCAGATTTCCAGCAGTGAGCGTCAAGCACTTAGTTTAGTTGGTGTTGACCAATACCTATTTAGTTTAGCGTTCTGTATAAGTTATTTTTTCTTGCAGATTTATCTATCTTATTATATAGTTTGAAGTATTATATCTCTGTTTCAGCTTACTTTTGCAACAATCAAAACCCTATTTTTGAGTATTTGTATTCCAAACTATACTTTGAACATTTACATACGTTCATGGTAGATTGCACTTAAGATCTCATTTAACGATCATGGTAGATTTGTTGAGTACCTGAACAATTATGAAATTCAGACTTGATTTTTATCATTTTGATATAAGAGGAGCTCGTGGGTGATTCAAGGAACTGATTTCTATGCAAATCATTGAGGTAATGATTCTTTAACACCCTATGATGATTATATTTGATTTATAAGGATTTTTCACCAAACAGTCATATGATTCAAGTGTTAACTTAGGAATTTCAGACCTACTTCTAAAAAACAAAAAAATTGGGATTTCACCTAGAAATGTCAGTTAAAATTTAAACGTGATTAGAGAGTTCGAATCGTATGCTTATGGATAATCGAATTCTATGATTTGTTTCATCATTTGATTGGTTTGACTATGGTTTAATTTTTGTTGACTTTGACTTATCTGAAATTTGAAAATAGAGCATCTAGTCTAATTTAAATGTGTTTTTGATATTTTGAATACATTGAGATTGAGGCATTAGAGGGATCTTGATGGATTTGAACTGTTCAAGTGAAGTAAGGCCTACCAATTTCTAGGTAAGTCACACTTTAACCTGCATATCATTTGCTTTTTCAATAACAAGATTTGAAACTTGCATAATTATTTTGAACTATCAAGTACATCGTGGCGCGAGCACGTACTAGGTAATTTATGCTATTTTCAGCTAAATTAATAGAGCTAATTTCGAGATTCTTTTTCTATTAAAGCTAGGATAAACTCTTTCTTGGCTTACCATGACATATTAAATCAAAGGAAAATAGTCAAATTTACCCTTTTACTATGTGAAAATGATCAATTTTGTCATTCGTCATATTATTGATTCAAAAATACATTCGTCGTTATATTTATGGTTCAAATATATTCTTCTTCCGTTTGGACTGTCCAAGGTGGGCAACCAATCCCATATGTCATTAATATTTTGATGAGGTGAACGACACATGACATGCCACCTCAGCACCTCTACCCATTTTACCCATCCCCTTCACTTCTTCCACCACTAGCATTTGCTTTCCCTCCATCACCATTCCCACCATTAATACACTACCATGACAACCTCAAAGCTGAACTAATGAACTGAAATACGTATAAGGTATATAGCCAACATTTCTAAAGCTATTAGAACACGGCTTTCACTAACTCCCTGACAAGTGTGCACATGACAGAAATTCTTTCATTGTTTTTCCTAAATCAAAATCAAATTAAAAATAATGTACTGTAGTAGTATAATATATGGCTGACCAGTGGGCCGGGTCAGCCCGGTCCCGCCCCGAACCCGATTTTTTTTTTTTTTTTTAAATTTGCGGTATCGGGACTCGAACCGGGACGGGACATGATCTCGTCCCGACCCGTCCCGTTCCGCCCCAATCCCGCCAGGCCCGACCCGGTCCCGATCCCGGTCCCGCCCCCGATCCCGCCCGAAACCTCCCTTTGCACAAATAACCGTTGTACCAACGACCATTTTACATTTTGACCGTTGTGCAACGACCAACCCCCTACTCCCTTTTTGGCCTCCCCCCTCTCCCAACCCCCTACACCCTTAATATTTATTTTTAACCCATAAGTTATTATATTTACACTTTAACCCAATTTTCCAACTATAAATACCTCATTTTCTCTTCATCTTTCTCACAAATCTTCCTACAATCTCTCAATCTATCTCTCTACAAGTCTACATTGTCTACCAAATATTGAATTTTATTTATTGATTTGAGAGTGAAGTTGGCAACTAGCTTGCAGATCTTCCATCGAGCAAAGTTTCAATTTTCAACCTCTCGATTACACGTCGACGTTACGTCGGCGTTTGGTACATTCGTTCATTCATTAAATTATTATTGTCTATTTATTTTATTTAGCGCACTTAATTTCATTTACTTTAAATATTTATTAGTATAATATAAATTTATAATGGAAGGATTTAAACGTATGCTTACGGGTAGGGGTCAGACTTCTTCTAGTAGGGGCAATAAGGGAAAGAGTACTTCTAGTCATCCTATTTCTAGACAGAATCTTATTCCTACACAGGATAATTTTGTTGATACTGAACATTTTTCTACAATACCATTAGATTTAGACGAGGAGCTATTTTCTGGAACTCAAGAAGACTTTAATTTAGACGATGATCTAGATGATACACCTACTAATGTAGATGACAACAGACCCACTAGTGCACCTTCAACTGAAATGCCTCCTATTCCCCCTAGTATGAGACGAGGTCCAGCAAAATGACAACTAAAATCAGATGCATGAACATTTTTTGATAGGGACGTAGAGAATCAAGTAGCTAGATGTAAAATTTGTAAAGATGTTTTAAAATTTAAAAATGGAAAAGGTCACGGTGGGACGGGGAGTTTAATGAGACACGTAGCAAGGGCTCATCCAGCTAGGTATGCCCAATACGAGGCTTCAAAACTGGGTGCGCAAACGCCCGCTCCATAGGGACAAGGTTCACATACTGTCCCGGACCAAATACAGGGTAAAATTAACGCCCCGACGGGGGTGGGGATTGTAGGCCCTAATTACAATAAACATATAGATAGGGAAGCAATAGCAAAATTAGTTGTTGTGGAGGGTTTTCCTTTTTCATTTCCTTCATCTCCCAGTTTTATTAATTACATTAGAGATATGTATAATCCTGCTTTTAACGGTTTTCCTAGATCAACTTTTAAGAGATATGTATTTAAATTTGCACATGAATATCAACAGTATTTACGTTATTCATTATATCATTTTAATGGCAAAGTGGCTATCACTTCTGAGGTCGTAGTACTAACGGCTATGATTATTTAATGGTAATCAGTCATTGGATAGATTATAAATGGTCTATGTAAAAACGTATCTTAGCGTATAGATATATAGATGATAGGCACACTGGTACTTTTATTGCAGAAAATATTTATCAAGTGTGCGTTTATTACGGAATAACTGATAAAATTATGACTATTACATTAGATAATGCTTCTTCTAACAATTATGCTATTACAATTTTTAAAAATAGTTTAACTCCATCTTTTTCAGATCATTTTCATATAAAATGTGTGTGTCATATATATAATTTAGTTGTAAAGGATGATCTATCACTTTTTGAAGACATTCTTAGTAAAATACAATTTGCTATAAACTTTATTTTTAAAAATATTAGAGTACGACGAAGAAAAGAATATAAAAAAACTTGTCACGATTGCCAACTACCTTATAGAAAAATCCAGAAGAAGTACCCACTAGGTGAAATTCTTTATACGAGCACTACTTGTTGCTTATGACTATAGAAAACCTATAACTTTATTTTTTAACTCTCATAATCAAAATCCAGTTGATATGGTTGTAGATAGCGATTGGAAAAAAATTTCCGAACTTATTGTATTTTTAGAAAAAAAAATTCAAGCAACAAAAAAAATTTCCGGTATATATTATCCTACTATTTCAACTATGTTGTTTTATATAACTCTAATATTTTTACTGCTTAATGAATATATGGATGAATCAACTTATAAGACAACTAGTAAAAAATGTTTATCAAAATAAAAAAATATTTTATTCATATTCCCGCTATTTATATTATTGGTGCTGTATTAAATCCGACTATTAAAATAGACGGTACTAATTCACTTATTGAAACTATTTACGATTGTATAGAAGTACTACCACCTCCAAGTCCCCAAAAATCCAAATCACCCACCACCTATTGAACAAACTAAAGAAGTGTTGTCTAGCGTAGAAGACGAATGCAAAAAAAGTATATAGGTTTTACCAACAAGAAAGTGCTAGCAACCTACCGGCTTCCATACCATCTTCTTCTTCAACACAACCTCACAAAAGACATGCTGTTTCTGCGGCTAGTATTGAAAGCCTCAGAAATAGAATGTGCGGCCGTACCACTACTAACCAAATTAGCGAGTTTGATCAAAATTAGACTGATGTTATTGAAATTTGTGCATATCATTATATACTTCATTATTTTAGTAATTTCAATCTAATTTTATCAAAACCCAGTCAACGCTTCCTCCAAAATCCAGCTAAAAGTTCCCCAGATACATGTATCAATTTCCCACATACCCATTTGTGAACTTTTCATGGTTTCTTCATGAAATATGTTTGAATCCAGACCAAGTGTGCTAAGCTTAGTGGTTATCCTAATTTTGGTTTACTTATCCTTGGTTCCATTAGCAGTTGAATCCCAATGCAAAAAAGGGTGCAGTTTAGCTTGGGGGGACATCTCACTTACATCGCACGGTTGTTCTCCGTCGCCACTAATAAAGTTGTCATGGTGGAAGAATGGTTTGGGGTGCTGAGGTGGCATGGTGTCGTACACCTCATCAAAATATTAATACCATGTGGGATCGGCTGTCTACCTTGGACAACCCAACGAAAGAAGGGTATATTTGAACAATATATGTAACGGCAAAGGTATTTTTAAACCAATAATATAACGAATGACAAAATTGATCCTTTTCGCATAGTAAAGGGGTAAATTTGACCTTTTCGCATAGTAAAGGGGTAAATTTGACCTTTTCCCCTTAAATCAATGAAACTTGTATTACACTTGATTAATAGACTGAGCATGGCATACTAGTTTCGCATAAGGCTGGCCAACGGGGCGGGTCCCGGCGGGACGGGGGTAGGGCGGGACCGGTCCTCCGGCGGGACTGGCGGGATCCGCCGATGTCCCGTCCCGTTCCCAGTCCCGTCGAAAAAGGGGGCAGGTATTATCGGGTCGGGGTCAGATTTTTCCGATTTTTTTTGCACTTAATTTTAAAAAATAACATATATATAAACACCTCAATAATTGAACAAGATAGTGTAATAAAAATATCTCAAGACTGTTTTTATGCCTCTTATATTATTTAATAGAAATATGATTTTTTTGTAATACAATTGTCAGAATTACAACTTTGTGGTGTTGAAAGTTGCAAATAACATAGTAAAATTGCAATTAAAAAAATTACATATTTAAAACACATCTTTTATAGTTTCTTTATAATTTCTTGTGGTTCTTCGGTTGAAATTGGTATTTGTTGGTCAAATTGCTCGACGTCGCTTCCACCTCCGTCGGATAAGATTTAGTTGTAGTTTTTGTCTTCTTCTTCGTTGATCTCTGATTGACCGCACCTTCTCCGCTCCGATCGTATCCAATCTCTGAATAATACTGCATTCTCCAAGCTGTCTTCCTCTAATGAGTGTCTGTGCTCTCCTATTTGAAATCTGCCGGCAGAAAAAATGCTTTCAGATGATGTTGATGACGCTTGAATCTTCAACACATCTCGGGCCATCTTTGACGTTGTCGAAAATGTCTTCTCATTCTCCCTCCAATATTTCAGCAAGTCTTCACGTCCTTCTTCATTTAAAAGATCTTTTAAATTTCTAATAGCATAATTATTAGAAGAAGTATTATCTAATGTAATAGTCATAATTTTATCAGTTATGTCATAATAATCGCAAACTGAATAAATATTTTCAGCAATAAAAGTACCAGCGTGCCTATCATCTATATATCTATACGCTAAAATACATTTTTGCATAGACCATTTATAATCTATCCAATGACATGTTACCGTAAAATAATCATGGCCGTTAGTACTACGGCCTATATAAGATGTGATAGATACTTTACCAGGAAAATGATATAAGGAATAACGTAAATACTGTTGATATTCATGTGCAAATTTAAATACATCTCTCCTAACAATTGATCTAGGAAAACCGTTAAAAGCAGTATTATACATATCTCTAATGTAATGAATAAAACCAGGAGAGGAAGGAAATGAAAAAGGCAAACCCTCCATTGCAACTAATTTTGCTATTGCTTTACTGTCTCTATGTTTATCGTATTTAGGGCCTACAATTCCCCCCGTCATAGGGTTAATTTGACCCTGTACTTGGTCCGGGACAATATGTGAACCTTGTTTCGACTGAGAGGGCATTGGCGCACCCGATTTTTCAGCCATGTATTGGTCCCACCTAGCTTTGTGAAAGTTTTGTACGTGTCTAAGTAAACCTCTCGTCCCGTTCCACCGTGACCTTTTTCCATTTTAATTTATAAATATTTTTACAAATTTGACATCTAACTACTTGATTTTCTTCGTCCCTATAAAAAAATCCATGCATATGATTTTAATTTTCATTTTATTAGGCCTCGTCTCATAGATGGAATAGGAGGCGTTCCAGTTGGAGGTGCACTAGTGGGTGTGTCATTTAGATTAGTGGGTGTCATCTAGATTATCTTCTAAATTAAAGTCTGGTTGAGTTGCAGAAAATATCTAGTCGTCTAAATCTAATGGTATTTCAGGAAAAAAATTAGTTTCATGATCTATATGTGTGTAATCAACCAAATCATCATGTCTAGGAATAGGATGACTAGAAGAAGTACCCCCATCCTTGTTACCCCTACTAGAAGAAGCACTCTTACCCTTAAACATATCTCTTAATCCTTCCATTTTAATAATACTAATAAATAATTAAAGATAATAAAATTAAGTGCGCTAATTAAAATAAAGTAACAATAATAATTTAAAGAAGGAATGAATGTACCAAACGCGGACGTAACGTCGACGTGTAATCGAGGTTGAAAATTGAAACTTTGCTTGATAGATGATCATCAAGCTTAGTTGCCAACTTCACTCCTAATTTTTGAACTTTGATACAATTATACAAATGAACAAATAAAATATAATATTTAGTAGGGAATGTAGACTTGTAGAAAGGTAGATTGAGATATTAGAGATTGTAGGAAGATTTGTGAGAAAGATGAAGAGAAAATGAAGTATTTATAGTTGGAAAATTGGGCTAAAGTATAAATATATTAACTTAGGGGTTACAAATAAATATTAAGGGTAGGGGGGGGGGGGGGGGGGGGAGGAGGCCAAAAATGGCCATTGTGCAACAACCTTTTTTGCAAAGGGGAGGGATCAGGCGGGATCGGGGCGGGTCGGGCGTAGCGGGACTGGGGCGGGGTATGGAGCGCTCTCTTTCCTTATAGTCAAGAGAGGGGGCCCAGGCGGGATGAGCCCAGGTTCCGTCCCGGTTTGAATCCCGTTACCGATTTTTTTTATAGCTGGGTAGGGGCGGGACCGAGGCAGGGTCGAGTTGGGACCGGGCCGACCCGCCCCATTGGCCAGCCTTAGTTTCGCACAATTAAGTGACTTGAATTAGTATGTGCTATTGAGATTCATTATTGACTAGTACTTGCCTATTGTGCTTCATTTGATATTATCGAATTACTCTCTAGGTAATGGAACCAATATCACATATTTATGTCCAGCAGCGTTATCATGTGAGGACATATTGTTTTGCTCTATAAATATTATATGTGAGGGCCTACTAATTGGGTCTAGATGTCATATCTGCTAGGACACACTATTTAGCTATAGCGGCCTTGTTCACAAGGGCCCATGTTAGATTGGTTGAGTTGACTATTTATTTATGTATGTTCGTGTTTCGGACTATCCTAATTTTTATGTTATACATTGTTGTTGCTCATACATATCTTTTAGAGACTTGCTTCGCGAGGTAAGACAGAGAGGCGGGTCAATAATCTTTTTGAGCTTTATTGTCACGATTCAAAAATTCCTAGTCGTGAGGGCACCTACCAATTTCCACCACGGTAGGAGGACCCTTCATTTATACAACAAATGCATAATTAAAGTAATCAAGTGGAATATCATAAGTCTAACTCTTAATACAAATAGAAAGTGCGGAAATAACATAATAATACAACCCCGAGGAATAATGGTCTGAATCATACAAAAGCCACTACCAAATCACTAAGTCTGAATAATACAAATGTCATAGAGGGAATAATGTCTCAGAAACCAATTAAAGACAATAATGGGAAATGAGACTCCGGGTAGCGGATCATCCAGCATACTCACCCTAGAAAGACTCAACATCATCCTCAATTAGTCGCGAGAAGAAGAGGTAGATCCTGTCACGTATTCTGCACTCAAAAGAATGAAACAAGGTAGTATCAGTTAAAACACTATGTACTAGTAGATATCATAGGCCGTCAACAATTAGCTAACATATGCGTAAGAAAGAAACTGAAAGATAGACATGCTCGCATTTAAGTACAAGTAATATCACAATCCAAGAATAACCAGCCAAGTATAAAAAGTCAAGTCAGGATCCAAATATATGAATGAATGATGAATAAATATGCAAGTACAATGCAATGCAGTGGCAACATGATCAAATCCATATATACAAGCTTCGGGCGGTATAAATCATCGTCCTAACATCTATGACCCATGGGGGACCCGCGACGTCTATGTACCATTCATTCCGTATCATATAGCCCAGAATGACTCTTTCACCCAAACTACATGCTAGCAACTCCGTATCACTCAACATACAGATCGCAATATAGTAATGTCATATGAATCATAAAAACTCCCCTTCTCATTTATCATCGTCACGCCAATAGCAAGATCACAATCAATATATATCATGAAATGAGAGTATATGCAACACAATGAGAATATCATGTATATCATATCAATTCCCAGTCGTGCCATACCAGGACACTAAACATAATATCAATAGAACATCAATTTCCTTCCTTATACATGAGCATGCCAAGATAGGTGAGATACAACTACATCATAATACAACATGCTATTTCATATAAGTCTGATAACCATAAGAAGCATCAACTCATACTTAGTCACAATAACCGACCTAAGTATTCCATCCCAACTCTGTACCTGAAGTCTTACATGCTTTCTCCAACAGATTCTAACTACATATACGCTTCACTAACTGAAGTCGAACCAGAAGGTAAGCCATAACCTACCTGGAAAGCCGAGCGAGAGTCGCACAATCACACGTGTGCCTTGCGCTTCCGCGGATCACGATCGTGCTCGAAGTATAGTATTATCGAAGTCTAAGATAGAATAAAAAATTCACAACACCCAAATAGTTACACTAGTATTTGGTCCCAAATCGATTAGCAAAGAGAGGGTAACCGGTCTTTAGGGGTAAAATAGTCATTTTAAAGGTGAACTATGTAATTTAACATTCTAGAAGTCCAATACCACCCAATAATTACTAAATCAACTCAAGATTAGTCTAATTTCACCTTATAAGCAAAACCCTCTAATTTGGATATGAACCCTAGTTTTCAATATTCAAATTTATCAACATTAATGGAAGATATAGGTTTAACAATTACTAAATAATGATTCACCATGCTTAGATTAATAAAACTCATTAATCAATTCACACATTTAAGCTTAACAATTTCATGAGCCCTAATTTGGTTGAACTCCTCTTTTCTAAATAGATTCTAGGTCAAGGATATTATTAAATTAACATAAAGAAGCTAAGTAAAGGTAATACAAGGTAAATGGAGGTTACCTCAAGTAGAAATCTGTTAGAAAAGCTTGGGAGTCGCCCTAATAGTGCTTGGGAAGTGTATTTTCGAAATTGGGGAAGCTAGGGTTTTAAAGATACTTTAATGATTCTGGAAATTCCTACGGACCCTCTCCGCGCCTGCGGTCCATAACGAAAACTCAACAAGCTCACCAAAGCGGATCGTCATCTGCAGCGGCAGATTGCATCCGCTGGGGCTCACTGAAGCTTGCCCCCATTAAGTACACCAACAACAAGAAAAATCAAGTCTTATGTAATTTCCAACCCGAGATCCGATAATCACCCGAGACCTCCCCGATATAAACCAGTTATGTACACTCATGTAAAAACACACTACAAACTCACTCGTGACCTCAGAATTTCAATCGGAGGTCTATTTATACAAGTAAACCCTCAACGGGCTAAACTAGTTCCCAAACCAATAACCAAAAATGCTCCTGAGGGCCTCGAGAACCGAACCAACTATCCCACCAAGTCATAAATGACCCTCTGGATCTCACGGAAGTGACATAATTTTGAGAAAGGTTTGTTTACATAAAAGTCAACTCTTGGCCAAAGCTTTCATATTTCAAGGTTCTAATTTCCCCAATTTATACTAGAATCACCCGATAACTTCGGGATTCGGGTCAACGAGGGTAAAATGGTCAAAATACAAGTAATGACAGAACATGTCATTACATTTATGCTCACCAAACTAACTTATTGCTCCATGTATATTCTGCTACTAGTGGTGTTGTGAACATTAGTGATTGAGTTTGAGGATGTATTTTGATCCAGTTGAGGCGAGTCAACTATATCTGATTGTGGTGATAGTTTTAGAGTTATCCATTACCTTGTGTCTTTTTTACAAGTTGTGTCCCTTGAGTTCGTACCATATTTGTTTTTTGAGTTTGATAGATTCTACTTAACATTGTAAAAGGGTTTGGGCTACAATTTGACTCAATGCACTATTTTTTTATCTATTACATCTCGTACTTTTGTACGTTACATTCATCGTAAGTTATACAATATAGGATCGGGGAAGAATTATCCTTGAGGTTATAAGTGCTTAAACCATGATTAACAAGTGTTAAGTAAGAATCATAATGTTTAGAGGTCAAAAAGATCGAATGAAATGAGTTTTGACAAAGATCGTCAGGGCCGGGAAGTATTTTGCGTCGTAGAGGGTAGTATGCCCCGCATCTTGGGAAGAATTTGAGATAATAATTTGGGAAGGTTCTGCCCCAAAATGTGTTGGGTTCTGCACCAGCAGAAAGGGATTTGCGACTCAGACCTAAATGCAGAAGGGAGACATTGCAAGTCTATTTCAAGCTTATAAAGTGGTGGGAGTCCCTTTTTATGTTATTTTCTACCAAAGATGACCCTACACCTCTACAAAATGCTCTCCAAAGGTTCTCTTATGTTCAAAGAGTAATTTCAAAGGTAAAACTCCCAAATCACCAAAAATCCCGTGGCCCTAGTAGATCGCAGTTCTTCTTATTATTGTTGAATGTGAAGCGTACCTTGTGGTGAAGTAACTGTTGACACCCAATTTTGTCTCATCTTTTATGATTTTATTCGTAATTTTTGATATTTTGACACTTTTAAAATAATTTTAAAATATAGGCATATATGTGTGTATCTTCGTATTATTATTATTATTCGCATATTTTATATCATTTGCATTTTTATAATAATCATAAGTTATCCAAAAAATTCTATGTTATTTATTCTCGCAAAATTGCATCGCATTTACATTTTTTATTTAAGCATTAAACATTTCGTAAATATTATATTTTTATTATTATCACATCGTTATGTTATTTTAAATAATTCACATCTTTTACAAAACAAAAATATATTTTAATATTAAACCCCTTTTATATTTTTCAATCCATAACCCATTTTTTATTTCCTAACCCAAAACTAATTTCTACCCAAAATATTCTATCCAACCTCCAAAGTCCATCTCCAAATTAATTCCTATTTTTCGGCCCAGATCCGCAACAGCCCAAAACCCATTTTCGTCCAAACACATCCCCCCCATTCTCTTTATTTCCCTTACCACCAAAGCCCAACCCATCACCCCTTATTTCCCCAAACCCGCGGCCCAATTCCCTTTCCTCTTTGCCCTTCACCCCTCGGCCCAACTTTTTTTTTCCCCCATCACCCGTCGCCCAGGCCCAACGGACCACGGCCCAACTCCCCTTTTTTTATTTCCCCGTCGCCCGCCCAACACCCACTCACCCGACCCGTAACCCACCAGCCCAAACTCCCCTTTTAATTCCCCAAAAACCCAAAACAAACAAAAATTTTCAAAAAAAAAAAAACCCTAACCCCCCTCCCTTCACAAATCGCCGCCGCCCCATACCCCCCATCCGACCGGTCACCTCGCCCCCGCCACCACCAACTCCCGTCACTTCAACCCACGCCCATACCCCCTAAAATCCGCTTCCAAATTCAGATTTTCTTTACCTTTAATTCGAATTTCAAACTCGATTCTTGGGGGGGAATCCACCTATAAATACCCCATGATTGTTCTTCATTTGAGAAGATTTTCGGGGGAGAAAAATAGATTTTCGGAAGGATTTTCGGAAGATTATTCCATATATACATAAATATTTTGTTGTGTTCTTGAGTTTAAAGCATTTTGGCTTCTTTGTTGTTCAAGAATCAAGTCCGAAAAGGTTAGCCATCCCCTTTGATTCTCGATTTTTCTTCACCGATTTCGGGTCGGGTCGACCGACCCGGTCGACCGGTTCGGTTCGGGTAACATTTTCAGAATTCTTGCATTTCATAATTATGTATGTTGGTTATCGAATTTGGTGTTAAGATTTGATTTGGATCACGATTTTCGGGTCGACCCGATTTAAATTTCCAATTTTCTTACATTCTTCTTTGTTGTTATCATTGATTATCCGAAATTGATGAAATTATTTGATTCCGGGTTGAAACTCCAATTCGGGTCGGGTCACGACACTGGGTCGGGTCGACCCGATTTGGACATTTTCAGAATTCTTGCATTTCATATTCTTGTTATTGGTTATCCGAATTTGGTGTTGAAATTTGATTGGATCAAACATCGACTCTCGGTCGACCCGGTTTGGGTAATATTTTCGAGAATTCTTGCATTTTCATATTCATGTATGTTGGTTATCCGAATTTGGTGAACATTTGATTTCGGATTCGATACCCGATTCGGGTCGGGTCAACACCGGGTCGGGTCGGGTCGACCCGTCTGGGTTTTCCAAATTTTCTTGCATTTCATATTCTTGTTATTGGTTATCGAATTTGGTGTTAAAATGTGATTCGGGTTTGGATCATCGACCCCGGGTCGGGTCATCGACCCCATCCGGATATTTCCGAATTTTAGAACTTGGGTCGGATACTTAAATTGCTCACTTTGCTCGTTGCTTTTCTTGTTTTATTGTTTTATTAATATTGCACGGCCGATGAAATTAAATTCGAGGCCGCGCTCTCGTTTTCTCTGTTTTCAGTTCATTGTTTTAAGTATCCGTGCAACGGATATTTCTTGTTTTCTTGTTTTTAAACTAAACGTCACGGCTTTTCGGAAATTACCTCTCTGTTATCGCATCGCTGCGCTATCTTGCATCGCTCGCTACCGCATGCGCGCCATCGCTATCGCATCGCTCGCTCGCTATCGCTACCGCTCGCCGCCGCTACCGCTACCGCTACCGCTACCGCTACTCGCTATCGCTATCGCTTCGATCGCTTTATCGCATCTTGCTTTAAACATCCATGCAACGGATATTTAATGTTTTATTGTTTTAAACTAAACACCGCGTCTTTTCGGAATTTGTCTCTGTTTTTCGCTTTCGATTCTTCGCTCCTCGCTTCTTGTTTCTTTGCCTTGTTTTAAAATTTTGCTGATTTGAACACGATACTACACTCGGCCGATGAAAAATATCCGTCGATTTTGAGGCCTCCACGGTTGCAAAGACGGAAATATAACTCGGGCAATGATGAAGACTTGAACCTTTTATTTCATCCGAGATCAACATGTTTAGTAGGCGAGGTGAATTATATATTCGCAGCCACGATGTGATTATAGTGATCTTTTCTATTTCACCCGAGAGACCAACACGTTTAGTAGGCGAGGCAATCAAAATAAACCACATTAGTCATATGTTTGCAGCCACGACGTGATTGGAATGTTCTTTTCAAAATTTAAGTTCGAGCCCTCCGTGATCAAAACATTCACTTGTTTTGAATACGGATATGAAGTTATTTGTATTTAATTGTTTTTAACCGTTTGTTCTTGACGGCTTGCAAGCGATTAAAGTAAATGAAGGCGGAGATATTCCTCGGAGTTTATCTTATTTTATTTCTTTCTTTAATTCAGCTTTTATCCCGCTTTGTATTGTAAATATTATTTATCGCACTTATGTAACTATTGAAATGCTTAGAATAGGCAAACTTAGGATTAATTCATAGGGTAGTTTAAGATTTGAAACCCGTCGCTAGCTTATTTATTTGTAGGCTCGGTTAAATTCAAACTTAGAAATCCTTCGCTAGTTTATTTATTTTAGGCTCGTCACGCGTATTCAAGATTTTCAAAACAACTTTTGTCATCTTTTATTTGCTTTATTAAATCATACCGAATAAGTTTATCTTTTGTCAATTTACAATTCATTGATTCCCCAAATTTTACTTCTTTGGCATCATAAATAATTTGTTTTACTGTCAATTGTCAAAAACATATTTTTTCAACTCCACATGTATTTCTCTTTAAATATCATACAAATGCATATTTAAAAAATCTCTACATGTATCTTTCTTTTTAAAATGAATCATTTACTAATTATTTGCAAACATCTTTAAATCTGTTATGCTTGTAAAAACATATATTTTTCTAGTAATAATTAACCTGAGTTTGACCGGATAACCGCAAGTTAGCGGATCTTAAAGGATGCCTAACCCCTTCCCTTTAGGATAATAAAGAACCCTTACCTAGAATCTCAAATAGTTTCGCAGACCTTAAAATTGGAGTTTACATTGCAGCATTTAGTTAATATTTAGGTGTCCTAATTCACCGTAAAAAATAATTAGGTGGCGACTCCTCAACCCTCTTTACCCAGGAATCACCTGAATAAGTCCGTGCTCCGCTTTGACCCGAGCCAGGTCAAAATCGGGCGCGACAGTAACATCATCTCAGAGGTGATTATTATTATTGAGGTAATTTTTAACCTATTCGACATGTATACAAGCTTGTACAAGTCATAATTTTCTTGTTTGGTCGGAAACTCTTAAAGGAAAGATTGGAAATCATAGTTGTGGATTGAGTGTATTCATGACTTTATATGGTTCAAAATTATGAGAATAACTTGAATATATTGCTTTTGTTGTACTAGAGATGTTGCAAAGAAAGGGAAGGTGATGGAAAAGAGTTGATTGTTATTATAAGGCAAGCTTGTCGCTCGATATGCTGTATTTTTATTTCTCCATAGTTGAAAAAATTTATAATGTCGTTTGTTGTAAATTATGGAGTTATACAACCTGAATAGATGGCTAATATTTTGGAGGGAAGACGGAAGGTATGTAAGTCTATCCTTCTTTCTTGTTTGTCATGATTCCCATATCGAACAAATACCACTAAGCACACAAAGAAGTGCCATTCATAGAGATATCGTATTCATGTGGTCCATGACTTATCCATAGTAATTTCCCTTGTCAGGAATATATTTATAGTTTAGTGTTGTTACTTAACTAGTTGAGAGATATAATGCATGATTATAGAGTTTATAGAACTATGCACTTGCCTATGGGGATATATATTCACACTTTTTCCTTCGGGGCTATTTTATTATACATTTTCCTTTCAGGCTATGAAAATATGCTTGTCTTTATGGCTTTACATGATTATTGCCTTCGAGGATATATAGTTGCCTTTAGGTCTAATCACATACTTGCCTATAGAGAAATACATACGCTTGACTTCGGGGCTATTCACATATACATCGAGCCTTATAAGAGGCCGTATAGGTAGTTTGGTGTTATTCAGATAATAGGAGTCTGAGGTAGGTAAGTACACTTCCAGGTTATCCTTGACTCCTCAACTTACATTAAGTATATTGTGTATTTCAATTTCAGTTAATTAGTTTCCTTACATACTCGTTACTTTGTTTTGTACTGACGTCTATTTTTCCAGGGATGCTATATTTCATGCCTGCAGGTCCTGACAGATAGGTAGACAAGCCCTCTTAGCAGACGATGCCGAGTTCAAGCTTGATTGGTAAGCTTTACTTTATTTGGAACTGCCAGGTCTAGGGTCTTGAAGTTATATAGTATATATATATATGATGTGTAGGGCGAGGCCCTGTTCTGATCACAATACAACTTTGTTCTTCTTAGAGGCTTGTAGATGCGTCTTATATGTTCAGCATGTCAGTATAGTGGCCTTGTTGTGTACATATTGTTGGGTTTTGTTATTTTTTGACTCTCATGGTGGCCTTGTCATCCCGCATAGTGATTATATATATGACGGGGTAATCCTACCTCCGTTGCGATAGTTGACACTTATAGATAATTCAGATATGACCTTGTTATCCTAAGTCATGGATGATTAGCTTACAAATTGTCCTTGTCGGCCTAAGTCATGGATGATTATCTTACAAATTGTCCTTGTTGGCCTAATTATACTTTTACATTCAGATTTTGCGTGTTATAGGTTGGTACGCTCAAGATTAAGTAAGGCACCAAGTGCCAGCCAGAGACTCTAGCCGAGGATATCTTCTACCCGGGTTATGATTAGGACTACGTAGATTGGTTAAGAGTATACTTGTAAGTCACCCTCACCCCAGGTCCTAACTGCTACCAATGTAACCATGACTGGGATTCAAAGGCCGATGTCAAAGCCCTCTACATTCAGAGACAAGATGATGAGCGAGATGCCAGGTAGAAAGCATGACCAAACCATCATAGCCAGCATGACTGAGGAGTTAGACTTCACTCATGAGTGGCTAGAGGACCTAGATGCTCGCATGAGGAGATCCATGTATGAGACTGCACCTATGACCTTCATAGAGAAAGGTTATTGGGTCGATTCGCTGTTGATGTCTACTTATCTCCGGTTTCAGACCGCCCTTTGAAGGACCAAGAAAGCTCAGACTAAGAGAGCTTCTTTATCCTCTACTGGAGGTGACTTCTTCTGATTTTACTGCTTTATTTATCTTTTGTAATCCCACTGGGGAAAACATATTATTAATGAAAATGATTATGAGGTAATGGTTTTAATAAACATTTGACAAAATTATTCTTCAAATGATTAGAAAGACTTGGAGTAACGAGGTTTAGGAACACGAATATTACAACTGCTTATGTGCTAATGTGATATAACTACTTACGTGTTTTCATGTGTTCCATCTGAACTCTTGATTGGTTCCACATTCTAGACAGCAGCCCAAAAGAAAAACATGAGAAAATACCAAACTAAACTAAATTGTACATCCTCTTAAATGTTGATTTTCTACCAATGGACACTCCTGATAGCCATAGTGCCACATCGTCAGTTGTTGATTTGGTTAGCGATGAAAAGTCTAAGAAGTCGCTTAGGGCAAAAATTCGTAAGGTTGACGTAAAGATTGACTTGGCCTGAGCCAAGATGAAGAGGTTGATAAAATTCTGGAGTTTGTGGGAAATCTCGCAGAAGAATTTCCCAACGGGAAATGTCAATACTAAAACCTCCTTGAAGAGGTCAAGAAAATGGTCAACGACTATGTCCCATATTTCAAAACACTAAAACAAGAGTCGGAGTTACTTGGAGCGGATCCTATGCCATATGGGGAATCGAGTGGGGTACTTGAATGATTCACCCCAGCTATCGATGAACCCGTTAACTACTACAGGATGCCACAAAGGCCTCCCCGTACGCCATTTCCTATGTGGTGGGCGATTGCCCTAAAAGCTCACAGTTCGTCTTGCAGAGCTGCGCCTAGGTTGGTGTGAAACATTAAGGCGTATGAAGGAATGAAAGACGCCAGATTAAAGTATGTCATCTTCGACGTCCTCCCGACTTGTGCATATTTATATTCCCATAAGAGATGCCTAATCCACAGGAATTAACCTATCCATGTCATAGACGAGTGCATAGCCTTCAAAAGAAGAGTTATCATACTGATTGACGAGAAGGTCATTCGTAACCTGTGGGGCCCAAAGTCCATATTAGTCTACGACTCCATCATGCCTGGTCAAGGAATTATCATGGAAACCCAGATTTGGCATTACGACTTCACTGCCTTTGAAGACTCGTACATGGAAACCCAGAGGCACCAGGGCATGACATTGAGGAATGTGAATCCTTCAAATTAGAGCTGGAACATCTTGTCAACACCGGTCAGATCTGGGTTGTGATACATGAACTCTTCTAAGAAAGCCGCCAGGAAAATGAGTAGTCGTAAGGACGACGACCTGCCATGGCTTCAAGAAGAAGTCATCTTTTGGGTAGTTTAGGCATCCCTTCTTATCTTTCAATTAAAATGTTATCCCCTCCCTCATATTTGTAGAAAAAACTACGTGCAACCTGATAACTCGAGGAGGGATACGTAGGAAGCCCTTATCAGGCATGGTCTGGGTAGAAGAAATTAGGATTGATTGCTATGTAACTCGAACTACGTAAGGGCTTGATTTTGCATAGAGGGTTACGTAGGCAGTCTATAAGACTCAGACCCTATATAATATAAATTATAATTTCCCCTATCTGTAGAAGAGTTTTAGTTCAACCACGTCGTGGTAGAAAATCGATGACCTCCAAACCAAAACCATAAACCAAAAATGGCCCAAATGACCAAAATACACTAGAATGGAAAATTGATCAAGAATTCGGATCAAATACACGAGTCTATGTGCTTAATGTGCAATTTATATGCGATAGCTTGTATTATTGTTTTTGGATAATGTACTAATGTCATTTGCCTTTGAGTTATTCTTTTCTTATAGAAAAGGGTTGATCCGTGTTGCGTCATACTAGCATACCTCAAGATCAAAAACCATAACAATATCCCTAAACTAATAGAATCAAGAGAAAATGACTGGTACTCTCGAAAAGACACGCAACTGTCACGCTCCTTTCTTTCAGAGCTGTCTAGTGAGCTGATAGGTATGATATGTGTGCATATGTATATTGTTGGGTATGGCACAACCTTGTCCCAACTAGATGTTGTCGTTATACTCTATAGAGGCTTGTAGATAGCCGTGTTGCGTATTATGGTCTTGTGTGGCCTTGTCGACCTCTCTAGTAGATCTATTGTGTTCATGTTGGCCTTGTTGTATATATATATATATATACAGGTGATTGCGTCTTAGTTCAGAGAATCATTTATCAGAGGCTTTGTTGGCCTATGTGTTATTGAGTATATTGCAGATATCAGGACTGGTATGCTTATGCCTTAGGGCACCGGGTGCCGGATACACACCCCAAGGTTGGGGTATGACAAAAACCTTTAGCTTAGTCGAGTCTCTTACCGTGAGGAATAATCTGCATCTCTATCCGTACCTGCGAGCATGAAACGCAGTGTCCCCGAAAAGGTACATCAGTACGAAAGATGTACTGGATATGAAAGGCTAAAACTGTAAATTAGTATAACACTGTAGATGAAGCATAAGTGAAACTGTAACTGAATGCATAATTGTAAGATAGAGTAATGGAAAGATAACATGTACTCTGAGTGCCTCTGTGGGCCAAAATATGCAAAATGAAGTATAATAGCGTATATAACGCCATAGACCTCTGTGGGCAGTACTATAAATATCATATTTGTATGCATTGTGGGAGTAGCACCATAGGCCTCTAAGGGAAATACTATTAATCTCATATTTGTATAATCGTGTATATTACGTCATAGGCCTCTAAGGGCAATATTGATATATAATACATGCATATGATGACCTCTTTAAGGATTATGAATACTCTTTGAACTCGTCGGAGTGACATAAGGTCGTTACACATCCGACTCTCTTATGAGGGTTAACACATCACCTGATACTCTTTCAAACGACTCCATAAGAACCAAAAATCACATTATTAGCTTAGCATTCAGGAAACAATAAGGAACCAACTTTTACTGACATAAAAAGTTCCTTGGAATGAGGATGTAATCTCGATAATGGATGATAATACTCAATAACACATTTATGGAAGAATCACAAGTACTACCTTAAGGATTTACTAGTAGAGTCTTTGTCGGATTTTATTTTTTGTAATAATCGTTCCAATATTAATCATGCCAAAAAGAATGAGGTGAGCCTTACATACCTTTATTATTTTGATGATGCTAGTGTACAATTCTCTGGCCGTCCTTTGAACGATACCCCACACATTAAAGATATTTCGAATCAATCATGGTTCAAGTTCAATATTTTCAATCATAATAATATTCATTGTCACCCCTACTCATCACCACCGTGCTATCCATGTGTTCACGACTCTATTTAATATCTCAATTCTTATAAAATCAGCCCAACATGAGTTAACATCAACAAGAACAATCTTTACATGATTTCTAGCCACTTCTCCTTCAAGATTGTAATTCCATTATTAAGATCAATACTTTAAACAAGAACAACCACAACACTTAGAACATGATCAAGTTACATCCCATGATTTTTAGTCACAAAAAGTCATACACTTAGCATCCAAAAGTCTAAAATCACAACAACAACCTCCTTTGTCATTTAGGGTTCTAAATTGCAGATTTTTTCCACCCAAACACTTAATTAATGCATGAATAAAATTAGGCACAAGAAAAGGAGTGTAATTCTTACCTTACACAGCAAATATAACTTTGTACCTAATCTTCCAAGCACCAAGAACATCCCTCAAACATATAACCACTCCATAGAAGGGGTTTCCTTTACTTATCCTCATTTTTCGGTGTAGAATTATGGAGTAATCAACTTGGAATCACCTTGAAACCAGTGAAATTAATTGGTAGGGTTAGTTAGAGAATTGGGGAAAAGTTTGGATAAAAAATGACCCAAAATGGCCTTAAAATTGATTTAACTCGAAACAAAGTCGGTCACAGACCAATTTGACGGTCCAATTTGATGGTCCGTACAATTTTGTACGGTCCGTCACTTTGGACCGTAAAATCTGTCCAAAAGAATATGTTGGGGGCCCATTTTGATGGTCCATACATATTTGTACAATCCATCCTTTTGGACCGTCAAAATGGGATTATGCAAATTACCATCGAAAGATATTTTCTTCGATCTGTTTAACTTTTATATGCTCCGATATTTCCATAAACAACCTATAAACTCTACTTTTCCAGATATTTTGGCAGATTTTCCCTTGTAAACAGGACTATCCAAAGACTGTCAAGCAACCTAAATACATATCCAATATTACACAAGGCAATATAATAACAAAACAATATCAAATTGGCCTCACACGACTGCTTATATCTATAATGACAGAGAAAGGTTAGCCATAACTCACCTTAACATTCTCCTGATGGCATCTGTACTGCACCTGATACACTTGTTTTAGCAACACCATCTAAATAAAGTACATTGATCAACTTTGGTAAATCAGAATAGGAATAGAAGGATAGCGTCGCACGAATATCAACATGACTATAAAATTTGAAACATTCGAGTATATTGATTCTTAGGTTCTTCGACAATTCTGGGAGAGTTCACAACTTGTCACGTCGGCAAATGTTATGGCTATTAACTCATAGGATTACACAATCATACACACTGTTGGTACATCATCGACCTCCACACGGTCGTACATTTCTTTTACAAGATTGCTTAATAACTTTAATTTATTCAACTGTTGGACCCTGACATCCAAACTATGTCTTTCATTTCTTTGTTATGATTCTCGCCTTATGATAGAGTTTGGGTGTCAGAGCCCACATGCATGAAGTATAAATAAGATTATGATGAGAGGATACAACACGAAAATCATCAAGGTCAAGGGTTTGAAAATAATAGGGTTATCCGAATCCATTTCTTCCTTTGCTCTCCTTTTTCATTCCTCTATAACATCCTTACACGGTACTTCCTGAATAGATTTTCATTTTCCCAGCTAACGACATAAATTAGGAACAACTCACTGGCGTTGGAATTTCTTTCATCTGTAAGTTTCTCTTCACTTTCACATTTCCATCATGGCCATTTTTGAAGTGAATTTTTAGTAAACATATATGGTTGGGATTACGCTTTACTTGTCGGTTGTTGCATTTCCCGATCGAGTTCGGTATTATGATCACGAATGTTTTAGACAAAGTTTTCTTTCTTTATCAAGTTGTATCCTGCTCCTGCTACCAATCTCTTAAAGTATCTCCGCATTACTCCAAATATTATCTTATAACTTACTACATCATATCCAATATCGTTACTTCAGTTCTCTTCCCTTTTCATGATTTGATAAGAGCCCTACTCCTTTGCCGTATATAGTCCCTTATTTATTGATCTGGTAATGTGTCATTTAATAGTTATTATCCTTATTCCATACTTCTTCCAAGTTCCATACATTCATTTACTATCTGAGTTTGGCGGTCTGAACCTTGGTTTTGATTGGCTTCCTTAGGATAGGGGCGAGGGTAATCCTGAATATCCAGAGCCTCTTTCGACTAGTTCCTCCAACAACTGTTTATCATAACGAGTGATTGTACAATGACTCAAGATGACTTCTAAGATAAATTGTCGGCCAAACTTTGATTCTATAGGCAGTCTTAGTTGTCACAGCGTAAATTGATGAACCAGTTGGGCATTACTCTTCCTAATCAAATTAGCTTACCATAGGAATGAGATGGCCCACAACGATCCTCAGACCCATTAATAGATCTTATATAATTCTTCAACTTCAAGGGCAAATCTTATTGAGTGTTGTCTGTCGATATAATTAATACTTGGATCTTGATAAGGTTCCTGTTACTACCTTTATTCCATATCACAATCTCTTCCAATGGGCTCTAGACGGGACTTTTTGTCTTGACGTTCCCCCAATTTCTGATATAAGGAAAATATCATTTTCCTTCTGCTTCGGGGAGTTATCATTGTCTAGTTTCTATTACGAATGGCCACCTATCATCTCCTTAGGGTTGATTCTTTCCAGTAGCTTTCATAATGGCCTTTTTCCAAATAGTACATGACCCTACTGTCCATTATCTCCCTGTTTATTATGTTGGAACTTCTTGCTTCTCATAATGTCTCGAATGTGCATACTTCATTAGCGATGCTATGTATCCCAAGATGCATAGTTCAGAAAAGGCCAAACTATATATATATATATATATATATATATATAACAGGGATGACCAGATCGATGAGAACACAACGAGTCTAGTGATAAGGCCGACAAGGCTACACAAGACCACTATACACAAAATGACTGTCTACAAGACTCTAGAGAGTGTGTCAACAAAATATGATCGGGATAGGGCCTCTCCATACCCTAACTAAATACATATGTGCAACCATCATACCTATTAACTCACAAGACAGCTCCGGAAGAAAGGAGCATAACAAATCCTCAACTGAGTCGAGTCACTTACTGTGAGGTATCGTCTTAATCTCTATTTGTACTTGCGGGCATGAAAGAAAGTGCCCTATATAGGTACATCAGTACGAAAGATGTACTGAATAAGTAAGGCAGAACTGTAAACAAGTACATCATGGTACATGAATCATAATCTGAAACTATAACTGAATACATAACTGTAAGATAGAGTAATGGAAACACAATCTATACTTTGAGTGCCTCTGGGGCCAAAATATGCATAATGAAATATAACAGCGTATATATAATGCCGTAGGTCTCTGTGGGTTATATTATCAATGGCATGTCTGTATAAACTGCGTAATAGCTCCATAAGCCTCTGTGGACAATATTATCAATCTCATAGTTGTACAAGTCGCGCATATAGCGCCATAGGCCCCTGAGGGAAATATAGATATATAATGCATGCATATGAAAACCCTTTATGGAACATAGAATACTCTTTTGAACTTTTCGGAGTGACGTAAGGTCATTACACCTCCGACTTACCTTATGCGGATAACATATCACCTGTTACTCTTTCAAATGACTTCATAAGAACTATAAATCACACTATTAGCTTAGCTTTCTGGAATCAATATGGATAATATGACATATAATCGACTAAACTTTTAGGAATGCCAACATGGAACCTTGTTATATCATATTAAGCATGACTCAAATGACTGTGAATAGTAGATTTGACAAGGAGCAACCAAGATCAATAACCAATCGATGGAATAAGTCACAAGTACATTTTTTATGATTGGGAGTGGAGTGTATATTAGGAATCAATTCGCAAGTGTATTATTCTAGTCAATCTTTCCAAAAAGAAATAAAAGTGAGCCTTACATACCTTATTGATGATCAATACCACTTCCGATGATCCCTCACTTTCTTTACAATCTTCAACCTAAGCAATAACGATAATCCATGTCAATATCCAAACAATGGTTCCATGATTTCGTCGTTGCGATATTTCATCAAATACTTAGCATTATTACTTTGTACCATCTTATTAGCATAGCAACTTATGTTATTTTCATCTTCCTTTACAACAACCACAATTCCAACAAGATTACCACAATCATATTCCATGAGGTTTAGCCATAGTTACCTCTAAGCTTCAGTACAACCATCAACAACTATGATGTTTACCTTAACTTCCCATAGATTACTTTTTCCACAAGGTTACTTTAGGCTATGAGGGTTTAAATACATGAGAAGTAGCAATAATCTTTCCTCCAATTAGCCAAGAGTTTCCTCTACCATGCTCTTATTTGAATCTCTAAGAATCTTCAAGTTCCTCCAAGCTTCCTTTCAAAATCAAGATGATGATTCAAGGTGATCTAGTTCCTTATGATGAAGGATTTACATCCTAAAACTATTAGGAGGGTCCCTTAATGTTGTGAGAACCTTAGGAGAGGGTTTGTGGGCTCAAGGGGTCGAAGTGGTGGAAATATGAAGTGTCGAAGTGAAGCCACCACTTCAAACTATTTATAGGGAGGTGGCACCACCCTTGGTCTGCGCTGTAGAAGCTATATGCAGCCGCTAAACAAAGGGTAGACTGAGGCAAATTGCTCCTCTAAGTTAGGCTTGGATGTTCCTTCGATTCCGCGAGGCGGATCCTATTCGTGGCACAAAACTCTCTAGAGTATCGGCCGATCATCGTCAAACTTCGTTGATATGTGATTCCTTTGATCCTAATGACTTATAACCATACATAAACCTTCTTTACATATCGTTATGTCATACATGACCCTCAGAATAGGTGTCGTATTGTCAAAACTTAAATCAGTTAATCAAGTTCTCAAACATGTGCGAAATAACGAGTATAACTCAAAATCTTTTGGATATGCTTCCAACTTTGTCCGAAGGACGTCCTCATCCTTTTGAATAGTCATTGTACTATTCTCATGTTACAACATCTTGACACGATGCACTCAATGTAAGAATTGTAAGCATGAAAGGCATAACAACATTTTAAACTCTCATGACTTCTTTGGTTTCCACTCGACCGTTTCTCAATTCTTCCAATGAAACCTTCTTCCTTATATTAGGATTCTTAACTTAGGGTATATTCGATATATGAATTTATCGGGTGTAACATCCTTCTACCCTTAAGAACATTCGTCCTCGAATGTTGTTGTATCATTACTTAGGGCTAGCTACTCTTATACCCTTCGACAACTTTTGGGCAGAGTCTCTTAATTAGATGATATAGTCATCACCTCATACGGTTACAAAAACACAACATTATCAGTACATCATTGTATCCTGAAATCCGGACTATGCCTTTTCGTCCCTTGTTACAATTTCCGTCTTATGATAGGATATACGTAATAGAAATTCATAGGCATGAAGCATAAGTAAAGTTATAATGAGAAGCCGTGGCACGGTAATCGTTAAGGGTTACTGATTTTGAAAATGATAGGGTTGTTCAAATTCATTTCTTCTCCTTCTGTTCTTCCCTTCCATCTCTCTGCTAAGTTCTTATACTTTTCTTTCTCATTATATTCATATCATCACACATGAAGACATAAATCATAGACAATTTTCTAGACTTGGAATTTCTTTCTTCAATAAGTTCCTTTTCACCTTTACATTTTTATCATGACAATATTTAAAGGGAATATACGATAGACATCTATGGTTAGGAATACACTCTTCTTGCATGTCATTGCATTTCTAAGCCGAATTTGGGGTATTACGATTGCGAACTTTTTAGTCGAAATCTTCATTTCTTGTTAGGTTATAAATTGTTCTTGCAAACATGTATCTTAAAACATCCCTGAATTACTTTGAGCATTTTCTCATAACTTACTTCATCAAATACGATACCGCTATCTCTGGTCACTCCCCTTTTCATTATTCAATAGGAGTCTTGTTTGTCTTCCGTACACAACGCTTTATACATGAACTTGGTAGTATCTTGCATAATAGTTGTCGATCCTTCTAAATTCCTTCCAAATTCCATATGTCCACTCACAACATGTGCCCGGTGGTGTAAGCCTTAGCTTTTAAATTGGCCCCTCCTAGACATCCAAAATCATTGTTCGCTATAGAGAATGGGCTCAAAAGATGGCTCGAAGTAATTTTTCAGGAAAATGAGTAATCTTCTTACTATAAGTTGTTGCTTGGACTTTGATCATATGAGGAGTATTAATTTTCATTGCGTGAGCTAACGAGCCATTTATGCATTAATATTTCAGATCTGAGCGACTTGTAACAATTCTCGTGTCATCCAATAATTCTTAGCTAATCTTCTCCATTTTGAGTGCGCATCCCTGTAGGTGTTGTTAATCGATATACTAATTCTTCTGAGCTTAATAAGGTCCTTGTTACTTCATTTATTCCACTTAATTCCATTACTCAGCAAGTGTGTGATAGATGGATTGTTGCCACGTCCTTTGTATTGGTAGTTTCCAATATACAGAAAGACTCTACTGCACTCTGCTTTTGAGAATTATCATCACTTGATTGCTATTTCTGTTCGCTACCCGTTACTTTACTCTCCCATTTAGTCTTCATAACTTTCCCCTTACCAACAGTGCTCGGCCATACCACCACTACGTCCTTATCTATTATGTTAGAACCCCTTGTTTCTTATAATGATTCAACCCGAGCACTCAATGATGTTGTCCAAGAATCCTTTCTTAATCCATGTCATTACCTTTTGATTCACCTTGTTCTCCCTTTTTATTTAAGTACTGGGAACGAGACATCCTCTTACCTTTGATATTATTTCCCTAAGTTAGCCTTATCTCTTTAGGTACTCATTATCTTTACTGACTCCAGACTTGTGTCCCTTTAAGAGCAACCTTTACTTCATACTAAGAGCATAATACTTAATTCTTGTAATTTCAAGATCCGCTACTCATCCTGCTCGACTATTCTTTTATTATGTATGTCGTATGTATCCTTCCCATGGGAAAACCTTTGACCTAATCATATTGTTATCCACAGTGCTCATGCTTAGGGTCGTCCTAACCTTTTCTCATCAAAGGATTCATCTTTACAAGGCGCTGATTTGCCCGATTCTTTGCGGTCACCGTACTTGAGTTATCTCTTCTGCCTTTACTTTGCAATTCAGGCTTCCTTCGCACCCGATATTCTTAGATTTCACGATGAATATATTATCTATTTCATAGAGTTTCTCTTTAATTTGACAATCCAAAGTTTACCATTATTCACCTACTAGTATCTTTACTTTATTACCCTTATTCTTTTAATCCACTTTCTTACGTCTACCTTGGATTCTTGAGATCTGTTGGTCATCTTATCATTTCTTCCCGTACTTACATTAGTCTCATTTTTCCCTTCTTCTACTCACCTATCCCCATGCGTCTTGCTTACATTCGTGGAGGAATTAACGTTGGACATCTTCAATTTCAAATTGTAGCCCGGTTGTTAATCTCCTACAGACTAGGCTCTAACCCGTCACTTGATCCTTTCACCTTTGAAATTCTAGATTGAATTCCTTTAAGGGTCTTTTATTTTAGTGTAATTCATGTACCATCTCTTTCGGACTTCGGGTGTTATAGTCTTGGCTAGGAAGGTTTAAGTACCATTTACTTGCTACTGTCCTTATAATCAATGGTAATCGTGCTATTATGGGTTCCACTCTAGTCTTGTTATCGATATCCTTACCATTATGGTCCTTCCGCCGGTATATTCGTTTGAGAACATCCTTCAGCCTATTTATTTATCATAACACTCCCACCTGTGTTTACCAAACACCCGTCTACCACCTATGGGGTTTCTCTTGTATTATTGTACTCATTTGAACTATCGTTTATGGACACCGGGGGTCTCACACCCTTAGCTAATAATTTTTAGGTCTTTTACCTTATTTTTATCTTTACATCATCTCATAGCAGTCGCGCTATTACGGTTTCACTATAGTCTCAGTTAATTGTATCATCCTTGCTATGGTTCTTTATTTGTTTCTCTGTCTACCGTACCTTTCAGTCTTGACCTGGTCATAGAATTTCACTAATTTACTAAGCATTTACTTCTTTCTTACAACCATTCCTTAGTTGTTTCATAATCCTTATCGCCAATTATCTGCCCTACGCTATCCCTATCTATAGGTGCTTAAAGTCCCACCACAGTTCATAATGGACTAAAAATCTTTTCCTTCTGACTTTGAATCCTACCATCCCATGCTGCGATTTGCTCATGTAACTTCCTATGGCATACAATAGGATTCCTTCTCAAATTAATAGAAACTCATCATATGCCTTACATTTGTGGGCAGCCCGGTTCTTGTAGATGAGTTAGAGTTGCTAATTTTGGCGTGGTATCTTGTGTACTTCCCTTAAACGTCTTCCAGAACAATCTTTCACATAACTCGGTCACTAAACATTCGCCCTTATTGGCAGTAGTCTAAGGTTACCTTAATCCCCTAAATTAGGCATCACATGCCTGAATCAAGTATTCATAGCTGATTCTCACAGTCAAGTTAACATATATTTCATGGACGAATAAATTTCTTGTAACTTTCTAAACTTCCCAATGATGTTAGTTGCATCCTCTTATTGCAATCTCTTCCTAAACTTTCCACTATTCTCCCATGAAGTTTGAGGCCTTCACACAATCGTTGGGTAACATAATATCAAAAATTCAGGGCTTGTCTAGTATACCCATTTAGGTGCGGGTTTCCACATCCTTCCAGCCTACAATATACACATATGGTTTTGGCTATCAGATGAGCCTGAAATCCTCATTTTTTTATTAATACCCTTCATTCCTAACTTATTCTTACCAAAATTCCGAAATAACATTGTGGAAATCAATTTCTAAAATGAAGTCAATATCCTTTGGTATAAAATAGATCCATACTAGAAATGCAGAAACTAGATAGGTTAATAATAGAAATCAATAGAATACTTGCGCCCATGTGCATACCTCGGCAACATCCAAACTCGAGGCTCCATCCTCGCGTTCATCTCCTTCTCTGCGGGCCATTTTGAGGCACTGTCGAACCTTACTCAATCATCATACCAATAGAAATCTCATGGTCCCTTATGCATTGCCCAATATGCATTTGACCGCATCGCCTACAATATGTCCTAGACCGCCCACTCAATCCATCCCGATATTCACAAGTCACCTTAGCCCTCATAGTCTTTTCATTCTCCTTAGCTGAGTCAAACTTATCAAACATCATCGGTCCCTGGCCAACGAGCTCCCTAGGGTTGTGAATTCCTTGACCCTTACAGGGGTCTATCACTATCAATCATACCAGGGAGATATCGTGCCTGAGAGAAAACCAGCTGGGTCAATACCTGAACTGCCCTTCTAATATCCTCATCCGATGGTGTTGGGGTTATATCTGATGGTATATCTAATGGTATGGGGCACTTTCTTGTCTCCTCTGATCGTATCTGGGCCGACGAATGATGGGGAGGTAACCCACTCGGATCCTCTGATGGGTCAGTCTCAATAGAGTGTCTATCTCTTGAAGAAGGCTTCACTGAAAACGTAAATACGATAAGGTTAGGAAGGGGATACTTACAACTTGAATCTAGTGCACGATCTAGATAAATAAAAAAGGAAACCATCCAAAATTCCCTGTAGCCTCCTATTTATAAGTGTGCCGTGCAACACACCCATAAGCAAGACTCTACTAGAAATGACTTGTAGACATTCGTAGGACTGAACTACTCTGATACCAAGTTTGTCACACCCCAACCTTGGGAGTGTGTAGCTGGCAACCAGAGCCCTAAGTCTCGAGCATACCCATCCTAATATCTAACATATCCCGATAAATCATTGGCCGACAAGGCCTCTAATGAATAATTACTAATCAAAACAATATCGTCTACACGCATAAAAGGCCCAACAAATATATATATATATATATATATATATATATATATATATATATATATATATATATTTATGTAAGTATCGAAAAATAGGAAGAAACCATATAGGAAAACAAAAGGAGGATATAGGAAGAAAAACTTCAGAACTAATGAAGAATATTATAAAAAACCTCTTTACGAATAAAAAAATAAAAGAAATCCTAAAAAGTATGAATCCAGGTACAAAGATATTCCATGTTACATGCGTAATAAAAAGGGACATACTTCAAAATACTGCAGAATGAATAAAAAATTACAAGAATTAAAATTAGATGAAGAAATAGTTCAAAAAATCTCTAGTCTCTTAATAGATTCTTCTGATTCAAACACTGAAAAAGAATCTGAAATGTTTTCTTCTGTATCTTCGTAAGATGATGAACCTCTTCAAGTAGATGAATTGGTCACAACTAGTTCATCTGAATATTCTTAAAAAGGAAAAGAAAAACGTATATGTGTATTAACTAAAGACCAGGAATTCATGTTAGATATGGTAAAACACTAGATACCCAACATCAAAAAGAATATTTAAATAAACTCTTAAAATATTTTATGAGAGAAAAGAAAGAAGTTAAAAATACCATTTTACCAAACACATCTAAAAATACTTATGACTTAACTAACATCTTAGAAAAGGAAAAAAGATAAAAGAAAGTAAAGAAGTTACAGTTCAAGAACAACAAAAAAAAATCAGACAAGTAAAATCAGAAAAAAAAGAATTAAAAGAAAAAACAAAAACAAGATTTTGATTTAATAAAAATAATCCTTTTAAAAACCATGCAGGAAACCTCTGATTCTGAAAACTCCGATTCAGTAAATCCCATAGAACCGGAAGAAGAGATTGAAAATGAAATAAAAAATCTAGATGAAGTCCCAAAAGGCTTTTTAGTGTATTAAGACAAATTACGTCTAAGAAATACCTTATAGAAATAACTCTTAAATTCTCAGAAAATTTTAAAAATAATACAGATGCCCTTTTTGATACAGGAGCAGATTTGAATTGCATAAAAATGGGTATAGTACCTAAAATCTCCTGGAAGAAACTCATTAAGATTAGCAGCCTATAATAATTCTATATTAGAAATTAAATCTAAGACTAGTGCGTTAGTTATAAATGATGGAGTTTCTATAGCAACATCATTTGTCTTAGTAAAAGATATACATAATTCAGTCATTCTAGGAACACATTTTATAAATCTTATCACTCCATATAAAGTAAATAATGATTTTATTTCTTTTAAATTAAATAACAAGAAATTAAAATATCATTTTATAACAAAACTAAAAACTAGAGACCTTAATCTAATAAGAGCATGTTCAATTCACGAAGATAGTATAAATGCAAAAATACAGGGAAAACCTACAAAAATTGAGAAATGATTTTTATTTCAAAAGATTAAATACGCAATTAGAGATACCAGAAGTTAAAGAAAAGATATCTAAACTCCAAAATTCTTTTGAAAATGAGATATGTTCCGATATTCCAAATGATTTTTGGAGTAGAAACAACTTATCGTAGATTTGCCTTATGAAAAAGATTTTGACGAAAGACAAATTTCAACAAAAGCTAGGCCGATCCAAATGAATAGTGATCTTAAACATCATTGAAGAAAAGAAATTCAAGATCTTGAAAATAAAAAGTTAATTTTCAAATCTAGATCCCCTTGGAGTTGTGCTACTTCTATGTAAACAAAAAATCCGAAATAGAAAGAGGAACTCCTAGATTAATTGTTAATTATAAACCTTTAAATACAGCCCTGAAATGGATTAGATACCCAATCCCAAGCAAAAATGATTTATTACAAAAATTGCATTCTGCTTTAATATTTTCAAAGTTTGATATGAAATCCGGTTTTTGGCAAATTCAAATTTCTACAAAAGATCATTACAAAATCGCTTTTACGGTCCCCTTTGGACAATATGAGTGGAGTCTAATGCCTTTTGGTCTAAAGAATTCCCCTTTAGAATTCTAGCGAATAATGAATGATATTTTTAATAATTATTCCAAATTTTGTATAGTTTATATTGACGATGTGTTAATCTTCTCAAATTCTATATAAGAACATTTCAAACATCTTAAAACCTTCCTTTATGTTAAAAAGAAAATTGATTTGCTAGATTTCAAATAAAAAATGTGTCTATTCCAAACTAGGATAAGATTTCTAGGACATTATATATCTTAGGGTAAGATCACCCCTATAAAAAGGTCCTTAGAATTCACAAATAAATTTCCTGATAAAATCTTTGATAAAACTCAATTACAAAGATTCTTAGGAAGCTTAAATTATGTTTTAGATTTTTGTCCAGAGATAAATAGAATGACAAAATCACTTCATGATAGACTAAAGAAAAACCTTACTCCATGGACTAGTGACCATATTATTTGTGTCAAGAATATTAAAAAGCAAGTGCTAGAAATCCCGTGTCTTCATATAGCAGACCCTCGGCTACCTAAGATAGTAGAGACAGATGCCTCTGACTTAGGATATGGGGTATCTTGAAGCAAAGATCAGGGGGGAGAGAGTGTATAATCCAGTATACTTCTGGCAATTGAAATGATACCCAGAAAAATTATTCTACCATTAAAAAAGAAATTTGGAGCATTGTTTTATGCATACAAAAAGATTTACTAAATCAAAATTTTTACTCAAAATTGATTGCAAAAGTGCCAAAGAAGTTTTACAAAAAGTTGTTTAAAACCTTGCACCAAAACATATTTTTGCGCGATGGCAAGCAATTTTTAGCATTTTTGATTTCAATATTGAATATATTAAGGGAGAAACAAATTTTATTCCAGATTTCCTAACCTGTGAAATCCTCCAAAACAAGAGAAATGCCTAGAAAACCATCCAAGGAAGAAAAAGACAAACTCCTGCTGAAAAACCCAAGACATGGTATGATGCAGTAATGAAAGAGGAAAAAGAACTCAAAAACACCGCACAGTCTGTGCCTAAAACACAAGAAGATCCTGCTCAGAAAATGACTACAGAAAACCTTTTACAACTCCTTGTCAAAATCACCTGAACTACAAATGACATTGATGCAACTACAGATTCCTAAACAGGAAATTATCCAGAGTTCAAGAGAGGTTAAACCCTCTCAAAATTTTGGTAAATAAGAGGAAGGAGAATTATCAAAAACCCTTTCTCAAAAATATTTTTCAAATTCCGAACTTGTGGTACGACAAGTTGCCATAAAACCCACTTCTGAATTCTTTATAAAACCCTTCTTTCAAAATGTTGTGACTATTGAAAAATAATTTTTTGATAAAGACTCATTTTTAGCAATCCAAAAATATTTTGGACTAGGATAGTTCTATAAACCATGGGATATTTTCAAAACTCCCTATTTTTACCAGGCTATCCTAGAAGTATCAGGATCAACCATAATAAAAAAATATTTTTTATAAAAATAACAAAGATCCCTCATTCTCTACTTGCAAAATAGTTAGAGTAATTGCCCTAAGTGATTGGTGAAATGACCTCTCTCAATTCCTTAATTTTCCTGATACCTATAAAAATACCCTATTTTTTGATGTTCCATTTAATTATTGGGATTACCAACAAGCTTGGTTTAATTCCTTTTTTGATCAAAATACCAAGCGAGCTCATACCTATCTCTTTTATTTTGATACCTCATGCATTCCATCCCAATTCCCAACACGGTGGAATTCATGGTGGGAACAATTTGTATCCACCTTAGATATTTTAAAAACCCAAATTATTCAATCCTTTAACCTCTTTAAATACTTCTATAAACCTACCGATGAAGAAAAAATATTCATGTCCCTAAATCTATTTCATACCAGATTCCATTAGCAGTAGGTATTCGCAGGGTTCATAGATTACTTTGACAATAAAACTCCTGCAATTCGAAGAAGGTTTAAAATAGGATGGTGTGACAGCTTTAAAATACCACTAAGTTTAACCCCATCAAAAGTCCAAGAATGGTTAAGTTCTCAAAAAACCATTCATAAACAAATACCACAGTAAACACCGGAGCACACCCAATTTCTTTCCCAGAAATCCCAAATGGCCTCAATGCTTACAGCAGCCAAAAATACGGAAGAAATGCAAGCGATAATTCTGAAATTTGCACCATCATCGTCATCAAACCAAGGGTCATCTTCAGAACAAGAAGAACCGTTGATTGATTTGGAAGACGATGCAATTTTTGGCAATAGTTGATTCTGAAAAAATTGTCAAAAGAAGACAAAAATATCAGCAATAAAGCCCGTACAAAATACGGATAACAGAAAATGCCACAAAAAAGACTTTCAAAAATGTAATAATGAAAGTGGAGAAAATTCCAACAATAATGCAAGAAAATGCCAAATGACAACTTGAACGTGGATGATGTCATTGATGATATATTTTTCACTTGCACTTGAATGATGTCATGATGTATTTTGACATTTCTATTTACGAAATTGTCATGTAAATTTCCTATAAAAGGAGACCATCTCTCCTTCTTAGAAACCAAAATTTTCAGATTTAAAGTTTTTAGAAAACCAAGTTTTAGAGATATGAAATACTTAAGAAAATTTTAGATAGAGAAAACCTCATCCAAAACCCCAAAAATTCCCAAATCGATTGTACTCCCAAGATCTCCTCAAACTATTCAGATCTAAATCTTTGTAAGTGTTGATACTTTTAATACACTTGATTATGGATGGTAATACCATCTAATCTTTTAAATTCTTGCATTATGATTGTTATAATTTGGCCGGTTCTACCGCCTATCACATAAATTCTTGCATTATGATGTTGGTCGGTTCTACCGCATATATCACATAAATTCATGCAGATCTTTTTGAATTATGAATTCCTTCTTGGGAATCTTAATTTAAAAAGTAAATGTTCTTTTATTTACTCTCTGCATATTTCAATATCTTTTTATTTTTCAGATTCTTTATAATTATTTTCTTTCTATTTATTATCCCCTTGAGATCCTCGGGCGTTGTTGGTATCAGAGCCAAGGGGGTAGAGATTATAGATAAATTTGATCAGATTTATAATTTTTTTGTTTGAGAGATTTAGGCTCTTTCGAGTGTTTTTTCCTAGGAAGGTCCCGATAGTAAGTCGTTTGAAGGAAGTTAACCGAGAAATAACTTAGGATTGTAGAAATAACTTAAATTTTTGAAAATAAGATTTTATAAAAATGGATACGTTTTTCAATAGATCTACTTCTTCAAACTTTGCTTCAACATCTTCCATGGATTCGAAGAAGATAATAAATTCTGAGGAAATAGTTATACAAGACTTTGAAAAATCTATAGATAATTGGGAAATACCGAGAGTAACTAGAGATCATATTTACAAATATTCCACATACCAATTTTTTAAAACAAATTTCACAATAAAACAGAAGAAAGAGATATTCAATTAACAAAACCCTTTGAAACAATCCAATTACTTTCTCAAGATTCATTGAAGAAACATAAGGAAAAAAACTATAAATACATCCATATTGGCTTAGTTCAAGTATGGATAAAACCCTTAACCAAAGAAGGATTGGATACTTCAATGCTTGTGATATTAAGAGATGCCATATTTACTAACTTTGAGGACTCCTTACTAAGTTCAGTTGAATCTAGCCTCTGCACGTGGCCAATCTCTTTTGATTGTTATCCAAACTTTTCAATATCCCTTAATGAGAAAAATATCATAAAATCCCGTGTCTTACAAATAAAAACCAATAATTACCAAATGCTTGAAGGATCAATCCCAGTAGCAATAATCTTTAGAATCCATTACAAAGCTATGCTTTCTACTTTTTCTACGAAAGTCATATACCATAGCAAAAAAGGTGAAACGCTACTATTACATACAGATCTTTCCAGATGTAACACTGTAATACCAAGACCTATTAAACGGAGGAATATTACCCTACCAGAAGAATGGATCTTGAAGGGAGTAGTCTAACCTGAACCCATAGAAACTTCCAAACCAAATACTCAACTTAAAGAAATAACCCAGTACCAGGATGGTACAGTTAGTCTATCATTCCTTAAAAAATCTACGAGTAACAGATACGATGATGATACATATTCTATAGAGACCCTAGATTTAGGAAGAGTCTCACAAATTCCTTCAGTAATAAACACACCTTATAAAATAAAACCTAGACATTCTATATCAGATTTATCGAATTTAAGAAACGTAGACTACACCAACGAAATTCCTAGACCCATATATGAAAATTCCACTTCGAGAGAAAAAATAGAGGTTCAACAACCAGATCAAGAACCTACTAGTCTAACATTTTCCTCAATAATAGAATATATAGTGAACGAAATTGGAGTTTTAGAAAAAGAATTCCAAGTAGATAAAAAATCCTACGTGAATATTTTTATGGAAAACATAACTTAGAAAAAAAGAACTTGGTTCTTTCAAAACTTTTTAGATACTAGGAAACAAATGCAAGAAATTTTTTATGAATTTATAGATGAAAATAGAATAAACATTCTATTCTTCGACTGGTTTGAAATATATTCTTCTCAAAGTTTCATAAAATGCCCTTTTGCAAAATCAATAAACCCTATTATAATTAGGAATAAAACACCAGAGTGGGAGACCCTAGCCGATACTAGGAAAATCCAGTCTAATCATCCTCATCCACAAGGCATTAAGCTTAATATACATGGTTGCCCTGTAGAAGCAATTCCTTTAAAAATCCAGCAGAAGATGAAAAGGCTAATATAAAATCCATTCTAACACAATATAATTTTACATATATTAATTTAAATTCTATAGGAAAATAATTAGATAGAATGAAAAAATACATACAAAAACAACATTTAATCACTATAGATTCCCCGGAAAAATCAGTAGAACTGAAATTAAAAATCCCAATTTTTAAACCCTTTCAAGTATCTAAAAATAGTGTTAAAAACATCCAATAAAATAAGTCTGAATTTATTAAGGCTAGACAAGATCAATTAAGTAGAATTGAGACATCTAGTAGTTCTAATACAGAACCTATGATCCCAGATACACCACAATCAAGTCACAAAATAACAAATTTGACACATGATTCTGATAATAGTGAAGCCTTTGAACAATTCCAAAATACAACACCCTTAATTAATAAATTTAATTGGAAACAACCAACACAACAACAACGACAAATAATTCCAGCTCCAGATCTAGGAATAGTAAAACTCTTAGCTCAATCCTAATTTAACGCCTCTTCCATCTATGATTGGAACATATATGGGATGAATGAATATAATATCCTTATCTTTCTCCAACAAATGACCAGGATCGCAAATGCCTACAAAATACAAAATGGTGCACAAGATAGGACCATAGCGGAACTACTTATCGCAGGATTCTCTGGTCAATTAAAAGGATGGTGGGATAACTATCTCACTAGCCAACAACAAGAAGACATCTTAAATGCCATAAAACTGATTAAGAAGGAACACCAATCTTAGATGAAGAAGGAGAACCCCTACAAGATGCAGTGTCAACCTTGATACTGATAATCTTATTAAACTTCGTAGGTGATTCTTTCCATCTAAAAGATAAAAATTCCGAATTACTTTCAAACATAAAATGTAAAAAATTGAGTGATTTCCAATGGTACAAAAACACGTTCTTAACTAAAGTAATGCTTAGAGAAGATTCCAACCAACCATTTTGGAAAGAAAAATTTCTAGCAGGATTGCCTACCCTTTTAGGAGAAAAGGTTAGGAATAAAATTAGAGAAATATGTGGAAAATAAATAATGTCTTATAATAAATTCACATACAAACAACTAGTCAGTATAACCCAATAAGAAAGATTAAAAATATGCCAAGATCTAAAATTACAAAAATACCTAAAATGTGAACTAAAAAGAACCAGGTTAGAGCTAGGTTCGTTCTGTCAACAATTTGATATAAATTCCAAGAAACAACATTCTCCAGATTGTACATGAAACTATAGTAAAACTTATAATAAACCATATAGGAAAACACAAAGAGGATATAGGAAGAAAAACTTCAGAACTAATGAAGAATATTATAAAAAACCTCTTTACAAATTAAAAAATAAAAGAAATCCTAAAAAGTATGAATCCAGGTACAAATATATTACATGTTACAAGTGTAATAAAAAGGGACATTGTTCAAAATACTGCAGAATGAATAAAAAATTACAAGAATTAAAATTAGATAAAGAAATAGTTCAAAAAATATCTAATCTCTTAATAGATTCTTCTGATTCAAACACTGAAACAGAATCTGAAAGGGTTTCTTCTCTATCTTCGGAAGAGAATGAACCTCTTCAAGTAGATGAATTGGTCACAACTAGTTCATCTGAATATTCTGAAAAAGGAAAAGAAAAATATATGTGTATTAACGAAAGAACAGGAATCCATGTTAGACATGGCAAAAAACATAGATACCCAACATCAAAAAGAATATTTAAATAAACTCTTAAAATCTTTTACGGAAGAAAAGAAAGAAGTTAAAAATACCATTTTACCAAACACATCTAAAAATACTTATGACTTAACTAACATCTTAGAAAAGGAAAAAAGATAAAAGAAAGTAAAGAAGTAACAGTTCCAGAACTACAAAAAGAAATCAAACAAGTAAAATAATAAATAAAAGAATTAAAAGAAAAACAAAAACAAGATTTTGATTTAATAAAAATAATCCTTTCAAAAACCATACAGGAAACCTCCGATTCTGAAAAATCTGATTCAGTAACTCCCATAGAACCGGAAGAAGATATTGAAAATGAAATAAAAAATCTAGAAGTCCCAGAGATATTCTTAGTGTATTAAGACAAATTACGTCTAAGAAATACCTAATAGAAATAACTCTTAAAATTCTCAGAAATTTTTAAATATAAAATAGTTTCCCTTTTTGATAGAGAGGCAAATTTGAATTGCATAAAAATGGGTATAGTACCTAAAAATATCCTGGAAGAAACTCATGAAAATTAGCAATCTCTAATAATTCTAAATTAGAAATTAAATCTAAGACTAGTGCGTCAGTTATAAATGATGGAGTTTCTATAGCAACGTCATTTGTCTTAGTAAAAGATATACATAATTCAGTCATTCTAGGAACACATTTTATAAATATTATCACGAGTGGAGAAAGAAGGCTAGGCCCCCGGAGGGCTTTCAGGGACTGGGGAAGACGGGTGGATTACAGAGCTTGGGTAGGGGCAAATCGAGGGCCCATCGGGATTAGGCATAGACGAGCCTCGACTAGGCCAGCATTAATGAAAAAAGAAAAACTTCCCCCATCGCATCATTAACCGGTGTAGGATTCAAGATCAGGTCCAGGATTCGAGTCAAATCGACCTTCCCTCTCATCTCAGGGTGAAGCAAGGAATTATTTCAAATGTTCGTTGTTCAATTTCTTGGCTGCTCAAGAAGTTTGACTAGTTGCTCCTCCGACCCGAAGTGGATTATAGGGGAAGGGTAGAGTCTCACCTTACAGTAGTAAGGTGTTCGTTGTTGGGATGGGTTCAAACTGGACTGAAGGGAGGAGGAAAAAAAGAGTCCTCTCTTCCTGGTCCTATCGAACCAGACATGGAATACCTGGGGATTCATCACTGGCTAGGGCTTTACCCCTAGATGTCCAGTCCACTGCTGCGCCTCAACGCATTTCGGGGAGAACCAGCTAGCTCTGGGTGCGAGTGGCATTTCACCCCTAACCATAACTCACCCGCTAATTCTTCAACATCAATCGGTCGGACCTCCACTTAGATTCACCCAAGCTTCATCCTGAGCTCATTTCCTTGCATAATAGGTCAACCTTCCTCTCCTCTCCTTCCTTATAGTAAAGGCGAGTGGCTCTGTTCCTTTCTAAAGTGTCTTTTTGCCCCTCTCCTTATAGTCGAGTTGCTAAAACCTCTCGGAACAAAGAAAAAGTGAGTGAAGTTCTTCCCGGGCATAATAGTAGTTGCTATGAGAATTGAACTGGCACTTTATCAAGTATTTAAAACTTATCACCCTATATGTCCGATCGTTCACAAGCCTTCTAGATCGATACAATATTGTGATTGACCTGGTGAAATACCCTCACGCGTAGGCCACCAACAACCATCATGCACGGATCGATCCTTCCATCATGTGTCAATCAACTTATTTCTGTCTTACCGCTTTCTTATAGTAGTGCTCTCTTTTCAAGCAAATCTCTATTTCAACTGCATTCCCTATTGGAAAGAAATCAACCTCGATTCTTTCTGTTGATAGGCTAGTTTGATGGAAGGTTCCGTATAAAGTAAATAATGATTTTATATCTTTTAAATTCAATAACAAATATCATTTTATAACAAAACCAAAAACTAGAGACCTTAATCTAATAAGAGCATGTTCAATTCACGAAGATAATATAAATGCAAAAATACAGGGAAAAACATATTACCTACAAGAACTGAGAAATTATTTTTCTTTCAAAAGATTAAATACACAATTAGAGATACCAGAAGTTAATAAAAGATATCTAAACTCCAAAATTCTTTTGAAAACGAGATATGTTCCAATATTCCAAATGTTTTTCGGAGTAGAAAGCAACATATCATAGATCTGCCTTGCGAATAATATTTTGACGAAAGATAAATTCCAACAAAAGCTAGGCCGATCCAAATGAGTAGTGATCTTGAACAACATTGCAGAAAAGAAATTCAAGATCTTGAAAATAAAAAATTAATTTCCAAATCTAAATCCCCTTGGAGTTGTGTTACTTTCTATGTAAACAGAAATTTTGAAATAGAGAGCGAAACTCCTAGATTAGTAATTAATTATAAACCTTTAAATACACCCTTGAATTGAATTAGATACCCAATCCCAAATATAAAGGATTTATTACAAAATTGCATTCTGCTTAATATTCTCAAAGTTTGATATGAAATCCATTTTTTGGCAAATTCAAATTTCTACAAAAGATTGTTACAAAACCGCTTTTACGGTCCCCTTTGGACAATATGAGTGGAGTGTAATGCCTTCTGGTCTAAAAAATGCACCTTCATAATTCCAGTGAATAATGAATCATATCTTTAATGATTATTCCAAATTATGTATAGTTTATATTGATGATGTATTAATCTTCTCAATTTCTATAGAAGAATATTTCACACATCTTATAACTTTCCTTTATGTTACGAAGAAAAATGATTTGGTAGTTTCCAAATAAAATTAGTCTATTCCAAACTAGGATAAGATTTCTAGGACATTATATATCCTAGGGTAAGATCACCCCTATAAAAAGGTCCTTAGAATTCACAAATAAATTTCCTGATAAAATTCTTGATAAAACTCAATTACAAAGATTCTTAGGAAGCTTAAATTATGTTTTAGATTTTTGTCCAGAGATAAATAGAATGACAAAATCACGCCATGATAGACTAAAGAAAAATCTTGCTCCATGGACTAGTAACCATACTATTTGTGTCAAGAAGATTAAAAAGCAAGTGCTAGAAATCTCGTGTCTTCATTTAGCAGACCATCGGCTACCTAAGATAGTAGAGACAGATGCCTCTGACTTAGGATATGGAGGTATCTTGAAGTAAAAATCAGTGGGGAGAAAGTGTATAATCCAGTATACTTCTGCTCATTGGAATGATACCCATAAAAATTATTCTACTATTAAAAAAAATTGAGCATTGTTTTATGCATACAAAAATTCCAAAGCGATTTACTAAATCAAAATATTTTTCTCAGAATTGATTGCAAAAGTGTCAAAGAAATTTTACAAAATGATGTTCAAAACCTTGCATCAAAACAGATTTTGCACAATGGCAAGCGATTCTTAAAATTTTTGATTTCGATATTGAATATATTAAGGGAGAAACAAATTATATTCCATATTGCTTAACCCGTGAATTCCTCCAAAATAGGAGAAATACCTAGAAAACCCTCAAAGGATGAAAAAGACAAACTCCCTTCTCAAACTCCTGCTGAAAAACCCAAGAGAGGGTATGACACAGTTATGAAAGAGGAAAAAGAACTCAAAAATACCGCACTGTCTGTGCCTAAAACACTAGAAGATCCCTCTCAGGAAGCGACTACTGAAAATCTTTTACAACTCCTTGTCAAATCCCCTGAACTACAGAAGGCATTGATGCAATTACAGATTCCTAAACATGAAACTAGCCAAATTTCAAGAGAGGTTAAACCCTCTCAAAGTTTTATTAAATTAGAGAAAGGAGAATCTTCATAACCCTTTCTGAAAAACATTTTTCAAATTCCCAACTTGTGGTACCACAAGTTACCATAAAACCCACTTATGAATTCTTTATAAAATTCGTCTTTCAAAATATTGTGACTATTCAAAAAGGATTTTTTGATAAAGGCCTTTTTTTGGAAATCCAAAAATATTTTGGATTAGGATGGTTCTATAAACCATTGGATATTTTCAAACCTCCCTATTTTTACCAGACTATCCTAGAAGTATCAGGATCAACCATAATAAAAAATAATTTTTATAAAAGTAACAAAGATCCCTCATATTGTACTTGCAAAATAGTTAGAGTAATTGCCCCAAGTGATTGGGGAAATGACCTCTCTCAATTCTTTAGTTTTCTTGATACCTATAAAAATACCCTATTTTTTTATGTTCCATTTAATTACTAGGATTACCAACAAACTTGATTTAATTCATTTTTTTTAACAAAATACCAAGCGAGCTCATACCTGTCTCTTTTATTTTGATACCTCATGCATTCCATCACAATTCCCAACATGGTGGAATTTATGGTGGAAACAATTTGTAACCACCTTAGATATTTTAAAACTCCAAATTATTCAATCCTTTAACCTCTTTAAATCCCTCTATAAACCTACCGATGAAGAAACAAGATTTATACCCCTAAATCTATTTCATACCAGATTCCATCTGTCGTGGGTATTCGCATGGTTCATAGATTACTCTGAAAATAAAACTCCAGCAATTTGAAGATGGTTTAAAATAAGATGGTGGGACAACTTTAAAATACCACCAAGTTTAACCCCATCAAAAGTCCAAGAATGGTTAAGTGCTCAAAAAACAATTCATAAACAAATACCACTACAAACACCGGAGCACACCCAATTTCTTGCCCAGAAATCCCAAATGCCCTCAATGCTTACAACGGTAAAAAATTTGGAAGAAATGCAAGCGATAATTCTGAAATTTGCACCATCATCGTCATCAAAGCAAGACTCATCTTCAGAAGAAGAAGAACTGTTGATTGATTTGGAAGGATGCAGTTTTTGGCAATAGTGAATTCTGAAAAGATTGCCAAAAGAAGACAAAAATGCCAGCAATAAAGTCCGAACAAAATACCGACAACAAAAAATTCCACAAAAAATACTTTAAAAAAGGTAATAATGAAAGTGGAGAAAATTCCAGCAATAATGCAAGAAAATACCAAACGACAACTTGCACGTGGATGATGTCATTGATGATGTATTTTCCACTTGCACTTGGATGATGTCATGGAGAAACCAAGTTTTTCAGATTTTATGTTTTTAGAAGACCAAGTATTAGAGACATGAAATCCTTAAGAAAATTCTAAATAGAGAAAACCTCATCCAAAACCCCAAAAATTTCCAAATCCATTGTACTCCCAAGATCTCTTCAAAATAGTCAGATCTAAATCTTTGTAGGTTTTGATACTTTTAATACACTTGATTATGGATGGTAATACCATCTAATCTTTTAAATTCTTGCATTATGATGTTGGCCGGTTCTACTGCCTATATCACATAAATTCTTGTAGATCCTTTTGAATTATGGATTCCTTGTTGGGAACCTTAATTTAAAAAGTTAATCTTATTTTATTTTACTCTCTGCATATTTCAATATCTTTTTTATTTTTTATATTCTTTATAATTATTTTCTTTCTATTTGTTATCCCTTTGAGAGCCTTAGGCGTAGTTGATATATATATATATATAACAGAGCCAACAAGATCGATGTAAGCCTTTAGAGAGTGTGTCAACATCATCTGGTCGGGACACTGCCCTGCCATACGCAACTAAATACATATGTGCAACTATATATATATATATATATATATATATATATATATATATATATATATATATATATATATATATATATATATATAACGGGGCCAATAAGATCGATGTGAACACAATGAGTCTATTGATAAGGCCGACAAGGTCACACAAGACCACTATACAAAAAATGACTGTCTACAAGCCTTTAGAGAGTGTGTCAACAACATCTGGTCGGGACACTGCCCCGCCATACGCAACTAAATACATATGTGCAACTATCATACCTATTACTAGATAACTCCGGAAGAAATAAGCGTGACAAATCTTCAGCTGAGTCGAGTCACATACTGCGAGGTATTATCTGAATCTCTATTTGTACCTATAGGCATGAAATGTAGTGCCCCAAAAAGGGACATCGGTATGAAAGATGTACCGAATATGTAAGGCAGAACTATAAACAAGTACAACATGGTACATGAAGCATAAGCTGAAACTATAACTGAATACATAATTGTAAGATAGAGTGATGGAAAGACAACTTGTACTCTGATTGCCTCTAGGGGCCAGAATATGCATAATGAAATATAATCACGTATATATAACGTCGTAGGCCTCTGTGGGTAATATTATCAATGCCATGTCTGTATAAACCACGCAATAGAGCTATAGGCCTCTGTGGGCAATATCATCAATCTCACAGCTGTACAAATTTTGCATATAGTACCATTGTCCTCTAAGGGAAATATAGATATATAATGCATGCATATGAAAACCCTTTATGGAACATTGAATACTTTTTTGAACTCGTCGGAGTGACGTAAGGTCATTAAACCTCCGACTTACCTTATGCGGATAACATATCACCTATTACTCTTTCAAATGACTTCATAAGAACTATGAATCACACTATTAGCATAGCTTTCAGGAATCAATATGGATAATATGATGTACATTCGACTTAACTTTTAGGAATGCCAATATGGAACCCTGTTATATCATATTAAGCACAACTCGAAAAGTTGTGAATAGTAGATTTGACAATGAGCAGCCAAGATCAATAACCAATTGATGGAATAAGTCAAAAGTACATTTTTGATAATTGGGAGTGGAGTGTATAATGGGAAGCAATTCGCAAGTGTAGTATTCAAGTTAATCATGCCAAAAAGAAAGAAAAGTGAGTCTTACATACCCTATTGATGATGAATACCACTTCCTATGATCTGTCGCTTGCTTTACAATCATCATCCTAAGAAATAAGGATAATCTATGTCAATATCCAACCAATGGTTCCATGATTTTATCGTTGCTACATTTCATCAAATACTTAGCATGCTTACTTTGTCCCATCATATTGACATAGCAACTTATGTTATTTTCATCTTCATTTACAGCAACCACAATTCCAACAAGATTACCACAATCATATTCCATGAGGTCTAGCCATAGTTACCTCTAAGCTTCAGTACAACTATCAACAACCAATCACAACAACTATGATGTTTACCTTAACTTCCTATACATTACTTTTGCCACGAGGTTATTTAGGATACGAGGATTTAAATACATGAGAAGTAGCAAGAATCTTACCTCCAATTAGCCAAGAGTTTCCTCTACCATGCTATTCTTTGAATCTCCAAGAATCTTCAAGTTCCTCCAAGTTTCCTTTCAAGAATCAAGATGATGATTCAAGGTGATATAGTTTCTTATGATGAAATATTTACATCCTAAACCTTATGGGAGGGTCCCTTAATGTTGTGAGAACCTTTGGAGAGGGTTCGGGGGCTCAAGGGGTCGAAGTGGTGGAAAAATGAAGTGTAAAAGTGAAGCTACCGCTTCAAACTATTTATAGGGAGGTAGAACCACCCTTGGTCTGCGCCAAGGTCTGTGCCACATAATCTATATAAGGAGGTAGATCCTAGGGAAGACAGAGGCATATTGACCCTCTAATCCAAGCTTCGATATGACTTCGATTCCGTGAGGCGGATCCTATTAGTGGCACAAAACTCTCTAGCGTATCGGCCGATCTTTGTCAAACTTCGCTGAGATGTGATTCCTTTTATCCTAATGAATTATAACCATCCATAAATATTCTTTACATCCCTTTATGTCATACATGACCTTTGGAATGGGGATCGAGTCGTTAGAATATAAATCAGTTAATCGGGTTCTCAAACATGTGTGAAATGACGAGTATAACTAGGAATCTTTTGGATATGCTTGTACTTTTGGCCCAAGGAATTAATCATCCATTTTAACAATCATTTAACTATTCTCATGTTACATTGTCTTGACACAATGTACTCAATGTAATAATTGTAAACATGAAAGGCATAACGACATTTTGAACTCTCATGACTTCTTTTGTTTCCACTCGACCATTTCTCAATTCTTCCAATGAAACCTTTTTCCTTACCTTAGGCTTCTTAACTTAGGGTACATTCAATATATGAATTAACAGGGTGTAACACTTTATAAGTCATATTTGACCATTCGTTCACTAGGTATCTCCTGTACAACATTTCCCACAAACAAACCTTTGACATACTCATGTTATTTTTCAGTAATGCTCATGCAAGGGGTCATCTCGCCCCTTTTTTTCATTGAAGGATTTACCTCTGCAAGGCACTAATCTGCTTTACCCCCCTTCCCCCCGTGGTCACTGTATTTGAGTTAATGCTTCTGCCTTTATTTCCCTATTTCGGCTTCCTTTGCAACTAACGTCTTTATCTTCACGACCATTTGATTATCTTTCTCTTGGAGTTTCTAGTTCATTCGGTAATTCAAAAATTATCATTACCCATTTAATCTTACCTCTATTCCTTTTCTCTCATTCTTTGGTTCCTTTCCTCGATATCTTGTCGACATTCGGAGCGGAACTAGTGCTTGACGTGTTCAAATTAAAATTATAGCCAACTTCAATATTACCATTGATACAGGCTTTCCTCCTTAATTGGTATTAGGGCTCTTCTTTATCCGTCGTTCTGCCAATCAACTTGTACGTTACCATATTGAATTCCCTGAAGGATTCCTCATCTTAGCGTACTCCCAGTACCCTCATTTATGGAAGTCAGGTGTTATATTTTTTGCTAGGAAAGTTTAAGTACCACTTCTTTACTAATATCCTTATTTTTATGGTAATCGTAATATCCTTATTTTATCCACAAACATAAGCAGAGCTATTCTCAATAAAATTATCAACATACCTGATTAATTACGAGTTACTTAACTCTGAATAATATCGAGGCATGATATTCTCCTTGACTTAGTCTAAGACATCTATATACTCTATGGCTTCTACTTCCACACTAATAGAACTCCTTAACATTATTCCAGACATTTCCCATAATGCACCTGTCCACACTGATGGCACAACGACTGAAATACCTTAGGGCATTCTCTGACCCTATGGCCCAAGGCTCCGCATACAGAACATAACTCGGTATCGAGCAAACATACTTCGTCATGTCTCCTTCCACATTTTTGACAGTGTGGTCTACTACTTCCAACATCTCCATGTGTTTGCCTGAATTCTACCCAAGAGCTTTGATATGAAACATCTTGCAACGCTAGTCTTTCATTACCTGCTTCCACCCCAAACCTTCCAGTCTGTCTACTGGTCACTTCTTCCTCACCTTTACTCATTATTAGCGAACCTTGGTTAACTGACTTCTATGATAATGGGCTCCTCGGCCTCAAAAGACATCTGAACATGACCCTGCTCTGGAATGATAACTGGGGGCATTGTTTCATACATGGTACCACTCACACCTAACCCTATCAGAAACGACCGCTAGGTGGATAATTTTGGTCTTGTGCGGGCCCTCCTATAATCTGGCAACACCACTAGAATTTATGATACTCGGTAGGGCGATTCTTCTTGGGCCTCAGATGGGTCCTCCTCTGTAGACAGATCCTCAGACGGATCTTCTTCCATAGAAAGGTTTTCTTCCATACATGGATCTTCTTCCATAGAATGACTCATATTTCTCTCTGATGTCCTCATAGTCCTCGAATCCATATTAACGGGTGACAATCGGCTTGTACCTTCCCCTGCATTTCTGACTAATTTTTTGCTAACGGTACTTCCCTTTGATCTTGGCATTACTGGAAAAAAGAACTGAGGTGAGAAGATAGGAGTACAATTACTTACGACTCTACTTCTAACATACGATCTAGATTTCAAGAAAGGTAACATCCTAAATGTCCTGTAGCCTCCTATTTATAAGTGTGGCGCGCAACACACGCATAATCAAGACTTTACTAGATACGGCTTGTAGACATCCCTAGGACTGACCTGCTCTGATACCAAGCTTGTCACACCCCAACCTTGGGGTATGTGGCCGACACCTGGTGCCCTAAGGCCCGAGCATACCAGTCTTGATATCTGCAATATGCTCAATAACACATAGGCCGACAAGGCCTCTGATAAATGACTCACTGAACTAAGATGCAATCAACTGCACATATAAAAGGCCCAACCTGTACATATATATACACAACAAGGCCGACATAAACATAATAGATCTACTGGAGAGGCTAACAAGGACACACAAGACCATAATACACAACATAACTATCTACAAGCCTATAAAGAGTATAACAATAACATCTGGTTGGGATAGGGCCCCTCTATACCCAACTATATACATATGCAAACATATCAGACCTATCAGCTCACTAGACAACTCCTAAAAGGGACATCAATAAGAAAAATGTATTTAATATGTAAGGTTGAAACTGTAAATAAGTACAACACTGTAGATGAAGCATAAGTGAAACTGTAACTGAATGCATAATTGTAAGATAGAGTAATGGAAAGATAACATGTACTCTGAGTGCCTCTGTGGGCCAGAATATGCAAAATGAAGTATAATCGTGTATATAATGCCATAGACCTCTGTGGGCAGTACTAAAAATATCATATATATATGAATTACGCGAGTAGAGCCATAGGCCTCTTGGGGTAATATCATTAATCTCATAGTTGTATAATCCCGTATATAACACCATAGGCATTTGAGGGCAATATAGATATATAATACATGTATATGATGACTTCTTTAAGGATTACTGAATACTCTTTGAGCTCGTCGGAGTGATGTAAGGTCGTTACACCTTCGACTCTCTTATGAGGTTTAATACATCACTTGTTACTCCTTCAAATGACTCTATAAGAACCATATATCATATTATTAGCTTAGCTTTCAGGAAACAATAAGGAGTTGACTTTTATTGACATCAAAAGGGTGCCTTAGAATGAGGATGTAATCTCGATAATGGATGATAATACTCAACAACACAATTATGGAAGAATCACAAGTACTTCCTTTAGGATTTACTAGTAAAGTCTTTATCAGATTTCATTTTTTGTAATAATTGTTCCAATATTGATCATGCCAAAAAAAAAAAAGTGAGCCTTACATACCTTTGTTGTTTTGATGATGCTAGCGTACAATGCTTCAGCCTTCATTTGAACGATACCCTACGCATTAAAGATATTTCAGATCAATCATGGTTCAAGTTCAATATTTTCTATCACAACAATTCTTCATTGTCACCCCTACTCTTCACCACCGTGCTATCCATGTGTTTACGACTCCATTTAATAGCTCAATTCTTACAAAATAAGCCCAACATGAGGTAATATCAACAAGAACGTTCTTTACATGATTTCTAGCCACTTCTCCTTCTAGCTTGTAATTCCATTATTAAGATCAATACTTTAAACAAGAACAACCACAACATTTACAACATGATCAGGTTACCTCCCATGATTTTTAGTTGCAACAAGTCATATACTTAGCCTCCAACAATCAAAAATCAAAAGAGTTATTTCCACCCAAACACATGAACTTAGGCACAAGAAATGGAGTGTAATTCTTACCTTACACAACAAATATAACTTTGTACCAAATCTTCCTAGCACCAAGAACAACCCTTAAACATATAGCTACTTCATATAAGGGTTTTCCTTTACTTATCCTAGCTTTTCAATGTTGAATTATGGTGTAATCAACTTGGAATCACCTTGAAACCATTGAAATTCATTGGTAGGGTTAGGGAGAGAATTGGGGAAAATGTTGGATGAAAAATGACCCAAAATGGCCTTAAAATTGATTTAACCCGAAATAAAGTCAGCCACCGACCAATTTGACAGTCCATATAATTTTGTACGGTCTGTCAATTTGGACCGTGAAATCTGTCCAACAAAATACAATGGGGCCCCCATTTTGACAGTCCATACATATTTGTACGATCCATCCTTTTGGACCATCAAAATAGGATTTTGCAAATTTTCGTTGAAACATATTTTCTTCAATCCGTTTAGCATTTATACGCTCCTATACTTCCATAAACAAACTATAAACTCTCCTTATCCTTCTGTAAGGTCACATCTCATCCTGGAATGTCAGTATCAATCGACGATGCGATAAAACATAAAACTACGGGGCATAACAGCAAGAAAAAAGCTCTGGTTATCGAGGACACTGCACCTCAGGACCTTCAAAATTTATCACACCACGAGGATCTGATCAATTTACTATTCAAAAGATCGAGGACCTTCAAGAATAGTTGGCAAAGAATGAAGCCATTAATGCTTCCACGGAGGCAACTGCTGAAACAAGAAGACTTCCACCGCCTTTTTCATCAATGAACTCTCCCATACCCAAACACTTCCCAAATAACCATGCTGGTACTTCATACCAAACCCCACCTCCAGTAAATACCACCCACATAACCGAGACTACCCATTTCATGCCTTCTTTTAAGGTACCACCTACTTATACTGACCCAGTCTACACCAAAATATAGCTACTCGTACAACACCTATAGATGCTTGCACTCCTAAAAGCCACCCAATGTGCCCTAAAATATCCTTTCATACACCAATGACTCTCATTGACTCTTCACCTAAGCTTGAACATTACGAAGAGATTGAAAAAGAGTGGAGAGCCAAACATAACCGAAGAGGCAATGAAATGGAGCAGAAAATGATAGATCTGCTCAAAAAATCCAACAAGGGCTCTCAAAAAGAAACAAGCCTAAGATATGACGACTTGTGCATGCACCTGGATTTGGACCTTCCTGAGGGATTGAAGGTGCCAAAGTTCAAACTCTTCAATGGGACAGGAAATCCCAAATCTCATCTAAGAGCGTACTACGACCAATTGGTCGAAATCAAAAGAAATGAAGCTCTGATAATGAGGTTGTTCAGCCGAAGCCTCATAGGAGAGGCGTCAGAATGGTTCACAGCTCTAGACATCCGTCGCTGGGACTCTTGGGAAGAAATGGCAGGGGCCGTATTGGACAGATACAATTTTAACATGGAAATCGTGCCCAATCGCTATTACTTGGAGAAAATCAAACAGAATTCTACTTAAACCTACCGCGAGTATGCAAGTATGTGGAGGGCTGAAGTCGCCCAAGTGCAGCAACCAATGAGTGAGGATAAACTAGTCTCGGTCTTCATCCGGTTGCAAGATTGTTATAATCGCATATTGTCTATGGATGGGAGGTTGTTCTCCGAATAGGTAGATATGGGAGAGGCAATTGAAGAGGACCTCAAATCCGGAAAGTTCGTCACTATAGCCAACAAGGCTGGCTTGACATGCTCTATCGGGATAGCAAGGAAAAAGAAAGAGGATGTGGCAAACGTCTTCCATACCCCTAACCCTAGGAGTCAAAGGAACATAATAAGTCTGTAAAAGAGGTCGACAAGGCCATACGAGATCACTATACACAAAATGATTGTCTACAAGCGTCTAGAGAGTATATCAACAACATTCGGTTGAGATAGGGCCCTACCGTACCCAACTATATATATATATATATATATATATATATATATGCAACCATCATACCTACCAGCTCACTACATAACTTTAGAAGAAAGGAGCGTGACAATCTTTATATGAGTCGAGTTATGTTGATGCAAGTAAGGAGGGGTATTGATGGGTAAGTGGGTCGTGTGTTGGTGATATTCAGATTGACCCAAAAATTGATGCCAAAGTGGGGGTCTCAGGTTCTCGGTTTGGTCGGACTATGGGGTATTTGGTGACTGTTTCAGGTAGATTTAAAGAGAATTGGATCAAGGCATTTTATGGGGTTGTGGCAGACACGTTAAGGGTTATTTTGATGGTCAGGATTTGGTAGTTGGATGATGGCAGGATGATGGAATAGAACTAACACAGTGAGGTTAAGGAGGGTGTAGACTTTTGTAATGGATGTTAGGGAGGTGTTTTAGGACGTGGTGGTGAATGGATTGAAGTATTTTGGATGAGGGATGAACACGGAATGCGAGTTGCAATCCGGGCACACACCAAGTGTTGGTTGACACGACTTTGGGTTAAGTATTTGGTTGTTGTGGTTGTAGTGAGATGCGGTCAATGAGCCCAGGGATAGAGACACAGGGTTTTACTACCCGTGTCGACACCAAGGATAAGGTGATCAATTCTAAAAGGTCAAGATTGGGGTTTGCTAAGTGCAATGCCCGTGAACTAGCCAAGTGATTGTGATCGAAAGTCCTTTTTGTAACCCGAAGCTTAGGCTAGGTTGGTCCATTCAGTTCCAATGTTCGCTTACCACTAAGGGGGTTCCTCAAGCTTAGGTATTGATTAGGTCACACATTCCTAACCAAGAATTACATTAAAGGGAGGGGTGACCCATACAGGATCGATATGCTTCAATACACAAGTTGAAAACATAATTTTATATTTAACTCTAACTCAAACTCAAACTGAGCTAATTACAATATCCTAAGGTTCTATTTATAGTACCATTGAGACCATTCTAGGTCCTATTTAACCTAGGGTGGCACCAACCTTTCTAAGCTCTTGTATTGATATGGTTTTGATGGGGGCAGCATAACACTCACTTCTTTGGATGTCATAAACCACAAGATTTCCGCATCTACCATGTAGTTCCTTGAAGCCTTTCCCACGCTTAATTTCTTCTTGGACCTTCATCGATGGAAAGCTTTCTTGCAAGTCAAGCTTTGATGGCATTCTACATAAATTATATATAGGAGTATTCAACCTTGTTCATGAAGGCTGGTACCTCATAGTGAGGTTGTAGGCCAATTGGTTGTTGATGTACATGTTCCATTCTACACCTTGCCCCGGTACCAATAAGTCATATGCCATGTCAGAGCTAAGTTACCTTCTGCCATTTTCTTCAACTAATACGTCTTGCTTTCCATGTCCATAGGCTTGGTGAGTAGACAACGCATTTCTTGAAAATAAATCAAGGGTAAATTCATTATCTTCCTTTGGTAGGATTCCGGATGTGTTGTTCCTTTGGAATTCCATATCGGCATCTTCTTCCCTGCGAGCTTGCTAATATAATGTGTTGACAAAGAAGGCGCTGCCCATTTCCTCAACTTGGTACAACAGATTGGTAAAGAAGGTCCACCCTTTATTTGTTTCTTCATCCTCCTACGGAGTATGACCATAGATAGTGATTGGACATGAAATAAGACTCTCGTGAATACATGGCTCGGTTGTTTCCTGCGGATCATCATAGGGAGTGAGGGATCTTCCGAGGGCTACCTCACTAATATTATCAACATTATTGTTAGGTGGTATCTCGGTTGTTGATCCATGTGGCTTGATCATTTCCGAAACCTCTAAGATTTCCTTCGAACCGGCTTCTTCTCTATATGCCAAAACATTCATGGCACTCCCCTTCTTAGACTCATCCTCCTCCTTCCGTACCTTGGACTTGGCTTGGAATTTTCGAGCTTGTTGATTTTGATTTCCCTTACCTTATTTGGTGGCAAAGGTATTAGCTGGAAGTCCCTACCGTCCTTGTGAAAAGAGTAGCTGTTATGTTCGCCATCGTGCATGGTTTTTCGATCATATGGCCTATCCAACAAGATATGACATGCATCCATTGGAAGGACATCGCACCAAATTTGATCAACATATCCTCCAATTCAAAAATTGATAAGGGATTGGATGGCAACCTTGAGCCCATTTGCCTTGTTTACCCATTGGAGGTTGTAGGGTTTAGGGTGCTCATGAATTGGTAGTTATAATTTGCCTACCACTCCGATGGATACCATATTTGCACAACTCCCTCTATCAATAATCAAACTACACACCTTATTTTTTACTTTACATCGTGTGTAGAAAATCTGCTCCCTCTGATTTTCGTCAAGTTCCTCCAATTGTGCAGTTAGCACATGTTGAAGGATGACTCACACCAACCTCCGCAATAGCCTTGTCTTCTTCTTAGCTCTTGTCTATCTCAGTCTCTTCTATCACAAAGGCATCACCACATTCTACATAATTCTTTAATTGTCATGGCCCTCGGGTTGGGACATTCCGTAGCAAAATGGCCTAGTCCTTGACACTTGTAACATCTCCTGCCACCTTTATCAACACCTTTGGTAACTTCCATTTTCCCTTGTCCTTGTTCATCATCTTATTTGTACAAGGGATTAAAATAGGACGTGCCAACCTTCTCCTTAGCACTTGTGATCTTAGTGTAAGGTCTTGTGACAACCTTCTTTTGTTGTTTCTCGAACCTTAGTGCCAAATGGAATACATCCTCAAATGTTGTGTAAGTGGACACATCCATTTTTTCTCGAATTACCGCACACAGTCTGCCAATGAACCGTGCAATACGTTGCGGCTCTTTTTCTTCTAACTAACATTGTGACCTTCTCAAATTCCCGGATGTATTCTTCAACCTTAAGAACACCTTGCCGAAGCTTTGTGAGTTTAAGGTACAAATATTGTTCATACTCCCGGGGCAATAATTTTCCCCTTAAGTGTTTCTTCAATCTTTCCCAAGAATCGATCTTGGACTTGCCATGCTTCTTTCGGCTTGCCTTCAAATTTCCATACCACACAGAGGCAAAAGATTTAAGCTTTAATGTGGCAATCTTAAAGCATTGGTGGTGATCATAGTTATTGAATTCAAAGAGTCTTTCTATGGCCCTTAGCCATTCGAGAAACTCCTTGGGATCAAAGTTTCCTTCAAATGTTGGAAGGTCGAACCGTAACGTCCGGTCACCTCCTATTTCAATTCTTGGTGCATCTTGTGCATTATCTTCAATATATATGAGCTTGTTTTGAGCAATTTCCTCCACTGATTCAACATCATTTATGACTGCATGATTGGAAAATTCTCTCCTTACTTGGTCCGCAACCATTTCGGACAAGGTCCTTTTAAGGTCGTCACTTATGTTAGCCATAGCGTTGTTGCGTGGGATGGGAACGCTTGGCTCTGATACCAATATAATGAAAGTAAGGAGGGGTGATGTTGTGTAAGTGGGTTGGGTGTTGATGATGTTCAGGTTGACAAGAAAATGAATGCCAAAATAGGGGTCTCGGGTTCTCAGTTTGGCTGGACAGTGTGGTGTTTGATAGCTATTTTGGGTAGATGGAAAAGGAATTAGGTCAAGACATTTTATGGGGTTGTTGTAGACACGTTGAGTGTTGTTTGGGTGGTCGGGCTTTGGTGGTTGGATGCTGGAAGGATAGTGCAACAGAACTGGGACAGTAAGGTTCTCGATAAAGTGTGTTATGCATACATCCTCAAATGTTGTGTAAGTGCTCACATCCATTTTTTCTTGAATTACCGCACATAGTCTGCCAATGAACCGTGCAATACGTTGCGACTATTTTTTTTATAAGTCACACAATATTGTGACCTTCTCGAATTCCCGGATGTATTCTTCAACCTTAAGAAAACCTTGCTGAAGCTTGATGAGTTTAAGGTACAAATGTTTCTCATAATATCGGGGTAAGAACTTTCTATTTAAGTGTTTTTTAACCTTTCCCAAGAATCGATCTTGGACTTGCCATGCCTCTTTCGGCTTGCCTTCAAATTTTCATACCACATGGAGGCAAAAGATTTAAGCTTTAACGTGGAAATATTAAAGCATTGGTGATCATCATAGTTTTTGAATTCAAAGAGTCTTTTTATGGCCCTTAGCCATTCGAGAAACTCCTCGGGGTCTAAGTACCTTCAAATGTTGGAAGGTCGAACCGTAACGTTCGGTCACATTCTCTTTCAATTCTTGGTTCATCTTATACATCATCTTCAACATGTAGGTGGTTATTTTGAGCAACTTCCTCCCTTGATTCAACATCATTGGTAAATTCTCTCCTTACTTGTTCCGCAACCATTTCTGATAAGGCCCTCCTAAGTTCATCACTTACTTGTTCCATAGCGTTGTTGCGTGAGACGGGAATGCTTTGCTCTGATACCAATTTGATGCAAGTAAGGAGGGGTGTTGATGGGTAAGTGGGTCGGGTCTTGGTGATATTTGAGTTGACCCAAAAATGGATGCCAAAGTGGGGGTCTCGAGTTCTCAGTTTGGTCGGACAGTGGAGTCTTTGGTGACTTTTTCGAGTTGATTTAAAGAGAAATGGATCAAGGCATTTTATGGGGTTGTGGTAGACATGTTGAGGGTTGTTCTGATGGTCAGGATTTTGTGGTTGGATGATGGCAGGACGACGGAACAGAACTGAGACAATGAGGTTCTCGGTAAGGTGTGTTATATGGACAATTTAGTGTTGTCGGGTTTGAACGGTAGTATTTGTGGGGTTTCAGTTGGAGACTTATGTAGTGGATGTTAGGGAGGTGTTTTGGGACATGGTCGTGAATGGATTGAAGTTGTTTGGATGAGGGATGAACACGGAATGCGAGTTGCAATTCGGGCACACACCAAGTGTTGGTTGACATGGCTTTGGGTTAAGTGTTTGGTTGTTGTGGTTGTTGTGGTTGTAGTGAGATGCGGTCGATAAGCACAAGGATAGATACCCGGGGTTTTATTGCCCGTGTCGACACCAAGGATAAGGAGACCGATTCCATAAGGTCAAGAATGGGGTTTGCTAAGTGCAATGCCCGTGAACTAGCCAAGTGAGGGTGATCAGAAGCCCTTTTAGTAACCCAAAGTTTCGGCTAGGTTGGTCCACATAGTTCCAACATTCTCTTACCACTAAGGGGGTTCCTTGAGCTTGGGTATTGATTAGGTCACACAGTCCTAACCAAGACTTACACTAAAGGGAGGGGTGACCCACACAAGATCGATATGCTTCAACACACAACTTGAAAACACAAATTTATATTTAACTCAAACTCAAACTGATCTAATTACAATATCCTAAGGTATTATTTATAATACCATAGAGATCATTCTAGAAGGAAAACAAAAGGACACAAATACAAGGCCATTCGACCGAAATGGGAACAAGGGAAGGGGATGGGATTGGCTTGGGAACCAAGTCGCCATTCGGTCATTGTGAGCATGGTGTGAGAGAGTTTGGCCTTTCTTGGAGATAAGGGTAAACCCAATCTTCTTCAGCCATGTGGTTTTGGAAATGAGCAATCAATTAACTGTCAACCCAGAGACAACTTCCATTGTAGTAACCGAGAAGAAGGGGAATGAACTTGACTTCTATAGACTTTATCTTTTTTGGATCATTTTAGAAGCTTCCATTCCTTGCACAATAGAGTGGTTCTTGGTCAACTCTTCCATTTCCCTATTCCGAGCTTGACCTTCCTTACTTGTCTCTTGAATGGTCTTCCTTGAAAGCTTCTTGTCTTCACCTCTTTGTCGGCCAAGTCACCTCTTGTCCATGCTATCTTGGCATTCTTGGCCATGTCACCTTCTCGGCTTAATCATTTCCTTACAAGCATTGAATGTGTCCCAAGATAAGTTGAGCACTATTGCATGATTTTAATATGTCCTAATATGACTAATAGCTAGGCTAGAAATTAAAGACAACAAATTAAAATGCAAGATCTCATCCAAGACCAACACATAAGGCCGAATAAAACTTGTCACTATAAGACCATTAAGTTATGGCTCCTAATCCTCCCCACAATCCATGTCATTCTCGTCCCTTAGCGGTGGGTTGATGGCGAATATTTGACCCCCTCGATCCTTTGGTTAATAACTTAATTTGAGAGGCTAATTTCAGACCCTTTCTTTTATCACACGTACTGCAAGATATCGTTTGAATATTTATCTGTAACTTCGAGCATGAAACGTAGTGCCCCAGAAAGGGATATAAGTACAAAAGATCTACTGAATATATAAGGTTAAAACTGTAAACAAGTGGAACACTGTAATAAGCTAAAACTGTAACTAAAATGCATAACTATAAGATAGAGAAATTGAAAGACAACTTGTAATCTGAGTGCCTCTATGGGCCAAAATATGCATAAATGGAATATAATCGCATTATATAACGTTGTAGGCCTTTGTGGGCTATGTCCTTAGTCGCATATCTGTGTAAACCATGTATATAACACCATAGGCCTCTGTGGGAAATATATCATTAATATCATATATGTATTTTTACGTATATAACGCCATAGGATGATGGCGTTTTATACATGGTTTACACAAATATTAGAAGTTCGGTCGATGACGAGTTTAAACCATTAATGACGTATTTCCCGGATGAGGAAGTGATGACAATTGAAGAAGACACAATAATAAACTACTCAGGATGGAGAATGTTCTTCGATGGTGCAGTCAATTACAAGGGTTCAGAAATTGGAGTAGTTTTGATCTAAAAAATGGTCAGCATTACCCAATAGCAGCCAAGCTTAATTTTCGATGCACGAACAACATGGTAGAGTATGAAGCCTATATTCTAGGTCTTCGCATAGCCATCAACATGGATATTCAAGAGTTGTTGGTAATAGGAGACTCAGATCTACTAATTCACCAGGTCCAAGGAGAATAGGCCACCAAGAATGAAAATATCTTGCCATATCTGAACTTTGCACAAAGATTGTGCAAAAGATTCAGAAAGACCGAGTTCCGGCACATACTGAGTGCTCAGAATGAATTTGTCGATGCTCTTAAAACCATAGCATCTATAATACAACATCCAGAAAGCAGTCACATGGACCCACTAGAGATCAGTACCAGAAAAGAACATACTTATTATTCCCATATAGAAGCAGAACCTGATAGTAAATTGTGGTACACCGACATAAGCACATATTCGGAAAAGAAAGAGTTTCCTGAGAATATCATACAATCAAAATAAAACCATCATAAGAATGGCCAATGGTTTCTTTCTAAACAAGGGAGTACTCTACAGAAGGGCGCCCGATCTAGGGATACTAAGATGTGTTGATACCGCAGAGGCCACGAAACTATTAGAAGAGGTACACGCTGGGACTTGTGGCCCTCATATGAATGTGTTCATCTTAGCCAAGAAGATATTGAGAGCAGGCTACTATTGGATGACTATGGAAACCGAATGTAGAAGATTAGTGCAAAAATCCCCTCAATGTCAAATCCACGGAGATCTAACCAGAGTCCCACCGAGCGAACCCAATGTTATTAGCACACCCTGGCCATTTGTAGATTGGGGCATGAACATCATCGGACCTATAGAGCCATCAACATACAACTGACATTGCTTCATCTTAGTTTCAATAGACTACTTCACAAAATGGGTTGAAGCTACTTCTCACAAGTCAGTGACGAAGAAAGTGGTAGCAAATTTCGTATGGAACAACATTATATGCATGTTCGGCATCCCAGAGTCAATCATAACTGATAGTGGAGCAAATTTGAATAGTCATCTGATGAAGGACATTTGTGAACAGTTCTGTATAACTCATCGAAATTTGACCACCTATAGGCCATAGATGAACGAAGCCATAGAGGTAGCCAACAAGAATATCAAAAGGATATTAAGGAAAATGACTGACATCTATAAGTATTGGCATGAACAAATTCCCTACATGTTGCTAGGATACCAAATAATTACTCGGACCTTAACTTGAGCAACCCAATACTTTCTTGTCTACGGTACTGAAGCCTTCACTCAGAATCATACAAGAAGCAGAACTGGACAACGCATAGTGGATCCGGAAAAGATACGAGCAACTGTATCTGATTAATGAGAAATGATGGTTGCCATACGTCACAGTCAACTATACCAACAGAGAATGGCACATGCCTTAAACAAGCGAATCAGAGCCCGAATCTTCCAAATAGGACAACTGGTACTCAAACGCGTGTTTCCACACCAAGACGGGTACAAAGGAAAATTTTCACCCAACTGGCAAGGACCCTACATGGTGCGCAAGGTACTATCAGGATGAGTAGTAATCCTCGCCGAAATGGATGGCCATGAGTGGCCTAAGGCAATCAACTCAAATGCTATAAAGAAATACTACGCATGAGGACATGTCGTTCGGTTTGTAATCACCTTTACTTGTAATCGCATTATCTTTACTTGTAATCGTATTTTCTTTTCTTGTTATTGCATTTTCTCTACTTGTAATCTCGATAGAAAACCAAATGACATTTACTTCTAATATGAACTACGCGATGACCTAATTTCCAAAGAGGATACGTAGGCGTCCATTCAGGATTCGGTCACACTATCACAAAAATAGCCATCTTTGTTCTAAACTATGTTTGACTTAATTCCCGAGATGGGATACGTAGGCGCTCTTCGAGCTTGGTCGCATCAAACAAAAATCAAAGAAACCCTAGGAAGCCTCTAAGACATAAGGATTCAAAGGATCGCCTCACAAAGTACATATATCCCAACTAACAACTGGGAATTTTTTTTGAGAGGATCTCAAAAATTCAACCAACAAACTCGGCACAAAGGATCATCTAGCCCAAATTTTGAACTGGGGTAGAATTAAAACCCTCAAGTGGGGCAGAATTTTTTAGAGGGACTCAAAAATTCCTCTGCAACAATTTGACATGAGAGCTCAGTACAAGACAACTCTAAACTGGGGAACATTGTTTGAGGGGGTCTAAAAAATTTCATCAGGAAAAGCAATAGCACACTCGGAGTGCCAATACATCTGAAAAACCTTGCTCAAAACATACATGTCGTGTCATTGAGTTTAAATATTTTTAAAGTATAAATGTTTTAGCCAAAAATTGTTTTACGATCAACATTTCCCAAATGGTTTTCAAAATCTTAACTTAAAATTTCATCTCTCATAATACCGAGCCCGAAAGAGGGGTCGATACTTGAAAAGCAGAGAAATAACGCAATGGGAGTCGGTGACACGGATCGACCACATAAGACCTAATAATTTTTCTATATTTGCAGGTCTCCAAAAATGTCGTAAGGAGAAAGGCGGGTTTTCCTAATAACTCATTTGCTCATGAATGAATCAAGTACATCAAATAAGAAACTTCAACACCAGAAGATGACAACCACGCTGTAAAAGCCACAGACGGGCAAACCGCAATCATGGGTACACAACCAGGTCAAGAGAACCATTTGAGGCAGCAAAGCGCCATCATGGCGACAAAATTGGGTCAAGAGAACCATTTAAGGCGGCAAAGTGCCACAAGGGTGGCATAATCAGGCCATAAGAGCTAGGTAAAGGACAAAAATGACCATCTAACTAAAAAAGGTCACAAGACAACAAGGGACAATGAAAGAATATCCAGCCATGAAAACCATACAAAGGACAAAACAACCATCTGACTGAGAGGGTCACAACCGATCAAAACGATGAAGAAGTACAATCCGGCCATAAGAGCCAAACAAAGGACAAAACGATTATCTGACTGAAAGGGTCATGAGCCGACAAATAATGAATAAAAGATAATATGACCATGAGAGCCATACCAAGAAACAAAATGTCCATCTGACTAAAAGGGTAATGAGGCGACAAAAGACAAAATGACAATCTGACCAAGAGGGTCACAACCGACATAAAGGACGAAAGAAAGACAGTTCAGCCAAGAGAGCCATATTTGTCAACTTCTACTAAGAGGGCCATTCATACGAACACTGCTGAGAAGGTCATTCATACAAACTACATACCAAGAGGTCCATTCATGCAAATTGCATGCCGATAGGGCTATTCATACAAATTGAATGCCGAGAGGGCCATTCATAGAAACAATGCCAAGAGGTCCATTCATACAAACACTACCAAGAGGGACATTCATACAAACTGCATGCTTAGAGGGCCATTCATACAAACTGCATGCCAAAAGAGCCATTCATACAAACACTACCTAGAAGGTCATTCATACAAACAGCATGCTAAGAGGGCCATTCATAAAAACACTACCGATAGGGCCATTCATACAAACTGCATGTCGAGAGAGACATTCATACAAATATTGCCGAGAGGGTCATTCATACAAACTGCATACCAAGAGGGTCATTCATACAACTACATACCAAGAAGGCCATTCATACAAACTGCATGTCGAGAGGGCCATTCAAACACTACCAAGAGGGCTATTCATACAAACTATATGATGAAAAGGCCATTCACAGTGCTACAAGTCGCATCCGCTAAACCAAAACATGCATGAGCCAGACGGTGTCACAAGTGACATCCACTCAACAAAATATGCACGAGTTAAACGATGTCACAAGTGGCATCAGCTCAAGTCAACAATCATATGAGCCAGACGGTGTCGAAAGAGGCATCCACTCAAATAACAGGTGTCAGATGAGCCAAATGATGTTGGAGGTGTCACCCGCTCAAAAATAGCTACCCAAGAGGGCACAATAAACAAAGCCATACATGTATAATAAATATAAATAATCAACGCGCCAGGTCTCAGCACATGGAAATCAGTTGAAAGCTACCGAAAGAGGGAAGCAAGCAGACTAAATCTAAACACAAGCGGAGTAGACGTAGAACTTGTTCTTGGTAGCTGGTCAAAATAATGTACCAACTAGAGTTAAGCTCTATGTACATGCTCTTGAACATCACTCCATACTGAACTCGCTCGCAAATCACAAAAAAAAAATATTTCTAAGAAAAAATCGTAACCGGTCGAGCATACACCGGAAATGTTTAATTTTATCCGTCAAAAGGGATCCCCATATAAGGAATACCATTTTAGGCCATCGAGTCGAACTACAAGTGACCTAATTTCCAAAAATTGGGGATATATAGGCTAACTCGAAACCCGAGGATCAGTCACATTCCAACAAAGTCATTTTGGAATTTTCTGGTTCCGAGACCTTTTGTTTTATTTACATGCTTCCTAGAAGTTTAATTTTGTTTAACTATGAGTGACCTGAATTCTCATGTAACCTGAGGTATGTAGGAAACCCAGAGACCGGATTCCGACAACAATTTTCAATTTTCAAATTTCACTGCTTAGGGGTTGTCTAGCCATCCCCGAACAATGAAGGGGCAATTGTTGACACCTAATTTTTACCCTCCAATAATCCTATTTAAATATTCATGATTGTCAAGTCACAGACGGAGTGAAATATACTTTTTACAACACGGATATAATTTTACAAAATTATTTTAGAGATATTTTGTCATTTCATTTGACAAAATATCATCTAGTATATTTATTGTATATCATGTCCTATTTTCACATTATTTTGACCATTAATTGCAATCTCCAGATTTTTAAAAGGATAATTATGAAATTAGTTATTTTAAAATCCTCAAATTAAAGAAATCAGTATATCTACTCCGTCAAAATCAGGATATTGTTCATTTAAATGGAAAAATTGAATTACATCTAAATTTTTAAATAGTTTTTGCATGATTTAAAAATTTAAATTTCTTAAATTATGATTAGTGTCAAATTTGGTCTTAAATTAAATCTTGTGACCAAATTAGGCTATAATTGAAATAATTTGGGCTTTTGTTAATTTAAAACATGGCCACATTGGATTTAATTCTCTTTTAAATATGAAATTGGGCCCCCTTTTTCTTTCAAATTAATCGGCCGAGTCCAGGCCCAAGTGCCTAGACCCAGCCCAATTCCTTTTCTTAATACATATAACCCAACCCATATTCCCATCCACAATTTGGCTTCCAAAGAAAACCTAGCTTTCATGGTGAAAATGCCTCAAATGGAAATGTTTCAGTCCAACCAGCCTTTGGCAGTGAATGCGTGGCCATTTCTGGCAATGCATTTATGGCCTCCATCTGTTCTCTATCAGAGATCAAGCAAGGAAGGTAAATTCCTCCATTCTCTCTCTTCGTTACCTTTTTATGTGAATTCGCTTGACTAAGGACAAAAATCATTAATGGATTTCATCCTATTCGATTTCAAATTTCAGCATTTGATTGGTTGTGCAAAGATGGGAGGGAAATTTTCCCCCAAAATCCATCTCCCACACCGACTGAGTCATGAACCCTAGGGCTTTGGCGGCTCTGTAAATTGAGCCCACATTCCTTCATTTTAGGGATCCCCCATCCGAAATATGAATTTTGTCATTCATATTTTTTTAGAGACAAATCGAGTTAAACCCGATTGATTATTGCTTAATTTGGGATCTAAGCCCTTTGGTGGAACCCATACGTAGCAGAATTAAGTCGTTTACAACTAAAACCTTCCCATTTATGTGTGATTTGCAAGTTTGGAGATCTCGGTGTGTAGAACAAGCTCACCCTTCAACCCTAGGTTGTGTCCATATAAGGTAACCCCTATTCCTTTTATATTCTTTCTTAAATTATGTTATATGACATATGACTATGTGTTTGTGTGGTTAGATTAGTATGTTTGGTTGATATTTGGTACTGATAGGTTTTATCTTAGTTTGTTTAGGTCTAATATGGTTCACAATGTGAATGTGCCTATTTTTGGATAACTGATAGTGTTCCATAATGATTTAAAATAGCATGTGTAATTAAAATGATGTGTAATTTGTTAATTTAAGGTCTTTTTATGTCATGTATAGGATGATTAGTCAATATGATGCTCAATGTGGTAGCTTGGAAGTTGTTTAACTAGATAAACTGATTTTAGCTGATAAATGTGTTGGTTTGAGATCTGTTTTAGTCATAGGTTGTTTGGTCAATAGAATAACTAAAGTTGTTAGTTAGAAGTTTGTTCCAATCATGTATGAGTCACTTAGTTTAATGTGATGATTGATGTATTAGTTTGAAAATGATTTGGCCGTCTGTAAGTTATTTTATTCATAGTGTCTGTCTATAAGCATAAGAATGTGATTGGGAGGGAGATATAGTTAACTTGCAAGCATGTCATGTATTTTGTGCTATCTAAAGTTGGCTTAAAATCTAAGAAGTAAGCTAAATAGGTTATCATTTGGATTAGTTAGTTCACTTCTACCCCTAGAAAAAGATATCTAGTGCTTCAAGTTCATGTCAAGACTGTAGGACCTCTTTAATGGTTTAAAAAGGGAATAAAGAACCTTGTATTAACAATGTGTGTATGTTCAATGCCTCTTGGATGAATTCAGTCTTTGTTTTACATGTCTATTGTATTTAAAAGAAGATGTGAAGTTAACAAGACATAGAAATGCCTTCAACATGACATAGGTGGAACTTGGGTTTTGAATATAGGTTTAATAGGGATTTCTTGATCACTGGACTACTTGGACATTTATCAAATATCACCTAAAGTCTATCAAGTTGGTTTTATGTTTGAGTATGGTTAAATGATGTGTTTTCATAGCATGATGTCCAAACTTGTAGACTCTTCTAAGATGATATTCAAACCCTTTGTTTAAAGCATGGTTAGGACCATTGTCTAAGTGAAGTTCTGAAGCTCAGTTTATGTCCTTTGTTTTATTTTCTAAGCCCTATTGAGTATGATTGATGCTTGATGTAGCTATTTAAAGTTAGGATAAGTCACATCTTCTTCACTTAACTTCACAAGTCACATAGACTTTGTAGCCATGGACATGCTTGGCTAACTGTTTAAACAAGACTGTTAGGATAACTTGAGTTTGTTTCTATCATGTTTAAGTAAAAATGTTGGTATACACATAATATATATAACTTGTATATCTGATATACTTAGTATATTAGGTGTATAAATGCATGTATATCTGGTATATCACTCATATTCTTGCTATGTTATGAATGTCTATTGGGCCTAGCCCATTTCCATGATCTCTTTTGCCTTCTCCGCGTGACTATAACATTTGGTCTTGGCTCATAGATCATCTTTTGCTTACTTGCCTTCTGCCTGTGTGTTTAAATTAGGCTGAGCCCAACTGCTTGCTTCTTCTTCCTATCGTGGCCTACTGTTTCTAGTTTGGGTTGATCTAAATTTTTGACTTGGTTTCATTTATTGTGGATTGTTTATACATTTTGATTTAGTTTGTATAGATAATTTTAGATACTTTCTAACTTGCATCTTTGTTTTCCCCTTCTCTCTTCTCCTTGGGCCGTGAACGATGGCCCCATTTGGCCTCTCCATTCTCTTTCAAGCCGGTTGGGCTAAGGCCTAGCCAGAAACACATATGTTGATCGAGTCCATTTGCAGTTGCGCATTGAAGGCCCAACTATGGGTGAAAATAGCTAACTGGCAGGCTTAGGTAGGCCCACTAGCCTAACTCAATCTTTTCAATATATATATATATATATATATATATATATATATATATATATATATATATATATATGTAATAAAAATACTTTGTATACATTGAAACCTTGTTATGTATATATATATATATGTAATAAAAATACTTTGTATACATTGAAACCTTGTTATGGTTACGAAGTTAGGATAGACAAATGATTCGTACATCATTTAGATTGGATCGCCACAAACGAGTTTCTAAACTTGGCTAATTTCTGACTTTTAAGAAAAAAGTGGTTGTTTTGTACTTCAAAATATCTGGAAACAAGGAACGGATTTCAAGCTTGGAATTAGACTGTTTTGGACCTAAAAGGGCAATTGGGCTATTGTAATATTAAAACTATAACTTTTTGGACTGCATTGAAAATGGGTTGAATTATGTTAAAATATATGGGCGTCTTTTAAAATGGATCTGCTTAAACAGAATTTGACATGGTCAAACTGCTGAAACATGTTTTTTAGCTAAGAAAGGCCCAAATTGACATTTGAGAACTGATTTTGGGCCGAGCCCAACTCTTTAAAGTGATTTTTGAGACGCAAAATACCTTTATTGGGTCTGAGTTAAGATTAAGGGTTTTGGTAATTATGGAATATGAACTGACTCTTTGGCATATAGCAGGAATAAAAAGAAAATCTTATTTTCTATTCTTTCAAAAAACCCAAAACTTGTCATTTCGAAAGAATTATACTCTTTTCAACTTTAAAATATCTTTAAAATGTGTAAATGATATTGGACAATTTATTGGACTAATAGTGAAGTTCTATTCAAATTAACCTTTGAGTGTTCTTAGTCTGAAAATAAATTTACCAAATTACCCATGTGCAAACCATTTTTGGTTGTGTTTAACTCTTTTGTTTATCAAAAATCTTTGAGATTGAAATAAACGAATGACAAAAATTTGCGGGAATTTAAACAGTTTTAAGCAATTCAAATCATTTAAACATGGTATAGAACCCAAAGGTAAACTGTATTCTACAGATCCTTAATACTGTGGTGTCTAACACCTTTTTCGAGGGATCACCATAACCCTTACTGTGTAGATAGGAGTTTTCATTAACTTGAATAAACCCTTTCAACTTAGTATTTCTAATTTATATATAAATTAGGTGGCGACTATAAAAAAACATTATCCAACTTAGAGCACCAATAACCTCTTAGTAGCTTTTATGCCTTCGCATAAAAGTGAACCATAACAATCAACACTCTGGTTCTCAGGGCTCCGCACCGAAAGTAGTAACACAGCCGGCTAGAGGTTGTGCATCGAGCGACAGAGGTGGTTCATATTCCAGTATGAGTGGTACTTAGTCAGGCCGTGGAGGTTCTCAGGCCGAGGGTGGCCGTGCTTATTGCTATGCATTTCTAGGTAGACTAGAGGAAGAGGCTTCTGATGCAATTATTACATGTACTATTTCGGGTTGTCACCGGTCGGCTATGATAGTATTTGATCCAGGCTCTATATACTCTTTTGTGTCTACTTATTTAGCTTTCGATTCAGATATATTGTGTGAGTCACTTGATGTCCCTGTTAATGTTTCTACTCCTATTGAAGATTCTATTATGGTGGATTGAGTGTATCGATCTTTTGTGGTTACATTAATGGGTTGTGACACTTGGGTTGATTGAAGATTTTATACATGATATATTTTGACATTATTCTAAGTATAGATTGGTTGTCTTCTACTCATGCGATCTTGGAGTGTCATGCCAAGACAGTTACGTTGTCTATGCCGGGAATTCCTAGGTTGGAGTGGAAGGGTACTATCAGGCATGTGCCATAGAAGGTAATATCTTTCCCGAGGGATAGAAGGATGGTGGAGAAATGATGTTTGGCATACTTATCACATATTTGGGATACTAGTGTCAATGATCGTTTGCTTGACTTAGTACCGGTATTTAGTGAGTTCTCGTAGCTGTTTCCAAATAATTTGCCGGGTATTCCACTTGATCGAGACATTGATTTAAGTATCGACTTAAAGTGGGACATGAAGCCCATTTCCATTTCGCCATATCATATGGCACCCACATAATTGAAGGAGTTGAAGGAACATTTGCAAGATTTGTTGAGTAAAGGGTTCATTAGACCTAGCATTTCACTTTCGGGTTCTCTCATGCTATTTGTGAAGAAAAAGAATGGGTCTATGTGGATGTGTATTGACTATCGACAATTAAACAAGGTTACCATCAAGAACAAGTACTCTATTCCTTGCATCGATGACTTGTTTGTTCAGCTTCAGGTCCATTGATGTTTTCTAAGATTGATTTGCGATCTGTTATTATCAGTTGAAGATTAGGGCGGAGGATTTCCAAGACAACTTTTAGGATGTGATATGGCTATTACAAGTTTCTAATGATGTCTTTCGGGCTTACCAATGCCCTAACAACCTTCATATATTTGATGAACGGGATTTTCAGATCGTATTTGGACTCTTTTGTCATCATTTCATGGATGAAATTTTGATATACTCTCATAGTAGAGAGCAGCACGAGCAACATCTAAGGATTGTGCTTGGGATTTTCAAGGAGAAGAAGCTATGTGCTATGTTTTCAAAGTGTGAGTTTAGGCTTAGCTCTATGACATTTATGGGACACGTATTGTCCAATGATGGTATTATTGTGGATCCTAAGAAGATTGAGGCGGTTCATGATTGAGTCAGGCCTACTTCGTTACCGAGATTCATATTTTCGTGGGTCTTCTGAGTTACTATAAATATTTTATGGATAGGTTGTCATCCATTGCATCCCTTTTGACTAGATTGACTCATAAGAATGTGACATGTCAATGGTCAGATGAGTGTGAAGCATGCTTCCAAAAGATCAAGACCCTATTGACTACGACTCTAATATTTACATTGCCAGTTGAGGGTGAGGGTTTCATCGTGTATTAGGATGCTTCCTGAATTAGTGGTGGTTGAATTTTGATGCAGAACCGCAAGGTGATAGCTTATGCTTCAAGGCAGTTAAAGGTTCATTAAAAGAACTACTTCACTCATGATTTTTTCCTTGAAGATTTGGAGGCATTATCATTATGGTGTACATTGTGAGGTGTTTATCGACCATCGTAGTCTTCATCACATTTTCAATAAGAGAGATCTCAATTTGAGGCAGCGAAGATGGTCGGAGTTGCTCAAGGACTATGACATGACTATTATTTATCCTTTGGGCAAGGCCAATGTAGTGACAAATACCTTGAGTCGAAAGGTGGTGAGTATGGGTAGCCTAGCATGGTTATAGGGGGGAGAGCGACCTTTAGCTATGGATATTATATTTTGGATTCGGGCAAGGTTTTGGCTTGTGTGGAGGTAAGGTCTTCTTTATTGGAGCAGATTTAGTCGCAACAATTTGATGATGCAAAGTTGTGCTAGCTACGCAATAAAGTGTTGCAAGGAAAGGCCAGGAGGAAATTATTGATGATGAATGGGGGTTTTGCGGATCAAGGGTCACATATGTTGTTCCTCAGACAAGTGATTTGACTCGTCTGATTATGGAAGAGGGTCATAGTTCAAGGCATTCTATTCATTCAAGAGCTACAAAGATGTATCGGGACTTGAAACAACATTATTGGTGGTGTAGTATGAAGAAGATGAACCAAAATCACAAAAAGTAGATCTGTTGAGAAACGAATCCATGTTATAAAACTCCTATAACAGAGCACCCGGACTCTTCCTACAATCAAAGGCGTTTCACGGAGTATGACTGTCTACGTTCGTTGAGGACTTACTGACCCCGGACCATCCTAAGCAAACAACCTCGGAAGAACCCAAACCTCTAACAAGGAATTTCATCTGATTTGGACACTATATATATCTATATATATATAATGCATGAATGACCTTAAGAAAATAATAAGAATAGGACTAGGTGACACAAGGTCAGTAACCCCCGCCTATCATTATGGAATTACGAGCAACAACTGTTATAATCCAATAAGAAGCTTAGAACCAATCATATACCAAAGAACATCATGAAGAGCGGAAAACATTTCTAAAAAAGAAAAGATAAGGATCATAGAACTACTTTCAAGAGTAACGAACAACCATAATTCCAATGATCAAGAGTAACCATACTTGTATCTTTCAAGAATAAGAACTTCTTACGGAACAACCGTTTATGTTGGGATCATGCCGCGGGGAAGAAAAGGTAAGCCTTACATACCTTATCTCCTTGGTGATGCTAGTCTTATGAGGTCTTACACGCCTTACGATTGGTGACTTACGTGATAGAGATAATGTGAGTCAGAATCAAGTTGATAGCTACAAAATTTATCCATTGTGACATTTTATTGAACACTTGATGTGCGCCATTCTTCTATGTTGTTTCCATGGAAATTTAGGTTACTATCCTCCCTTCTTCGTCAACCACAACATAACCAATATTACAACAACCATAATCCAAAAAATCCAGTCGTATCCATTGTAACAACTCAATCAAAATAACTTAATTACAAGACAACTACATCTCCTACTGTAATGACCTATACTATTATTATGCGTACTTTGACAATTTTGCCCTCGTAGACTCGGTTCCCAGAACTTTCGAACTATTCTAGTAGAAGTGGTGAAATTAGAACCTTAAAATATGATAACATTGATCGAAAGTTGACTTTTGTGTGAATGGACCTTTTTCGGAGTTCCACCGATCCCGTGAGGTCCGAAGGGTCATTTATGACTTGGTGGGATAGTTGGTTCAGTTCCCAAGGCCCTTGTGAGAATTTTTGGCTATTGGTTGGAAAACCGTGGAGGGTTGACTCATAAAACTAGAACTCCAATGGAAATTCAAAGGCCACGAGTGAGTCCATTGCATGAACTTACATATGTGTACATATCTGGTTTGTGTCGGGGAAGTCTCGGGTGATTATCTGATTTTGGGTTGAAATTGTATAAGCGTTGATGTTTCTGGTTGCTGGTGTATCCGCTGGGGCGGGCCTCAGTGCGCCCCAATAGAGATAGGCTACTGCAGAAGATGGGGATCCGATGTGGCGAGCCTTTTGTATTTTTAAAATTGGACCGCAGGCGCGGACAGGGTCTGGGGACGTGCGTCAGCTATAGCCGACTTAGTCTGCTGCAGCGGACGACGGGATTCCAGAATGCTGTTTTAAGTGTCATTAAAACCCTATCTTCCCTCATTTCAAAAATACACTTCCAAAGCACCATTAAGGCGAATCAAGCATCCATAAGTGATTTCTTCTAGAGGTACCCTTTCTTAAGCTTGTATTATCTTTACGTAGCTTCATTATATTGATTTAATGGTAGTGATGACCTAGAATCTAATTGGGGTAAAAAAGTTCAACAAAATTATGGCTTATTGAGTTGTTAAGCTTAAAAGTGAGAATTAATTAGTGGGTTTTGTTAATATAAGCATGGAGAATCTTTATTTAGTACTTTTTAAGCTTAAATATCCCATTTATGTTTATAAATTTGAATGTTGGAAACTAGGGTTCATACCCAAATTTGGGGATTTTGCTTATATGATGAAATTAGCCTGATGATGAGTTGATTTAGCAATTGGTTAGTAGGATTGGACTCCTAATATGTTGAATTTCATAGTTAACCTATAAATGAACGTTTTACCCCAAAAAGCCCATTTCCCTCTTCTTTACTAATCGATTTGGAAGCAAAGGACTAGTGTAATAATATGGGTGTTGTGAATTCTTTATTCTAACTTAGACTTCGATGATATTAGACTTCGAGTAAGACCGTGATCCCCAGAAGGGAAAAGTGCAAGTGTGATTCGTGTGACTTCCACATGGCATTCCCGGTAGGTTACGACTTACTTTCTGGTTAGACTTTGGTTAGCGAAGCGTATATATAGTTAGATATAATTGGAGAAATCTTGTATGCCTTTGGGTATGAATTTGGGATGGATTACGTAGGTTGGATATTGTTGACTGATTGTGACTTGTTGCCTCTGTGTGATTAATGGAGTTGTACGTAGTTGCCATACCATACTTGTGATATAGTTGTCTCTCACTTATCTTGGTATAATAATGGATAAGAAAGGACTTAACTTGATATTGATATTGTGATATGTGTCCATGTGAGGCACAACAGGGGATTTGATATGATACACTTGATATTGTCATTGCATCGCATTCATCCTCATTTCCATGATATATTGATATTATCTGTGATTGGCGTGATGGTGATAAGTAAGAAGGAAGCATTTGTGATTCGTATGATATATTTTCGTGGGTGTTGATATATTCTCATTGGCATTTGACATTATTCATACATACATGATCATGAATTTGGATCCGGTTGCTTACCGCAACATATATATATGCATATATTAGATCGAGTTGCGTATTTTGCAAAATATACCTATATTGGATTGGGTTGCACGTTTTGAAACATATACTTATATTAGATCAGATTGTGCGCCGCAGCGGGTACATGGACTTCGTGGGTCCCCCATAGGTAATGACTGCTGGGACATAGAGATATTTTGCTTGTAGCATGTGTGTACGGAGATTACATTTGTCCAGTGCATTACATATATATTGGATCGGGTTGCGCGTTCTGCAACATATATATATATATATTGAACCGGGTTACACATTTCACAAGATATACTTATATTAGATCGGGTTGTGCACTGCAACAGGTATATAGACTTTGCGAGTCCCCCATGGGTCATGACTGCCGGGACATAGAGATATTCTGCTCGAAGCATGTGTGTACGGAGATTACATTTGGCCAGTGCATTACATTGCATATGCATTCATTCTCACCATCTCATTTTACATCTATTGGTCAGATTTGTTAATTGTACTTGTGTTTGTGATTATTGTGAGGAATCGTGGAAAATTTGGCAGACTTGGGTTTAGGTGCTTCAACATTGGCTATGATTCGGCTATTGATCTTTCTATACTTCAGTGGTTATTGTTGGACAATGTTGTATAGTACTTAATTACGAGCATGTCTATTCTTCAGTATTTTGCTTTATATATGTTAACTAACTATTGTCAGCCTATGATACCTATCAGTACACAGTGTTTGTACTGATACTACTTTTGCTACACCCTTTTCAGGGTGTAGATTTGTTACAGGAACTTTAGCAAGGTTCGGTTAGCCTTCACGGATCTCATGGAGTTCTTCAAGATTTTCTATTAAACACCCTTTCTAAATAGATGTGTATTCAGGTTGTACTTGTAACTTTCATCCAGGGTGTATACTTAGAGGCTCTTGTACTATTCGGACCAGATCCCTTGGGTAGTTGTTGTATTCCGCATTTTTATGTATCTGTGTTTTTGGACTTCTATTGTTTTTCTTATTTATTTATGTTTTTGTGTGAATCTTTAAGGGACGGGTTCACCTATCGAGGTAGGAATAGTAGGTGCCCACGTGTTCCCTTATTTAGGATGTGATAAGTTGGTATCAGAGCACTAGGTTACCCCGTCTATAAGTACAAGAGCAATCTCTAGTAGAGTCCTACTTATGGGTGTGGTGCGTGTCACACTTATAATTGGGAGGCTGTAGGAAATCTAGGAAACTTCAAATTCTTTCATTCTTTCGTGCTACTTCATTCAAATTGGTATCTAAATTTCCATGTTCTAATATCTCTCGAATGGTGGGAACTCGTGCTTAAATTCTTACATGAATGGTTGTCTATGACGTGTTATGGTATGATACGAGATGTATTATTCTGATTCATACGCATGACCAAGTTCAATTTGTAGCAATGACTTGATGATTCAGTTATGTGGGGTCGTGGTTAGACTCATTCATTGTGGGGGTTCCCTTGAGAATTGTGAGAGATGGTACATAGGGTCATATGATCTCCACATTTTTAGAGTTGGGTTGCTCGGGAGTGGCAAAAGTGTAATTATGGATTGATAAGAGTGATTTGTTTGATGACATGATTGGTTGGGAAAAGTTTCAACATCATTAATGTATTATGATCTATTCTGTTGTTACGTGTACCTGGACTATTTTACATCTATAGACTCGATTCCCGGAACTTTTAGACTATTCTAGTAGATGTGGTGAAATTAGAACCTTAAAATATGACAACATTGACTAAAATTTGACTTTTTGTGAACATACATTTTTTAGAGTTCTGTCGATCCCGTGAGGTTCGGAGGGTCATTTATGACTTGTGTGGATAGTTAGCTCTGTTCCCCAGGCCCTCAAGAACATTTTTGGCTATTTGTTTAAAAACTTGTTTAGCCCGTGGAGGGTTGACTCATAGAATTAGAACTCCAATAGAAATTCTGAGGCCACGAGTTAGTATGTAGCGTGTGTTTACATATGTGCACATATTTTTTCTTAGGTGATAATAGGATTTCGGGTAGAAATTACATAAGCCTTGATGTTCCTAGTTGTTGGTGTATCCGTTGGGGCGGGCCTCAATGTTCCCCAGCAGAGAGACGCCGCTGTAGTGGATAGAGATCCGCTGCGGCGAGCCTTTTGGATTGTTGTAATTGGACAGTAGGTGCGGACTGGGTCCACGGGAGTGCGTCTGCCGTAGTGGGACTAAGTCCGCTGTAGCGGAAGACGGGATTCCATAATGCTTTTTTTAAGTTTCATTAAAACCCTATCTTCCCTCATTTCGAAAATACACTTCCAAAGAACCAAGAAGGTGATGTACTTATACAATATCCACAAGTCTCAATCCAACCATCTCTTAGCTCACAACAACCCTCAATCAACACTTCAACATCATAGAGGAGGATGTCCTTTTTATTTGGCTAGCTTTTTAGTGTTGACCCTTGAAGAGAGCACTTAAATTTCACTTAGAGTTTTTGGAGATTTGTTTGTGTCACACCCCAACTTTGGGGGGTGGCCGACACCCGGTGCCCTAAGGCCCGAGCGTACCGGTCTTGATACTTGAGAGATATACCATAACTCATGGGCCGAGAAGGCCTCTGACATATACTCTGCTGAATAAGGACATAACCACCTACACTCAAAAAAGTCCCAAACCATACATATCTATAAGAATGCCGACAAGGCCAACATAAGCATAATAAACCTACTGTAGAGGCCAACAAGACCACATACAACCCACTATCTACAAGCCTCTAAAGAGTATACTGACCACAACTGGTCAGGATAGGTCCTCGCCATACCCAACTATATATGTGTGCATATTCATCATACCTATCAGCTTACTATAAAACTCTGGAAGAATGGAACATGATGACCTCCAGCTGAATAGAGTCCTACTGTGAGGGAATCATCTGCATCTCTTTGTACAAAAGATGTACTGAGTATGTAAGGCAAATAACCAATTTAGATAGAAGATATATCATTAGAGATAAGGGTACAAAAGTTAACATGAAACTCAAAATAAGCCTCTGAGGGCCTATCTGACACAATCATAAAAATGGATGTATGTTTGTAAAAATCAAGCCACTCAGTGGGGCAATTTTATGTAATATCCATCCTATATGTGGGGAAAATAATGTCATAATACATATATATCAACCCGGCCTCGATGAGGAATCGATCGTACCCAGCCCAAATGTGTGACTCCGTAATATCAAAACCAACTGTAGTTGGGTGCATATCTACGTGTCGTACCCAGCTTACTGTAGCACAGCTAAGAAAATAACTACATATATATAAGTGCAATGCAAGATAGATTCTGAAGGGCCTTATGAAACCAATCGGAGTGACTCATGGTCGTTATCCTCCGATTATCATTATGTAATGGTGTTTGTATCACTAACTAGAGTTAGCAATGATCATAAGAAAACATAGGGTTCAAGAGACTATCAAATCGGGGAGATGATCCGAAACACACCAACAAGAGGCATATGTTTTAACAATATGATACGGAAGTAATACAAAATTCAAATTTAGGAGTAGAGTTCCTTTTTGAAGGGACGTCATTATGGTTATACTTATTAGTCTACCATGCCAAGAGAATGAAGGAGTGTGCCTTAACATACTTGGTCCTTATCGCTATAATCATTTTATAAGCCCTCGCTCCTATTATGGGTGGCCATCTACATCACATAACAAGTTGACATCAATATCGAATCTAAGTTCCATAATAACTTTTCTTAAGTATCTTATCGACATCCTTAAATACTTCAGATTCTTAGACTCCTTTGCAAGGGATACTTACATGATTCAATCTCACGGTTCAATCAAAATACAATTTCGATAGAAACTTGATTAGGTGTTCTCCGACAACCCTTAATAAACAATAACTCATTAAACTTCTCTTGTATGAAAACTTCATGTGAATTAGTCTCACAACCTTTCAAACCACATGTTTCTTAACTCATAACATATATGATTAATTCCGTAATTCAATTCTACTCATATTTAGCCTAAAACAACTCATCAATTCGTATTACGAAGGTTTCACAACTTTGCGAAGTTTTGATCATGAAAACTTTTTCATAACTTTCTCCAAATCAACAATTACTCATAAACATAGATAGATATGGGTAAGTCTTACCTTTATGTATCGACCCTCCTCAAATCAGTAGGCGATATTATTCCCAATGGTTTTCCAAAACCAACTTGCTATGGAGAAGATGAATTCTATGGTAATTACAGACTTTATGGCATTAATTTTGTGTAATTGAACTTGTCTTGCTCTTTAGGTGTTATCCTACCATGGATAGGGTTTGGAGAAAATTCTAGGGTTCGGTATCCAAGAAAAATGAGCCCCAAATAAGGAAATCACAATATAAACTCATAAATAAATCTGCACCTCCCATAAATTTTCTAGGAAGGTTGACGACTCACCTTGGGCAATTTTATGGTTCGTCAAAGTATTTTACGGTCCATCAACTCCACCGTCAAACTGCCCAGTTTCCTGTTTTCATCGAAACATACTTCTTCAATTCATTTAACTCCCCAACACTCTGGTACTTCCATAACCAATCTGTAAACATTCATTTCTTCCATAAGGTCATATCTCTTCTCAGGACTTCGGTATCCATTAATGTCATGATGGAAATAAAAACTATGGGGTGTAACATCCTTCTCCCCTTTGGAACATTAGTCCGCGAATGTTCGTAATATTCTAACTCTCAAGTTTCTCATAAATTTTGGCAGAGTTTCCATTGTAAATAGGACTATCTAAAACCTGTCAAGTAGCCCAATCATTTATCTAATGCCACACAGGCAACACAATATCAAAATAACATCAATCGGCCTCACCTGACCGCTTATACTTGTAAAAAATCAAAGAGAGTTCAGCCTCACTTACATTGACATCTTCTTACTGACATCCAAGCTGCACTTACTATCTTATCTTCAAAAACATTGGTTACATAGGTTATATGGTCTAACTTAACAAATCGCATAGAATAGAGAAATTATATCGCAAGAATATTGGCATGAACCTAGAATCTTAATTACTCGAGTAGGGCGATTCAGAGGTTTTGTGACCATTTTGATAGAGTTATTTTTGACCCACAATTATCTTAGTCTGTCATTCGATCAGGTTATATTAACCTCTCTCTATTGGCACATCATCGACTTTCACATAGTCGTATAGTTCCTTTACATAATTGTCTGGTGGTTGTGGTGTATTCTGACATCTAGGGTTTTGTCATTCCTTTCTGTGTTATGATTTGCTTTTTGATAGAATTTAGGTGACATATTCTATAGGCATGAAGTGTATGATGATGATGAAGGGTTGTGGCACGATAATCGCCAAAGTCGAGGATATCTAAATCTACTTCTACCTCTATTCTTCTTCTTTCTTTCTTGATAATATCCTTACATAGTTCATGAATTCAAATTAGCCTATTGGCCTTAAAATTTCTTTCGTCGATAAATCACTTTTCCATTCTCATTTGTCATAAATTTTTAAATAAGCGTCTTATTTGCTGCTTTAATCAAATGAGTTCAGTATTTTGATCTTGATTGTGCTCCGATGGAATCTTTCTTCCTTGTCAAGCTAAATCTTGCTTTTACTATCAATTATCTTAATTCGTTTCCTTATTAATCTAAGTATTCTCTCCTAATTTAGTTCCTCAATCTGATACCGTTACTTCAGGTTCCATTCCCTTTTTGGGTGACTTCAGAAGAAGTCTATTCTCTTATCCTACATTGCCCTTGTTTACTTCCCTAGTAATATATCACCTCAGTAATTACCGATTCATGTCCCGGATTCTTATAATTTCCATACATTCCTCATCTACCTATTTCTGCTAGCTTTAGAGTGAGTTCCCTATTGGTTACCTTAAGACGAGGCAAAGGAAATTCTGACTACTCAGAGCTTCTCTCTACTGGTTCCTTCATTAGCCCGCTTACTATGATGATCGACTGTATAATGGTCTATGATAGTTGGTAAGATTAGCTTTCGATCACCTTCGTTGTATAGACACATTCAGTGGTTATGGTATAGTCTAGCGAGTTTCTTAGGTGTGAATATTCCAAACCAAAATGATTCCCAATGATAATGTGATAGTTCATAATGATCTTCGGATTACTCAACCATCCTTTGTGATAGTTTGACAATTGAGTGTATGTTTTCTTGAGTGTCGTTAATCGATATTCTTAATCTTTGGGTCCTTGTGAGGCTTTCCTTATTACTTTTACTGCTTGTCACAATACCTCATTTTGGGCCTTAGGCGGAATGCTTTGACTTGTCACTTCTCAATCTTCCAATATAAGGAAAAGTTCCTTTACTTATAACCTTACGAGAGGTATCATTCGACTTCTATTGTGGCTAGCCACTTGCTACTTCTTTGGGGCGGTTCCTTTTGATAACTCCCTTAATGGCTCTCGTTTTAACAGTATGAGACTCTATGGTCCATTATATTTCCATTTATTACATCAGGACTTCTTGCTTTTTATAACACCTAAAATTCACATACTTGGTGATGCGGTATATTCCCAAGATAGGTTCATCCTTCCTTAGTTGTACTCAATATTAGCCTGAGTATCCTTTCTCGATTTATGTAATTACCTAGTTAATTTCTTTACCTTCCCTTTTCCATTTAAATACTGAAAATAAGACATTTTCTCTTGTCCGTCATTATTTCTTCTTTTGTTGGCCTTATTTCTTAAGGGTCTGCCATCTCTTCTGGCTCTTAACTTGTAATTTTTTTATAATTAGCATTCCCTTCATGCTAAGAGCGTATACTTACTTCGTATAACTCCAAAATCCTTATGTTTTATGTCCAATCCTTTGTTCGTTAGGTATTTCTTGTGCACTTGTTTCCTTGAGGCAAACCTTGACGTATTCCTGCTACCTCCCAGTATCATTCAAGCTAGGAGTCATCCCCTCTCTTTTTTCACTCAAAACTTGTTTTTACAAGGCATTGATCCACTGGTTTTCCTTTGTCTCTACCGTACTACAATCAACGCTGTCGTTTTTGTTCCTCGAGTTGACTTATGTTGTACTGATGTCCTTAACTTTGTGATCATAATATTATTTTTCTTGTGAGGTCTTTTAGTTTGTTGGGCAATAAAAATTTTCGCCATCACTTATTTGTACACCTCTTGCTTTCTCATTCTTATTCTTCAGCTCTTTTCCTTACCGCTTATCTTGGACCATTTTTACTGCCTCCTCATATACTCCAATCGGACTTCGCTTGTCCTTAATGTTAATTGTATATCCTTAGATGTCTTATCGACATTCGAGACAGGACTAAGTTTTGATGTGTTCAAATTCATATCGTGACTGGACTTGATCGTTATCGTTGATTCGAGCTTTCTCCCCTAAATGGATATTAGAATCCTTCTCTATCGGTCGTTCCTTCAATTAATTTGGGTATTACCTATTGGAATTCCTTCAAGGATTCCTCATCTTAGTGTACCTCTGGCATCGTCATTTATGGGGGTCATAATATATATCCTTGGCTCTAGAAGCTTAGATACTGCCTCTTTACCTATATGCCTATCTTTCACTGGTACTCTTGTTTCTTAGAGGTATCATTCTAGTTCCTTTATCGATTTTCATACCATTACCGACTCCCCATCGATCCTCTTGTAAAATGTATTTCCTTAACTTTATTAAGTTATCATAATGCTTCTTTCTTGAGTTTACCAGGCATCTGTTTATCCTTTGTCGCTGCATCTATATTGATCATATCCTCATTGCCAATTATTTCCACTAAATGTCTAGAACTCTTCCACTTATCTTTGGTGAAGAAGGTATATCGCTTGCCTTTAATTGACAAATCTCATTCCGTTCAACAGTTACTCCTAAATATTTAAATCCTTATGAAGAGATTTGCGATTACTAATCAACGTAGAATTTTCCGAGTCCCTTATTCTTCCTTTCACTGTCTTCTAAACAAAACTTTAGGTAACTCATTCTCCGAATTCATTTTCCTTATTACTCTTTTAGAGTCCCCCTTAGTTCTTTGGACTCGTGAACCCCTTTACTGGGTCATGGTTAAATATCTTCGGCGTCCCTGTATTACTCATGCTACAGAGTCTAAGAGTGTTGGATACGTCCGTAGTTAATAAATGATTGATCCAAAATCGTCATACTTAGATCCTTGAACATAATTGAAATTTCACTTACCACCGTCAACTCCTAGTATCGATTTACGGTCTTTATACGTCTTATATGACACAATCCTTATATTATTAATAACTAACCATTCACATACACAAACACAACTATTCTTAATAAAATTATCAATATATCTGATTGCTTGCATAACTATAAGTAACATCGGAAACAACTATTCTCCCTAACTCAATCTCGAGCTTTCATACACTCTGACTTTTGCTCCCGTACCATTAACATTCTTCCAAATTACTTGGGCACTGTACATAATGTACCTATCCATATTGAGGCCGCTCCAGCTGATGGGGATCCGCTGTGGCAAGCCTTTTGGATTTTTGTAATTGGACTGTAAGCGCGGACATGCTCTGTGGGCGCGTATCTGTTGTAGAGGGACTGAGTCTGCAACAACGGACGATGAGATTCCAGAATTCTTTTTAAGTGTCATTAAAACTTTATCTTCCCTCATTTCGAAAATACACTTCCAAAGTACCATTAGGGCGACTCCAAGCATCCATAGGTTATTTCTTCTAGAGGTACCCTTTCTTAAGCTTGTATTATCTATACTTAGCTTCATTATGTTGATTTAATGGTGGTCATGACCTAGAATCTAATTGGGGAAGAAGAGTTCAACAAAATTAGGGCTTGTTGAGTTGTTAACCTTAAAAGTGAGAATTAATTAGTAGGTTTTGTTAATCTAAGCATGGTGAATTTTTATTTAGCACTTGTTAAGCTTAAATCTCCCATTTATGTTTATAAATTTGAATGTTGAAAACTAGGGTTCATACCCAAATTCGGGGATTTTGCTTATATGATGAAATTAGCCTGATGGTGAGTTGATTTAGCAATTGGTTAGTAGGATTGGACTCCTAGTATGTTGAATTTCATAGTTCACCTTTAAATGACTGTTTTACCCCTAAAAGCCCATTTCTCTATTCTTTACTAATCGATTTGGAAGCAAAGGACTAGTGTAATAATATGGGTGTTGTGAATTCTTTATTCTAACTTAGACTTCGATGATATTAGACTTCGAGTAAGACCGTGATCCCCAGAAGGGAAAAGTGCAAGTGTGATTCGTGTGACTTCCACATGGCATTCCAGGTAGGTTACGACTTACCTTTTGGTTAGACTTTCGTTTGCGAAGCATATTCATAGTTTGATACTGTTGGAGAAAGCATGTATGCCTTAGGGTATGAAGTTGGGATGGATTACTTAGGTTGAATATTTTTGAGTGATTGTGACTTGTTGCCTCTATGTGATTAATGGACTTGTACGTAGTTGCCATACTGTAATTGTGATATAGTTGTCTATCACTTATCTTGGTATAATAATGGATAAAGGAAAGGACTTAACTTGATATTGATATTGTGATATGTGTCCATGTGAGGCACACCTGGGGATTTGATATGATACACTTTATATTTTCATTGCATCACATTCATCCTCATTTCCATGACATAATGATATTATCTGTGATTGGTGTGATGGTGATAAGTGAGAAGGAAACATATGTAATTCATATGATATATTCTCATGGGTGTTGATCTATTCTCATTGGCATTTGACATAGATTTCACATAATATTCGTTTACCATCTTTATACATCATTAATTACTATTTTCTCGATAAATTTTACTCCTAATATATAGTTAAAACTTTTTATAAAGATATTATTTAGATTATCTTTTTATTGTTTTAGTAAGATGATATTATAGAGAACGTATAATATATATATATATGTTGAAAATTTACTAATGTGGAATTAAGTTTATCCCATTATTTATGACTCGAACAATTGGGGGCCCGCACGTCAGAAACGTCGTTTCCACACGTGCACACGTAGTGTCAAGTATCGCAAATTTCATTAGTGAAAGAGATATTGGTACGTAAGTGATACGTTTGAGACATAGAATGATGGACGGTTATTGGCCAAATGACAAGTATTCCATGTTGGTAAACGAAGGAAGAAGTGTACAAAGTGTAAGATGAAACGAGTCGGAAATCGCCGCGGCACAGCCCCGTTGGAGCCGAGGCACCGCGGAGCCTCCCAGGGAGCGCCACGGTGCTAATTCGTAGAGTCGCGGTGCTTCGGAGGCAGAATGTTGTGATGGGAAGATGGAAAGTTCTTACTTTTGGGCTGGTTTTGGAGCATTGAATATCCATTATTTGGCACATGAATTCAGCCATTATTTGGCTGAATGTAACCCCTCAGTAAGTGTCATTACATGGCTATTGAAGGTCATTAGTTGGCTAGTTGAGGGGTCATCTCTTTACACTATAAATTGAGGCCTTTGGCTCAATTGTTCAACACACTAAGAAAACATTACAGAATTTTCTGACATCATCTTCTTCCTCTCTAGCAAGTTTACTATACTCAAAGTTCTTCAAGAGTAACACTTGAGTTTCCTTTGCTCATTTGTTAAGTTGATGTTGTATCTTGGGAGACTATTGCTCGATAACGTAAAAAGGATATATACGGGACAATCTTGTCTTAAAGACAGAGTGACATCACTCGACTCAGCAAATCACAAGCAGTTTGTAACGTTCTTGATTCCAGTTTTGTTGTAATCTTTTGTTTATCCTTTCTAGCAATTTGTAATATTTACTTGCTTCCCGTTTCCTGCAATTGTTGTAACTCACAATTTTAAGACAAGATTATTGTAAGTGCTTAGAAAGATGACAGGAAGAGAACAACTCGCTTCTCGGCGGTGGTGCTTAAAGCAAACCTTGTGGAGAATCCCATGCAATAGTGGATGGACACGGGTGCTACCAGACACATCTGTTCCAATAGATATGTCTTATCCACTTATACACCAGTTACTAACAAGAAGTTGTTTATGGGTAACAACGCTTCCTCTGACGTGCTGGGGGTAAGAAAGGTAGTCCTGAAGATGACTTCTGGAAAGGAGCTCACTCTGAAGGAGGTGATGCATGTTCCTGAGATTAGGAGAAATTTAATTTCAGGTCATTTATTGGTTAATACTGGTTTTAGACTAGTATTTGAGTTCAATAAGTTTGTAATCACCAAGAATGGAACTTTTGTGGGAACAGGCTTCGTCTCTGAAGGCCTCTTTAAAGTTAACGCCATGTCTGTAATACGTGCAAGAAATAATATTGAAGTTTCTTCTTACTTGCTTGAGTCCTCTAATTTATGGCATCATAGATTAGGACATGTTAACTATAAGTCCATCCAAAGGTTGGTTAAGTTGGAGTTGTTGTCGTCTATCGGCGTAAACCCTCAACATAAGTGTGAGGTGCGCGTAGAGGCAAAACTCACAAAGCTTCCTTTTTGATCCGTCGAAAGGAATACCGCTCCTCTAAAACTTATTCACACAGATATATGTGATTTGAAGTTTGCACAAACTAGGGGGAACAAGTACTTTATGACATTTATTGATGATAGCACAAGGTATTGTTACCTTTGCTTGTTGTAAAGTAAAGATGAAGCCTTTGAAGCATTCCGACGTTACAAAGCAGAAGTTGAAAACCAACTAAGCATGCGGATTAAATCCATTCGTAGCGATAGAGAGGGAGAATACGTAGCTTCGTTTGAGGAATATTGTGTTGAATTGGGTATTGTTCATCAAACTACGGCTCCATACTCACTTCAGTCGAATGGTGTTGCGGAACGCAAGAATCGCACATTGAAGGAAATTATGAATGTCTTGCTCATCAATTCTGGTCTTCCCAAAACATAGGGGGAGAAGCCGTCATTACCGCTAATACGATTCTTAACAGAGTCCCACATAAGGGTAGGGACAAAACTCCATATGAATCATGGATAGTAAAGAAACCCACCTATAAATATTTAAAGGTATGGGGTTGTTTGACAAAGGTCGAAGTACCCAAGCCAAAGCAGGTCAAGATTGGGCCTAAGACTGTAGATTGAATTTTCATCAGATATGCAAATAACAGTAGTGCTTATCGCTTCTTAGTGCATAAGTCAGATATTCCAGATATCCACGGGGGTACAATCATGGAATCAAGGAATGCTCAATTCTTTGAGGATACCTTTCCTAGAAAGGAAAAAGACATAACCTCTCGCAAACTAAGTTATGAACAAAGCTCTCAGGAACCGGGAGTCATTTACTTCCTGGATCTAGATGGTTCAAATCTAGTGGACTTCGAAGTTGCTGAATATCCGGAATCCAGTATTCCAGATTCTCAGAACTTGGAGACTCCAGAGATGGAACCAAGGCGAAGTAAAAGGGCCAGGAAGGATAAATTCTTCGATCCTGACTTTGTAGCTTATATGGTTGATGACGAACCAAGGACAATTGTTGAAGCATTGTCAACTACAGAAGCACCGCTCTGGAAAAAAGCTATTGAGAGTGAAATAGACTTCATCCTGCATAACCACACTTGGGAGTTGGTTGATCTTCCTCTGGAAAATAAATTGTTGGGTTATAAATAGATACTCAAACGGAAGTATAAAGCAGATGGGTCTATAGATAAGTACAATGGCAGATTGGTAGTCAAGTGCTATCGACAGAAAGAAGGCCTTGACTATGTCAAGACAGCCTTCCTAAATGGTGATTTGGAAGAAGAAATATATATGGAACAACCCGATGGGTATGTGGTTCCAGGACAAGAGAAGAAAGTATGCCGACTTGTCAAATCTTTGTACGGGCTGAAACAAGCCCCGAAGCAATGGCACAAAAAATTTGATAGTACTCTACTATCGAAGGGTTTCTCCATTAATGAATGTGACAAATGTGTTTGCACGAAAGGTAACTTTGACTCGTTCATCATGATATGCCTGTATGTAGATGACATGTTGATCACATGGAGAAGTCCTAGCTTGATCCTAGAGACTAAGAACATGTTGAGATAATGCTTCGATATGAAGGATATGGGTATCATAGATGTCATCTTAGGGATAAAGATCTCTAAGACGTCTGACAGACTGGTCTTATCTCAGTCTCACTACATCGAGGATGTGTTGAGAAAGTTCGAGATATTTGACAGTTCGCCTACGAAGTCACCACTGGATAGAAATCAAAAGCTTGAGAAAAATCATGGTGCACCCGTATGCCAAGAGAAATATGCACAGGTGAATAGGAGTTTGTTGCACATAAAAAACTGCACCCGACCTGATATTGCTTATGCAGTCAACAAGTTGGCTAGGTTTACCCGTAATCCGAGTAATGATCATTGGAAGAAATTGCATCGGGTACTTTGATACCTGAAATACACGCTAACTTACGGGTTGCACTATTCGAGATATACAGTTGTACTAGTGGGGTACAGTGATGCAAACTGGATATCTGATATAGAGAACACCAAGTCCACCAGTGGGTATGTATTTACAATTGGTGGTGGGACTGTGTCTTGGAAATCCTCTAAGCAAACTTGCATCGCCCGATCCACGATGAAATCGGAGTTTGTCGCTTTAGATAAAGCAGGAGAAGAAGCTGAGTGGCTTCACGATTTCTTAAAGGATGTCCCTTGTTGAACAAACCCGTACCTTCTGTAATGATCCACTGCGACAGCCAGTCGGCTCTAGGAAGGGCACAGAATTTTATGTACAACGGCAAGTCTCGTCATAATCGATGGAGACATAAGACTGTTAGGCAGCTGATCACCACGGGTATAATATCCATTGATTACATAAAATCAAATGATAACATAGCAAACCCACTGACAAATGGCTTACCTAAAGATCGGATATTCTGCTTATCTAGGGGAATAGGCTTAAAACTCAAGCTATAAGGACCAATATGGTGGTAACCCAACCTTACTGACTGGAGATCCCAGGAATTAGGTTCAATGGGAAAACTAAGTTGTAAAGGTTCAGTTGAGCGCTTCGTTGGAAGCATAAGCACTTCGGATAGTGATTTCTGTAAAGAAACACCAAATCCAAAGTCTTTCCCGCGATAGACGTTAAGTGCTATCTGCAGTGTGGGTAAAGGTTAAGTTTTCAAAACCTTTAATGATTATCAACGGTTGAGGTTAGGTTTGGGGAAACTTTTAATGGTTCCTAACACTTGTAAAGTGGGGGTATAGCAGGATACCTTGTAGGAGACCACCTATTTAAGTGTGACGACAGGCCGCTTCAAATGAACGCACTTAAGAATCCAAGAAGTGTCCACGGCCACAACGGACAAAACATTACGAAGAACAGAGTAAGGGAAGTTGTTGTGTTGGTACCGTTGACTTGGCTTACACTAAACACTAACGGTTCAAGACATCACATTCACCGCGCAGTAAGTAATTTCGATGGTATTCAACTATGGAAGGTTCAAAGCGGAAGCTACCTATCCAGATGCAACATGGGTCCGCTGAAAGATTGCTTGAAAAGGCACCATGTGAGGACGCCAAAATCTCTTTCAAGAGGGGATTGTTGGAAATTTACTAATGTGGAATTAAGTTTATTCCATTGTTTATGACTCGAACAATTGGGGCCCCCGCACGTCGGAAACGTCGTTTCCACACACGTGCACATGTAGTGCCAAGTATCGCAAATTTCATTAGTGAAAGAGATATTGGTACGTAAGTGATACGTTTGATACATAGAATGATGGACGGTTATTGGCCAAATGACAAGTATTCCACGTTGGTAAACGAAGGAAGAAGTGTACGAAGTGTAAGATGAAACGAGTCAGAAATTGTCGCAGCGCAGCCCCGTCGGAGCCAAGGCGCCGGAGCGCCGCGGTGCTAACTCGCAAAGTTGCGGCGCTTCAGAGGCAGAATGCTGCGACGGGAAGATGGACAATTCTGACTTTTAGGCTAGTTTTGGAGCATTGAATCTCCATTATTTGGCACATGAATTCAGCCATTATTTGGTTGAATGTAACCCCTTAATAAGTGTCATTACGTGGCTATTGAAGGCCATTAGTTGGCTAGTTGAGGGACATCTCTTTACACTATAAATTGAGGCATTTGGCTCAATTGTTCAACACACTAAGAAAACATTACAGAATTTTCTGACATCTTCTTCTTCATCTCTAGCAAGTTTACTATACTCAAAGTTCTTCAAGAGTAACACTTGAGTTTCCTTTGCTCATTTGTTAAGTTGTTACTGTATCTTGGGAGACTATTGCCCGACAACGTAAAAAGGATATATACGGGGCAATCTTGTCTTAAAGACAGAGTGTCATCACTCGACTCAGCAAATCACAAGTAGTTTGTAACGTTCTTGATTCCAGGTTTGTTGTAATCTTTAGTTTATCCTTTCTAGCAATTTGTAATATTTACTTCCCGTTTTCTGCAATTGTTATAACCCACAATATATATATATATATTTATATATATATATAAAAGTCATTTTCAGAAAAATTGAAATATTATTATAATGAATTTGCTATAAAAAGATTTGTCGATCAACTAATGAAGGAGAATCAAGTTCCCAAGTAATTTGCTTTTAGTTGTATGAAATACTCTCCAAGTAGACGGCAATGAACGAACCCCCAACAAAGCTTTTGACAAAATTAAAGAAAAAAATACACCACCGATCATATTTTGAAGAGATAAATAGAATAAGGAGGATTTAGTGGAAATATATTTTGTTATTCCCTCCGTCCAAATTTAAGTGTCTTACTTTCTTTTTTGGTCTGTCTAAAAATGAATGTCTTTTTCTATATTTAGTAAGTTTTTCAATTCTAAAACAAATTTAAGATTACAAGATTTAAAATACCTCGCACATTTTTAATTTAAAATCACAAAATTCAAAAAAAATCTTTTTATTTTTTAATTTATATGTCAAGTCAAATAAAAACACTTAAATTTGGACGAGTTACTACTTATTAAAATAGTTTGTGAATGATAGTATGGCCGAATGGTACATATTCTGTCAGATGTTTAACCTTAAAAGAAGCAAACACTATCAACCTCAGCAATTACAAGAGTGGGACGTTATTCCATTTTAGGAAACATCACTTTAAATTAAGTCATTTGGTCTGACTGGCTGCACTATACTACTCTATACCCACCACCTCTAATCTGAGCCCCAAAAATAAATTTAAAAAAAAAAAAGCCATGGAAAAGGAGAGATCCTTCCATTATTCGATGGAGGCGGCTTTTTGCAAAGGCAAAATAGGGTTCTCCTCTTTTACCTTTGCAATTCTTTGGTGGAGATTGGTTAAACGCACAATGGCTAAAAGCTTCACTCTTCTCTGCTTTTGTTTTTTGATTCATTCATATCTTCTTCAAGTGCCAAGTGACTAGTGAATTTGTTTTGGTCTCATCAATCATCAATTGTCACACCAAATATTGAATGAACACTAGCCACTTCTTATACTTGGCTAATCCAACTCTATAAGTAATAACACCAAGTTGTGTGATGTGATTGGTTGAAATTGCATATACCTTTAATGATCTTGATCGAGTGTGTGCTATAGCCTCGGAAATATTTTTTATACAGAACGTTTTAACCCAGTTAGTGATCGCTTAGTGCAAATCCTAATTAGTAGCTTCAAATATTGATGGTTAAACTGGAAAACAAATATATGGTAATAACAAGGTTATTCATCATCTTCCCTGCTTTGACGATAAATCGATCCCTCCTATTTTGATTCATCTATTTGAATTATCAACAATTAAGCCCTTTTAGATAGAACAAAATAACTTTGAAGAGGGCTAACTTATTTGTTTAGCAAAAAAAAGATAGGACTACTAGTAATCAAATCGATTTATTTACAAAACAATGGAGCGTTATTCTCCCGGCTCATTCCCCCTCGAAAACTTGACACTCGAGAGTCAAACCTCTAGTGTTTTGTTTTTTCAAAAGCCAACAACTTGGCTAGTGTTTGTCCATAGATTCCCAAAAAAAATTGAAAATTTTGATTTGGGTGAGTTTTGAAAATGTGTTTGCTCGTAGTTTTTCAAAATACATTTTCGTTCTTTTAAAAAAAAATATGAAAAATGACTTATACCCATAAGTTCTAAAAATTATCAAGAAGATTTGGTCATACTAAACAAATATACTTGCTAATTACAAATTATTCCTATGAATTTTAGTCTAATACTATCCTAGTTATTAGGGGGAAAATTGTGTTTGTCCTTGACCTCCAAATAAAGCTCCAAACTGATGGTAATTTTAAATAATAGTCAAAAGTAGAAAGGTAAATTTGAACTTTTTTTCTCGAAGAATTTAGATATGTGGAATCCATCAATTTCATGCTGCATTTCCATTAATGACAAGGAAAATATGAGATGATTTACTAATAGAAAGATCATTAATTGACCAAAAGTTTAAGAGAGGAAAATTGATCAATTTTGAATAATACAAGGGCAAATTCGGAATTTTATTCCTTTTGGGGTTTTCTATAGTTGATCTTTTCCGGATGAAACTCCCAATATTTAATCAACATGTTTGGCTTTTTTAAATTCTTCTATGCAAAGTCGCAATTATCTATTTTGATTCAATCTGGTTAAGAAAGAGATAAATGAATACGATATGACGGTCACAGTCTATATGCATTATTCACGGATATCTCGTCTGTCTAAGGTAATAACTTTGTCATTTTAACAGATTATTACACTAATGTCTGTGTGTGTTTAATTTTTTTGGTCACAAACAAATGCCCTAATCCCCCACCTACCATAATGTTATAATCACTATAGTCTATATAGGAAAAACAAAGATGAGAAAAGAAAGAACTCATTACTCACGTTGCTATTGATAGAAAGCTATTAAATAAGACAAAGATAACATAGTTATCATTTGCCCAAGAAAGGGCAGACTTTTTAGCAATTTTATTGACCGCCCACGATAGTGGCAAAGTGAATTATATTATTGAGTATGAACCCACGTGAGACTTTTCAATTTGATCCAACTCTACAAAATGAACTTGCTTTTTCTTTGCATCTTAACCATTATTCCCAATAAAATTACAAAAAATGGCTTCTAGTTTGTTGCATACATATGATAAACAAACAATTGTTTCACATTTTACAATTTTTAAATTTTCAGATCAGTACTCAATCCACATAATTTATTACTATGATATTAAAATCAGCAAAAAATTTAACCTGGCCAGCCCGCATTATTATTTTTGCTTTTCATTTTCACTTTGTTATAAAGTTAAACCTGACAAGTTTAGCAAATTATTAGTTTTTAAAGCAAAAAGTTTAGTATCGCTCAACCACTTTTAGTTTTCTTTTTAGTTTCATTGTTTGAAATTTGTAAGGTCTAATACCTTAAAACAGAACTTTTTCCCAAAAAATAAAAGAAGAAAAGTTCTACTTATGTTTGGGTCTAATTAGTATAAAATATTCATTTAATACTTTATTTCAGTTTATCAACGTAAGCTGTTTGTGGATATGTTTTGACATATAAAATTCTTTAGAAATAAGTCGTCTAATTTATCTCCTTATTTTAACAAAACATTTTGAAAGTAAAAAATAAAAAATAAACCAATTCTCTCAAAACAGGCCAACCTCTAATCCAATGCTACATGCTAAGTAAACTGATGAAAGCACATTGTTCATCTGTATGCGAATTATTTAAAAAAAATTGAATTCCTCAAAATACTATATCACTGAAATACTAGTCCAAGAATGAAAGATATGACGTGAGTGATCCTTAACCCTGCTCCTCCTTATTGCTATTCGCTACGTTTTTAAATTACGAAAAGCTTTTAGCTACTCTGTTATATTATAGGCTCTAAAGACATTACTTGACTGAATGGAGGTCACACTTCCTAACTCCAATCAAAAAGCCCTGCCCTGCCCCCATTTTATTTTTTTTTAAAAAACTGATTAACCTGGGCCACAGTGATAATATGTTGGGTGAGGCGGGGAATCATTTTAACCCGCCCCACTCCACTCCATTGCCAATCCTATATTGAGTTCAGTCACTAATTACTGATGAAACTTGCATATGTTGGTCTCAGGGTAAAAGAATCAATTGCACAAGCGTTTGGATTAGATAGTTTATACCGTTCAATATAATTTAACATATAATCCAAATTAATTAAGCTCTTCTAGGTCTTTGATTGATTGGCCAAATTGGGTATTTTCTTTTATGATGAAAGAAAGAAACTAGGAAAAAGGAAATGTTGACTTGAAGGAGTATGCTAATAAGAATCGCTAATCTTGGGTAGGAGAGAGATGGAAATGATATTAGTGTTTAATTAGGCTAGAAAAGGTTGAGAGATTTTCAATTTGGGATCTTTTTAAGGTTAAACATTATAGTGCCGACACGGAAACAAGAAATTAATGATAAACCAATGTCCATGAGGAATGTTATTGACCTGTCTGTTTCATTCATGTGCCACTAACAACTCACTGAGGCTGCAGTTGATAACGCAGACCTGCCCCAACTCCGACTTAGTTGTGGAGTTCGAAAGGGATGTCCCTAATGCTAGAGAAATGTGATACCTGATTCGATTAATTTAAATTAGCAATGAATAAATCAATATAAAAGATAAATTATTTCTTACTAAAAGCTGATTTTACATTATCAATGCTTGAACTTGATTTTTTTTGTAAAAAGGGAGGAATTCCAACCATTACTAATGTCCTTATGGAAGGTAAGGCCAGATGACTTGTTACATCTGATGGAGTCTTTTGCTTTAGGCTTCTTTTGTCACTTGGCCAGTGAACAGCCCGTCACTGTGATGTGGACCGACACTCTATCCTTCATCAAAGCCTAAGTAATAAGCTGAGCACGAGGCCCAAACGAACCCAACAAGCTCCAAGTTGGGTCAAAGATTTTCAGCTTTAAGGGTCCTCTTATTTAGGCATCAGTTAATTAGTGACAGTAGTAGTAGTTATTTTAATTCATTATTTTAGTGGGTGTTGTTACTTGTTATTGTGAGTTAGTAGAAGGATAATTCGATCATGAGAGGTTACGCTTCCACTAATAGCATAGCGGCAGTAGTGAGCATCTATTAACTATGTATATAAATAGGTGTGTGTGTGTTATAATGAAAAGGCTCATCTTTTTTGTTTGGCCAAAAACTTTGCGTATTCATTTTACGTAATTTAGGAGTGCCCGTTCCTCACTCAAAATTGGAAAAATTTACCCCCTACAAATTGGTTCTTTCATCCAAAGTACCATGCCTCCCAAGCAAAACAAAACACCCAACATGAAAGAATTCGATACATTGAAGGATTCCATGATGTCTCTAACCGAAGTCATAAATGACCTCCGAGCCCGACTCGACGACATAAACCCATTTGCACCACCTCCCCCACCATTCACATGAACCCGTATTATCAAGAAGGGCCCTCGTACTCACATCCACACTCACCCCCTACCGTAAATCTACAAAGTTTTCAACCTCCATTACCCGCCATAAAGACACCTAAACTAAACCATCCATTCTTCGATGGAACCAACCCTTTGGATTGACTTTTTCAAAGCTGATCAATATTACAATTATTATCACGTGCCTCCCGATCAGCGATTAATGATGGCCTCATTTTGCATGCAGGGACCAGCCTTGAGCTAGTATAAATGGATGCACTCAAATCACCAACTTGGCGATTGGGATCAATTTATGAGAGCTTTAGAAGTGCGATTCGGGCCAAGTTCGTATGAAAATCATCAAGCCTCTCTCTTTAAACTCAATCAAAGAGGATCGGTTATGGAGTTTCAATAAGAGTTTGAAAAAATTTGCAGTTGTGTGGATGGATTATCACCTATTGCAATTTTAAATTGTTTCATTTCAAGGTTGCGAGAGGAAATACAACAAGAGCTCGCGGTCTTAAAACCCTGAACAGTTACCGACGCAATTAGGCTTGCCAAGTTAGTAGAAGCCAAAATGAAATAATCCAAGCCCAAAATAAATCAAAACCCACGTTACTTTTCCCAACCCAATTACCGGCCAACCCCCAACTATACTAGGCCCAACAAACAACCCCCACCACCCCCTCAATTACCCGCACCCTCATGACCACCCCAAAATCTACCCGTTAGAAGAGTCACCCAACCTGAGGTCCAACAGAGGCGAGCTAAGGGATTGTGCTTTAATTGTGAGGATAAATGGCACTCGGGTTACGTATGCAAAAAGCAACAGTTTCTCATTATTGTGGTCAGTGAAGCTATTGACCATATATTCTCAACGATGGAGGCCATAGAAGAGGAAGAAAAATGGGAAGTTGAAACTGATGAAACTAGAGTAATGGAAATTAGCTCGCTGGAACAAAATGAGGGTACTTTTTATCTCTCCATGGTGGCCTATTTAGGAGTTTCGGCTCCACGAACTCTGCGAACTCATTGTATTGTTAAAGGAAAGGAGTTTACAACCTTGATTGATTCCGGGAGCACACATAATATTTTACAACCTCGGATTGCGGAACAACTCGGATTGCCTATTTTAATGTTTTCAAATGTCAAGGTGATGGTAGGGAATAGAGAAGTTCTGGAATGCACAGGTCACTGCCTCGATGTTAAGGTGATTTTTAAAGGGCAAGAATTCATTATTCCATTTCTAATTTTACCGATTCAAGGGGTCAACGTCGTTCTCGGAGTTAAGTGGTTAAGCACATTAGGGCTTTTACGGCAGATTTCTCCATACCACAAATGAGTTTTAGCCACAACGGAAAATAAATTCAGTTAACCAATGAGCCCACGTTAATTTTATCCACCCCAGCCCAACTAACTAGAATGATCACAACAGGTTCTATTTTGTCCCTACATGCCATTACATATGAGTCCACTCCTCCTTCACCTACACTCAAAGCCAATAGTCCAAATATACTCCCTGAACTACACCAACTATTGGAAGAATACCAACACATTTTCAAAACCCCCACTGAAATCCCACCAAGCCGCATGCACGACCATCAAATACACTTCCAACCCGATGCCAAACCCGTCAATCTACGCCTCTACCATTACCCTCACTTTCAGAAATAAATTATGACTAAGCTCATTGGTGAAATGCTAGATGAGGGAGTGATTCGGCCGAGTAAAAGCCCATATTCATCACCGGTGTTATTGGTTCACAAGAAGATGGTACTTGGAGATTTTGTGTTGACTATCAGGCTTTGAATGCAATCACTGTTCGTGATCGTTTCCTGATTCCTATGGTGGATGAAATTCTAGATGAATTAAAAAGAGCTACATTGTTTTCTAAAACTGACTTGAGGTCCGGATACCACCAAATTCGGATAGATCCTCAAGACGTGCACAAAATAGCTTTCCGGATATGCGACGGGCATTATGAATTTACAGTGATGTTGTTTGGATTGTCCAACGCTCCTTCTACCTTTCAGGCAGTGATGAATGATTTATTTCATGAACAATTAAGGCGATTTGTACTGGTTTCCTTTTACGACATACTCATTTATAGTACCGGATGGGCTGAGCACATGGAACACCTCTCCAAGGTCTTTTGCTTACTCTCCACTCATAAGTATTTTGCCAAATTATCAAAATGTGTATTTGGAGAGAAACACGTTCATTATCTGGGGATATAATTTCCAGCGACGAGGTAAGTGTGGATCCGGATAAAATACAGGCCATTTTGGAATGGCCCACACCTTCCACTATTACGGCTTTACGGGGATTTCTAGGCCTTACCGGATATTATCCGTGGTTCGTGCAGAATTATGCAGCTTTTGCTTCACCTCTTACTGATTTGTTAAAAAAAAGAGTTTTCAAGGAATATTAAGGCCACAAAAGCATTCAGGAAACTGAAAGAATGCATGATCACCCTCTCGGTTCTTGCTCTTCCCGATTTTGAAAAAGAATTCGAAGTCATGATGGATGCTTGCGGTGTTGCCATTGGTGCGGTCTTGTCTCAATTGGACCACCCTTTGGCCTTTTTCAGGAAAAAACTAGTGCCTCGTATACAAGCAGCTTCCACTTACACAAGAGAACTCTATGTTATTACTGAAGCGGTAAAACAATGGAGGCATTATTTGCTTGGAAGAAAGTTTATTATCTATACGGATGACATGAGCATACAACACTTACTTTCTCAAGCAATTCAAACACCCGAACAACAAAAGTAGATCACCAAATTGATCGGTTTCGAGTTTGAAATCTGATACAAGCCCGGGCGGGAAAATCAACTCGCGGGTGCTTTATCTCAGGTTGAGCATCCCCATTTCGCCGCTATTTCAGGACCCAATGTTCCCTGGTTGACGCAAATGAAGGATTTATATGCTACCACTAAAGCTGGAACGGAGTTCCTAAACAAAATCACATCAGAATCAGGGGTCAATGAAAAATTTAAAGTGCATGATGGTTTGGTTTTTCTCGATAAGAAATTATATGTACCTGATAAAATAGGGATACAATCCCAATTAATAGAAGAATATCATTCTTCTCCCTGTGGTGGCCATTCGGGAGTTAGGGCAACTTTAAGTCGCATATTGACTGCGTTTCCGTGGCCTGCAATGAGGAGACACATTGAGCAATTTGTGCACAACTGTTCCTTTTGCCAACAAACCTTATGGCCTACTCCAACCCCTTCCTGTACCAAATCAAGTATGGGAAGACATAAGTATGGATTTTATACCCACATTCCCATGTCATTTGGCAAAGCTGCTCTTTGGGTGATTGTTGATCGATTAACCAAATTCGCCCATTTTATAGCATTACTCACCAAATACACAACTTCATACCTAGCTTCTATATTCCTCACTAACATTTACAAACTTCATGGATTACCCAAAACCATAGTTTCGGATCGAGACCCGTTGTTTCTAAGCAAGTTTTGGTAAGAACTCTTCTCACAGTTGGGTACTAAATTAGCTTACAACAGCGCGTACCATCTGGATATGGACGGGCAAACCGAAGTCGTTAATGGCATCCTCCAGAACTATCTACGTTGCTTTGTCAGTGACAAACCCCGCAATTGAACCATGTACTTAGCTCTCATGGAATAACACCAGCCACCATACGGCTATAAAAACCACCCCCTTCCAAGCCCTATACGTCCGCCCACAACCAACAACGACTCAATATCTACCTGGGAACTCCCAAAATGTGGCCATCGACTCAACTCTCACCCACATAAACAACCTCCTAGCCAAACTTAAAGAAGCTCTCCATAAAACCCATCAACAAATGGAAGCCCAAGCAAACAAAAAGCGAATGGCAAAGGAATTTACCGTAGGGAACTGGGTTTATGTTAAACTCCGCGCCTATATACAAGTGACTCTACACCGTCACAATTCCGCCAAGCTCTCAAAAAAATATTATGGCCGTTTCGAGTACAACAAAAAATTGGTACAGTGGCGTATAAGCTTGACCTCCCAGATGGGTGTCGCATTCATCCCGTTTTTCGCATATCACTTCTCAAACCTCACTTTGGAGAAACACCCACCACAATTGCGAATTTACCAAGCATCATAAAGGACGAGCAATTGTACCTGAAGCCCGAATCAATCGTTGAGGAGCGCACGATTTGGAAAGAAGGGAGAAATAAAAATCAAGTTTGGGTTTAATGGGAAAATTCTTCACCTGCTGACTGGACTTGGGAATCGAAGGAATTGATGGAATCAGCTCATCCTCACTTGTTCGAGCAGTTCGTTAATTGGGGGTAGAAGAATGGTTCTGTTAGTGCAAGCAAGCAACAAATTACTAATCCCATGGGCCTTGAGGACAAGGCCCATTTTGAAGGGAAGGGAATTGATGTGGACCAACACTCTATCCTTCATCAAAGCCCAAGTAATAAGCTGAGCACGAGGCCCAAACGAACCCAACATGCACCAAGTTGGGTCAAGGATTTTCAGCTTTAAGGGTCCTCTTATTTAGGCATCAATTAATTAGTGGTAGTAGTAGTAGTTCTTTTAATTCATTATTTTAGTGGGTGTTGTTAGTTGTTATTGTGAGTTAGTGGAAGGATAATTCGATCATGAGAGTTTACACTTCCACTAATAGCATAGTGGCAGTAGTGGGCATCTATTAACTATGTATATAAATAGGTGTGTGTTATAATGAAAAGGCTCATCTATTTTGTTTGGCCAAAAACTTTATGTATTCATTTTACGCAATTTAGGAGTACACGTTCCTCACTCGAAATTGGAATACCGACCCCCTACACACTGCCTCTTTCTTCTTCAATTATTTCCTAAAATCATACACAAAATAGTAACTTTTTTTTTCTTTTTTTTTCTTTTTTCATTTGTGCGTGGTGGGTGGGAAATGATTAATATAGTTCACCAATTGCACATAATATTGAGTGTCACGCTCCAATTTCAGCAACGCGCGGGCACCTACCTTTTTCCCACCTGGTAGGCGAACCCGTCCCATAATCTGAACTCAATCCAAGATAAAATAAAACCCAATAATCAAATAAACAATAACTTTAGGATAAATTAAGAAATGATGTGGAAATAATATAACAATCCCAGGATGTCTGGTCTAAGGTAGTACAAGAGTTACTACTATATGAGACACAAGTTAGAGTATGATTACGTAGTCTACAAGTACAGTACTGTCTCGGAGTAGCAAGTTAGACAAGTAAATAAATGAAACCCCCCGTCTGCGCATCCGTCCATGGGGAGACCCGCGAAGCCTGTGTACCAATCTCTCCGCACATAATCCATGATGATTCCACAACACCGACCACACTGCTAGCCATTCCTCACATAGCCTAGAGATGGATATGCTATCAAATATGTTGCAAGAATAACGGATGTTTCCTTCTCACTTATCATCATCAACACCAATCGCATGTAATATCAATGTATCATGGAAATGAGGATGAATGCAATGCAAAAGGACAATATTAAATGTATCATATTAATCCCAATCGTGCCACACATGGACACATATCACAATATCAGTATCAAGTCAAGTCTTTTCCTCTATCTGTGATAATTCCAAGATAAGTGGGAGACAACTATATCACAATCACTATATGGAAACTAAGAGCAAATCCAATAACAAACACTTGGCAGCAAGCCAACAAATCACAAAGAGGCAACAAGCCCACAAATAAGTGACTAATACCAAACTTAAGTAATCCATCTCAACTTCATACCCGAAGGTGTATCATGCTTTCTCTAACAATAATTAACTCTACATATATTTTGCTAACTAAAGTCTAACAAAAACGTAAGTCGTAACCTACCTGGATGTCGAACGAGAGCCAAGAACGATTACACCGGAGCCTTGCCTTTCTTAGGATCTCGATTACTTGAAGTCTAGTCATTATTTAAATCTAGGTTAGAAATGGAAACTAACAATACTCATATCGCTAGACTATTCCTTAAATCCAAGACCAACAATGGTAAAGGGGAAAATGGACCCACAAGGGTAGAACGGTAATTTGAGAATGAAATTGGTAACCAGATGTTTTGGAAGTTCAAATCTACTCTCCAATTGCTATATTAGTTCAAGTATTGGTCAATTTTTCCATTCAAGGCAAAACCCCAAAATTAGGCATAAACCCTAGCTTTTCAATATTTGATTTGTCAACTAGTACAGAAGATTCAAGCCTATAGGTTACTAATGAACGAATTTCCAAGCTTAGATTAGTCCAACCCACCAATAATATTCATTTGTAACAATTAAAACTCAAGTAGTGAAATAACCATTAAAACTCACTTTCATTCAACTAGTTTTCTAGGGTTCTACTATTGATTAATAACCTAGATTTATGGTACGATTCCGAGTGATGATATTTCCACATCGGCTGGTATGACTGCCTTAGTATTGTAGATGAGCAAATATAGAGTTGCTCTTGTTAAGGTCTGAGTCGTCGTTTGGTATCCTACCAATGCGTAAGGCAATTAATCATGCCATCACTTACAATTATTCATCATTTTCCTTAATATCCTCTTGATGTTCTTGTTGGTGGCCTCTACAACTCCGTTCATCTGTGGCATGTAGGCGGTAGAATTCATATAGGTTATACAAAATTGTTCACAAATGTATTTCATCAGATGATTGTTCAGATTCGCTCCATTGTCTATTATGATGGACTCCGGAATGTTGAATTGGTAGATAATGTTGTTCCGTACAAATTCAGCTACCACTTTCTTCGTTATCGACTTGTGTGACATAGCTTCAACACACTTGGTGAAGTAATCTATGGCGACCAGAATAAATCGATGTCTGTTGGATGCGGTCTGCTCGATAGGTCCAATGACATCCATACTTTAGGTAACTAACGATCAAGGTGAGCTCATGACATTGACTAAACTCGGTGGGACTCTGATAAGATCTCCATGGAATTGACATTGATGGCATCTTTGCACGAACTTACTATAGTCAGTTTCTATGGTCATCTAGTAGTAGCCTACTCGTAGAATCTTTTTGGATATGACGAACTTACTACGCATCTAAGTAGCCCCAAATCGGGCGTTCTCTTGTAGAGTACTTCCTTGTTTAGAAAGAATCCATTGGCCATCCTCCGAATGGTTTTCTTTTGATTACTCGTGGTATTTTTGGGATACTCTTCCTTTTGAAAATACATGCTTATGTCGGCGTACCAGGGTTAACCGTAAGGTTTCGCTTCCACATGTGAACAATAAGCGTGCTCTTCTCTAATGCTTATCTCCAGTGGGTCAATGTGACTGCTGTATCATAGATGATATGGTAGCAAGAGCATCGACAAATTCATTTTGAGCCCTCATCATGTGCTTGAAGTCAATCTTCCTAAACCTTTTTGCACAACCTTTATGTGAGGCTTACGTATGGCAGGATTTTGGCGTTATCTGTAGCCACTGTCCCTGTACTTGATGAATCAGCAGATCTGAGTCATCTATTACCAATAGCTTCTGGATGTGCATGTCAAGAGCCACGCGGAGACCTAAGATGCAGGCCTCGTATTCCGCCATGTTGTTGATGCACCGAAATTTGAGCTTTTTGGCCATCAGGTGATGCTGTCCTATGGTTAACACCAAGACCGCTCCAATTCCCGAACCCTAGTAATTGACTGCGCCATAGAAAAATATATTCCATTCCAAATAGGGTTCAACAACATCTTCATCTATTATTAATACTTTCTCATTCGAAAAATACGTCGTGAGTGGCTCAAAGTCTTTGTCGACCGGACTTTCTGCAAGTTGATCGGCCACTGCTTGTCCTTTGACGGCCTTTTGGACCATGTATGTGATGTCAAACTTGCTTAAAAATATTTGCCACTTGGCCAACTTACCTATAGGCATGGCTGACGAAAGATGTACTTTAAAGGATCCAATTCGGAGATAAGGCGGGCGTTGACACCTAATTTTTACCCTCAATAATTTTATTTAATTATTCAGGATTTCTGAGTCATATACCGAGTAAAATATACTTTTACAAGACAAAAATGATTATACAAAATTATTCCGAAAATATTTTATCATTTTTCATTTGACAAAATATCACCAAGTATACTTATTGTATATCATATTTTATTTTTACATTATTTTGATCATCAAATTGCAATTTTCAAAACTAAAGTAAGAATATTTGTGTAATTAATTGCTTAAGCTCTCAATTTAAAAATGATCAATATTTTATTCAGTCAAAATTGAGAAAATATTTAATTAAATAGGATAATTAAATTACATCTCAATTTTAAAATATTTTATTTTTTTATCAAAAGGACTTTGCGTGATTTAAAGATTTCAATTTCTAATTTGTATCAAATTTGGGATAAAATTGAATCTTATAATTTAATATGGTTATAATTGAAAAGATCCTGATAATTTCCTAATTTTAGAAAATGGTTACATTTGCAAAATGTGATCATTACATTTGTTTTTAATTTAAAACAAAATTGGGCCCCTTTCTTTTCTTTTATAGATGGCCGGGTCCGGCCCAACGGGATCGCGATTCGGCCCAATGCCACTTCTCTTACGCATACCAGCCGACCCACCCCATTTCCCCTTTTGTTCTCAATCGCGATTAAGCCCTAGATCTTCATCTTCTTCTCCAAAATGCCAAAAATGGCAATGGACAGTGTACGCACGCCTTTTGCAGAGTTGCCCATCCATTTTGGACAAGAGCGTAATTGCAATTATGCTCTTGCCCTTATCGGACCATTACACCGCAGAGCCACTATCATCCCCCACCAAGGTGAGGTTTTCCCTCTTCGTGGCTTTTTCTTCTGTGATTTTAATTGACTTGTCTTACTTGATTTCAAACAATGCATTATGATTGATTGAGAACCTTTTGGGGGGGATTTCCCCCCCAAATCTGTACTCCCACACCGATTGAATCTCAAATTCTAGGGTTTTGGGGATTCTATAAATTGAACCCCACCCTCTCATTGTCAATAAAATAAAAAGTGGGAAGGACCCCGATTGAAAATTTTGAGCTTTTATGTTCTTAACAACTAATTTTCGATCTAAATACGACAAATTTTGAGTGAATTGGATTTCAAGCCCTTTGATGGAATCCTAAATCTTGAAATTATTCCTTAGTTTTAAAACCTTTTCTTTTTCTTTGTGTGTGAGTTGTTGTTCGAGTGTGGAGTGGAAGAACAAGCCCCAATTTCGACCTAGGCTTCCACTAAAAGAGGTAATCCCTTTTTCCTTTAAATTTCTTAATTAGTTTAGTTAATTTTAGTTAAATTCTGTGACTTACAACATGTTTTATATGATTATGATCTTATGTAAGTAGATTCATGTCTATTATGTTTAATTACATAGTTTAATTAAGCCTAGAAAAACATGTAGGAGTTTGGCCAAGTGACAAACAGGAGCAGAAACAACAAAGTAAGGAACAAATGAATAAAAGTGAAGGCACCCCACATAAGCAGCAACAACAAACTGAAGAGCAACATGAAAATATTGTGGCAGATAATACCATTGAAAATGAGATAGCCAAACCTGTTGATGTTAGTGAAGGAAAGACACATGTTATTCATGATGTTGACCTAAATAAGGTACCAGCTAAACCTCCTGATGATTTAACAGACATGAGTGTAAGTGATGAAGATGCTGCACTTAAAAGAATAGCTGGAGATAATCAATCTTCTTCAAAGGAAAGAAAAGATGCAGAATGGGAGATTCAGAGTGTTAAGATGCATCAGAACAAAAATGCAATGGAAGGAAGTGGGGAAAATATGAAGGAAAAAGAAGACGACAACGAAGAGAACAAAACAGGTGACATACAGAAAGAACATAGAAAATTGACAACAAAAAATGTTGAACTAGGTGGACAAACAGAGGTGGAAAGTAGCAAAGAAATTGACATTGGTAATGACATTGAGATAGATGAGAGGAATACATCACAACACATGCAACAAGCACTGAACAAAGGAGGGGTGTCACCAAGACATCTTGCAAAAACTAAAAAGTAGGTAAACAAAAAACAATCAAGGGAGAAAAGTGTACCCCAACACTTCTTGGAGGTGTACAGACAAGAAAATTTGCCTCTAAATCAAAAGTTTCCCAATAAATAGTGCACTCATATGGAATATCAAGTCTGTTAACACTCTAAAAAGCTTTTGAAAGAGTGGTGATGTTAAACAGACAGAAGAAATTCAATTTTATAGCATTAATGGAGCCTTTTTAACATCAAAGACACATAGCGATGTACAAACTGTGGGTATGAATGGAAACAACTTAGCATAACATAAATGGGAAAATATGGGTCTTTATAGATGAAGGTTCAGATAGATACAGAATAATTACTGTCAGTCAAAATGAAAAAGTTAGATGAAGGGCAAGAGTTTATCAGTAACTTGATATATGTTATCACAGAAAGAAATACTAGGGTAACATTATGGAATAATCTGTATCATATATCTAGTAGTATTAACTCTCCATGGCTAGTAGAAGGGATTTCAATATAATAGTGGATGAAATTCAAAAGTTTTGGGGGTTAGCAGTGCCATTTGGGGAAGTAGAGGATTTCAATCAATGTATCGATATTTGTCAACTCACAGATTTCGGTTTCAAAAGTAGTATGTATACTTGGTGGAATGGAAGATCATATGAACACTGCCTTTTTAATAGGCTGGATAGATATTTGGCTAATCAGGAACTGCAAGATATGTACCCAAATTTTGAGGTAGAGCATCTGATAAAACAAGGGTCTGATCATTCTTCCCTGTTGATCACTTGTTCAGAAGATAGCAGGTTTATTAAAAAAGCTTTCAGGTTTTTGAACTTCTGGGTAGATAATCCTTCTTTCCAGGAAGTTGTGAAAAATAACTAGACAGGGCACCATGGATCAGATCCATTTTACATCTTCCCCAGTAAATTGAAGAATCTAAGCATAATATTGGCTAAATAGAGTAGAGAAACTTCTGGTGATATCTTTAGATATATAGATACTTTGGAAGAGGTAGTCAAGATTCATGAGCAAGAATTTTAAGAAAACCACACATGAGCTATTAGGGAAAGGCTACAGAAAGTGCAAGCAGAATTGATTAAGTTCTATGATGTAAAGGAGAAATTTTGGAAGCAGAAAGCTGGTATGTAGTGGTTCATGGATGGAGATAGAAATACAAAAGTATTTCATGAACATGTCAAGGGAAAAAGGAAAAAACTACAACTTGCTAGAATACATAGTCAAAATGGTGTGTGGTGTGGTTGGAGACAGAGAAGGATATTGTGATAGAAGCTACTAACTTTTTTCGAAGTCAGTTTACTGCAGAAGCAGAAACAACTAACTTTGAACTTCTAGGGCATATCCCTCAGCTGATTTTAGAGGAGCAGAATACAGAGCTAAAGGAGTTCCCTGATGATGAGGAAATCAAGAATGCAATTTTTTGTTTGAATGCTAATAGTGCAGGTGGACCTGATGGATATATAGGAAAGTTCTTTCAAGCTACATGGGATATTATTGCTAAGGATGTCATCATTATGGTACATTCTTTCTTTTGTGGGCATGAACTACCTAGGTACGTTACTTGCACTAAACTAGTGTTGTTACCAAAAAAGGAGGTGATAACTTGTTCAGATCTTAGACCTATTAGTCTAAGTAACTTTATCAGTAAGGTGTTTTCCAAAATAATACATGAAAGGCTTGTGAAGTTCCTCCCACATAATATATCACCTCAGCAGACATGTTTTGTCAAAGGCAGAAGCATTATGGAGAATATATTGTTGGTTCAAGAAATAGTCCATGATATAAGAATAAGGGGAAGCCAGCCAATAGAGTCATCAAACTGGATATGGCAAAGGCTTATGACAAGATTTCTTGGCTTTTCTTGACAAAAGTGCTCAGGAAGATGGGATTTGGAGAGATGATGACAGACATGGTGTACAAAATTATCTCAAAAAATTGGTATTCCATTTTGATAAATGGGAAGGATCACGGATTCTTTAAATCATCAAGGAGAGTAAAGCAAGAAGATCCTTTGTCTCCTACATTATTTATTATAGCAGCGGAATGCATGACTATGGCTCTAAATGCATTACATTATAAAGAGGGATATGTAGGCTATGAAATGCCAAAATGGAGTCTATACATCAATCATCTGCCTTATGCAGATGATACCATTATATTTGCATCTGCACAGCCACATACTTTAAAGCTGATAATGGATACTCTGGAAGATTATGAGAAGATCAGTGGGCAAAAAATCAATAAAGAAAAGAGTGTTGTATATCTGCACCAGTCATCAACCCAAATAGTAATTGATAGGTTGTGGAGAGTACAAATATTCCCATAAAAGAATTCCCTTTATTTATTTAGGGGTGCTAATTTATCACGGGAAGAGAAGAATAAGATACTTCAAAGAGATTACTGACAAGATTCAAAGTAGATTAAGTTCATGGACCAGAAAGTTATTATCAATAGGAGGAAGAACTACTCTTATTTGTCATGTTCTTCAAAGTGTGCCTATCCATTTGTTACCAGCATGTGATCCACCATCAGAGGTATTTGCACAGATCTATAGGATGTTTGCTAAGTTCTTCTGGAGTAATTCTGTTGGGAACTCAAGAAAACACTAGGCATCTTGGACTACACTATGTTATCCCAAAGAAGAAGGAGGTATGGGATTCAGATGCTTACAAGATATGTCCAAAGTTTTGTTTGCCAAGGTATTATCTGGAAAGTTATTATCAATAGGAGGAAGAACTACTCTTATTTGTCATGTTCTTCAAAGTATGCCTATCCATTTGTTATCAGCATGTGATCAACCATCAAGGGTATTTGCATAGATCTATAGGATGTTTGCTAAGTTGTTCTGGAATAATTCTGTTGGGAACTCAAGCAAACACTGGGCATCTTGGACTACACTATGTCATCCCAAAGAAGAAGGAGGTATGGGATTCAGATGCTTACAAGATATGTCCAAAGCTTTGTTTGCCAAGGTATTATCTGGAAAGTTATTATCAATAGGAGGAAGAACTACTCTTATTTGTCATGTTCTTCAAAGTATGCCTATCCATTTGTTATCAACATGTGATCCACCATCAGGGGTATTTGCACAGATCTATAGGATGTTTGCTAAGTTCTTCTGGAATAATTATGTTGGGAACTCAAGAAAACACTAGGCATCTTGGACTACACTATGTCATCCCAAAGAAGGAGGTATGAGATTCAGATGCTTACAAGATATGTCCAAAGCTTTGTTTGCCAAGCTATTATCTGGAAAGTTATTATCAATAGGAGGAAGAACTACTTCTTTGTCATGTTCTTCAAAGTATGCCTATCCATTTGTTATCATCATGTGATCCACCATTAGGGGTATTTTCATAGATCTATAGGATGTTTGCTAAGTTCTTCTGGAGTAATTCTTTTGGGAACTCAAGGAAACACTGGGAATCTTGGACTACACTATGTCATCCTAAAGAAGGAGGTATGGGATTAAGATGCTTACAAGATATGTCAAACAAGCTATGGTGGAACTTTAGAACAAAGAAATCTTTGTATAGGAATTACATGAGCAATAAATATTTGAAGAAGAATACTGTAACAGTACAATGGGAAGGGGGAACCAATGTGGGGAAAGAGATGTTACAATGTAGAGATGATATTGAACAGGAAATCTGGTGGCAGCTGAAACAAGGGAATTCATATTTTTGGCTTGACAATTGGACTAGAATGAGAGCTTTGTATAACACTGTACCATCTGATTATCAATGTGACTATTCTATGGTATTAGTTAAGGAAGTCCAAGAGGAAGAAAGATGAAAGGATGATCTGATCGGAGAGTTACTACCTGAGAACCTAGCCAATCATATTATTCATCAAGTTAAACCACCTACTGAGAAGGATGCTCTAGACAAAGACTATTGGAAACTTGATACTAAGGGAATATTCTCAGTTAGCTCAACTTACCAGTTTTTGAGACAGAGAAAGGATCTTAATAAATATTTTGACTATATGTTGACTAAGGGGTTGTCTGTTAAGATCAGTTTCTTTGTATGAAGGCTTTGGCAAACCAAACTACCATTAGATGATACCTTGAAGAAATGGGGTTTTCAATTTGCCTCTTGTCAAGCAGCTCAAGAAAAAACCATTGCACATGTATTCCTAAAGTCTGGAGTGGCATAAACTATTTGGAAGTATTTTTGTGGAGTTGTTGGTTTTAATATAGTTGGTCATCAGTTAACAAAGGTAATATAAACATGGTGGGAGGCTCCTATGAACCATCACAGAAAGAAGGTATACCAGGTTGTTCCAGCAGTGATAGTGTGGGAGATTTGGAAAAGAAAAAACACTATACTTTATGGGGGGGATTATGCCCATCAATAAATTGAAGTATCAGATCATGCATACATTAATTTTAGTCATAAAGACTAGAAGAAAATATTTCAAGCATGCTCCATATAATTGGGTTGATTTGATTAGGGCATTACAAACTTATTCTCCCAGTTTGAAAGTTACTCAAGTATACTGGAAGCCTCCAGACACAGTGTGTGAAATGCAACACTGATGGAGACTCCAGAGGCAATCCGAGGAGAAGTTCTTGGAGTTTTTGTTTGAGGGATACTAGGGGGGATCTGTTATATGCACAAGCTTAAGAAATGAGAGAATGCAACTACTAACACTCAGGCAAAAGAAAAGGTTATTTCGTAAGCTCTGAAATATATGGATAGGTAGCAAATACCCCAAATGATAGTGGAAACTGATTCAATGTTTATGAAGAATGTAATAGAGAAAAGGTAGCATAGCCTTTGGCAAATCATCACAATAATGGAGGAAATATGGAGGATTATGAGAGAGAGAGAACAGTGGTAATAAACCATATATTCAGGGAAGGGAATAAATTAGCAGATGTTCTGGCAAACTTGGATTTGGACAAGGGGGATTATATGGCTAATAATTTCCTAGAAATGGAGACTTGGGGAAGGAAGTTGATCAACAGTGATAAGAGCAATTTGCCTTACTGAGGATTAGAATCTTAGAATCAGGAAGAGATGATGATGGTTAAGCATGATAACTTGATGTTGGGGAGAAATGTTAAGGAAAGGAGGAGGCATTTTAATGATCAATCTTCTCAAATTCAGTGGAGTAAGAGGAGATTGATCTGGTTTTATTCTAACATTTTTTCTGTTTTGCAGGTCTTTTTTCATAGGGAATTTACTATCGAATGGACAATGTGTGGTATTAGCATCCTTGGATGTAGGGATGGCAATTGGGCGGGGCGGGTGCGGGTACCCCCTCCCCTGCACCCGTACCCGCCAGAAAATTTTATACCCGCCACCTATCAGCCACCCGTGGTGGGTACATTTTTCAACATCCATACCCGCCTAGGTATATTTTTAAATTCACACCCGCTCCACCACCCAAGTGGATATCCGTCACCTGTCAATACTCGCCTGCCATATTTTGTAATCAATTCATTTGTGATCAATTAGTGATCAACATGGTCCCAAAAATTCAAATTCCAAAAAATATCCCAAAATTTTGAGTCAAGAATCAATACTGTCACGGTCTCATTTTCTTTGGGAACGAGAGAGAGGGAGGCGTGAAGGACTGAAGAGGCGTACGGTTTTGAGTTTTGTTAGAGAATGAGAGACTTGTCGTGACTTATGGACTGCTAATATTTTGGGCTTGGGGCGGGCGGGTACGACTGCAAATCCACCACCTACCCGCCTATCCGTGACTGGTACATTTTCAATACCCATACCCGCTTACTACCCGCCAAAGTTATACCCATATCCGCCCCAATTAAAGCGGGTGCGATGCAGAATCCACAAAATTATACCCATCTGCAATCCCTACTTGGATGTCCATTCCATTGACCAGGAAAATAGTAAATTACACCCCATGGAATGAACAAGGAAGCTAACAAATCAAAATCAGACTAGAATGCACTCCATCAAAGAAAATACAAGATTGAGTCTGCTAAGAAACAACGAAACACATCGGGAGCAGAAACACCAATTTGAAGAAAACAACAAAGATAATGAATCAATAAGGGAATAATACTAACAACGCAAAATCAAACAACGACAACATCAAATCAGAGAGAACAACACCACCAAAAGGGAGATACTATTCAGATATATACACTAACATAAATGCAGAGCCCAAATCAGATGGAAATACCCAAATTGATAACCTAAATAGTAGATCGACAACACTAGAGACAAAACTAAACAAGAAGAAAAGGAATTGACACCAAGTGATAAATTGGAGATACAAAATCGAAGAGGAAGAATGAAAAAAAAACCTGAGCTTCAGTCGAATCGCAACACCATCCTCAAGCCATTGGGAGTACATATTCTCAGAATTAAGAACCATTGGAAATGGCATCGACATTGGAGAGCCATGGACACAAAGAGACCTTCACTATATGCCATTTTAATTTCACCTACATTTACTTTGAACTTTACTATCCTTTTTCATTTTAGCGGTTGTGAAGACTTCTATTTTATCTTTTAATCAATAAAATAAGCCCTGGGTTATTTGCCTAGTGGCCTTTAATATTTTTATTTTTTTTAATTCATATCATGTTCATTAACTAATCTTAGAAAGTAGGCTAATTATGGTACTTTGTAGGCTACATCAACTGTTTAGTTGAATAATGATTAGGTTTGACCTAAATACTGTTATCACTATTTTAGGAGGTCTCAGTTCTAATTTGGGTGTGGAAATGATATGTTGTGTGCTTAGTTATCTTAAAAAATGAAGCATGCTTGTTTGTTCTACTTAGTTTGTAGTTCAGTGATTGTTTTAGGTTTGGTGTAGTATAAAATGGCTTTAAAATGAGCTTAGGATTATCATGTTGAACTGTTTGAATCAAGAAATGTCCTTTAAGTTTTGTTTAGACAAACATAGGCTAGAATCTGATTAAAATGCTAAAACTTGATATAACTTATTGAGATAGAAAAGTAGTTTAAACCTTTGAGCCATATACATCTTGTTTGAGGTCAACTTAGTTAACAAATGAAGTTAAGTCTGCTCTAGATTGATCTGTTATGTGTCAATGAGGACAAATGGTTAAGATAAGGTAGTTATGAACTGAAAAAGTCTTTTTAAATGCTTCATGAATCTGTTTTGGCTTGTGTTTTTGCTAAATCATGTGTTTGTTGGGGAGGTTTGGGTTTGGTAGATGAAAAGAATGGCTCAAATGCCTATTTGTTCTCATCTCGTGTCAGTTTACGTTCACTACTTGTTGAAATTTGAGCCTAGTTTAATGTCAAATGACCTTTAGGACTCCATAGCCTAGTCCTTGTATCCTTTCGGCTTACATGTTGTATCTGCATCCTTTCTGCCTAGGTTTAGCTATGTATCTATTTGATTCTTGAAGTGATAACATGTTAAATCTCGTGTGGACTGGTAAAATATCTATATTAAGATCTCTGCTAATATCTTAGACCAAGTAATACTCTGAATGCCTTGATAAGACCCTGTTATGTTTATTTGTTTCTTGTTTTAGGTCATTTCACATGTCTTAGTTCTAAAATCATGCATAACCATGTCTGCTTGCACCTAGGCTTAGTTTTGAATGAATATTGAATCTCTAAATCTTCAAAAGGTGAAATAGGACTGTGTCACAGTGTCATGTTAAGCAACTGGTTTGCATATACTTGTGTATCTATGCCATAATTACTAACTTGAAGTTTAAATCACTTAGTTTAACATCTATTTAGGTAAACAACCTGACATCTGAAGTACCATGCTCAATAGTATGTCCTGTGTCTTGTTTTAAAAAAACGAAACTAAGTTGAACTATGACTGCTCATCTAGGAAGATTAGTTGTGTATGTTTGATTGGACTGCCTTCATCTATTCTGTGGAGTAGAGGCTAAGACGATGAGTGGAAATTTGAAACTTGTTCAATCTTGTTGTGCTAAACATGTTTCTTTTTTAGTTCCGTGTTTCGCTATTGGTTCTGTGATGCATGATACATGGAATGTCAATATCTCCATGAAATAGATTAATAAGTGTCTAGCTTGAGTCTGATGATTTGATCTTTGCCCTAAACTATGCATGAACCAAAGGGGCAACCCGATGCACTAAGCTCCCGCTATGCGCGCGGTACGAGGAAGGACGGGACAACAAAGGTCTATTTTACCTTACATTTCTGCAAGAGGTCATTTTTTCCTATTACTATTAGATGATTAGTTGGGCCAGGCCCACATGCCTTGCATTTATCACACATGCTTCACTACATGCTTTAAGCATTGCTCAGCCTATTTTAACCATTCTTGTGCTGTTATATTTGAAAGTTTGGGCCGTCCATTGCGATTTTAATTTGGGCTCTGAATATTATTTGACTGCTTTTTGTAGGTTAAATTATTTATATGGCATGTGTTTAGAGTAGATAATTTCTAGTATGTTCCAAGTAGATTTGTCCAAAGGTCGGGTCGGATCGGGTCAGGGCCGGGTCGGGTGAACTTTTTTTTCTGCTTGCCCGACCCTGACCCTATTTTTAAAAAAAAATTTGACCCTGGCCCTGACCCGTCAGAATTTTTTGGCGGGCTAGGGTCGGGGCCGGGTCGATGGATTTTTTTTTTTAAAATTGAATTTCCAAAACTAAAATTGTCATTCACTCCTACATTACTACGAATTTTGACGTTGAAATGTATTGTATATCGTGAGATCTTGACTAAAGAAAAAGAAAATTAGAAATCGATTTAAGAAAAAACACAAATTGATTGGAAAAACAGTCGTTTTTCTAAAAATTGGCTGTGCCAAACCGCCTTACAACTGTTTGACCGGCTCTGTCTCGAAAAAATACGCAAAATAAAAAAAAAACATCGGGTAAAACGGACATTCGAGCGCAGAGTTATGACCATTTACCAATTTATAACTACTTTCTCTCCCTACATTATGATTTCGTGATATTAACAGAATGACTAATAATATAACATATAATTAATAATCAGCTACCGTTTTTATCTTATTTTACGTCGAGCTCAATGTAGATTAGAGCAATACATATATTATAAAAACATGCATTATATCACTTATTAATGGCAAAAAATTATATAAGTACAAAATAAATATTAATGAAGGAGAAATAATATAAATTATATTAAAAAAATATGCGGGTCGGGCCGGGTCAGACGGGTAAAATATTCTGACCCTGGCCCGACCCTACATAAGATCGGGTCCCCGCTTTTTCGTGTCGGGTGGCTCGCGGGTCAGTTATAAGCCAACCCTGACCCTGGATTTTTTGGGTCGGGTCGGGTCGGGCCGGGCGGGTCCCCGACCCGTTGGACAGGTCTAGTTCTAACTGGTACTCTCTTTTTTCCCACTCCTCTTCTACACGCATGGGACGTGGGCCATTTGTGCCGCTGCATTCTCAAACCAGTTAGGCCAGAGGCCCAACCATTTCATTCCATCGAGTACGGACAAGCTAGTAGTTGCGCATGAAGGTCCAACTATGGGTGAATATAGTTAATGGTGGGTTCGGTAGGCCCACCAGCCTAACTCTTACTCCTTTATTTATTTACGTTGTATTTTCATGATTGTCTTTGTAAAAACACTTGAAATAATGTTGAAACCCTATAAGCTAGGATTTAGGCAAAACGATACTTACATTGTTTAGAACAAATAGAGTCCAAAAACTTGTTTTTCAAATTCGCCCCAAATGATATATATATATATATATATATATATATATGTACGTTTTTGTACAATAGAATGAAATATTTTAAAGGTTTAATTTGTCCTAAATTGATTAAGTAAGCAAGTTTACTTAAAAATCGGACTGTTTGGAGAAAATATGAACTGTTAACATAAAAAAAGGAGACTGTCTTTGAAGAGAAAAGAAACTGAATTTGGTAAAAACTTGGGTTTTCAAAACTGATCTTAAATATAAAATTTTGTTTCTAAAACCCCTTTAAAACCATTTTGGGCCAAGCCCAACTGAATTGATTTCTAAAAAATGGAATAAAGACCCTTTATAGACTTGAGTTTAAGATAATGATTTGGTATGGTTGACCTTCAAAATAACAAAAGGAAAAAAATTATATTTCGTTTCTATTAAAAACTCATAGCATGTCATTTTAAATGGACTATATATTTTTTCCAAAGAAGTTTTTTAAAAAACTTATAGGGATATTAGATAAACCATTCGATTAAATTACTGTGACTCTACTCAAATTAAATTTTGAGTGTGCCTTAGTCTGAAAATGGATTGACTATCTACCCCTTTATGAACCTTTTCAAGTGGATTCAACTCTTTGATTTTCAAAACATCCTTTCAAATTTGAAATAAAAAATGAGATGACATGTTATGATTTTGCGAAAAATAAACACTCTTAAAGAAAATTTTAGCAATTAAACATGCTATAGAACTCGAAGGTCAACCGTATTTTACGGATACTTAATACCGGGGTGTCTAACACCTTCTCCGGAGGATCACCAGAACCTTTACCTCGAACTCTGATTTAAAAAATATTTTCACGGATTTTTGAATAAACCCTTTTACCCTGTTTTCATAATATTCCTATAAATTAGGTGAAGACTCTAAAAAGATATCCAAAATAGAGTTCGAACAACCTCCTAGTAGCTTTTACGCCTCCGCATAACAGTGAACCATAACAGATGGCGACTCTGCTAGGAATAATCCCAGGTTCTAACCATAAGGGTTCCAATACAACATGTTTTAATTTCTATAAATTGCATATGTGTTTACTTTTTGGAAATACAACTGTCATTCATGCATTTCATGATTCCTCCAAATGGCACGCACACACACTCGCATTAGTGCACAAAGACGATAATACTGTTTTGCAATCGTCCTCCAGTAAAAAATCAAAATTATTTCTTTGGAAAACGTTGACGATGGAGTTGGTTCACGGTCATTCAACAGTCGGCAACGGTTCACCTCGAGTAGTCCACTCGAGTCCCCAGTCATTCGAAAAACCACTTTACTTTGCCTAGGATAGAGCGAAGCCAAATCCCTATTGAACTAGCACATTCTTACCTTGACGGGTTCAGATATTTTAGACATATCTGGACCCATTAGGTCACTACCTCGTGTCTTGACGGTCTATGACCCGACGACACTGCATCTAACTACTTGCTATGTGGAAACATGATTGTGTCTTATGTGATAAACTATTGTCCTTGGGGAGGGGGGGCGAATTAGCCGTGCTCTGTTTTGTAGATACCTACCAATCTCAAGTTCGACATGGTGCTGGAAGCACCCGAGTTGTTAAGGTTTTGGTGGTCGTGATAGATTCTCCACAACAAAGAATGATTATGAACTGTCTAGGACACCTACGGTCGTTGATGACTATTAAGGGAAATAGGGAATTGATAGAAGTCCTCACAAGATATTAGAATTTTGTGTAGGTTCGGGGAGTTAGAGTTCACCTTAACTTTAGAGGAGATCCAAGATTTCATAGATAGCAACAAGACCTGTATGAGAAGGAGAAAAAAACCCGACCATAACCTCTTGGTCCCATATAGGCTCACTCCTGACGAGATAATGAAGTTGTTGTCCTTAGCCAGCACCAATTGGATCTTCGGTCCAACCATAGCCTTTAGGGAGCTTTACAACTACTTTGGGTCTAAAATAGGGTACTTAGAAAAGGGGTTGGGTTTCATCTTTTAGAGACTCAAAGAGGATAACATACAATGGAGGTTCCCCGACTTCATGTCCGATCGTATCATGGTTAGAGGTAGAAGATGCCCTTTCTTGCCACTTATGGGAATCCAAGGAATTCGGCCATACACACCTATTATGGTCCTGAGATAGTTTAATAGAAGACAAGTGATACCCAAGTAAGAAACATGGGAGATTATATGGTCGAATACGAATAAGATAGGATCCAAGGGGTTGCAGACATCATCCGAGAATGTAGTGGTCGAGTGATATGGGATCCAAAGACTTTAATTGAAGATAGGTTCCATCCGAGTTGTGATGAGGATTACACCGATTGGTTGAGGGAATATTTTCAAGGTACCCTCACTTTGGGACCCAACCGCTATCATTGTGTCCAAGACAGAGATTCAAAAATTGCGATCAAGGCACGCCGAATCCAAAAGCAAGCTGATGACCGGGATGCCATGTACTTGGAAAAGATAGAGCATGATCAAACTGTCTTAGATAGTTTGACTGAGGAGTTAGACTTCACTCGTGAGTGCTTAGAAGATCTTGATGCTCGAACGAGGAGAGCAATGGGTGAGATTGCACCTATGGCCTTCACGGAGAAAGGATTTTGGGTTGATTTGTTGCTGATGTCGACTCACCTCTGGATTCAGACTGCCCTTCGAAGGGCCAAGAAAGCTCGGACAGACAGAGCTTCATCATCTGCCACTGGAGGCGACTTCTACTGATCTTTATTGCTTTATCATATTTTTAACCCTTTTGGGGAAAACCATATTATTAATGATTACGGGGCAATGATTTGAATCAACATTTGTCACAATTATGTTTCAAAATGATTAGGAAAGCTTGGTGCAAAAAGGTTTAGGAACGCGGATATTACAATTTCTAATTATATGATTGTGTGATATTATTACTTACATGCTTTCATGTGTTCCGTCCAAACTCTTGATGGGTCCCATATTCTAGACACCAACCCCAAAGAAAAATATGAGAAAATATCAAAAACTAACTAAAATTTTCACCTCTCTAAAGGTTGATTTGCTACCGATGGATGCTCAAGATAGTCAAGTGCAACATCACCAGTTATTGATTTGATCAGCGACGAAGAAATCGAGCCGTTTCAGGCAAAAATTCACAAATTAGAAAAGAAGATTAACTTGGCCAAAGGCAAGATGAAAAATGCCGATCAAATTCTGGACTTGGTAAAAACCCCTACGAAAGACACTACCGAAGTAGAATATTATTGTCAAAACCTCTCAGATGAGGTCAAAATAATGGTAAAGGATTACATACCTCTATTCAAGACACCTAAGCGGGAGACTGAGGTGCCCGAGGTACATCTTAAGCCATATGTCAGGGAATTAAGTGGACCATCTACGAAAGCCATCCCAACACTTCTGATGCTGCCAACTACTATAGGATGCCATAAGGGCCATCCCGAACATCATCCCCTATAGGAGCCTAAAGTTTTAACCTCACCAGTAAGTGATCACAACTCTGAAGAGATAATTCAGGGTGATTATTCTCAAAGCCCGCACTTCACCCTTCAAAGTCACACCAAGGCCGGTGCGGAGTATCGAGGTGTTTGAAGGATTGACAACCACCATAGTATCATATTTTAGCCATGATATCCTCCCGACTTGTGCACCTACCTATGCTCTCAAGAGGTGCCCATTACACAAAAAATCAACCTGACGAGTGATTGGCCCTTAAGAAAAGGATCATAAGATTGATTAACGACAAAACCATCCATAACTTATGGGGCCCACATTCCCTACTCGTTCATGACCCCATCATGCCTGGTGAAGGAAACACCATTGTTAGACAAGTTTGGCGCTACGACTTCACTGTCTTTGAAGACTCGTATGCAAGCCTTTTCTCCACACTAGCTAGCACCGAAATATTCACCAGTCAAAACCACTTTGAAACCTTCGTTGAGTACTTCAGAGAGGAGAAATATATGTTTGTACCATTTAGGAGCACCTGCACATGACATTGAAGATTGCAAAGCTTTCAAGTTCGAGCTAGAGCATTTGATCAACACTGGTCAGATCTGGGTAGTTCTACCCCATCGCTATTAAAAAAGCCACCGAGAGAATGCGTGGTCGTAAGAACGACGACTTGCCATGGGTTAAGAGAGAAGTCATATTTTGGGTAAATTTAGGTGTCCCCCCCTCTTTCAATTAATTATTATCCCTTCCCTTTTATTTTGTAAAAGAAACTACATCCGACCTGATGCCCCAAGGGGGATACGTAGGAAGCCCTTATTGGGCTTGGTATGGGAACTTGTTTGGGTAGAATGAAATTAGGGATAATTTCTATATAAACCAAACTATGGAAGAGCCTAACTTCCCAAGGAGGGATACGTAGGCAGTCTATGTAAGACTCGACCCATATATTATATAAATTATAATCGCCCTTTTTTTTATTAAGAAGGTTCGAAGAGGTCAGAATTGACAACGTCATGGTAGAAAATTAACCAAGACTTTCAAACCAAAACCCTCAAAACCAAAATGGCCAAAATGACCAAAATACCCTCAAAATGAAAAATCAATCAAGTGTTCAAATTAAACGCATGAGTCTATCTGCTTTTAAATGCAACTTATCTCTGATTGTATTGTTATTTTGTCACTAACGTTACTAATGACATCTGCCTTTTGCATTTTTCTTATCTTAAAGAGGGGGTTGACCCGTGTCGTATCACGTTGGCATACTTCACAAGATCAAAAGCTGCAACAACATCCCTTCCCGAACATAATCAAGAAAACATGACTGGTACTTCGGATGACAGGTCGAATAAAGAGGCACTTGTCGTAGAGAACTCTGCACTTCTAGATCCCCAAGAGCCATCACACCACAAGGATGATATCAAAATGTTGATCTGAAGAATTGCAAACCAACAGGAACAGGTCGCAAGAAATAAGATGGTCAACGCCGCTAGAGAAGCGGCCACTAAAGAAAGAAGGCCTCCACCGCCTTTTCCATCTATGAGTACGCCAACACCCGACCACTTTCTAGATTACCCGACTGGAACTGTGCCAACTACCCGAGCTCATAATAAAACTGCCCATATTGGTGTTTCATACCAAACCCTACCACCGGCCAATGCCACTCAACTATCCGAGACTTCCTATTCAGTGCCTTCGTATCAAGCACCACCACCTACTCATACTGACCCGAGCATACATCTAAATGCAACTACTCACCCTACGCCTAGAACTACCAACACTCCCAAAAATTGCAAAATACATCCCACAATATCCTTCTATACCCCTATCACTACAATTGACTCCTCACAAGAACTCGATCAGTACGAGGTAATGTAAAAAGCGTGGAGAGCTGAACATTATAGGTGAGACAAGAATATGGAACAAAGTTCACGACCTATGTTATGATGGAACAAAACTCCAACTGCTCGAGAAGTTTAACAGAGTCTCCCGGAAGGCAACAGGGCTAAGTTATGATAACCTATGCATGCATCCATATTTGGACTTACCCAAAGGCTTCAAAGTTCCTAAATTCAAGATGTTTAACGGGATAGAGAATCCCAAAGATCACCTAAGATCCTACTGCGACCAGCTGGTCGGGGTTAAAGAAACTAGGCTCTAATTATGACGCTATTCAGTCAGAGCCTAAGTGGAGAATCATCCAAATGGTTCACCGCACAAGACATACGCCGTTGGTATACTTAGGAAGACATAGTAGGAGCCTTTATGGAAAAATTCCGGTTCAACATTGAGATTGTACCTGACCGATACTACCTAAAAAATGTCAAATAAAATTCCACAAAGAATTACCGTGAATATGCAAGTAGATGGATGGCCGAGGCCGCTCGAGTGCAACTGCTAATGAGCGAGAAAGAATTAGTCTCTGTATTCATCAGATCACAAGAGTTGGACTTCTATGACCATATTTTTTCTATGGTCGAGAGGCTATTTTCTGAGTTAGTTAAAATGGGAGAGGCCATAGAAGATGGACTCAAGTTAGGAAGAATTATCAGCATAACCAGTAAAGCCAGTCAACAAAGACTGGTGAAGCTATGAGAAAAAAGAAAGAGGCCGTGGCAAACATCTCCCACTCACCTAGTCCAAAATCCCGAAAGAAAGAAGGATCACAATCTTCCTTTGACATATATCAAACTCCACCTCCAAATAGTTACATATCCACATTGTATAGTGCTGTGCTGGTTTTCTATGAACAACCTAACAACCAAATGCCTATCCCTACTTATCAAGCTCCACAGCCAAATTATCAAACACCAGTCCCCATTTACCAAGCTCTACAACCAAATTACCAAACATATGTACTTGCTTACTAAGCCTCTCAAAATCACCAAAATCAGCTGCCTCTAGCCGCATACAATTTGCCACATCTGAACATTGAGAAGAAACCTCCACGGGTATTTACCCTGCTACTTGAAACTTGAACGAAGTTGTTCGAATGATTCAGTGACACTGGATTCATCCAAACTCTTCCACCAAAACCCACCAATCTTGGGAGTCGCCTCTACCAAGTTGACCAATATGCACATACCACTCTGGTGGAAGTGGACACATCACGATAGATTGTATAAATTTAAAACACAAGATACATGACATAATTGACAAAAAAGAAATCACACTGCAAATAGAAACACTAAATGTGAACAATAATCCTCTCCCCAATCATAGCACTAATCATATCCATATGATTGAGCGAGAGGGAGACTATGATATCTACAAACCACTTATCCAAGGATCGGTTAAGAGTTTGGAGCAAATAGTAGCCTCTCTCACCCTTCATGAATGACCTCAGTTCAAAGTGCTAATCCCGGCACCAGTCGTGGCCCAGGTATCGTAAGAGATAATCCGAGCCCTAAGAAAAAAATTTATTATCTAGGTAGCGGTAGTTCAAGGAATGACATGATCGAAGAGGTGCTATACCACTGAAGAACTGGCGCGGGGAGCGCCTCAAAAAGAAGGAAACCAAACAAGGTCTATAATTGAAAGAGTGGTCGAAGACTTTTGGCGAAGTATGCAGCATAAAGAATACTCCATTATCGATCACGTGAAGAAAACGCCAGTCGAAATATTTTTAATAGCACTACTACTGAGTTCATCACAACACCGACATGCTATAATGAGAGTGTTGGATGAAGCACATGTTCCTGCAGGCAGAAGTAGTGAAACTCTGGCTGACTTGGTAGGCCACATCATCGGGGCCTATCAAATCTCTTTCACTCCAGATGAGTTGCTGAAAGAAGGAACGATATACAACAAAGCTCTCTATATCATTGTCAAATGTAGAGCCAAGGTTGTAGCTCGGGTATTAGTCAACAATGAGGCCAGTCTCAACATATGCCCCAAATCCACACTCAAGCAATTAGATTATGACATTAGAAAGATACACTAGAGTCGTACAAATGTGATGGGACTCAATGTGATCCTATTAGAGAGGTGGACCTTAACATCCAAATAAGACCCATCGAATTCACTACAGAATTCCAAATTATGGCGATCATTGCAAACTACAATTTGTTGTGAGATAGGGCTTGGATCCACATGGCCGACGCAATGCCATCTTCTCTGCACCAGTCCTTGAAATTCATGTGGGAGAATCACAAGGTGGTTATTCACAGAGAATGTAGCATCCATAACTAACCCAAAAACTCTGTACCAGGAATCGAAGAAGTCCCCAAGGACACAAACTTCCATGTGGTAGAGTTAGTGGGAGCCTCCCACAAGGGAGATGATGAGCAAACTCCTATGCCGCCAGTCTACAAAATGATTGCCTCCAATATGCTCTAGAGCTGGTTTGAACCCCGTAAGGGTCTGGGAAGAGATCTACAAGTTATAACAGAACTAGTATCCATTCTAGAAAATGGTTTCTTCTTTGGCCTCGAGAATGTTCTAGATTCCAAAGAATCCTCTACAATAAATTAGATGAAAAATGGTCCTCCAAAATTACGCAAGCCAATTCCAAACCTATACCAGTCATTTCTAGTCGGAACGCCGATGCACATTGGTAGAGATGTAGAAGAAGGGTTAGGGATGTTGTTCTAAGAGAAAGATTGCATTGTTATACTAGAAGAATGCACTGAAGCGCCTACTATCCGCAATGCTGATTTAGGAGAGAAACTTTTCAACTAGACCTCTGCCCCACTCTTGGCTTCTTATAACAATAATAAAATAACTCATAATGTGATGATATGTCGTGAGATGAGTGCATCGAGTAACACAGAAGAAGGAGAATATGAGGAATATGACGAAGAGACCATGTTACCTAAGGATCTTATCGATGAGGTAAATCAATATAAAAATAGGCAGAAACCTAATTTAGATGAGACTGAGGTAATCAACCTCAAGAATGAGGAAACAGTCAAAGAAACTAGGATAAGCGCACACTTGGAAGCGCCCCAGAAATAGGAACTGATACATGTGCTAAGAGAATATATTGATATCTTCGCGTGGTCAAATGCAGACATGCCCGGGTTATGCACAAAAATAGTAGCCCATAGGTTGCCTATCAATGAATGTTTCACCTTGATTAAGTAGAAAATCCAATAGTTTAAGCCAGGTATGAGCATCAGAATCAAAGACGAGGTCGACAAATAGATCAAGTTAGATGTAGTGAAAGTAACTCTATATCCGACGTGGTTGGCTAACATTGTACCCGTATCGAAGAAAGATGGGAAAATTTGGATATGTGTGGACTATCGTGATCTCAACAAAGATAGACTTTAAGATAATTTTCCACTTCCGAACATTCATATACCCCCTTGACAACTAGGCAAAGCATGAGTTACAATCATTCGTGGGTTGTTTCACCAGCTATGATCAGATCCTAATGAGTGATGAGGATGCATAGAAGACAACCTTTATCACTTCATGGGGAGTATGCCATTATCGCGTAATGTCGTTCAGCCTCAAGAATGCCTGTGTAACTTACATGAGATCAACAACCACCATCTTCCACAACATGATGCATAAAGAGATAGAGTTCTACATGGATGATGTCATAATCAAGTGGAAGGAAAGTTCATATCATATCACACACTTGCAAAAGTTCTTCCACAGGCTTCAAAAGATTAATTTAAAGTTAAACCTGGCCAAATACGCATTTGGGGTGCCTGCCGAAGAGTTATTAGGATTCATAATCAGCCGCAGGGGCATAGAACTAGATCCCTCATAGATCAATGCCATCCAAGAATTTCCACCGTCAAAGACTAAGAAGGAAATCATGAGTTTTCTAGGTAGGCTAAACTGCATCCGACGCTTCATAGCACCGTCTACGATAATCGTGGAGCTTATCCTCAAGTTGCTGAAAAAAGACACACCAACCAAATAGACAGACGAGTGTCAGAAAGAATTCGACACTATTAAGAGATATCCATCTAATCCTCCAGTCTTGCTCCCTTACAGACCGGGAAATCCATTGTTATTGTATCTGTCAGTATTAAAAAATGATTTTGGATACATATTACCACAACACGATGAAACTAGGAAGAAGGAATGAGTCATCTACTATCTCAGTAAGAAATTCACCGCCTGTAAGTCGAGGAACACCTTGGTGGAGAAAACATGTTGTGCTTTTTCATGGGTATCCCAGAAGCTGAGAAACTATTTGTCATCTTACACTACTCACCTCATCTCCAAAATTGATCCGTTTAAATACATCTTTCGCCAGCCCATGCCTATAGGGAAACTGGCCAAATTGAAAATTCTTTTGAGCGAATTTGACATCACGTATGTGGTTCAGAAAGTTGTCAAGGGAGACACATTTCCTTAATGAGAAAGCTGTCAACAGAGACACATTTACTCACAGAAAGTCTAGTCGATGAAGATTTCGAAATTGACAAGAAATATTTCTCGGATAAGGAAGTGTTGACAATAGAAGGAGACACAATCGAAGCCTACTCAGGTTGGAGAATGATTTTCGATGGCACAGTCAATTACAAAGGTTCAGGCCTTCGAGTGGTTCTAGTCTCAGAAACGGGTCAACATTACCTAATGGCTGCAAAGCTCAAGTTTTGATGTACCAATAATATGACAGAGTACGAAGCCTGGATCTTAGGGTTTCGCATGGCTCTCGATGTGGATATTCAGGAGTTATTGGTAATAGGAGACTCATATATGTTAATTCATCAAGTTCAGGGATAATAGGCTACAAAAAATGAAAACATCATATCATATGTGAACCTCGCACAAATGTTATGCAAAAGGTTCAGAAAGATCAACTTCAGGCACACACCAAGCGTATAGAATGAATTCGCCCATGCTCTTGAAATCATAGAATCCATGATACAACATCCTAAAAGCAGTGACATTGATCCTTTAGAGATAATTATAAGAGAAGAACATGCTTACTATTCATACATGGAGGCATAACCAGATGATAAACCTTGGTACACCGATATAAGCACATATCTGGAGAAGGGAGAGTATCCCGAGAATATCATAAGTAACCAAAAGAAAATGATCAGTAGAATGGCTAATAGTTTCTTTTTGAACAAATGAGTACTTTACAGGAGAACACCCGATCTAGGGTTACTCAGATGTGTCAATGCCATAGAGGCCACAAAATTTCTAGAAGAGGTACACATTGAGACTTGCGGTCCTCATATGAATGGGTTCGTCTTAGCTAGGAATATCCTAAGTGAAGGCTATTATTGGAAAACCATGGAAATCGACTACAATATGTTTGTGCAAAGATGCCACGGATACTAGATTCACAGAGATCTAATTAGAGTCCTTCCAAGTGAACTTAATGTCATGAGATCACCGTTGCCATTTGTAGCCTGGGGCATGGACAGTATTGGGTCTCTAGAGCTAGCCGCATCCAATGAACATCGCTTCATCTGTGTAACCATAGACCATTTCACCAAGTGGGTTGAAGCTACTTCTCACAAGTCAGTAATGAAGAAAGTGGTAGCGGACTTCGTACGAAATAACATCATATGTTGATTCGACATCCTAGAGTTTATCATAACTGATAACAAAGAAAATCTAAATAGTCATCTGAAGAAGGATATTTGTAAATAATTCTGCATAACCCATCATAATTCTATCACCTATAGGCCACAAATGAATGGAGCCGTAGAGGCAACCAATAAGAATATCAAGAGGATACTGAGGAAAATGATAGACAACTACAAATGTTGTCATGAATAAGTATCATACGCATTTCTAGGATATGGAACAATGACTCGGACCTCAATAGGAGCAACCATATACTTACTCGTCTATGGTACTGAAGCAATCATACCAGCCAAGGTAGAGATACTATCACTCAAAATCATATAAGAAGAAGAACTAGACAACACAGAGTGGGTTCGGAAAATAATTGAGAAGTTGGCTCTAATTGATGAGAAAAGGATAGTCGTCATATGTCATAGCCAATTATACCATCAAAGAATGGTCTGCGATTTCAATAAGCGGGTCAGAGCTCATATTTTTTAGATAGGACAACTGGTACTAAAGTGCATGTTTCCACACCAAAATGAGTACAAAGGAAAGATCGCACCCAACTGGCAAAGGCCCTACATGGTTTGTAAGGTATTGTCAAGAGGAGTTGTAATCCTAGCAGAGATGGACGACCATGAATGGCCCAAAGCAATCAACTCAGATGTAATCAAGAGATACCACTCATGAAGGCACACTATTTCAATTTGTAATCGCATTTCTTTTACTTGTAAGCACTATACAAGACTATATCTTACGACAGAGATACGTAGAAAAATTCTTATCAGATTTGGTCTTTTTTTCTTTTGTAATAGAAAAACCAAATGACATCTCCTTGTAATATGAACTGTGTGATTACTTGATTTCTCGAGGTGAGTTACGTAGGCAGTCCACTTAGGACTGGGTCATATTATTATAAAAAATAAACCATTTTGTTTCGAACTACATTTGACCTGATTCCTGCTACGACAGGATACGTAGGTGCTCTTTGATCTCGGTCGCACAAAAAAAACCAAAGAAACCGCTAAAAATCCCCTGAGATACGAAGATTTCAAAATATCTTCAAAGTTCTTGGACCCCAAACTTGCAACTGGGGCAGAATTTTTGAGACACTAACAAATCTGGCACAAGAGACAGCCGATCTTATAGTTTCAATTGGGCAGAATTTTTGAGAGGGTCTCAAAAATTCCTTTATCGCAATTCACCATGAGATTTCTCCGCAAGTCAGCCTTCAACTGGGGAAAATATTTTGAGGGGGTCTTAAAAATTTTACCAGACAAACAAAGAACGTGCTCCGGAGTGCCAAATACAATCAAAGAACCTCGCTCGAAGCGTATATGTCATGAAACTGAGATTATAATTTTTTATAAACAAAAATATCTTTTAGTCAAATATTATTTAAATTTATGATCAACGTTTTTGAAAAAAATTGTTTCACATCATAAGTTAAATTCATCTATCATAATGCCAAGCCCAAGAGGGTCGGTTCCCGGAAGTTAAATTCATCTATCATAAAACTAACAATCTTTCTGTGATTGCAGGCTTCCAAAAAGCTACTAGGAGGACGATGGTTTATTCCACTAACTTGTTTGTTCGTGATGAAACAGGTAAAGAAAATAAGAAACCCCAACCCCAGTAGATGGCACAATTCGACCATGAGAGTTGACAAAGGATAAAAGAAAGACAATTCGGCCATGATAGCCACATAAAGGATAAAAGAAAGACAATTCAGTCATGATAGCCACATAAAGGATAAAAGAAAGACAATCCGGGCATGAAATCCACATAAAGGATAAGGCACCACAAAGATGGTGTGATCCGGTCATGAGGGCTATAAAAGGACAAAATGACCATCTGACTGGGAGGGTCACGACCGACAAAGGATGAAAGAAAGACAACTCAGCCATGAAAGCCACATAAATGACAAAAAAACACAACTATAAACTTAGAGTTGTAATGCACGAGGATGGGTGGCACAGATCTCGAGGTCTATTTATACACGTCTCAGATGAAAAACCCCAAACTAGAAACTTAGAGTTGGTTAGTTTGACTCAATATTGACTTTTCATTAAATGGACTCATTTCTGGGTCCTGTTGCTTTTGGTAGTTCTGGAGCGTCATTTATGACTTGGTCGAGTCATTGGTTTGCTTCCTGAGGCAATCAAATGTATTTTGTGTTCTTGTTGTGAAATTTAGATATTTGGTTTTCCCGGATGATTATTTAGAAAAGTATGTCGTAGCTCAGTTAATTGTGAAATTTGTGGGTACGAGCGAGTTTGTAGTACTTTTTACCATAAATGAGCATATCTGATTTATGTTTAGGGGTCTCGGGGGTGTTTCAGGTGTTGGATGGAAGTTTGGGCTATTTTCCCTATTCTGGTGTCTAGTGTCCGCTCCGGCGTGTCTACCTCAGCGGGAGATTATCTCGCCAAAGTGAGGGGTTGGTAATGGTGGATTTATGCCACGGTAGAGGGTCTATCTGCAGGGGCGAGTCCGCTCATGTAGAGTCGAGCTCACCGTGACACTGAAGTGATGTGTCAAGTGACACCGCCTCAATGGGGGTTTTGTCCACCGCAGCGAGTCCGCTCCAGTGGAGTCAATTCTGCTAGGGCGGAAGCAATGTTCAGGTATCCTATATATATTTTTAGGTCAGAATTTATTTTCCCCAAATAGAAAACCTCGAATCTAGAGCCGCCGCTAAGTATTTTCAGAACCCTAGGAGAAATTTCATCCTTGAGGCACTAGATTCTTCCCTTTTATGGCTTAAGTTTATGATTCTAAGTTCATTAATGGTGATGTAGTGCATTATTAAGTTGGGAAAAAATTATTGCAAGTTTCTATGAGAATAAGAGAGTTATGCTATTGATTTGAAAGGAGGTTTATGGGTCAAATTGTGTTAATGTCATGAATTAGGATTGAACTATGTTATATTATCATGTTGTAAGTCATAATTTGGTTGTAGAAACCTATTTTCAATTGGAAGAAATTTCTAAGGTTTTAAATTGAGGCTTTTTATTATTATTATTCAATTGAGGGTTCAAATGTATTTAGTTTTTCAATTAACTTAAGGATATGACTATGTAGTAGGCATTTGTGATTTTTGGGTATTAAAGTTCGAGTCTCGGTGACATGGGCCTGGGTTGGTATTTTAAAGTCTTTGTTTGTAAGCTCTATATCCTTGTATGTTGCGTAAGCTTTATATTATCGAATGGTGTAAGTATGTGGATAAACTTCGACCATCACAAGGCGCAAAGGAATGGCAAGGCTGTCACCGAGGCTAGATCGTGTAGTGCTTCTGTTCGACATTGAGGTAGACTACATTTTAGTTGTTCGAGACTCTGATAGAAGTACATAGTAGTTATAAATATTGAGGGGTATTGGATGTCTTTTGGGGTCCCAGTCAGACGGTTGTGATGAACAGTTGAGTGGGTACCAGAGTTGAACTGGATTGATGGATGATTTGGGGAATCAGTCTGAAGCTGATTATGACTGCTGTTGTGTGGGCTTATCGCCATTATTTGGGCTAGTCACCATATTTGATATTGTTGTATTTATTCATCACATATGATTTGATATGATATCCTAATTTTACTTGGATTACTTGTTGAATTCTGAAAGCATGTGTTATTCATCTCCTATACTTGGTTGTAATCCATGCATTTTGATTTCTTGCCCTGTATTGTCATTTATATTTATACACTCATGGTTCTGATGATATTGATATGAGAGTGGTATGAAAATTTTGTGGGTCCAAGAGACCGAAAAAGCAAGTTACTTATGAGATTATTGATAACATTAAGATGATGTTAATATTATGGATGTCTTGGGTTGCACACCACAATGGATATGATGATACGCGGAAATCGAAGTTGCATGCCTACAACATAATATTATTATAGCCAAGAGTTGGGCTTTATGATCCGATGAGTTATGCCGGAGTATAGGGGCATATGGACTTCACGGATCCCCCATGGGTCACTTTTATATGGCAAATCCCTGTAAAGTGTCTATATCAATTGATGGAAAGGACATGATATTTGAATTTGCATTCATATCATACATACATCTATATATGGCATTTCATTAATTAATTATGGTTTGGTAATATGATAGGGTGGGTTATTGGAACTTGGGTGAAATCCTGATTTACCTAGATAATTGGATTGATGCTATTGAATCAGATTGATTTCCATAATTGGCCTTGTCTCTGTGGATACCTGGATAGCTGTATCTGTGACATTTGTATAAATATGGAATTTGTTTCCATATGTGGCTTGATTTATTATGCATGATTTTTGTGGTTATAATTTGTAAGTCTAAGTATTTGACGTCAACTGCTACTTTGGCAAAAGTGTCAATATGTCAGGATTATGGTCTAGATCTAGGAAAAATATGTGCATGGTGTATTGTCTGGTAATTGATCATGTGATCGTGTATCGTGTCTAGTAAGGAAACTATAAAGTGTTGCGATTGGGAAAGTAGGAGTTGAATGATCTTTATGTGTCAGACTGTAACAATATAGAGACTTAACTAAATCAAAGGATAAGAAGTATAAAAGAGTTAATGTCATCATGGTTAGTTTAAGTGTAATGCTCTAGAAAGGCGTTCTAAAGGGGTTATTGTGATCTAAGTGTCGACCAATTTATTGATGTGTTAAGGTTGAGTAAATGGGGTTAAGCTTGAATATGACTTGGATAATAGAGTAGTAGTTGGTGGGTACTATGATAGTAAGGTCCTTGTATATGTGAAAGGATTGATTATACTTGACTGTGATTAGAACCTTATATGAACAATATGACGTTTTGAATCAGTGAATTGATATGTGTATAATGTGACTTATATAGGCTATTGAACTATCTAGTATAGGCTTATCTAGTGTCAACTTGATATTTATCTCTGTTACATATATTCCGTCGTTGTCGGCCTATAATGTCTATGAGGGTACATTGTGTACTTATTCTACGCTTGCTGTATCTTTTTTGATGCAGATACATATCCATGTACTAGTTCGCAAGCTTGAGTGTGAGTCCAGGCAGATGGATTCAGCATTCCAGGGTGAGGATGCTTCTTTCGAGCTGCATTGGATGCTTATTCTCTTACTATGTCTTTACATTTACATTCGAAAGACGTAGTTATATATTTTGATTTTGTTATTCTGTTTTGGCCTATGTTACTTTCATTCAGACTTGTATTCCTCATTGCTGCTCTTGTATCACAGACCAGATTTTAGGGACTGTTTGATGTTTTGATTATATTTCCGCATTCCTTTCATATTTTTTTGTTTATAGGGGAAGTGGTTCGCCTATCGGTGGGAATGTGTAGGTGCCACCAAGATTCCTAAAAAGGGATCATGACAAAGTTGGTATTAGAGCCAGGTTTAACAGTCTTAAATACAATAGCATGTCTAGTAGAGTCTTATGGATTGGTGCGTAGACGTCCATACTTATCTTCGAGAGGTTATGGGACATTAAGGAAACTTCACTTTCTCCATTCCTTTCACGCTAAGACGATTCAAATTGGTATATAAACTTCTTCTTTCTATTCTATTACTGTTGGTGGTAATCTTAAATTCGTGCGTGAGAAGTTCGATATGACGTCGTGCGGTAGGGTTTGAGAGGTTACCATGATACAGATGTGTGACTAAGTTCAATCTTCAGCTATGATTTAAAGGTTTAGTTGATTGGGGTTATGGTTGTGACTTCTCAGTTTGGTGATATTCTTGAAAAGTAGGAATGATAATTCAGAGATGCAAGGAAAAGTAATTGGATCTATCAATCTCCGCTATATGAAGGGAAAAAAATTAGTATCTGACATGCTTGATAGGTTATGTTTCAAGATGTACGAGGGTGGATGTCGTACAAGTCATAAAAGGTTAAATTGTCTTCGATTCAATAGATTTGTGATCACATAGTAGAATTAGTGGTTGTAAGTTCTTTCAGGAAATGACTTCTTATTCGAGATCAGGTGACAATGTTACTTATGATGAGTGAAGCTTAATGGAATAGACCATCACATTTGTTTACCTAAGAGGGTGCTCATGGGTTCACATGGCATTTTGAGGTTAGTAATGATAGAGGAGTTGTTGAAACCAAGGGATTGTTGATTTGAGAGTTATTTCATGATATTTAGTATCAAGTTGGTGTAAGAAGTCATATATGTGCTGGTATGTTGGACTCGTCATAAGCTAATGGGAGTCGGTGATCAGCTAATAGGAAGGACATTAGTGATGGATGAGTGTGATGTTCTATTGAGGAATTTTTGGGTGTTGTACCTGGTTCATGGTTAAGGTTTGTGCACATGGCACATAAAGGTTAATTCTTGAGAATTTCTACAATTACGGGTACAATGACCTTGGAGTTGACCGAAGGATAGGAAAATTGTGTGTTTAGTTGGATGTGTAATGGCTCGGAAAAATAAAGTAAGGGTTGTTTTTTTGCAAGCAAGCATGGTATTAGACTCTCGAATAAGGCATTGGACAATAAAGATATTTATGGTAACAGATTGACGATGGTTTGATTGAATTTTGGTTGTGAAAATCTTTGGGTATTGATGATCGGGTCAGTGAGCGTATGAACTAAGATAAATGATGGATTGTTTAGGTTAAGGATTTTTGACAAGGGTATTTCGATGAAACTATGTGAGGATGTTGGAAGGAGTGTATGTTCAGTAATTAGGGATCACTTTCGAATTATGGATTTTTTTAGTGATGGTTCGGGTTATTGTTTGGAAACTAAATGACTGTTGGTCAGAGTAACCAGAATGGGTTGACGTCTTTTCCAGTCGAGGAATTTTATAAAGGATGGTACATGGAATGTGTTGGCTTTTTAGGAAAAGTTTCCATGTTTAATGGTTTGAGTAATTATCGATTGTTAGTAGTGAACATGTTTGGAATGAATGGTGGGAACATAAGAAATTTGATAAATACGTGGTTGATCTAATTTGGATTGAGTAAGGTGCATCTTCAAGATAGGAAATGAATTAGATTTAAAACTGTGGAAATTCTTGGGCTAGACATGGTTTATGGTGTCATTAATTTTGCATATTTCAGACCGGGTGAAATGGTTTGGTATGCTCAGATGAGTAGGTCTATCGTAGTTGACTAAGTGTTATGATGAATGTTTTGTGAGGGTTGAGTTGGGCGACCGATAGTAGATTGTGTTGAGACATTGTGGAATGACAACATGGATGAGTATTTCGGGTATTAAAATATGGAAGTAATTGCTCAATGAAAGGTAAATGGAAGGTAAAGTTGATATGTCAGAAATTGGTAAGTCTGGTAATTAGCAAGATATGACAGATAGAGGTTTGACAAGGTGTCTAGAGTGTGGGCGAGTTTAGAGAAAGTACAAGGAAAATTTGATGCATTTAAGGTTCGTGTGACTCTATCAGACTTGCGTATCGAGTAGAAGTTGAGGAACTTGGAGACTATAATCTATTCGTTGGAGTTAAATTGATGACTTAGATAGAATCCATATTTGGAAGATATGAGTGATGACACATGATTGATTGTGATGAGGAAAAAGGGATGGAAGAGGTCATATCATGTTTATGGAAGGCTTACCAGTTTATTTGGATTCAGTTAAGGTGACTATCGATGATTTATAAATTGAGTATTCTATTCAAGGTCAGATTTGCTCACTTGGGGCCAGGTGACTCTTATTTATGTTGTGTGAAGGACTTATGGTATTCTAGTAAACCATCGACAGAGATTCGATTTACTTTGATTCGGAATGGATATATCAGTATTGGTCCTCATAGGAATTGCAAGTAAGATTGATGATATTCTTTATATGACAACAAGTCAGACAGTTCTAATGGTTTGCATGGGTACTTGACATGTATTGAAAAGGTACAATTGGTTATGGAAAGTCTTTTAGAGGGATCAGTCATTTTCTACAGATTTGGTACGACAAAGTAATTAGTAAGTATATATGTAGCATAGTGGTTAGAGATTCATGAAAGATTGGGTTTGTGGTGTGTGTTTATGTGTTTCTAGGAAATTTTAGTTATGTAGTTGAGGTAACAAAGGAGTTCAAGAATCAGATACTACATGACATGAAATTTACCATGGGAGAAATACCTTTTAGATACCTGGGGTACCTCTCTCAGCCAGAAAACTGAACATCATCAATGCTTGCCTTTGGTTGAAAGAATAATAGCCAGGATTATGGGTGTTCGGTAGGGAGGAAAATATTTTCCATGAAAAATGTGTTCTTGGAAAACAAGTGAATTTCTTACTTATTTTCTCATATTCATTTGATTAGTGAAAAATAAGTGATTCTTTTACTTATTTTCTCATGTTCGGTTAGTTAGTAGAAAATATATTTTTAAAACTACTTACCCAATCCCCATCCAACGACACCACCTCACACTCAAACCCACCACACACCCACCACCCATCCTTGCCTCCCCGGCTCCAAACCGCAACCCACCCACACCAAATTTAACCACGCAAATTTTTCATTTTTTATAATAATTTATAAAAGTAAAATAAAATATATGAACTAGAAAATTCGGGAGGGGTAGGGGTGCGGAGGGGGTAGGGAGTCCCGAGGGGGATGTAAAAAACAAAAACAAACTTTTATTTTTTTTTTAGAAAAAATAAAAAAAATTCGGATGGTGGTGGGGGTGGGAGGGGGGTTGGTGTAGAAACAAAAAAAAATCTACTTTTAAAAAAAATTGGGGGTAAGAGGATGGGGTGGGGTGGGTTGGGGGTGGGTGGGGGTAGGGGGTTCGCAGTGGGGGAGTGGTGTAGAAAACCAAATAAATTTTAAAAATTTTAGAATCTTTTATGGGGTTGGGGTGGGGGTGGTGGTTTGTTAGTTGGGTTGTTGGGGGTGGGTTGGGTGGTGGTAGGGTATTTGGTTGAATGTTATTTGTGACACTTGTTTTTCCTACTTTCATTAGGGAAGTCATTTTCTTAATTTTTGAGAAACTTGTTTTCATAAAGAAAATGTTTTCAAATTTTTTTACCAAACGAACATGAGAAAATTGAAAAACATTTTTCGTAAAATATTTTCCTCCATACCAAACACACCCTAGGTGTTGGTCATCCAAGCTTCTCTCTAACAGTGGAAGATGACAGTTGATAAAAAGTGTATTGTTTGAAATGCAGACTTATTGGGCTCAGTTTTTTTTCCTACCCAATAAAGTGATTACACTTGTTACAACTGTTTGTAAAGTGTTTTTGTGGACAGAAAGTCATGAAAGCTCAAAGAAGGCACTGGTAGCATGGGATTCTATGTGTATGGCAAAATCAGTTGGAGGACTGAACCTTATTGAGTTTGAAAATGGAACAGAGCTGCAATCAACGAACTACTTTAGGCTTTGTCCCACTAAAATGATACACTATGGGTATAATGGATACACAATTTTTACATTAGAAACAGTAACTTGACAGATATGGAAACCCCAAAGCAAGCATGTTGGCTTGTGAGGAAGATCTTTGATGCTAGCAATTGGTTTCCAAATGTGATGATATATACCATCTGGAGCGATTTGTGACTGAAGGAAAATTCAGCATTAAGAAGACGTACATGTCCTTTATCCCTCAGCACTCCAAAGTCAGATGGAGGAACCTGGTTATGAAAAAAGGAGCATTGCTAGGACACTAGTTTATATCGTAGCTAACAGTTCAGAACAGGCTTGGAACTGTGGATCGGCTAGCAAAGTGAGGGATTCAAGTTTCACAAGGATGTGTGTTATACAATATTGTGGCTGTAGAAACATTGAATCATTTATTTTTTGAATGGAGGTTTACCAGATTCATTTGGCATACTCTTCTCAAATGGATAGGGATGAGAAGATAGAATGGTTCTTGGTCAGAAGAGTTAGAATGGTTAGCCAAACAACAGACTAACAATAGGCCAAGAGCATCTATAATGGGGTTCATGTTTGCTGGAAAAGTGTATCAAATATGGGTAGAGAGAAATGAAAGAAGGTTCAAGATTAAATGCAAATCTAATGTGCTGCTCATTAGAGATGTTATACTTCAATTGAAAATTATGGGGGAAAGTTTGTAAATGGAATAGGCTACTAGCAAATTAAATAGTTATCTTGTATAGGCTATCTTCATATTGGATCTAGTAGCTTAATTGATTGACTATCTAAACTTTCACATTGTTGGTGAAGGTTCTAATCCCCACATTGTAATCTCCTCCCCATTTTCCATTCCCCTACCCCCTATGTCATTATCATTTCCATTTTTTCTTGCGAAAAGACTTTCACATTTGTAAATGTTAAGTGATAGCTTAGAATAGGGAATAAACGAGGGTTTGGCTCCAGAGTAAAAAATGAGTTGGCTATGTATAATGAGTTACTTGGTTGAATAAAATCTTATAATTTGGACAAAAAATGCTTGGTACATCATTCACCCTAGTAGGGTGTGCGCAACACTTGTGCAATTTGCTGAACTCTCGACTCTCAAAATATTTGGCTTAGGGCGCTGTGTACCCTGGTACACTGTACGGTGCACCCATGTTATTTTATGTCAATATGGGTCATTTTGGATTATATGAAGCATTTAGGCCCAAGGTCAATCTTTCACACTATAAATACATCTTAAACACATTTTTGATGAGTTATTCAGACTTTAGAAAGAAGAACATTGCAAGGAGAGCGCACGTACCATGGAGCGGAGATTCCCACTATTAGGACCGGGCTACTCCTATGTGCTTTAAGAATCAAGTTGTTAGAACAATTTGTGTAAGAAGGAGATAGAACGGAATATAAAATCAACACAAGAATTTCACGTGGAAAATTTTTTGCTCAAGGCAGTAAAAACCACGACCTATCCTTCATATGAGATTGACTAAAGTCTTCACTAAATCAGGAGCTCCTTTAACGTTTAAAAATAACCTAAGGACCTATTCCCTGAATAGTCTGCCTGAAATCACAATCATAACAAAGTTAGCCAACGAACACCTATTACACAATACTTGCAAAGGCAAATACATGGAACAACAAAAGAACCTAACCTAGACAAACTAAAGAACTTGATGATAAATATTTATAAGCTCATATTATTTGCCGTCGTGCAGTTGTCTCTTCAAAGGCTAAGTGTTGACTGCGCTCACTTAAGCCTCTCATTGGAATATTATAATTTATGATTTTGGTTAAATTCCAAAACTTTTTGATGCTATTTTTATATAAAAGTAGTTGCCCCCTTGAATAGTTGAATTCAACCAAGTTTTTATTTCATTAATTGTACCTGAAAACAAAACTTTGTTTGACTTGGATCTTTTGTTCTTACTTTGTATGTGCGTCGGCTTCCTTGTCCCACTTCAATGCTAAATCCATGTTGATCACTTATGGTACTTTATAAAAATATTACCATAACTTAAAATCCAACTCTTAATCGAATAGGAATCACTCAATATTCCATCTTCTCCAATGGCGGCATGAAACAACTTCCAGTCTCCAGTTTCGTAGTAAGGATCAATTCCTTTGTTGATATAACTGCTTTATTGAAACCTTTGGAGATCTGCTTGGATATCTAGTTCTTCAATTGAATCCTTCATTATGTCTCCTTTGATTGTCATTGGGTAGATTATTTATCAAATCATCAAAACTTCAATGTAATCTCATGATCATTGAACCAACAACTACTCAATAATTTCCCTCCTTTTGATGATGACAAACACATAACAAATTCATATATCTTTATGTACCTTCTGACCAACTTACTTCATTCTTCTTTAGTTCTGGATTAGTTCTTCCTCCTTAGAACCAACTCATGTTATTCTAATAATCAGGTTCATGTTGATACAACTAAGTCTCACTACATGAGGTTTGTAAGCTCGCAATAATTTACCCCCGAGTTCAGCAAGTTTGTTAGCTCACTAAGTCAGTAAGACTAATTAAAAAGTAAGACTAAGTAAAAGGGTTTACTTAATATTTCAATAGGGACTAACCTTCCACTCCTTGCAACCCTATAGACATTTAGGTTATGTAGAACATGTAATATGATATGTGTCCCAAATGTGTAAGGACCAGGTTCTTTTTCTTGTGATATCTAAACACACTATGTGAATGTAATAAAAGACAGAAATAAAGTAGAAGAGAAGAATCTGGTCCCACAGATCTGCCAGCAGCTCACCCAGAATCCTCCAAGTTAGTGTCCTCAACGATCGGTGAAGGTTCGTGCTCCACTAGTACTAGGGACAGACTCTACACAAAAAATGTACAACAAGTATAGAAGGAGTACGGGAAATTAACGTGTACTCAAGAACATCATTGCTCGACCCTAAGATAAAATGGTGACGAGAGTTGGTCTTCCGAATACTTACTCTCACACTTAACCTTTAAGAGTTCATAAAGGCATATTTGTAATCAAATAAATAAAAAGGTGTGAAATTCACCCAATTCAAAAAGTAATCCAGTAATAAATCAGGAAAGATAAGTACATTTCAACTCATCCTTCAAGTAAGTCAAACGGTAAAGAATCAATGAAATGGTATGGTATGATAAGTAATGCAATGTAAAGGCTATATATCACCGGTATACACACACACTCTTTAATATGGAATATGTGACCCATGGGGGACTCGCGAGGTCCATACACCACCCGGAGCCATTTCACATCGAGTTCTTAGCCAATTTGGCTCTCATTACTTATTCTTAGCCCATTCGGCTATCCTCCACATTACTCCACCTGAAATCATTTCCCATCGATCACCACATATGCATCATCAAGTGTAATATTCATAAGATACCATATGAAATCTTGAAAATTGCATGCACACAAGATAAGAAACAAGGCTATAAAGTAAAGGGCCAACTTATCTCTTTTTCATCCTTAAATAAGTATTTCGGAGTGAGTAGAACACATATCAAACAAGAGAGACATATTTCATATAAAGATCAAATAAGAGATTCATATCTCACATCACTATCACATCAATTATGATTAACTATCAGTGAATGCCTACATGCTTTGATATTCTTACAATTAAAGTAAACAATTAAATATCATACAACTTCCCCAATCATGGAACCGATATCCATACGAGTGTTCATCACCTCACAAGTATGGGACCCCCTTATTACCCATTTCCCTTATCTTTAGTTAATTTACCGATCATGTGCATTAAATATAGTCAAGTAAGGTCTCAACTTGCCTGATTTCTATGTCCGAAGCTAACAACGAAGCCTTGCCCTTTCTTAAAGCTTTAAAATGAACTCACTTTGTTCAAATATGAATTCTACATAAGAAAACGAGTTTGTGGAACTATACTATTAATTCAAACCAAATGGTCCATCTAACAACCAATCCCGAGCACTAGAGGTCAAAATTAAAATTTTTCCATAAAATCGGTATACCCATAACTTTAAGGTCATGAATCTTGAAAATTATCTAAATTTGATCACGAATCGATAGTCAAATCAATAATTTACTAATTTCCCAAGTTCTAGGAAAAAATCCCCATTTCTACATCCAAATCATGATTCAAAAGATCAAGAACTAAGAGAATCCATGAATTAATTACAAAAGGGAGGTTATATTCTTACTCTGTGATGAAATATCAAATCCCCTTCAAATTCTCTCAAAACCGATGTCTCTAGCTCCCAAATTTATGGTCTTAAAAATGAAATAGAGTTGAGGAAAATGGAATAAACACTGTCAGCGACATTGCAGGTACATCGAAAATTCCGCTTCTACAACATCACATATGCGGAATTACCCTCGCAGATGCGAACAACTTAATGCCCCTAGGTCCGAAGATGCAGACATTCACCTGCAGGTGTGACGTTGCACCTACGACCTTTCTCTCACAGGTGCAATCCCCCACCCCCTTGGCAAACTTCGCACATGTGGCCCACCTCTAGCAGGTGCAGCTTCATAGGTTCGACCATTCCATTACGGGTACGGTCGCACCAGACACCAGCTAAACCCGACATCCTTTATCTCTCTTATTAATATTTGTAACCCTCAAAACTCATCTGAAACCCCCCGGACAGAAATCAAATATATAATTCAGTCATAAACACACAACGAATCTGCTCGCTCTTTCAAAGCACACATACGGGGTCGTCTTGACCTGGTGTTAACCGTGGTCAACTCTAATTTATCACTTTAACTAATTTCTCAACCAAGAGTCCAAAACGCCCCTCAAAATTTATCCGACCCATCCAATTAAGTCATAAATAACATTACAAATCTAATGGAACTATACGAACTCGTATATATGTTGACTTTGGTCAACTATTTGCATTTTTTAAGACTTTTTCTTTTTCGATACTCACGCAATTTCCTAGAGAATTGTTCCACCTATCCTCATAAGTCAACACCATTTCAAAGTTATGGAAAGGGTCATTTTAGGAAAAAGAGACATAGAACTCAGTTAGGTCGCTATAAAGAAATTCATAAAAGAGGTCATTATGAACAAGAAGACGTGGACATATTTTGAAATGGTTGAACTCACTAGAGAGTGCACATCTAGGGTCTAGAATAAGGTTCGACAAAAGAGTAAGGACCTAAAAAGCTTCACCATCCATATTTTTAACGATCTGTTAGGTCATTTTGAGCGTTATGACTCTTTTTTACCTAAATGACCCTTTCTGTAGCTTTAAATTGGTTTTTTGACTTACAGATATGAGTGACATGATCCCTAAAGAAATTGGGTGAGTATCGGATAAAAAACCAAATTTGTAAGTTCTTAAGTTAAAGTAATGGAAAGTTTTTACCAAAGTCAACATTTAGGTTTAACGAACTCATATTCGGGTTTGGACGATTCTGTTAGGTACAGAACGTGATTTATGACTTAGTTGAATGGTTGGGATGTATTTCGAGGGGCTTGGGATTGTTTCAAACTCTTGGTTGAGAAATTAGTTAAGTTTAAGAGTTTGAGTTGACTACGGTCAACATTAGGTCACGACTCCAAATTAATATTTTAAGTATTCTAGCAAGTTCGTAGCATCTTTTGTGACTGTTGTGCATATTTTGTTTGTATTTGGAATATTCCGAATGACTTATGAGGGTCAAATTTATTAATCGAAGTGTTAGATGAATTTTGGGATTCAGTTAGTGTCAAGTGAGACCACATTGGCATAAGAAAGGCCACAATTGTAGAGTTCCAGCTGCGTGAGGTGGGTCGTAGATGCAAAAAATAGAGAGGCTTGGGACTGCACCTATGGGCTAGAGTTCACAGATGCAACGCCGCACCAGTGGGTGGATGTCCTCATCAGCAGATCTTGGGCTTTTAAGTGAGGCCCGCATTTGTGATGATTTTTCCACAGACGTGGTGTCCCAAAAGCGGAGACCTAGCTGTACTTACGGTGTTATAGGCAGGCTCTACAAATTCATTTACTTATGTACAATGCATACTTGATAGATTGGAAGCGTTCTAAGGTACTTTAGAAGGGGAAGGCTCTATTGTGATTTGATGGCTCTGCTTTAAGGTAAGTTAAGACTTTCTAGATTCCATTTGCGGGACATTTTTGATAATTAATTAATAATAAGGGGTAAAAGTCAAAGAAGAGGTCTCATATTCGTGATGTGATAGGTATTGATGCGGGTACATGTGCCATGTTATGTGTAGTAATGTATTTGCGTAATTATGTATTGTAATCTAAAAATGTCAAAGCATGTGGGCACTAGCTAATAGATAATAATTCCTTGATTTGATTGTCTATGTGTATTCATCACTCGATTAAATTTGGTACACTTGTGGTAATCAAGTTGTTTAACATGTAGATGGTTATAACTACACTGCATAAGATATACATGCTCTTCTGATAATCGTTCATGCATATTCATTGATTAGCCCGATATGATCTGGTTGGACCTGCTTCCAAGTGGAGTAATGGTTATTTTAGCCTTAAATGGTTGGTTGGCCGATATGTTCTAGTTGGAATTGTTTCCTAGATATATGGACCTCGCAAGTTTTGCATGAGTCATGACACTCGTATCCTTTCAGGAAGTACATGAGTATACAGGTAGCATATTGCATTGCATCGCATTGAATTGTATATTCCTTATCTGATTATTTGGTTTTATTTGTTACTTGATTCACCTTCTCCCCTGCTTATGAATGATTCCTAGTGAGGTGGACTTGTTAGTGTTATAATAAGACTTTTATTTGATAAACTTCATCACTACTTAATCATTGTCGGCCTATGAGATTTACTAAGTAAACATACTTCATGTACTCGTACTACACTTGATGCATTATTTTGATGTTTATTTAGTTATGGGTACGAGTGGGCCCCTCAGAGTTGTTTGAGTTAGATTTTCTAATTTCAAAGATTTGTCGTGATCTACCTGGTTGATCCGCACTGCCTGTATTCCTCTATCCCTTTTTATGTATTCTTGTCTTTCTTTGTTTATCCTAGACAGTGTATTGGTTATCTCAGACTTTTATTATTACTCTTAGTGGCTCCTATATATGACACCAGTCATTGATGGTATTTTATTATTTTCACACTTCATTTTAGTAAAAGAGTTGAATTTGGGTAGTATTGCGTTATCACTTTACATTCTGCTCAATAAAATTTGGTAAATCATTTATTGATTGTTCTCTCATTGGGTGGGGATAGGTGTCTTAACAACAATTAGAAATTGGGTTGTCATAATATTTGAATTGTGGAAATTGATGTTAGGAACACTATTTGTGATATAGGGACGAGCATTAATCTGATGCCCCTATCTATATTCTAGAAGCTTGGGTTGATAGCTCCAAAGCCAACCACGATCATGTTGCAGCTTGAAGGCAGGTCTATAGTGTATCCCGAAAGAGTTATTGCAGATGTCTCAGTGCAGATAGGAAAGTTTATACTCCCTGCAGATTTCATTATGCTAGACTTGATAGTAGATAAGAAAATTCTGTTGATTTTGGGATGCCCATTCTGGGCTACTAGAAGTGTTCTTATTGATGTTTGAGAAAGAAAGGTGAATATGAGGGTTGCAAAAGAACAAGTTACCTTCAATGTCTATAACCTCAAGATCCAGACTCCTATTGGGAGCTTATGTGTAGTTACAATAGTCGATCGAGGTGAGTATGTGTGTGAGATAAAATTGAGAAAAATATATTGTAAGAAGAGGTAATAGTGAGTGAAACATGTCGTGAGGATGTGATCTTATTAGATGATATATTAGATGAGTGACATGGTATAATGAAGATTTTAATAGTGAGGAAGAAGAAAGACGTAAATAAAAATCGTCTGTCTGAGAGACGAGTGAAGGTCAAGCTCAAAGATTGAACCATTTGTGTCATGCCGCAATGTTAAATCAAGCGATTACGGAAGGCAACCTAATATTCTCTGCTTCCGTAGTGTAGCTTCTTTCTTATTATTATTTTAGAAAAAACGTAATATTTTTGTTGTTTTTGTATGTCTTAGATTCATTACAAAATTCAATGTACCGAAAAATGTTATAAGAGATTCGAAAATGAGAGAGTAAGTTTAATATGTAGAAAAATCTAGGTATAGATGTAACACCCCATCCTTGGGGGGGGGGGGGGGTGATCGGCACCCGGTGCCTTACCGGCCCGAGTGTACCACATATAAAACCACAACTATCACACAGAAGGTATGGATCGACAAGGCCTCCATGAGATAATCTGAACTAAATCAAAGAATGATATGCAACTGACAATCCCAACAAGGTAGACATATATGTACATACATGGCCGCGAAGGCCGCCATGGAAGACTATACAACAAAATATAGGCCGACAAGGCCATACATGACATCTATGCACATGAAATATATCTACAAGCCTCTAAGAGTAACATAAATATTATAAGGTCCGGACAGAGCCCCACCATACCCATAACATGTACATAAAACCATACCGACTCAGACTATCACATCTGGGACAAATGGAGTGCTCCAACAATACAGCTGAGCTGAAAACCTACTGAGGACGGTCATCAATCCGTCTATCTGAACTTACGGGCATGAAACGTAATGCTCATAGCAAAGGGACATCAGTACAAAAGAATGTACTAGTATATAAGGCAGATAAAGTATAAGTAGAGACATAAACGTAAGTTAGAGACAATAAGGTCAACCTGAAACTCTGAATTGCCACTGAGGGCATATAACTCACATGCTTATTCTTATATATATATTTATATAAACAAAGCATCTTGATAGAGATATATCATATCGTATACGCCGCTCTGTGGGGTATGATCATCATCATATCGTACCAAACTGATCAGTGGTGGCCATACCAATATATATAATGCACACTAAGTGTCGTATCTGCCGATTATAGCTCAGAGTGTGAAGTAATATCATGTATATATATATATATATATATATAAATGCAGGAGAGACATAATGAACATATTGATCTCATCGGAGTGACGTAAGATTATTACCCTCCGACTATTATTATGTGGCTAACATATCATTAGATGTCTCATAACCAATCAAGGCAACGGAACATCAAACAAGGAGAGATAAATATATGATACCGAAAGTACTCCCTACAAGGGACAAACATGATTCAAATAGCATTTCATTATAAGGAAGAACTTAAACACTTTTAGCTACTTAGAGTAGAGTCGTTATGTAGGGACATTCGTTTATGTTTGTTATTAACTGATTCATGCTGAGAGAAAGAATGGATAGCCTTAACATACCTTAATGTCGACGCCCTATCGAATAATGGCAGACTCAACCTTCTTTTCACGTGATCTACAATAAAGGATAGTAATACTTAGTGTTAACAACTTAATCTCATAGGATCTACAAGATCGATATGCGACTTGTTTACGAAACTTTCTCTATTTTTTTCTATCTCCTTATACACTCTATATCAACAACCACCACCATGAACATCAATACCATTTTAAATTCAACACTTGAACATCATGGTAAAGCCGCCAAAAACGTAGTACAACAACAACACGACACTATCTTATGACTCCCGATTATCCTCTTGTTAATCTTTGATAATCAATACTTTGAAAGCTCAAGCAACTCATATTTACCAATAATAGGGAGGTTCTTACCTTTAGCACTCAATTTCAAGTGTAACACCCCTCCTTTACATGGAGAATCACCACCAAAATAGTAGCAATAAGGGACGGAAGTAGGACTAGTACCACAAACTTTTCGATGAGAGATCACGTTATTATCTTTTGAACTAAGCTTGGATGATCATGGAACTCTTTGGGAGTGTTTGGGATCTTAGGAGGTTTACTTGGAGGTGAGAAATGAATTGGACAAAGCTCCCATCAATTTAAAGAAGTCCAACACCGCATCACCGCCTCACTTTTATGACAGCTTTCACGTTCCGTAAATTTTTTTACGATGGGACTGCCCACCTTAAAATACTTCTACACTCTGTCAAACCTCCACCATAAAATACCACCCCAACCGAATTTCTGCCGAACTTTACGGTGGAGCACCACTACTTTTACGCTCCGTAAAATGGTTTTATGGCCCGTAACTTGGTTGTGAAACTCAACAAGTTTTGAAGTTGCGATGAAGCATATCTTCTTTGGTTCGTTTAAGCTCTACACTTCCCGACACTTCCTTAACACTCATTTTAAACCATTGTTATCCTTATATGATATGTCATGACCTTCTCGAGTCACTTAGTTTATCTACGACGAGTATTGATGTAAAACAATAGGGTGTAACAACAAATAAATTATCTTAGTGTGACACATGGGGTAGTACCATGTGCGTCACACCAAGGTAGATCAGGCTAAAAACTGAGAGTTTTCGATACTTAGTATTTTTGGCTTGGTTCGTCGTGCACCCTAGTACCATGTGCGGCGCACCAAGCCTTATTTTTAGGCAAAAAATTTCAAAAACTCAAATTTTAAATAATGAAATAAAAATTATAAAAGGTGAGGGACCCCGAATTTCCCCCACAAAATATCCTTTGATCACTCTCTCTAAACCCTCTTATTTTTACTCCCTTCTCTCTACTACTATTCTAACTCCCCATTCCGTCCATTAGTGTTATTCATTCACCACTTCACCACCATCATCACATCAAAGTAGAGGTAAATTTTCTTGATTAAGTTTCTCTTTTACTTTTTATTCTTTTGTTATTTCCTAGCCCTAAAAGCATGCCTTTGAAAATTGAGTTAAGTCTTGAGGCTTTTCACTTTGTATGATAGAGATAAAGTGTGGCGTGGCCAAATACGTTCTAAAGTGTAAAAATATGTATGTTGAGCCCAAATATCAATCGTCTCACACGAGGGAAACTAAGCATGTGATATAACTCACCTGACACGTATGCATTGTAATTGTATATTTTAGTTAACTTCTTATTTTTTTTCATTTTAGTTAGCTTATTATTTTCTTATTTCATTTAGAAAATTGTTGTTGTATAATATTATTGATTCCTCGAAGCATTAGTTAGTCTGAGATGCCACCATATGGTCGAAAACTTAATTAGAGGTGTCTAAAGGGTAGTTTGAGTCTCCTATCATCGTACTTGTGAGCATGTTGTAGACATAAGTGCGGGGTCTTCTCGATTCTATTTGAGCTTGTATTTATTATTTTGAATGTCTTAGATAATGATGTTCATCTTGTGCAAGTATTATGCCACCACATTCAAAAAGAAATAAGGGGATGACAGGGGGTGCTTCGAGCAGTCACTCGATGAGTGCCCGAGAGACTAAGAGTTCTACTCACTACACACATAAGGATGTGCCACTAACACCACATGCACCTCACCATAACAAGCTAATGAGTATCCCCTTAGCTATTTTGGATTTCAAGTTGTGATTTTGGAGGGTTTGCATTGGTTCATTAGAAGACACACATGGTGCCCAATATTGAGGCATGATTCATGATGGCTTTTTGAAAGAGGAAGTTTCCAAGGGTGTGGTGAAACCTTAAGGTCTTGGGGTTTGAGACCAGGAAGCTAGAAGAGGATTCTAAATAATTTTACTAAACTAAACAATTATTCGGACATATGGGGATGGTCAACTAGTATGGTTCGAGAGTTTTTATGAAAATTGGCTCCTACGAGCCAATAATGAGGAGCAGTACCTAATACTGTCAATGGTAGAGCGGGGAAGTTCGCCTACCACATTATCAATCAGATGATGTAGTTCCCTGAGCACATGATAAGTTTGACCATTTCTTCATGACGCTCAATTATGAGTCTATTCGTGAGACACTATGTGGCCTAAATGCTATAGTTGTTTGGATAGAGACATGGAGAACCATCACGTGGCCAAGGTGCTTACATTTCAAGACTGAGGACCACAGATCCCCTTGAAGGTCATCGACTGTAGGATATTTCTTAGCTCTTTGACATAGAGGTTAATCATCAGAGGGTCTGCTTATTTGTAAGAAGATGAAATTCAATTTGTGAAAGATTATGCTACAAAAAATGGGCAAGGTAAAAAATAAGGGGTTGAAGAGACTCTACTTTTCTAGAATATTGACGAAGTACTTGTTAGGCTGAAATATTGAGGAGGAGGACTTTTATGACCGTAAGGTAGAGGTAGCCGCTATGTGCTTTGATCTCATGTCTGTGAAGGGGGAGCTAGACCGTCTGGTCTCGTGCTTTCACTAGAGAAGAGAGTTACCCATGTGGATTGTATGCTGATGATGATGGGTAACCTTAGGCTCCAGTCCAACATGGGCCTGGTTGATCTGGATGAGCTACAGATAGATCCTATGTCCACCAGTGCACGTCAGTTCTTGTACTAGATGGACTCCAAATATTGCCCTCACATAAGTATGTTAACTCTTATGGGTTGGATGCTGACACGCTTCTGAGAAGGATGCTTGATACAATGAGTTCTTTTAATCCACTTTCTATTTTGTCCCATTATCTTTCATTTTGTGCTTTTGAGACAACTCATTGTTTAAGTATGAGGTGGGGAAAATGCTTTTCTGTTGTTATATTGTTGTTATTTCTGGATCGTATAATCTATACTATTTTCCATTTTTTCACTTGACGTTATTTTTATTTATTTCAAGCTTTTTAATATAGGCTATTTGGATTTTCGAATTTGATTGTCATGATGCAAACCTGGGTAAGGCGGACAAGCACCCGATACCGTACCTGACCAAGCAAACTAACATGTAAGACTTATGAACATGACGCATCTAGAAATATATGAAATTTGATAATCTAAAGACAAAGAGAATGTGACAATGTCGATGTACTATCGACCCAAAAGCTATATATACAACACATACAGATAATCCGTCATCTGTATACGACTGACAACACGTTCATCATAAGTCTACAAAAGCCTTTACGAGTACTTGACATATGTAATACTGTCGGGACAGGGCCCGGCCTACCCATAAAGTATGTATATATTATACATAACAAAAAAGACAACTAGAGTCGGTCAAACTCCAGAAGGAAGTGGAGCTCACCTAACAACCGCTGAAGATCTGTAACCGCCTACTGCACCTATGCACATGCAGTAACTGTGAGTCTAAAAGACCTAGCAAGATCATCAACTCTCTCCCAGTCAACCCTAGGGCAAGTCTTTATAAATCACTGGTAGTGCATACATAACAAGATAAGTGATATATGTATATGAATGATATACGAGTAAAACAACTGAATCTGAGATCATGAATATAAATATCAAAAGTAAACATGATGCTACTAATTGTTGATAACTTCTCACGATATGTCAATAGTATTCTAGAGCGTTAGTCACATGGCTACCCACCCGTCACGGTTTATGGACTACACATCTTACTTGGATAATTGTATACTAGAATGCTATTAACTGGCCTTATGACATCATCATGCTTAGGCAGTGTGTGCCACTGAAATTGTGATAAAGCGTGCTAAGCAATAAAGCATATGTCACAATTAACTTCTGAAAACTGACTGACATATAAATCATACTTAACAACTAAACAATACTATATATCATATCATATAATCTACTAGAAGTATAAAAGTATGTGAAAACATATATTAGGACCCTCACGGTCAACTATAAATACTTCCAAACTATCAAGCATAGCTCACGCTTGTCGCTCATGTTAACTAGATGGTTCAAATTCAATGAAATTTATGTATGAATATTTCGATGCAAGAAATCAATGCCTTAAGTTTGGGGTTTAAATTTCACATTTTCGGATCCCAAAGTGGAGAGCCTTTTGCCAAAAAATTCACAAAATAGTTGTTGAAAATCGAAACCAACTTTACATACTGATTTAGGCCCTTCTTCAGGTTCGCGCCCATGGGTCCCACGTTCGCGATGTACTCTCCCCTTAGGCATGTGCGATCGCCATCAACCTCTCACGGTCTCGTAAGAGGTTCAACTGAATATTGACCAAGCGACTTATTTAGCTGTCAATGTCGCGAGGACCAAATGGCCAGACCTTCGCGATCGCGTTTCCCATCCTTGTGATTGCGAAGGAGGAAAATAGCACCTGAAATTCTCTAATAGTCACATGAGTTTCAATGATTTCGAAACACGTTCGAGCCACTCGGGTCCCAACCAAAACATGGTCAACAAGTTCCAAATAGTATTATTGACTTATATAAGGTCTCAAATTATGATTTCAGGCATAAATGCTTGAAAAAGGGAGTTGGGTTGTTGCAAAATTATTGATAGTGCAATTGGCCTTTCTAATTTGGAGATCCCAAAATCCCATTTACTCCATCTAATTAATTTCTATTTTTTATTTTTAAAGGTTTAAGATGATATATGATCATCTTGACCTCGACAAAAAAAAATTATCATATGGAGTTCCACATTGATCATTAATAAAGACTTCTATAAAGACTTCTATTTTGTTCTTTCATGTACAGTTAGTTATTCAAAATATTATTTTAGTAATATTAATATTATATTAAAAAAATATGTGTTGGAAATTTAGTAATGTGGAATTGAGTTTATCTCATTATTTATGACTCGAAAAATTGGGCCCCGCACGTCGGAAATATCGTTTCCACACACGTGCAATCTTAGTGCCAAGTATCGTAAATTTTGTTAATGAAAGAGATATTGGTACGTAAGTGAAATATTTGAGACATAGAATGATGGATGGTTATTGGATACATAACAAGTGTTCCACGTTGGTAAATGAAGGAAGGATTGTGCGAAGTGTAAGATGGAATGCGTCGGAAAGGGACACGGCGCCTCGCGGAGTGGACTGCAGCGCCGGAGCACCGCGGCGCCCCCTTGTAGCGTCGCGGAGCTAATTCCAATTCTGGCTTCTGAATCTGCGGCGCTAAATGTTGCAGCACCGCGGAGCTTCCCAGGCAGTGAGTGCTCGACGGAAGTCCAAAAGTTTGGCTGATTATAGAGAGGTTTTGGAGTATTAACTTGGCAATTTTTCCTCCATAACTCAGCCATTATTTGGCTGCATTAGTTGGTGGTTTAAAGGGCCATTACATGGCATTTACATGACCATTACTTGGGCACTTGAAGAGGCCATCTTGCACACTTATAAATTGAGGCCTTTGGCTCAATTCTATAAAAGAACATATATGAATATATGAACAGAAAAACAAGTTCACAACACCACAAAGAGATTCGATTTTCCTGATATTAATCCTTCTCTTAGCAATTTTCATTATTCGTGTTCTTCGCTGAGATCATTTGTGTAGGCTTGGCACACTTGATAGGTTGTTGTTTCATCTTGGGAGACTATTGTCCACACTTCCGTAAAGCCTATATACAGGGGCAATCTTGTCTTAAAGACAGAAAGCCATCTTTCTACTTAGTCGGTGGTGTTGTGTTTCTCTAATTGGTTGCTAAGTGTTTCAGGTGTTAACTTAACAGACGAAGGACTCTAACCATTCGTATTCTCAGCGGATCTACAAGCCACAAGTATAGCAGTTCATGTTTTTGTATTTCCGAATACAAGTTCTATATTTAAAGTTTCATTCAAGATCAAGATATTGACAACTTATTGTTGTTCTCATTGTTGTTTATCCTTTGGATCACTGTAATAGTTATTTACTATTCCGGTTGTTGCTTTATATATTCCAACAATTTTAAGACAAGATTTGTGTTAGTGATTCGAAAGATGTTGGTCGACAAGTGTGTGACCAAATCTAGTTGTGGTTTTCTTCTTGAAAACAGTTCTGTTGAGAGTTTTGCTAACAGTTCAAACAACAACCGTGCTATCAAGATTTGTCCTAGTTATGGTTCTCTCTTTGACGACAGTTACAAGTCTGTTTTCATCAATGGTGGGATCTCTAAATCTAATATTGAGCTTCAAGATACTGCTGATAGTCATGCTAGTACGACTAAAGATCAAGGACGAGTTGGTGTCACCGCTCCCGAGGGTGGTGGAAACAAGCGCCCACGAGAGGCTGAGGATGTCAACTGGGAAAAGAGGAGAAAGTTGAAGATGATGTTCTATCATCTAACAAAAGTCCTATATTTGTCCCAGACAGAGGATCCAAATTATGGTAAGGAGGATATGTACACTCAGTCTAACTGAAGTGGGCCACAATCCAAAAGGTCTAAGTTAATTATCATTCCTTATCTATGATATGTTTAGTTAATATCTGAATAAAAGTGTGTAAAGCAAGGATGGGAATATGAAAGTGTTTTCTTTAAAAACTTATAATCCCTACACTCTAAAAATTAGATATTGAATCTTCTTCCTCCCCGTATAAAGATTGGACTATTGTAAATAAAACTTAAAAGATCCATTATTTTGGGTGTAATTATTAAAAGTGTGTAAAGTATGTTCGCACATACGAAGAAGAGAGATCCACTGACTGTGCGAAAACTGTTACCACTCTTAAGTACGCACCAGGGATTTCCTTGGGCACCAATCACAAGGGAAGAAGACTAAAACATAATGGCTTATCTTAAGACGTTGAACCTGTCACACTATCTGACAGAAGATCATTCATTTGATAGGATGATATTGGACACTCAGTCGTACAAAGCCTACGGGTAACTGGAGTGGGCCAGAACATATTTGATAAGATGATATTGGACACTCAGTCGTATAAAGCCTACGGGCGACTGGAGTGGGCCAGAATTCAGTTGATAGGATGATATTGGACACCTAGTGAGGTGGGCCAGAATTTCCAAGTCTTAAATGATCTGAAGGCCAAAAGAAAGGCAGAAAAGTAATGGACACCTAGTGAGGTGTACTAAAGTTTCCTGATCTTAAATGATTTGAAGGCCAAAAGAAAGACAGAAAATAAATTAGATGCTCAGTCTGTCAAAGCAACTGGAGTGGGCTAGAGTATCCAGATCATATGTGATCCGGTTACATCCTAACTACGGGAAAGAGGTTGTTTATGTGAAGCAACGCCACCTCTAAAGTAGAAGGGGTTGGAGAGGTTGTCCTCAAAAGGACTTTAGGGAATGGGATCACTCTAAAAGGAAGTGATACATGTCCTAAACTTGGTTTAAGGGACGATGTTAGTCAAGCTGGTTTGAGACTAGTCCAACAGGTCTGTAATAACTAAGAATGATACAGTATGTCTATAGCTAAATGAATGATATATTTGTAATCCGTGAGTCTATGCCATCATAGATTAAGACACATTAAATAGAAAGTCATTCAAAAGCTAACAAAGTTGAGATTGTTGCCTTCTGTCGACATAAACCCTCAAAATGAATATGAGGTAGGCGAAGAGGCAAAATCACCTTTCCATTCCATCAAAAGAATAGCGAAAGAAACACCGCTCTTCTAGAACTTAGTCACACCTGCATAGGTGATTTAAAGTTTATACAAAATAGAGGGGGAGACAAGTACTTTATGACCTTCATTGATGATGGTACAACATATTGCGTCCTTTGTTTGTAGAAAAGCAAAGATGAAGTTGTTGAAGCGGATAAGCGCTACAAAACAGAAGTTGAAAATCAACTAAGCCTACGGATTGAGGAATTCGTAGTGATAGAGGGGGAGAATGTGAAACATTGTTGATCAAACGACTGATCATTACTCACCTCAGCCTAACGGTGCTAGCCAAGTGCAAAGTCGTACGCCCAAATTATGTGGGGCAAGGCGATCCTTACCGCTAATGCGATTCTCAACAGAACTACGCATAAGGATAAGGATAACCCTCTATGTGAAACATGGAAAGGATCCCACCTACAAATATTGTGTTGTGGGGTGGCTTGGTAGAGGTTGGAATACCGAAATAGGTCAAGTTTAACCTAAGACTGTAGATTGCATATCCACTGGATCTGCAAATAACAGTAGTGCTTATCTCCTTTTGGTGTCAAATAATGCTTAATTATTTGAGGATAACTTTCCTTGAGAAGGAAAAATAAGTAATTGCTCGAGGTTAACAAGAACCTGCGAGTGCCTGATTGTCCGGAACCAGATGTTCCAGAGCTACAGGACTCAGAAGTTGCTGACTATCCAAAACTTAATGTTCCAGATCTACAGAACTCAGGGATTCTAGATGTTGAACCGAGACGGAGCAAAAAGGGGACAAAGACTTATTCCAGGCCTTCTAGCTTGTATGATTGAGAATGAACCATGGACAATTAACAAAGAATTGACATCTCCAAAAGTGCTGCTTTGGAAAGAAGCTACAGAGAGAAATAGATTCCATCAAAAAGAACCATACTTATGTACTGGTTGACCTTCCTCCGAGAAATGAACCTTTGGGTTGTAAAAGTGGATACTCAAAAGTGAGTACAAAGTAGATGGATCTACTGACGAGTATAAGGCCTCGGCTACTTGGACATGTGCTCCCCTGTGAATAGCTTAACATCCAGGGCCATTGCAGTCTTGCGTGACATGGATATTGACGCCGCCTAACTAACTGGAGAGTGGGAATTGGAGGATCAGAATTGGTTTGTTGGACTGTTGGGCTTCTTCCTGAACTTTCATTTTGGTCTTTGAATTTTTTACATTTTGGTCCTGGAAGTTTCAGTTATAACAGAAACAATGAATCTGATAACAGAAACATTGATTCTGAAGTTAGAAAGCCAACAATTGGAAAAACCAACAGTCTGAAAGTGAAAGTCATATTGAAACAATGTTTCGATATGAAAGATATGGGTATCACAGATGACATCTTAGGAATTGGGATTTCTAAGACATCTAACGGACTGGTCCAACTCCAAACTCAGTTGTGAGATAGTTGACAGTCTCGTTGAAGCCACTAATGGATATGAATCATAGAACTGATTGGAATCATGGTGCACCCATTTACAAGGAGCGATATGTGCAGGTCACATGTAGTTCAATGTATTGTACACACTACAACCGACCTGGTATCGACCTATAAGGAAGATCAATTGAATTAAGGTTCACTTGTGATTCTGGAAATGATCAATAGAACGTGTTAAGTCGGATATGACGATATCTGAAATATTCGCTTATCTACGGATTATGGTATTCTGGATGTCCATCGGTTCTTGGAGAACACAGTGATGCAAACTGGACATCAGATATGAAGAACACCAAAGACACAACTAAATGTGTATGGTGGGTCTTGGAAAATTCTCTAAGCAAACTTGCATCGACCGATTCATGATAAAATCAGAGTTTATCACTTTAAACAAAGCATGAAAGAAGTTGAGTAACTTTACGAATCCTTAGAGGACATCCCATATTGGAAGAAACCCGTGCCTTCAGTAGTTATACATTGTGGCTAGCCGGTCAGCTTCAGGAAGGGCACGGATGATGGCGTCTGGACATATCTGTTAGATCTGTCAGAGACATGAGACCGTATGGCAGTTGATCATCACGGGTGTCACTTCCTTGATTACTAATCAAAGGATATAGCGGACCCTTTAACTAAGGGACTACCCAAATATCAAGAGTTATGCCTGTCTAGGGGAATGGGCTTAACAACCTAAACAATACGAACCTTTGCTGTGGTAACCCAATCATACTGACTGGATATCCCAAAAATTTGGCTAAATGGGAAAACTAAGCTGTAAAAGGTTCGGTTGAGCGCTTCGGTGGAAGCAAGAGAACTTCTGATTATGATTTTTGTTAAGAAACATGAATCCAAAGCCGTTCCCGTGACAGACATTAAAGTGCTACATGCATAGTGGGTAAAGGTTCAGCTTCCAAACCTTTAACGATTTTCAAACGGTTGAGGTTAAGGTTGGGGAATCTTTTAATGATTCCTAACACTTGTAAAGTGGGATATAGCAGGATACCTTGTAGGAGATCACCTATTTAAGTACGAGGACATGCCGCCTCAAATGAACTCACTTAAGAATCCAAGTGTGCCCACGACCACAATGGACAAAGCAAAAGAAGAAACGAATGAAGGGAGGTATTGTGTTGGTACCGTTGTCTTGGCTTATATTAAACACTAACGGTTCAAGATATCACGTTCACCGTGCAGTAAGTAAGTCCGATGGTATTCAACTAGGGAAGGTTCAAAGCGGAAGCTACCTCTCCTAATGCAATATCTTTTCGCTGAAAGATTGATAAAAGTAGGCACCTTGTGTGTGCGCCAAAATCTCTTTCAATAGGGGATTGTTGGAAATTTACTAATGTGGAATTGAGTTTATCCCATTATTTATGACTCGAACAATTGGGCTCCGCACGTCGGAAATATCATTTCCACACACGTGCAATCTTAGTGCCAAGTATCGTAAATTTCGTTAATGAAAGAGATATTGGTACGTAAGTGAAATGTTTGAGACATAGAATGATGGATAGTTATTGGATACATAACAAGTGTTCCACGTTGGTAAACGAAGGAAGGATTGTGCGAAGTGTAAGATGGAAGGGGTCGGAAAGGACTGCTGAGCCGAGAAGGGTCGCGACGCCTCGCGGACTGGGCCGCAGCGCCAGAGCGCCACGACGCTAATTCCAATTCTGGCTTCTGAAGCCGCGACGCTAAATGCTGCAGCACCGCGACGCTTCCCAGGCAGTGAGTGCTCGACGGAAGTCCAAAAGTTAGGCTGATTATGGAGAGATTTTGGAGCATTAGCTTGGCAATTTTCCTCCATAACTCAACCATTATTTGGCTGCATTAGTTGGTGGTTTAAAGGGCCATTACATGGCATTTAAATGACCATTACTTGGGCACTTGAAGAGGCCATCTTGCACACTTATAAATTGAGGCATTTGGCTCAATTCTATAAAAGAACATATATGAACATATGAACAGAAAAACAAGTTCACAACACCAAAAAGAGAACAGATTTTCCTGATATCAATCCTTCTCTTAACAATCTTCATTATTCGTGTTCTTCGCTGAGATCATTTGTGTAGGCTTGATACACTTGGTAGGTTGTTGTTTCATCTTGAACGACTATTGTCCAAACTTCCGTAAAGCCTATATACGGGGGTAATCCTGTCTTAAAGACAGAGAGTCATCTCTCGACTCAGTCGGTGGTGTTGTGTTTCTCTAATTGGTTGCTAAGTGTTTCAGGTGTTAACTTAACAGACGAAGGACTCTAACTGTTCGTATTTTCAGCGGATCTACAAGCCACAAGTGTAGCAGTTCATGTTCTTGTATTTCTGAATACAAGTTCTATATTTGAAGTTTCATTCAAGATCAAGATATTGACAACTTGTTGTTGTCCTCATTGTTGTTTATCCTTTCGATCACTGTAATAGTTATTTATTATTCTCGTTGTTGCTTTACATATTCCAACAATATGTACCACGTGACTCATATTTGTACAATACTCGTAGGAAAAAACTAGTGTAAATGAAAATGGAGGGAGTATCAATATTGGAGAAAGCACAAAACATGCCAGGGAGTAGGCGGTCCCGGAACATGGTTGGTGATGAAGATGATGGATCAATGAGGTGCTTTAATGGAGGCCTAGGTACGGAGCTCGGATTTTAGTGAATTTTGATGCATAACTTTTATACTCTATATTGACTTATGGACAGAGTATAAATAAATTCTGGAGATCAATGTGACGCCCTCCACAATCTATTTTGATGCCCATTGTGGAGGGGTCACATTGATCTAAATAAATTCTGAACAACTATGGAAAGTGATGGATCAAGAGGTGGTGGCACTGTAGAGGGTGGCGGAGCTTGTGAACTGCTGTGGCCACAACACACCACCAAGGGCTTAATTATTCATTTACACACTTTTTGTTCTATTTGTGTGTGCAATCATTTCATGTCATGTATTTTGCAATTTTATTCAACTCGGGTTATTCCCTATATTGAAGTCGTAGTCATTAACATAAAAAAAACGACCAAAAACAAATGATACACCTGTTCTTTCATTTTGTATGACCAAATGTTCCATTGAGCACCGATTTGAAAAGAAAGTAATAAGTCTTTTCACCTACTAAAAATACGAATAGGGCTTATTGTCTTAAATAGTATTCCACTATTTACATGGTTAAATAGTAAAATAAAAAAAGTTTAATGTTGAATTTTTTTACAATATAAAGAGAAGTCATTCTATTAGGAATTAGAACGTCATGTAAAAGAAAATAGAGAGATTAATATCTTAGATTCACTTAAAATGATATTTTAGACTTTTTCAGTTTCCAAATTAGTCATCATAATGTAAGTACGAATCAGTGTTAGCCGAATGACTAATGACTAGTAATTGTCAGCGCACACATGATTGCTCAAACACGTGGTGCATCACCTATGTGACAATTAATACAGCTTTCACAAGACAAAAAGTTTACAGTATCATATGTTACTTTGACTTGTTAAGATGATAAATTGTTCTCAATTTTTTTTATTTTGTGCCTCATAAATTTTTTTAGTTGTGTGGAAAAAAATTGTTTCACAAATTAGTGGGGGTCCTTGCACTTTTGCACCTATTTTGTGCTGATCTTTTTTAATGTTTTCCCTTCAAATGGGCTGGTTTTTTATTTTGGCCCTTTAAAATTGAATTTAGGGCATAAATTATGCATCATAATATCCATAAATTATATAAATAAATTATGCTCTTATAGAGATAAGTTCAATTTTGAAGGGCAAAAATTAAAGACCAATCCATTTGAAGGGGACACTGCAATTACTTGAATTAGTGAACTCAAAATATATGCACCCAAATATAAGTTAATAGACCCAAAAATATAAGATTTAAATTCACTAATATGTGAAATAAAAAAAGGTCTCACACAACAGAAAATAAAAAAAATATCCATTGTTCTTTGAAGTTTAAAATATCGGAATTTTGGTCCAATATTTGAGTTGATTATCTGAATGGCACTTAACTTATGATAATTAGCTATTAAAATTATTTATTTTTACTTTGTCTTTTAAAAAGTTATCTTACTTTACCTAGTTCACTTCAAGAGTCATTTTAGCTGATTTTTATATTTTTTGGGGAGAATTAATGACATGAGAAATTTAATTCTAAAAAAAAAAATAGTAATTTTGAACCGGAATCAAATTAAAATCAAACGTACCCTAAAGACGATTCACTAACTGACCCAACCTATTCCTTTTTGTTCCAAAAAAAATGCCTAAGCGCTCATGGTCAGATTCTCAAAATGGAATACTATATCATGTACCGTATCTTTAGCTACTTGTAGATAATAAGAACTTTTTGCTGCTAAAGAGAATGTTTAATGTTACAACGGTAGGGTTTTGTTGGGTTCAAAACACATAAGTAAGGCACAACAGAAGTATAAAATTTTGTTTTTACTTACTCCAACAATTTCTTCTGATATGGTTATATGACAATCAAAACCTGTAACATAAAACATGAACACTTACAGGTTGTATTATCTGGAGTCTTTACTAAAGGGTGGACACGCGATTCCCTTTTCGACGGCAACCACAATGCTACGGTGTATTCCTCTGTCAAGAAAGCCAGAAAATCTTGGTAGAGATTTGAGAGAGTTTTATCCTAAACTCTAAGTCTAGAATTGTTTATGAGAATTAGTGTGTTAATTAACAATGGGGTGTGCTGTATTTATAGTTGAAATTAGGGCAAAAATCTTATTATGGTTGGGCTCCAAGCCTGGCCCAAAACCAAGGTGCAGTGGGCCAATCAATGTTGGGTCGGCGCCGCGGCGCCTTACGTAAAATTTTATTTTCCGTTTTCATTTAATATATATATTCAGCACATTAAATCCAAAATCCAATTTTGATTTAATTAAATAATTTCCATCTAATAGAAATTATCCCATAATTATTATCAATTTAAATATCTCGATTCCAAATCGAATATTTAATACTTTCTCAATACACCCTTAGATCGAAGAGACGATCAACATATGTGACCCTATAGGCCTTCATATATCGACACTAATCCAATTAAGGTCTATACGGAACTCCTAGACTGCGCCGTACGACGAACTCAATATATGAAGTACGTTTACATGAATCCAACAAACATAACATTTATGTGAGATGATAAATTCCTTTCATTCGCGACACACTCGATCAAACTTAGGATTTGTCATGTGTCTATCGAAATGGCTTGATCACTTTATCTCATCTATATTAGTCGACAATTAGATCATATTCTAAATATGTCTCTTGCATTGGCCAATGACTTGGTCGACCTAATATTACAGAGAAGTTGAGTGCTCTCTCGAATATCCAATCGAGGAATGAATCATATTCTTGGCTCAACAAGCACCTTAATTTACATCATAATGCACCCAACACAAATCGTATCTTATCCTATAAGGAGTTTAAGCTTAGGACAGGGTCAAAGTACATTACTCTATAAACAAGGTGCATATTGACCTCAAGTCAAAGGACCTTCATCTCCCACACGCTGATAACACTTTAGACATGTATAACAAATAGTTTATCAGCAGGGTATACCAATACTTTCCAAAAGTATCCATGTGTCCATCACTAGTAGACCTGTCCATAGGGTCGGGGACCCGCCCGGCCCGGCCCGAAAAAACCAGGGCCAGGGTCAGCTTTTAGCTGACCCGAGAGCCACTCGACCCGATCAGGGTCAGGGTCGGGCCAGGGTCAGAAAAAATTACCCATCTGACCCGGCCCGGCCCGACCTCGGCCCGACCCCGACCCGCATATTTTTTTAATATAATTTATATTATTTTTCCTTCATTAATATTTATTTTGAACTTATATATATTTTTGTCATTAATAAGTGATATACTGCATGTTTATATATATATATATTGCTCTAATCTACATTTAGCTCGCCATAAAATAAGATAAAAACGGTAGCTGATTATTAATTATATATTTATATTATTAGTCATTTTGTTAATATCACTGAAGCATAATGTAGGGAGATAAAGTAGTTGTAAATTGGTGAAACTTTAAATGGTCATAACTCTGCGCTCGGGTGTCCGTTTTATCCGATTTTTTTTTTTGATTTTGCATATTTTTTCGAGACAAGGCTGGCCAAACCGCCATAAGGCGGTTTGGCGCAGCCAATTTTTAGAAAAACGTCAGTTTTTCCAATCAATTTGTGTTTTTCCCCAAATCGATTTCTAATTTTCTTTTTCTTTAGTCAAGATTTCACGATATACAATACATTTCAACGTCGAAATTTCGTGGTAATGTAGGGGTGAATACCAATTTCAGTTTTGAAAATTCAATTTAAAAAAACAAAAAAAAAAAATTCTCGTCCCAACCCGACCCAACCCTGCCCGCCAAAAAAAATCGTCAGGTCAGGGCCAACCCGTGACCCGTAGGGTCCCCGAAGGGTCAGGGCCAGGGTCGGAATTTAAAAAAAAATATAGGGTCAGGGTCGGGCAAGGAGGAAAAAAAAAGCCACCCGACCCGGCCCTGACCCGGCCCGACCCGACCTTTGGACAGGTCTAATCACTAGTAACCATTACTAGTAGCAGGTGAGACATGCTACATTCTCTAAGAATGTGATGCAGACCACATGTTGACTTATAACATATCATCGTTATCTCATTCTCGATGATCATTAGTCGATGCCGTTTTAGAGTTACGCTCTAACATTAATATCTCACTCTATTAATGACAACGTAAGCTCAAGGGATGCACATTAATAAATAATTACAAACAATCAAATAATAATTCAATAATTGCAAATGTTATAAATATATTAATCATATTAATAATACGAATGTGTTCAAGTACATTTGTCCCTAATAATGATTGTCTCTAGGATATACATACTTTCAATCTCCCACTTTGCCTAGAGCCAATCTCGATGTATCTAATACCCATGTTTTCAAAATGACCATTATGCTTAACTAAGCTTAATGGTTTAGTAAACGGGTCAGCTAGATTATCATCTGTGGGAACATAGTCTAATCTTATTTCTTCAGTTTCCACCATCTCCCTGAGTATGTGGTATTTCCTCGGTACATGCTTATTTCTGTTTGTTGATCTTGGTTCCTTAGCTTACGCAATCGCACCAGTGTTGTCACGATATATCGTTATTGGACAAGTGGCACTTGGAACAACCCCTAGTTCCTTCAGGAACTCAGATATGGAGACAGATTATTTACCAACTTTTGATCCAGCAATGTACTCGACTTCTGTTGTCGAATCAGTAGTTGTAGCTTGCTTGGAACTTTTCCAACTCACTATTCCGCCATTGAAAATGAAGGCATATCCAAATTGAGATTTGAAGTCATCAAGATCTGTCTGGAAGCTAGCATCAGTGTACCCAGTACACACTAGCTTCTTTTGTCCACCATAGACTAAGAAATATTCTTTAGTTCGTCTAAGATACTTAAGAATACTCTTGACTGCTTTCCAGTGTTCTTCACCAGGATTCTGCTGGAATTTGCAAGTCATACTAAGTGCATAGGCCACATATGGCCTCGTATAGGTCATGACATACATGATAGATCCTATAGGTGAAGCATAAGGGATTCTTTTCATGCGTTCAAGTTCTGCAATAGTAGAAGGACTATCCTGTCGGGGCGGGCCCACTGGCCAGCTATACTTCTAACGTCTCATTATCTTCTCCTGTGATTTGATAAGTCAATTTTGTTGTCTAAAACTATTTCCCTAAAATTATGACTTTCTAGAGTCTTTCTCCAATACTACTTGAAAATTTTCTTTCTCCTAATTTATTTGTTACTTTTCGTTCAAGGTTAGTTAATGGTATATAAAGATATATGTTCCCTTGATTTTATTGATGAATAATTTACCATACATATAAAGTTACAAGAATGTTTACTTTGATACAAACTTGGTAACTAATTAACCTAATTATAAAAGGATTATAATTCTACCTAAAATAGGAGATATACAATTAATACAATTAATGAAAGAATATTGGGAAAATATTCTATTACACCCCAGCAGTCGAAGCGGGAGGTTCTCGAACACTAAGACTAGCTCAAAAATCATCAAATAGTATGCGCGGAAGTCCTTTGGTGAAGATGTCGGCAATCTGATAACTGGAAGGAACATGAAGGACACGAACTTGACCACGAGCCACTTTTTCGCGAATGAAATAAATATCCATCTCAATGTGTTTAGTGCGCTGATGTTGAATGGGATTTCCAGAAAGATATATCACATTAATATTATCGCAGTAGACCAGTGTTGCCTTTTGAATTGAGTAGTGAAGCTCAAGTAGAAGGTTACGGATCCTACAAGACTTAGAGACGACGTTGGGAACACCTCTGTATTCTACTTCTGCATTGGATCGGGATAGTGTAGGTTGCCTTTTGGAAGACCAAGATAATAGGTTATCTCCGAGGAAAATGCAATAACCAGACGTAGAGCGTCGGGTGTCAGGACATCCACCTCAGTCAGCACTAGAGTAAGCAGTGAGATTAGTGAGCGAGACCTATATAGATGTAATCCGAAGTGAAGTGTACCTTGGACGTATCATAAAATATGTTTTGGGTCAGAAGGACCGGGATTGATCTCAGATTGGGGTCAGTAGAGTTTCATTAATCGAATTTGCGATCCAACCTTACTAAATAATGAAGATGAATGGTGCTATATCCATCTGGAGTCTACCATTCGGACTATGCATGTGCAAGAAGATTTGTTGCACCGCATAGGATATGTCTGGTGTCGTGAATGTGAGGTACTACAGGGCCTCATCCAGGCTATGATAGTGAGTCGGGTCTGAATATGAAGGACCGAAATCAGCGTTGAGCTTGGAATTAGTGTCTATAGGTGTGTGGGATGGTTTCCAAGATGGCATGCATGCACGGTCAAGTATCTCTTCGGAGTACTTCTTCTGACATAGAAATAGGCCGCCAGAATGTCGAGTGACAGAGATGCCCAACAAATAACTCAGAGGAAATGAGAGACATAATTGACCGATGGAGAGCATTAGATGATGTGGTGAGGATGATGTCATCAACATATAATAATAGGTAAGCCACAACTGTACCCTTGTTGTAGATGAACAAGGAATGATCGGATCTGGTGTGTGAAAAACTGATAAAGGAAACATAATTGGCAAACCGTTGGTACCATGCTCGAGGAGCCTATTTCAGTCCATAGAGAGATTCTCACAACTGACACACATAATCCAGATGAATAGGATCCCTGAAACCAATAGGTTGATGCATATATATCATTTCATGAATATCCCATGTAAGAAGGCATTCTTGACATCAAGCTGATGAATGGGCCAAGACTTGGATATGGCAATGCTGAGGACAATCCAGATGGTTGCGGGCTTTACAATCGGGCTGAACGTTTCATCACAGTCCACTCTCACCTATTGAGACCTGTCATCACCTACAAGATGAGCCTTGTAACTCTCAAAAGAACCATCAGAATTCTTTTTATGTCTAAAAATCCACATAGAATGAATAATGTTAACATCAGGTGGATGGGATACTAGGTCCCACGTCTTATTATCAATAAGATCATTATATTCGTCAATCATTGTGACTTTCCAATTAGGGTCGGACAAGGCATTCTTTGGGTTACGAGGGTAAGATGAAGGGATAACTGAAACAGAAAGGTTAAACAGTTGTTTAAGTTTATGAATTTCATGTATGGAATGAGTTTCATGGTCCGAGAGTGTGTCTTGGGATGCGGGATGGGATGGGGGTTTACTGCGGGACTGCCAGGAAAAGGAGGAAGGGTAGGGGTGATGGTACTGGCTGGCCGAACCTCGGTTTTTCGAGAAGTGGTTGCAGAATTACCTTGAGGCGGGCTGTTCTAGGACACCATCGGTAGTCCCAGATTGGCTGATGTGGTGGCGAGTGTCGAGGTCTGAGACGATGGACTATGTAAATAGTAAATTAGAAGAAGGTTTAGGCCATCATCTAGGAAGTCGTAGGAATGTCGAGGTGGCGAGTGTAGAGAGGCAAAAGGGAATTGAGACTCATTAAATAGGACATGATGTGAAATAATAATTTTACGGCACGACAAGTCATAACACGAGTAACCACGATGATTGGCAGGGTAACCCAGAAATACACACGGGGAAGATCAGGGTTGGAGTTTTGAATGGTCGAATGGAGATGGTAACAAAGACATCCAAAAATACGTAAGTATTGGTAGGAGGGGTTCCTACGAAACAAAACTTCAGTGGGCGACCGTTGAGATAGAGACTTGTTTGGGATTATGTTTAGGAGATAGGTGGCCATAGAGAGTGGGTAATGCCAGAATTAAGGGGGAATTGAGGCGTGAGCAAGTAGGGCACGAATGAGGTTATTTATGGTTTGGATTTTCTGTACGACTTTACCATTTTGGGAGGATGTGTGAGGGTAGGGAAAATGAAAGATAAGACCATTTTTGGAGCAAAACTGTTTGAATTAGTTATTATCGAATTCCCTGCCATTGAAAACATTTAATGCTCTTTTCAAATTATATTTTTACGAAAGCACTAAATGAAGAAAAAATGGGGTAGACCTGGGATTTATTTCCAATTGGAAAAGTCCAGAAAAAGTTGGAATAATCATCCAAAAACAACACATAATATCGATAGTCAGCCGTACTCAAAATAGGGGATGTCCACAAATCTCTATGTATGATATCGAAAGGCATTAAAGTACAATTTGTGGATGCAGAAAATGGTAATTTGACATATTTTCCAAAAATGCAAGAGATCTCCGATGCTGTCATATCTCATTCTTCGTCTCCCTGTCGTAAAATCCTTTATAGTAAAACCAAAAGGATGAAAGTCAAGGGAAACCCGATTGTCAGTTGTGAAACGTCGCACATAGATTAGATTCTTAATGAGTTTAAGGGCATGAAGGACTTTTTTTAAGATTAGTGGTGGATGTGGTGGGGATAGGGAGGAATGACCATAACCATGGATGAGAATGCATTGTTCACTACTACTAATAATATTCCGATTTAAATTACTCAAATTGGAATAAAACGAAAGAGTACCTTGTGATGCCGTCATGTGAGATGTGGCGTCTGTGTCCATATACCAATTTTCATCTGGAGTGTTGAGTGACATTGTGCTCATAGATGCCTCAATGTCAGTCGGTGCATAAGTTGATGGCAGAGAGGTTGTGCTGTGTAGGCATGTTGTGGACGTGGGCTAAGTATGCTAGGTTAGGCATGTCGGTTCTGAGGTATAGTCCATAAGGATGTCATATATTGGAAAGGAGGGGAGGCCTATGATGGTGGGGAACACACGGCCCACGGCGGAGGCTGCTGCCACTGCTGGCTGTTTTCGGTCGGCAGGGACTGCCCCTTCATGTCGTTGTTATTGCTAGGATTTCATCCGCTGCGGCCCTTGCTGGACTGCCTGATCCGGCGGTTGTTATAAAAGGAAGCGGACTGTTGCAGGTCCTCTGGCTGACAGTTCTAGTTGCCGGACCGGGAGGCCCTGCAATTGGCAGAGGGCCCGACGGTAGTAGTGAATGCGACGTCGGCTATGCTGGCCCGAGTAGTGCTACGCTTGATTTTCTGGGTTTACTCAAGGATGAGCTTCGAACGAGCCTCATAAAGTAGAGGTAACGACGTGCATTGCTGAAGGATTGTGACAACGCCATCATATGATTTATTCAAACCTGCAATAAGTTGCATGACCATTCGTTGATTAGTAACTGGTGCGTCGACGTTGGAGAGTTAGTTGACAAGCATCTTGAGTTCTTGACAATAGACAAACATGTTTGGGAAATCGTTTTGATGAATGTTCTTGAACTAATTTTCAAGGTATAACACTCGTTGAGTTTTGTTGTCGTAGAAAATATTATCCAACCGTTCCTACATTTGGCGGGCAGTGGCATCAGTCTCAATGATGGTGTGCAACAGATCATTAAATATTGTGTCGTATATCCACTGGAGGACGGCTGCGTCCAAACGAGACCAGAATGTATCATCAGTGTCATGACCCAAACTGGAGGGCCATGACGGGCACTCGGGCCTTACTTGCCGAGTACCACTAATCATGTATTTAACACCTAACCGTAGCTAAACATGGGTCACGAGGGTCGTTACGAGGTAACCTGCTGACGTATATGAATAATAAACTGGAAGGATGCTACATAAAATTCTACAAACAGAAGAACCCAACTCATGCATATACACCTACTAAGACCGACAAGGCCATAAACGAATACTATACACAGGACAATTGTCTACAAGCCTTTAAAGAGTACGTAACATCATAATGTCGGGACAGGGCCCCGCCACACCAATATGCATATGTAAAACTAGCATACCAAGATTAGACCGCAACTCTGGAACAAGTGGAGTGCTCCAATATCGATTGAGCCAACAACCTACTAGTGTAGACCATCGCCTTGCCTACCTGAGCCTGCGGGCATGAAATGCAGTGTTCCCCGACAAAAGGGGCGTCAGAACGAATAATGTATTGAGTACGTCAGGCATGAAGAATAGCATAATAGAGATATGAAAATAACATGAGAAAAGAAACAACCAACCAGTAGAGAATGCCTCTGAGGGCCATAATATCCTAAGTATCATACCTGTACAGAATGCCTCTGAGGGCCATAATGTGCCTAAATGCCATGCACAATGCGGTAATACATATGCATATGCGTATATAATGCCATCAAGCCTCTGTGAGCATCCCATCAGATCATATTGGCCTCTGTTGGCATAATCATCATCATATATATACCAGCTACAGGTGGTGGTGTGTATACAACGCCTTCCTTTTTTCCATACCCCATACATATATATAATGCATACCATATAGTAGCGCATATAACGCCTTTTGAGGTCAAGGTTTATATATGTGTATAATTCATGAATGATATGATAATAAGACAATATAAGTTCGTCGGAGTGATGTAATGTCGCTTCACCTCTGATTAACATTATGAATACTAACATCTTTTCATATACCTCAATATGGATTTAGGAACATATTTCGACATACTTTGACAATGGGAATGAATAACATGATCATTCTTAACTACTAAGAGTAGTATTATTTATGGGACAATATTACGTTTATGTTTCGTACTCATAACATGCCAAAATAAAGAAGGATCTGTCTTAACATACCTCGATTAAATCCTTTCGGTAATTGCTTATCCTTGGTTGCTCTCTTTTGAACCTCCAGTAACTTACTTCCTAATAAAGTAACCTTGGTCCATTCATTTAAGAAGCAAAATGGTAATATAAAATGAGAAGGATCTTAGATAGAAAGTTGTGTGTTTTCTTAACTTTATAACTTGAGAAGATCAAAAATATAAAGAACTATGTTGCTGCCTACGTTCTAATTGCTTAAGGACAAGAATTTTAGCACTTTTCTTATGAAAACCTTTCTTTTGTTTCTCAAAATTGAATAAGACATGGATATATACATATGTCTTGCTAATGGCCATGAGCCCATCATATAAATCATGCTATATAATTACTTTCTCCAAGAATTGCCAACACACCATGTATGATACATTAGTCACTCATGTATTTTCTCTCAAGTTGCCGCGTGTGAGCCTACTAAAATCATTTATCCAGTAAATCCCACTCAATGTCATATTTAATTCCTTACTATCTCACTTTATCCCGATGCTTAATTAATTATCCACATAATGAATTCCTTGATCTCAATTAACTTAAATCTTAATGACTTATAAAACCTTCATATACTCAATGTCATAATCATGCGATATAGCACTAGTCCATAACCTCTTTTGGGACATACAACTATTATTATTTATCTTCGTCGTCACACTTGTTATATCCTAAATTATTTCGGGACCACATCTATTTCTATACTAAGCTCCTGATGTGAATACCTAATTATAACAAATATCTCCAGGACTCAGGTCTACTTACATACGTCTAGTTGTTCAAACCATCGCCCGAAAGTACGGGATGCTACATTCTTTCCCCCTTTGAAACATTCATCCTCGAATGTTGAGTGACGTATCTAATCCCCATCACGTATCCCAAAAACACAACCACCTATTCACGGGGTCCTATAATATAACATACATCATTACATCAGACCTCACATGGTCCTCAAGCATTAATTATAATAATCTGAAATAGAACTCACCTTATGTTTCTCTCGGAACTTCTGCGTTGATCTGAAATAGGTAGGGATATTTGTGTTTCATCTCTTTTTCCGCCTCCCATGTCATTTCTTCTACATTCTTATTCTGCCATAGTACCTTCACGGAGGCTACTTCTTTAGTCCTCAACTTGCGAACCTGTCGATCTAAGATAGCAATAGGAACCTCTTCATATGATACGTCCTCTGTAACCTTCACATTATCAATCGGTACAATCCGGGAAGGATCCCCAACACACGCTCTTAACATAGAAATATGGAAAACCAGATGATCAAATTCTAACTCCAAAGGCAAGTCCAATTCTTAAGCTACTTGACCGATTCGTCGAATTATGCGATATGGTCCAATATACCTTGGGCTGAGCTTTCCCTTTTTCCAAAACCTCATTACACCTTTCATATGCGAAATCTTCAAAAAATCCAATCATCTACTTGGAACTCAAAGTCCCACTGTCAAACATCTGAATACAACTTCTGACGACTCTGAGCGGTTAACAACCGTTCTTGGATAAGCTTTACCTTCTCTATGGCTTGGTGCACTAACTCAGGCCCAAATAATTCTGATTCGCCTACTTCGAACCATCCGATAGGAGATCTACATTTCTGATCCATATAAAGCCTCGTATGAAGCCATTTTAATGCTAGCATGATAACTGTTATTATATGTAAATTCAATAAGGGGTAAATGATCATCCCAACTTCCCTTAAAGTCTAATACACAAGCTCGTAGCATCTCCTCGAGCATTTGAATCGTACGCTCAGTTTGCCCATCTCTCTGAGGGTGAAAAGTATTCACTTGGGTGCCTAAACCTTTTTGAAATGATTTCCAGAAGTTAGTTGTGAACTGTGCACCTCGGTCAGATATAATGGAAATAGGCACACTATGAAGGCGAACAATCTCCTTAACGTACAACTTCGCGTAGTCCTCGGCTGTGTAGGTAGTTTTGATTGCTAGGAAATGAGTTGATTTGGTCAATCTATCAACAATTACCTAAATAGAATCAGACTTATGATAAGAGCGAGGTAAAACCATAACAAAGTCCATATTAATCATTTCCCATTTCCACATCGGAATCTCAATGCTCTGAGTCAAGCCGTAGAGCTTTTGGTGCTCTATTTTTACTTATTGACAATTAGGAAACTGAGCTACAAACTCTGTAATGCTCATCTTCATGTCATTCCACCAATAGATACCATTGAGATCATGATACATCTTAGTAGATCTAGGGTGAATGGAATATCGTGAGCAATGGACCTCCGTCATAATTTTATCTCGTAATCCCGCTACATTTGGAACACATAAATGGCCCTGGTGCTTGAGAACCCCATGTTCGTCAATCTCAAAGGTTGTGGTCTTGTTTTGTTGAATGCCCTATCTGATTCTTCCCAAAATGGGGTCTTCCCACTGACATTCCTTAATTTCCAATATGAGGGATGATTTTGATGTATTGTGAATCACAAAGTCACCACCCTCTGAATCCATTAATCAGACTCCTAAACTAGCTAACTGATGGAGCTCTCTTACCAACTCCTTTCTCTCGACCCGCACCGGCATCGAGCTGACTATCGACTTGCGACTGAGCGCGTCTACTATAACATTAGCTTTACCGGGATAGTATAGGATGTCCACATCATAATCCTTCAACAATTCAAGCCATCTTCTCTGTCTCAAGTTCAACTCTTTCTGTTTAAATATGTATTGTAGACTCTTATGATCCGTGAAAATATCTACATGAACACCATACAAGTAATGTCGCCAAATTTTTAGTGCATAGACTACCACAGCCAACTCCAAATCATGCGTTAGATAGTTTTTCTCATATATTCTCAATTGCCTTGAAGCATAGGCAATCACTTTACCATGTTGCATTAGCACACATCCTAAACCTGCTCCTGAGGCATCACAATACACCACATTGCCTTCTGGACCCTCTAGGAGAGTAAGGATTGGTGCCGATGTTAGTCTGTCCTTTAACTCTTGAAAACTCTGCTCACAAGCATTGGACCATTGGAACTTTATAGCCTTTTGTGTCAACTTTGTTAATGGTGTTGATATGGTAGAAAATCCTTCTACAAACCTCCTATAATAGCCGGCTAAGCCTAAAAAGCTGCAAATCTCTGATTGAGTCGAGGGCCTCGGCTAATTTTTCACCGCTTCAATCTTCTAAGTGTTAACTCTTATACCCTCGTCTAACACTATATGACCAAGGAAAGCCACTGAATTCAACCAAAACTCACACTTAGAGAGATTAGCATACAACTTATAATCCCAGAGCATCTGTAGTACTACCCGCATATGATCCACATGCTCTGCCTCCGAGTGAGAATAAACCAGAATATCATCTATAAATACTATCACAAATACATCTAGAAATGGGTGAAACACGTTGTTCATTAGATCCATAAGTGCTGGCGGCGCGTTTGTGAGCCCGAATGACATCACTAAGAATTCGAAGTGCCCATACTTTGTTCTGAAAGCCATTTTCGGAATGTCCTTCTCTTTGACCCTTAGCTGATTGTACCCAAACCTTAGGTCAATCTTTGAGAAACATTATTCACCTTATAACTGGTCAAACAAGTCATCAATTTTGGGTAGAGGGTACCTGTTCTTGATAGTGACTTTATTCAGCTGCCGATAGTCAATACACATCTGTAACGAGCTATCTTTCTTTCGTACAAACAATATCGGCGCACCCCAAGGGGATTTGCTGGGCCTAATGAATCCTTTCTCAAGCAGATCTTTTAACTGCTCCTTTAATTCTTTCAATTTAGTTGGAGTCATTCTATAAAGAGGAATAGATATCGGCTGAGTATCTGGCAACACGTCTATACCGAACTCAATCTCCCTCTCGGGAGGAAAGCCTGGAAGTTCATTTGGAAATACATCAAGAAACTCATTAACCACCGGAATTGATTGAGAAGTAAGTGGTTCAGCATCAACATCTCTAGCCCGAACAAGATGGTATATACAACCTTTGGAGATCATCTTCCTTGACTTAAGATATGAAATAAACCTACCTTTTGGCATCGCAGTATTACCCTTCCATTCAAGGACTGGCTCGCCTGGAAACTGAAATCTAACAATCTTTGTTCATCAATCAACTTTAGCGCAGCACGATGTCAGCCAATCCATGCCCATAATAACATCAAAATCAACCATTTCTAATTCTACTAAATCTGCTAAGGTCTGATGGCGACAAACTAATATTGCACAATTCTGGTAGTCCCGTCTAGCAACTACCGACTCACTAACTGGTGTATATACCACAAATGGATGTCTTATCAACTCAAGCTCCTTACCAAACTTACAGGCAATGAAAGGGGTGATATATGATAAATTGGAGCCTGGATCTAACAACGCATATACAACATTTGAAAAGACTGAGAATATACATGTAATAGCATCAGGTGAGGACTCCTGATCCTGTCTACCCATCAATGCGTAAATGCGGTTCTGGCCACCATCGAAGCTAGTTGCTCCACCCCTACCTCTGTCTCAATCGGATGATGTCTGATGACTTTGCCCTGAACACCTCCGCCTCTTGTCGGAATTCTCGCATAATATGACAAGGATGACTGCAAGAATAACATCCATATGATCCTTGTTGATACGGTCCCAGATGGACCTTACTACACTACTCGCATCGAGCCAATAACGACCTCATCTGACTAGAATCCACTCTATAATAAGACCCTGATGCTCGTGAACTCTGACCTGGTCCATATTGAACAAGTCGATCAACCCTCGACCTTAAAACTGGTAATGATGCGCTAGCTGCCGAGTAGGATGGGCGCCTATAAGACTGTGGCCTAGGCCCACCTCCGTACTCTCGTATGTCACCTACGGATCGGGCCCTCTTATGCTGGCCCCTATCACGCTCACGATCTACCCGTTGTTGTCTTTTATGATCCTCCAGATTTTGTGCATAAGCCTGAATGCGAGAAATATCCATATTCGGTTCAGAGAAGTCGTAGTACACTCGTTGACCAAGTGCGGTCCCAAGCCAGTAATAAACCTATGTACCCGGTCACTCATCTTAACTATAATCGTAGGAGCCTATCTGGCCAATGAATTAAACTGTAAGTTATATTCTCGAACACTCATATTGCCCCGCTCAAGGCGTAGAAATCTATCCTGCCTGGCCCGTCGGAGTTTGACCAGCCAAAACTGATGTAAGACGGCCTCTGAAAACTCTCTCTACCTTGCTGGTAGAGCACGAGGTCCCCTAGAATGCTCCCATGTCTCATACCAGGGCATCGCGACATCCTGCAGTATATAAGAGGCTAACTTTACCAACTAAGTATCGGTGGCATCCATTACCCGCAAGGTACGTTGTATCTGATCCAGAAAATTTTGCGGGTCTGCATTCAGGTCTGATCCCGTGAATACCTGAGGACCCAAACCGAAGGGCCATGACGGGCACCCGGGCCTTACTTGCCGAGTACCACTAATCATGTATTTACCACCTAACTATAACTAAACATGGGCCATAAGGGACGTTACGAGGTAACCTGCTGACGCATAGGAATAATAAACTGGAAGGATGCTATGTAAAATTATGCAAACAGAAGAACCCAACTCATGCATATACACCTACTAAGGCTGACAAGGCCATATACGACTACTATACACATGATAATTATCTACAAGCCTCTAAAGAGTACGTAACATCATAAGATCGGGACAGGGTTCTGCCATACCCATATGCATATGCAAAACTATCATACTAAGATTAGACCGCAACTCCGGAACAAGTGGGGTGCTCCAATATCTGCTGAGCCAACAAACCTACTAGTGCAAACCGTCGCCTTGCCTACCTGAGCCTGCGAGCATGAAACGCAGCATTCCCCGATAAAAGGGACGTCAGTACGAATAATGTACGTCAGGCATGAAGGATAGCATAATAGAGATATGAAAGTAACATGAGAAAAGAAACAATCAACCAGTAGAGAATGCCTCTGAGGGCTATAATATGCATGTCATACCTGTACAGAATGTCTCTAAGGGCCATAATATGCCTAAGTATCATGCACAATGCGGTCATACATATACATATGCGTATGTAACGCCATCAAGCCTCTGTGGGCATCCCATCATATCATATCGGCCTCTATCGGCATAATCATCATCATATATATACCAGCTACAGGTGGTGGTGCGTATACAACGCCTTCCCTTTTTCCATACCCCATACATATATATAATGCATACCATATAGTAGCGCATATAATGCCTTTTGAGGTCAAGGTTTATATATGTATATAATGCATGAATGATATGATAATAAGACATTATAAGTTCGTCAGAGTGATGTAATGTCGCTTCACCTCCAATTAATATTATGAATACTAACATCTTTTCCATATACCTCAATAAGGATTTAGGAACATATTTAGACATGCTTTGATAATAGGAATAAATAACATGAATATTCTTAACTACTAAGAGTAAAATTATTTGTGGGACAATATTACGTTTACGTTTCGTACTCAGAATATGCCAAAAGAAAGAAGAATTTGTCTTAACATACCTCGATTAAATCCTTCTGGTAATTGCTTAGCCTTGGTTGCTCTCTTTTGAACCTCCAGTAACTTACTTCCTAATAAAGTAACCTTGATCCATTCATTTAAGAAGCAAAATGGTAATCTAAAATGAGAAGGATCTTAGATAGAAAGTTGTGTGTTTTCTTAACTTTATAACGTGAGAAGATAAAAAATATACAGAACTATGTTGCTGCCTACATTGTAATTGCTTAAGGACAAGAATTTCAGCACTTTTCTTATGAAAACCTTTCTTTTGTTTCTCAAAAAGGAATGAGACATGGATATATACATATGTCTTGCTAATGGCCATGGGCCCATCCTATAAATCATGCTATATAATTACTTTCTCCAAGAATTGCCAACACACCATGTATGATACATTAGTCACTCATGTCTTTTCTCTCAAGTTGCCGCGTGTGAGCCTACTAAAATCATTCATCCAATAAATCCCACTCAATGTCATATTTAATTCCTTACTATCTCACTTTATCCCGATGCTTAATTAATTAACCACATAATGAATTCCTTGATCTCAAATAACTTAAATCTTAATGACTTATAAAACCTTCATATACTCAATGTCATAATCATGCTATATAGCACTAGTCCATAACCGCTTTTGGGACATACAACTATTATTATTAATCTCCGTCATCACACTTGTTAAATCCTAAATTATTTTTGGGACCACATCCATTTCTATACTAAGCTCCTGATGTGAATACCTAATTATAACAAATTTCCCCAGGACTCAGGTCTACTTACATACGTCTCTGGCTGTTCAAACCATCGCCCGAAAGTACGATATGTTACAATCAGAAGTCGAAGCCGATGGTACGTTTGTGGACATCGGCGTGGGAGGGATGATGTGGTAGATAACTTCGTAAACACGACAATGGATCTTAAAAAGCTCCACCCACTAGGATTATTGACCCTTTTCCATCTCAAGAGTCACATGGATGAAGTTTTTAATATTGTTTAAGGCAAGTGCCGAATGGAATTTGGTTTTGTCATCCATGGAAGAGGAAATATAGGAGGAAGAGGGAGGGAGAATGGCCCGAAAAACTAGGGTTCCGTCGTGGGGAAAAGAGGGGTGCGGCCGAGAGAGGTCGGCGTCTAGGGTTCCGACATGGGCTAGGTGCCACGTGAAAAAAAAGGTGGCGGCCGAGAAGGTGTATCGACGGCTAGGGTAGGGTTTGTAGTTTTAGGCTACTAATACCACAAAGAAATATGTTCCCTTGATTTTATTGATGAATGATTTACAATATATATAAGGTTACAAGAATATTTACTTTGATACAAACTAGGTAACTAATGAACATAATTACAAAAGGATTATAATTCTACCTAAAATAAGAGATATACAATTAATATAATTAATGAAAGAATATTGAAAAATATTCTATTAGTATATTTATCCAACTTGTGAATCCTAATGTTTTGTCATCTTTCATTTATGCAAGGTTAATCAATTATTTTCTCCAACTCCAATCCCACAGAAGAAAGAAACATCGATTATTATATGTGAAACAAGTTAATAAGGTGTTAGTTTTGAAAAATAAACTCAACTCAATCATTAAGCAGCATTAAACGTATATCATGAGTACTTAATCTTCCATTCAAATAGCTTTTCCTATTTAATAAGGTACAATTATGTTGTTAGAAACAAATTCATTTGATTTTTCCTCTATTGTAGTCTGCTACTCCAGCCATCTATTTCTTGTGACAATGAAGTAGCTTCACCATGGGGGTCATGTTTCATTTTGTGGATGATATAGAATTGCATGTCTACGAATTAACAAATCATATACAGCAGAACGAATATAATGAAGCTAACTCTGCCTTTCATGTCCCTGTCAAGTGTCATCCTATACTGCATCTTTATGGAGAAGAATTTTCTTTGACAATTCAAACATTTCATAGCCGCAAAACAAATATTCTTTTTGACCCCAATGATTTCCTTTTACTTTGCTTATTTTCCCCCTTATAATTTCATGGATAGATCTGCTCTTGAGGTTGCCAACTTGCTGAACAAGTGGATGGCATCAAGACTGCTGTTCAAGGAGTAAAAAATGCACATATCTACAATGCTCCTCAAATCTTGGACCGGAACGGGCTTAAAGGGATCAACAGTGAGAATTCATATAGCGCCGACCCCAACTTGCTTGGGATTGAGACGCAGTTGCAAAGGTGGAGCCAAAATTGAAGCTTATGGATTTGAAAATTCTACTTCTTTTAAGTTATAGGGTTCCAAATCAATAATTTGTACATATATAATGGATTTCTTAAGACAAATATAAGGTTTGAATAAAAAATTCTGGATTTTGCATACTCTAGCTCCGCCATTGCATAGTCGTTGTTGTACGATCCTCCCACCCCCACCCCCAAACAAAAAGGTCAAAAGATAAAGAGGGAAGGTACAAGCAGAAACTTTACAGATTGAAGCATGGGCCTGTGAGAGTGAGACTGACATCAACAAAGGAGTTGACTAACTAATTAAGGCCTTGCTTTGGTCCAACCCTAATGTTAGACACATCTATCCTTAACATATACAGGCATTGGACATGGTGCTCAAGAACATGACTTTATTAGTCCCAAGTTGTAGAGAAATTTCTCTGAGCTTGATCTGAATATATGTCCCAAAGAGAATCTCGCAGTTTGCTGTGGTGGTGAAGTGGAGCAGACATCATCATCCTTGACACGAAGAACGGTCTGGCCTATTTCTTTGCGGACTGCCTCAATGGTCTCACTTTTAACTTGACTTCCTGATGCATCAGTAACATAGAAAACATTAACAGCTTGTGAGCCCCTTGTCGTTACCTCAGCCCTGGAAACAGAAAGACCATTCTCTCTAAATATGCGAGTTACATCTGATAGAAACCCAATTCTGTCATCACCACATAATTCCAGTCTTATTCCCTGCATAATTGACATACAAAAGATAGAATGTGAGTTTTAGCAAGTTCGGAAACTGGCCACTACTCAATGTGAAATTCAAACTCTTTAAGGTTGTACATTAGTAATTCGCCTCTTGATAGCTGCCTCCAAGCATTGTATCACGCGTTGTCTCTCTGCTTCAGAACTAATGGGGCATCCATCCATATGCCTAATGTAATATTCCTAAAAAAAAGACAAATAAAAGAACAAGAAGAAATTGTGTAAGATCCTACAAGTTGCTCATTGTCAAACTCATTCTATTGACTAAGCAGATTCCAAACAAGAGAGATAACGACTGGTCGATAGCTTTAGATTGGCATTTCTTATCCCCTAGTTTCTTTTCTTCAAAATTCCACTCGTGCACTTTGAGAGTGCAGTCCTTGCAAAGCAAGTTCCTAAAGTTCATGTATACTAAAAGGCAATGGAAAATTATATACCAACTGTTCATGTCATTTAGAAAATTACCTGATAAGCCTCCAGTCCTTCAGCAATGATGGTACCATGATATACCACATACTGCATATCTGTCAGTGTGCACACTGTATCGAAGATCAGCTTCGGACGGTCTGCACATCTTAAATTCACAACGGTGTAGCCTTTGTCTGCACAATTTTCCACAGTTACTAGGGGCTTGGTCTGGTCACTTGACATACAATCTGTATCATCGTTATCATAATCACGATCAGCGTACATCATTTGATGTAGTCTCCTATCTTTATGAGTGGAACCTACTGAAACTGCAGTGTTGGCACCTCGTCTGTCTCTTTCTCCTTTTAAAACGTACAACAGCAATTGCCTGAGTTTAGCAAGCCGATCAGCATCATCTATTGCCATTCTGTTTTCTTCGTCAGTTATGTACACAACTGATGCCATTCTTGAATTATGAGTCCACACTTCTGCTGCTACCACATTACATTTGTGGTCAGTGAGCACGGCAAAGATCTCCGATAGTAATCCAGGGCGGTCTCGTCCAGTCAATTCTATGGTTGTGTGCTCTGCTGCAGATTGAACACCCACGGATCTTGTCAAAGAGCGGAAGCTGCAGCCCCTCGGTCCCAGTGACTGCAACAGAGAAAATCTTCACTATCTAGTGCTACTTAGTATAGAAATAATAGCAATGAAAGAAAAGAACTGTATAAAATAATTTTCACATTAATCTAGTGATATAGACAAAATGATGATAAAGGAAGACAGAAACAAATAAGAAATGAAGAGGGAAGAGCACAATGAACCTTAGTACAAGAACTCTGTCTAGTGATAAAGCATTGAAGGACATTCCATTTACTAAAAGTGATAAAATTTCAGCATTTATTCTCTATGACAAGAAAATAACCATGCCTTAAGTGGGAAAGTAAAGATTAATAATGGGAAAAATAGTACAGTATATTAAACTTTGTAGATCTACCTGCTGAATGCGTTCAGCAACGTTATCTTCAGAGAGCTTATTTCCATATTCATCAGTAACATGAAATACTGCAGTCAAGAATTAAAAAGAAATAAGGGGAAAATAATTTAAAAACAAGGACTTCTTCTTAAGCAACTTAGAGAAATTTATTTTTAAGAAACTCACCATCCATAAACCATTCTCCATCAGAAGATATATAAGCTCTACTGATTATCAGGTTCATATCAGTAAGAACCTGAACTACTTCCAACAAGCTTCCTCGCTTATTTGCACTATCAACCTACAAAATCCACATTAAACCACACCAATTCAACCCACAAGCCAGATTTTTTTTTATATAAATCAGAAAAAAGACACAAAAGTATATCAAGTTAATCTCAAAAACATATCCGTACCTTGATCAGAGTTGTTTTCTTGTCAGATGTATTATCAACAGTGACCCTGTACAAATCCCACAATCAGAATTTAAGATTAAATCAGCACAAAGATGCATCATTTCAAATTTATAAATAATCTTGGTCACAAAAGTTGCAATCTTTAAGGTTGTCAAATCAGAAAATCAAGATTTGCACCATAATTCAAATGCTCTAGTAAATAAGAGAAGGAAGTACCTTGGTGGGTTCATTCTGCGTACAAGCTTCTCGAATTCATCATCAACAGTGAGAGAAGAAGACCAGTAATCCATTACTATGAATTAAGCTAGAAATGAGGCAGACACACAGAAAATATGCTCTGTGCTGTTTTGCTTATAGTCTCAAAGTGTGTTTGTATTATTATTACTGCAGCAGGAGCTTAGCTGTTTCTTTGTTTGGAATTTTAGTGGCAAGGCAAAAAAAAACGGGTCTGTTTTCTTGTGGGTGAGTTGGTTAAAATAGTCAGGGCGGAGCTACCATTTCAATAGTGGTTTATGCCCGGACTCACTAATTTGGTTCAAATTTTATTAAATATATTTAAATTATTTCCAATAATTTTAGAAATAATTTGATACGAGGTATTTTATAAAATTAACACTGCTATTAAATTTGATATTATTTAAATCCTTATATGATAATAGTATTTTTAATATTATATATAATTAATGAATTGTATAGTTATACATTCTATTCTCATTTTATATATATAGCAAACTATGAACCTAACGATATTAGTACTATTCATATTCTAATACAATCAATTCAATACTATTTAGAAATTATGCTTTATATGTTATTTAATTTAATAAATCAAACCATTAATAAAAAATAATACAAATATAACTAATTTTAATATTACTAATACACCTAATTTAATATTATTTTTATATATTTTATAAAATTTATAAATTTTAAATTTTAGCTTGGGCTAGAAAAAATAGGGGAGAGAATGGCTCTTGAGCTGTGCCAAGAGTTTTTTTGGACATTAACAAAAAATTGAGATTTGTCGCTTGCTCAGGCTCTTTGTCACCACTATTACACACGTTGCTCATGGCCTAGTCATCTGGTCCCCTTGCTCCCAAACAACCTCCTATCACAAAACAATTTGAGAAAAGTTATTAGGTTGCATAACTCTAAAGGATCTTCTTTTTTGCTAAATATTTAATACCCAAATCTCAAGGTTAGATTCCATAGCTTAAGAGGATTGTGTATATGGTATTACCCAGATTTTGGGATGATTATCAGGATTTAAAAAATAAGAAAGGAAAGGAAACTAAACTGGACTAATTACTACTATTATATTTTATGTATATGTTAGGATGTTAATACAACTTTTCACCAGACGTTTGCTATTTCATTATGAACTAAGAATCTACTAGCCAAGTAATTGCTGATATCATTTTACTTTTGGGGTTAGCAATCTAGAAGAAGATTCGGACTTGTGAAGATAATTAATGAAGTTGATGATTTTGGCTTTAGTTGATGTAAAGAAAAAAATATTGCCAAGGATTTCACATAAAATGTAATGAATCTTACATCAATATATTTTAATATATTACAATAGATAATTTATCTTATTTTATAAGTTATTAATAATATAATTTATGTAGTGGAGTTATCATTTATGTGACCTGATAGTAACAAAAATTATATAAAAGTTATACTCAATTGCAAATCTATTTTTCCTTTTTGAAGGGAGGGTAAATATTGATCTTAAAATTCAAGCAAGTTTAGTTTAACAGCCTTAGATAAGATATGATACCAAATCTAAAAGGATTCTTTCTACTAAAAGCTTTCTTAGTGGGACGGGGTAGATATAAGGGGAAAAAGACATTTGACGCTTTTATAATTTTATTATTACATAAGAAATAAAATACGAAGAGGGACGTACGACTTTAATCAATATGGCTAAAGCGTAGTGCCTGTGTTGCATACTTATTTCAATTGCCAAATGGTATCAGAATCCCACACTCTACCCTTCACCACACCATCGTCCCTTTTCTATATTCAGACTCAATTATTTTCAAAAGCTAGATTCAAGATTTTAAAGTGATAAATACCAACTTTGAGTATATTTATTACTTACTTCCTCTATGACAACGAAGATGAATTGTTTCCGTATATATTTGATAATTTCATGAATGATAGTATAATTATACTCCCTCCGTCCAAATTTATGTGATGTACTTTCATTTGACACGCACTTTAAGAAATAATGGAAAACTTTTGAATCTTATGATCTAAAATAAGCCAAAGATATTTGTGTGGTTATAGATCATCTCGTTTTGCGTAAAAGATAAAGTTTAAAGTTTGTTGACAAATAAGAAAATATGTCTTTTTTTTTTTTTAACGAACTAAAAAGAAAAGTGAGTCATTCTTTTTGGGACATAGGGAGTAATTTTTTTGACTAAAATTATATATTATATTTTCCAACATAAAAATTATAAAACTTTCACCATACTAACACAAAAGTCATAATTAGCGAAAAATCCAACTTTCTGATCGTGTGATAATTTTTTACTCTATATTTTAATTATTTCCTTTATTTGTAATTTAATAAATACAAACCCTACTAAAAAAGCAGTGATCCCACCCAATTGTTTAACCTTTAGACAAGTGATAATCCATCAATTTTAACTACCTTCAAATGTATTTAAATGGGGTATTCTACGTATGTTTTGAAAATCACCATTCAAATTCTTCTCCAATTTTGCATTCCTATTTTCAAAATTTCATTACTGATAGTGATTATTGTGGCGGACAAGATGAGAGAAGTGAGACTGAAATGGTTCGGATATGTAAAGAGGAGGTCTGAGGATGCGTTAGTGAGGAGGTCAGAGAGATTGATTGTAACAAGAATTAGGAGAAGTAAAGGTAGGCCAAAAAAGAACTGGGGGAAGGTGATTAGACGGGACATGGTGCAACTTTAGTTGACTGAAGACATGGCCTTAGATATGAAAATTTGAAGGTCGAGAATTAAGGTAAAAGGTTAGTAGATAGCTAAGTGTTTCCGTACTTTTAGTAGTATATTTAGTATCGTAGTTTTTTTTCGCCTATATGTTTCAGTATTTGTTGTTGCACTCATGTTGTACATTACTATTTTTTCTCTCTTTTTCTTTACTTACCTTCTTGGGTCGTTTACATCTCTCTTGAGTCGAGGGTCTTTCGAAGACAACCTGTAATGACCCGTTTGGTCGTTTTGGCTATGTTGCATATTTTTCCTAAAACACCCATTCCGGTATTCTTGTTATGGTGATTTTGATGTGCGGGGATGGGTGACACGATTTTTGAGGCGATCGGATGAGAATAATGAAAGAAAATCTAAGTTTTGAGTTTTGGAAGTTTCATGTTTGAAAAGTTTGACTAGGAGTTGACTATTGAATAAATGCGTCCGAAATCGTATTCCGATGGTTCCATCAGCTCCGAAACATGATTTATGACGTAGGCGGACTGTTGGAACGGGTATCGAGTGTTTTGAAAGAGTTTCGGACAAGTTTGTGGAAATTGGAAAGTCTTAAGTTATGAAATAAGCTTAAGTTGACTAAAGTCAATATTGAGAGTATTTGTGTGTCTTTCGAAGTTTCGTCGATTGCATCAGGTCCAAAAATATTGAATATGGTATAGTCGAGTCTTTGATTCGGTTTTCGAGGCACTCGAGTGTAGTTTGGGCATTTGGTAGAGATTCTTGAATTTTGAAAGATTAAGAGTTGACTTGGGACAACATTTGGTCAAGATGACTTCGTATGATAATTTCGAGTGCACGAGCAGATTCGTTGAATGTTTTAGGAGTGGTTACATATTTGGTTTGTGTTCGAGGGTCCCAGATGAGTTTCTAGGGTTGGAACACAACATAAATTTCTGGTGTGCTCTACACGATCGCGATGAAGCGCATGACCAAGATCCGCGATCGCGGAGACCAATGCGTGTTCGCGGTGGTTTATTTTTTGTGTCCTCGTGATCGCCTCGATGGGTTCCACGATCACAAAGGAGGAGTATCTGGGCAGATTTTAAAAAATGCCAAATCAGGATTTGACTCTTCATTCACTAAAATATCTTTTGGGAGCTCAATTTTAGAGGATTTTGGGAGATTTTATAAGATACATCCTTGGGGTAAGAATCTAACCCTCCTCTTATGATTATTTCACGGATTGATATGTATTTTCATCCTAAGAATCATGATTGAAAATTGAAAAATTAGATTTATGAACCCTAAGTTGAAAATTGAGTTTTTTTCTAATTAATCATGAATTAATTGGTGGATTGAATTAATATTTGATACTTAGACTCCATATGATGGGTAAACTAGTTTTGGAAGAAATTTCCCATTTTTGCCCTTTTTGGTTCGGAATCATATTTTGGGTGACCTTTTGGGTCCGTAATTTGTGTATGGCAATATGGGTATCGATAGACTCGTATATTGACGTACTTTCCATATTTATTACATTTGGACTTTCCGGAGGCATTACAAAAAGTCAAAGCTTCCTTGCGTCTATCATACTCCTATTCTAGGCAAGTCGAGATATTGTACCTTACTTAAGCGTTATGGTCGGTTTAAATAAATTAACTAATGATGGGAGTAATAGGGATAATAAGGGGTTCCCGATACTTATGAGGTGACGAGCACTCATATTGGGTACTGGTGCTATATTATGGGTATGTGTGCTTTAAATTACTTAGAAGAATGCTATACTTTAGGCATTAACTGATGGCATAGTATGAGCATTTGAATTCGTTATTGAGGTATGAAGCCCGTACTTTCCGCGATATTATTATTTGTCTGTGTGCTATGTGACTGTGTATCCCCTTTCATTCATTTATACTCGTTAAATTGGAAAGAAGCTAAGATTGAGTCTTTATTGAAAATGATTAAGTTGTGACTTATTTTGCTATACTTGCTTCTTATTGCTATGCATGTCCTATTTATGCCTTTTAGTGTTTGAATTTGTGTGAGTGTAACAAGTATAGGCACTGGTTGAATATAATAGGTACTGTGTGAACTGAACTCACGTACTGTGTGAGCCTGTTGTGTGAACTGAACTCATGTGTGAGCCTAAGTGGTATATGGACCTTGTGAGTCCCTCATAGGCCACGATTCATTAATGTTCGGGCGTATGTATACCGGTGATGAGAAACAAAGGCCTTGCATTGCATAGCATCTACATTTTATATCATTTACTCATTCTTTCTGTGTTGCTTGTTTCGCCTAAACTGCGTAATTGTCGATTTATCATGCTACTTGACTAATTGAGTGTTACTGAGTTTTGAGAGGTTCTTACGCTTAGACTTACATCTTGGATTGATTAGACTCTATTGATATGACTCGTGCATATCTTGTCAGACTTCAGGAACAAGATGTTATAACCTAGGCTTGGACTCATGGTTCGAGTGAATTCGGAGATTGTGTTATTGTAGTGAACTAATAGCGGTTAGTGTAAAAGTAGTAATCGGTAGGCCAACTCTCGTCTCCATTTAAGATAAGGTCGGTCGACGATGTTGCCGAGTACCCGTTATTTTTGTACTCACACTACACTTGTTGCACCTTTTCATGTGCAGGTTCTATTCCTAGTTCTAGGAGTTCACGACTATTCAGTCGTTGTGGAGCTATTCCGAAGGATTCAGTTGAGCTATATGGTAGATCCGTGACACCTGATACTTTTTCCTTACTTATTAATTATGTCTTCTCATTTTTAGAGAATTATGTATTTAGGGATGTATTCCCAACCTGTATTCCTTAGATAGTTCTTGTACAAATGACACCAGTCTTGAGAATACTATGAGACTTCATAAGACTTAAAATTTATTTACTTAACAATTTCCGCACTGTATTTCTCTATTTAATTCTAGTTGGATTATTGTGGTTGGATTACTGATCCTTGGTATTAGTGTAATCACAACTTTGCGATTTTAGGTCGTGATAAATTGATATCAGAGCGTTAGGTTCACATGTCTCACAAGTACAAGAACAATATCTAATAGTCTTGCAGATCGGTACGAAAACGTTTGTACTTATCTTCGAGAGGCTATGTGATACTTAGAAAAAATCCCTCTTTCAATGCTCATTGTGTGTATATGATTCGATTTAAGATCTAAACTTCCTTGTCTCAATTCCTCATTGATGGTGAGGATAAGTTCTAGGGTTCGAGCATGAGCAGTTAATATGATATCGCATGGTATGGTAAGAGATGTGTCACCGTGAGGAGGACGCATGACCAGATTAATATTACGACTATGATTCAAATTTCAGTTGGGTGAAGTTATGATTCAGACCTTCTAGTTGGGTAATATTCTATAAAATGAGAGCGATGGTGCAATCGACTACCTAATAGCCAAGTTTCAGCGGTTACTGGCTTAGGAGTCGAGGAAGTATATTTATGGTATAGCGATAGATGAAAAGAGATTTGACGATTCTAAATGGTACGGTTAGCGGATTAACCACGCAACAAACCTTATGTTTTTTAAGATTACGATTGAGCGATTCTGGCAGGACATAAGGGTTTCTTGGAATGTGATGAGATGTGGCATATATATTAATATCCTGAAGGTGAAGGAAAAACCAGGATGAATCCTTGATCGAGCTGGAGAAATAAATGATGAGGCTGTGAAGGAGATCTTTGGGAAGGCATATTTGCTTGGAATATGACTTTTATGATAAGATATGAGGGAGTAGGACTTTGTATTGGGGTGCGTATGAAGATTCTTCAGCTACTTGACAGAACATATATGTAATGAAAGAAATTTGAATGGATCAATATCAGTTATATGATGAGCTCAAGTGGTGGATGTGCTCGTCCGACAAAAGTTTTATGGAAGATTGAATCTTGCGGGAGTAATCGGGTGTAACATTTTAGTGAGTCAGTGGTTTCAGGTTTGCATCATATTTTGGCATAGGGTGCTAAGAAATCATTGTTGAATTATGAGCTTGTTCAGTTTGTGTGAGACTACTCTATTTATGAACGGACGCTTCAGGAGTATGATTTGATTGGTAAGTCGACTATGTTGCGAGCTTTTGGTGGGAAGCAGTAACTGACTAATGGAAAATACACTAGTGATAGACGACTGTGCAAAATTAACTACTTACATTAATATCGGATGTTGTACCTAAGATGGGAAAAGAAATGGGGGTCTTGTATGTATTGTTTAGGCTCGACAAGTTTCTATGAGTAATGGTGTATGGTAATCAATTCAAGTTGCGAAGCATACTTCAGGTGACTAATTGAGGGTTAGTTTAGACAATGAGCAGTGCATTCACCAAGGGAATTTCAGGTGGCTATATTGAGTTGGTAGACTCATGAACCAAGGTGAAAGGATGATTCATCTGGTACAAAATTTTCAAGGAAACTGTTATGAGTTATATGAGGACGTCGATAGAATTTTATGTGTAGGAGTTGATGATCACCCTACAGTTTATGAACTAGTTCAGGGGTGGTTGGAAGAATTACAACGGCAGTAACCAACTTTATTGGTATGATCAGGTTTGGTCGGTACTTCGGGTAAAAAGGCTTCATAGCAAATGGTCTGTATGATTGCGGATGGTTTAGAGGAGTGCTCCATTAAAGATTCGAGTGAGTCAAGGAAAACTTTCAGATACTCCTGATTATGGTTTACTACTATTTTCATGATTGGCTTAGCCCCTTTAAAAGATGTATAATATTTTGACTCACTCCACGAGTGGGTTTGAGTGGTTTCAGTTGATCCTTATGGAACATAGTAGGTGAGGAATCAAGGAAAAGAGATCTCACTACACTACTACAAAAAGGCTTTAAGTGGCAATTATTAGAGGTGGCAAACTTAACCCATGAAACCATAATCCACCCAACCCATTCAAGTTTGGACGGGTTATTGACCCGCCTATTTGTTAGTTCAAGCCATTTCAGCTCAACCCATTTGAACCCATCAAAATTTGGTTTGACATCTAACCCAAATTGATCCATGAGAAATCTATCAAAATATGTTGAAAATTTTATTTTTTTATTTGATATGTTATATATCGCCATAATAAAGAAAAATAATAATTTATTAGGTACTAAAAATTTATAAAAAAACAAATAAAACAATTAAAACTTAGTAAGAATTTGGCGGGTTGAGTTTTGATTCACTTTTTAGCCCATTTCAACACAATCCATAGCAATCCAAGCAACATTTAGGCGGGTCAATAACCAGCCCATTTATTAACTCAACCCATTTTGACCTGTCTAAATTCAACCCAACCCACCCATTTACCACTCCTAGTAATTATTTAGCGGAAATAAGTCATTTACCGCTAATTGATTCTTTAAGCTAAAATATTAGTGACATATGAACAATAGCCGGTAAAAAGATATATTTTTACCGACAATAAAAATAATTTGCCGCTAAAACTAATTAATTGAACTCAAATTTTTATTATTTTATCTTGCCCTGCAATATTTTTTACCACAGTTTATTATTCCCTCCAATAATTAAAAGAGATTTTTTCTTTGATGCGGCCAATTCTATTTTGCTTCAAGTCCAAGACGACAGTGATGACACTTGACGTCAAGTGAACACAATTCGAAGACGCTGCTGCTCCCGAAAACCCTCTTCACGTCGTTGCATCCCTAAGTAACTTGACCCATCGCCGTCCACCATCATCCACGACTGACAAGTTTAGGTTAGGATTTTATTCTATTCCTTTCATTCATCTCAAAGCCAATATTTATACAACAACATACCCAGTGAAATCCCACAAAGTGGGGTCTGGGAGGGTAGAATATACGCAGGCCTTACCTCTACCTTGGTAGTAAAGCGGTTGTTTCCGAGAGACCCTCGGCTCAGGACAAGCAAAGCAAAAAACAATCAGACCCAGTCAAAAAATGAAAGCAGTAAGCAGTAAGAAAATGCTGATAGCAAACGCGAATACGCCATGATATCGCATCCTGAAAGAGAAGCAGTAACTAATGCAGATAAATGAGATTAACCCTTTACATTAAAGAACGCATAACAGAATAAATAAAACTAGAGAAGACTATAAAGAAATACTACGCATATTCGTATGATATGCTAAGCATGCCTACAATAATAACACCACAACTACCAGTTTGTAAGTGTAAGTAGGACTACGCTCGACTACCTACTACCCTTCTACCCTAATATGTGTCCTCCACAACCCCTTATCTAAGGTCATGTACTCAGTAAGTTGCGCCTGCTCCATATCACGTCTAATTACCTCTCCCCAATATTTCTTCGGCCTACCTCTACCCCTCATGAACCCGTCCATAGCCAACCTCTCACACCTCCGCACTGGGGCATTTGTGTCTCTTCTCCGCACATATCCAAACCATCTCAACCTCTCTTCTAGCATCTTGTCTTCCACCGAGGCCACTCCCACTCTGCCCCGAATATCATCATTTCTAATCATGTCCCTCATCGTATGCCCACACATCCATTTGAGCATCCTCATCTCCGCCACTCTCATCCTTCGAGTGTGCGATGTCTTAAAGCCAATATTTATACAAGGCTAATAATACCTTAGGCGTGTAGTATTAGGAAACATACTCTTAAACACATTCAACAACCTAATAATATCGTAATCACTAATAATACCTTAGGCGTGTAGTATTAGGAAACATACTCCTAAATACATACAACCACCTAATAATACCATAATCAAATATATCTTATATATTTCCTAAATATAATCCTAACACCCCCCTCAAGTTGGAGCAGTAGGATCATAAATGTCGAACTTACTAAGGAGAAAATCAAGTTGTTTCTTCCCCAATGCCTTTGTAAATATATCCACCAACTGAACCATAGTTAGAACATAAGAGGGAGAAATAAGACCATCCTGAACTGCATCACGTACATAATGAAAATCCACCTCAATGTGCTTCGTACGTTCATGAAACACAAGATTTTATGCTATATGAATCGCAGACTAACTATCACAAAAGAGGGGAATAGCCTAGGATGATGCACGCCCAAGCTCAATAGAAGACCTTTCAACCACTTGAGCTCACATGTTATAGCAGCCATAGAACGGTACTCTGCCTCCGCCGAGGAACAAGAAACCATATATTGCTTCTTTGTTTTCCAGGAAATAGGCGAATGTCCCAAAAAAATCAACCACCCAGTGAGAGATCGCCTGGTAAGAGGGCACGCTACACAATCAGAATCACACCAACCTTGCAGATTCAATTCACTATCAGATTGAAGTAAAATACCCTGACCCGGAGAACCTTTCAAATATTGTACTACTCTCAGAGCAGCATCCCAATGCTCCTATTTCGGCTCTTGCAATAATTGAGACAAAACATGAATGAAGTATGCTAAATTAGGATGAGTCATTGTCAAGTACACCAACCGACCTACCAAGCGCCGATAAGATTTTGGATCAGAAATACACGACCCTGTTGCACGGGCCAACTGATGACTCTGTTCAATAGGGAATGACGCGGGTTTCGAGCCCAATAATCATGTCTCTATGATAATATCAAGAGCATATTTCCTTTGACAAAGAAACAACCCTGTAGAACTACGTGTAACCTTAATGCCTAAAAAATATTTCAGAGAACCAAAGTCTTTCATATGAAAATAGGAGCTAAGATATGCCTTAAAGGCATGTATTGCAGCGGAATCATTACCAGAAATTATCAAGTCGTCAACATATATCAACACATTCATTTGAACTGACCCTTGAGTGTAAGTAAAGATAGTTTTATAATCAGAATAGGACTGTGAAAAATTGTACCCTTCCAAAGCTGTCACAAGCTTTGTGAACCAACACCTAGGAACCTATTTTAAACCATACAATGATATACGCAATCGACAACCCAAACCAGGTTCATCAGAAGTAAAACCAAAAGGTAAGTTTCATGTATACCTCCTCATCTAGATCTCCATATAGGAAAGCATTGTGCACATCCATCTAATGCAACTCCCAATTCTTTGAAGAAATAATGGAAAGAAATGCACAAACAGTCACCATCTTTGCCACCGAGGCAAAAGTCTCATTATAGTCTATACCTTTGGTTTGATGATTACCGAAAATAACCAATCTTGCCTTCAATCTCTCAATATTAGCATCGGACTTGAACTTGATTTTAAAGACCCATTGGCTCCCAAGAGCATTCTTCCCTGGGGGTAATTTTTCCAAAGTCCATGTACCACAATCCTCCAAGGCACGCATTTCCTCCTCCATAGCACGACGCCACCCTGCATGCTTCATAGCCTCCTTAAAGGATTTTGACATCTTTCCTGCTGTAACAACTGCAATAAAACTTTGATGGTTCACAGAAAAACTGTCACAACTAACATAATATGATATTGGGTAAGGCATACCTGAGGAAGGTGTTGATGTAGAAGCGGATGAAGTAGGGAATAGACTTTGTTGTACTACCGTATGTGTCACAAAATCATGAAATTTACTTGACGGAAATTTTTCTCGACAACCACACCCCTGTTCTCACTATCCGAACTTACCACATTATCCGAAACCGCCCTTGCTACTGCTGGTTCAGGTGATGTCCGTACAACAGGTGGCTCCGCATGTGGCAGCAACTCACAATGTCGGTGAGGTGGCTGGTGTAGGATGATGTTCTGGCGTGGACTAAGGGAGCTGCTTGGGATTGCATGTCCAATAGTGATTGTGAAACCTCCTCATCACATGTATACTCCCAACAATCCACCTAATCTCCTCCATTTCTATTTTGAGGTGAAGAATCAAAATTTGCAGTCTCAACATCAGTGTATCAGAAAATATTCTCAAAGAACTTCACGTCATGAGACACAAAAAAATACCTTCTTGTCTAAGTCAAACAAACTCTAACCTTTTTTGTCAAAATAATAGCCCACAAACATACATTTTCAACTCCTACTAGCGAATTTATCACCCTTCGCCTTTTGATTATATGCAAAACACAAGGACCTAAAAACACGTAATTCGTTAAAAGATGGTGGATTACCAAATAAAACTTCATACGGTGTTTTATTATGAAGAACACTAGACTGAGTCCTGTTGATAATATGTGTCGCGGCCAACACACATTCCCTCCAAAAATAAATAGGCAAACCCCCTTGAAATCTCAAAGCACGAGCCACATTAAGTATATGTTTGTGCTTTCTCTCCACCCTCCCATTTTGTTGAGGAGTACCCACACAGAAAGTCTGAAACAAAATACCATTTGCCAACAAATAATCCTTTAACCAAAAGAATTCGGTTCCATTATGACTACGAACAATTTTTATTTTCCGAAAGAATTGACGATCAATCATAGCAACAAAAGAAAAAAAACATCTATAAAACCTCTATTTTATCAATCAGTAAATAAACCCACACCGCGTGGGAAAAATCATCTACTATTGTCAAAAAATACCGAGCACCACAAGAGGACGACTCATCATAAGGGCTCCATAAATCACAATGTACTACTTCAAAAATACGAGTCAATTTATTATTACTAATAGGAAAATTGTCCCTAGATTGCTTAGCACAATGACAAATTTCACATGCATTATTTAAACTACCCATAGCATTGCTTAAGAAAGGAAGCGACTTCACTACTTTTTCGGAAGGGTGTCCCATTCTATTATGTCATAGCTCCAAAGATGTCGAATTATCAACCGAGATAACTTTAATCTTTGTGTCCTCCCGTAGGTAGTAAAGTCCATCCCTTCTGTCACCCGTCCCAATCACCTTCCTCGTTTGTCGGTCCTGTATAGCACAAAAGTCAGAGTTAGAAACGACTTCACAATTTATGTCATTACTCAATTGTGTCACTAAAATGAGACTACAATTTAATGATGGTACATAGAGAACATTTTAAAGAATAATTTTGTCATTAATCTTGACAACACCTTCTTTCTTTGCAACAAGATTATGTCCATAGGGAGTCCCACATTATAAAGGGTGACATCAAAGACATCCGACATATATGAAAAATTGCATGTAACATGGTGAGAACGCCTCGTATCAATTATCCACTTACCATTCAACCGATTAGATGGAGGATTAGGAGTACCAAAGGCTGCCATTAAGGTCTGCCACTGTTCGGTCGAAAAACCTGAAATCGCCTTGGCTGTTCTCGGACCTGCTGCACCATTATCAGAAGTGGTGTTTGCCTTAACAGTCCCTCGGCCTTTAGACTGCACACCATCAGCCTTCCCACGTACTGCAGCCTTCCCATACCGTGCCACATACCACTCTGGAACCCCATGAATATCAAAGCAAATAGATGTGGCATGACCAGATTTACGACAATGAGAGCAAACAAGTGCTGCCTGTCCACCTTATCAAGTCGTGTCTTCAACTTGGACTCCATACACACCACAAAACCCGCAACATCTGGCTTTTCCTCATGTATGCGTGTAATACCTCTTACACGCTTTTCCTGGGCAATGGTTTGGCATGCCCTATTCAGTGTTGGTAACAGATCCTGAGACAAGAGACTTGAGCGTAGTGCAGAATAATAATCAGAATATAGGTCGAGCAAAAAAAAATTATAGCCTATCTCCTTCATGCCTTGTACCATGTTGATTTCCAACATCACAACTACATTGGCCACACTTGCAACAAATAAGAGGCTCATGATTGTCTAATTCCTCCCAAAGTACAGCCGGTTTGCTAAAATAAATAGAAACTGGCATAGTTTTAGTTTGCTCACAGCGATTAATTTCGGCCTTGAGTTGTTGAATTCTCGGACCATTAATGACACAAAAATGTTAATGTAAATCATCCCATAAACGCTTAGCATTGTCATAATTCGAAAGCATAGATCTTACCTCTGGCTCGATCGTATTTGTGAGCCACGAAATCAACATATAATAAATTGTAACACAATCATCCTTTGTCGCCGGTGGTGCAATGTCCGTGATTGAGCCATCAAGGAAGCCAAATTTTCGGCGGGAAGAGAGCGAGACCATGATTGCATGCGCCCAATTATCGAAATTGTCGAGCTTGAGACGTACCAGAGTGATAAAATCCCCAGGATGATCTTGCGGCCCTAAGTAGAAGGGTGAAGAAGCATCCAGTTTGGCTGGTGGTGTAGGCAGATCAACCATTATTTAGGGAAAGAAAAAATTTCTTTTTTAGGTGAAGCAAACCGGCTCCGATACCATGACAAGTTTAGGTTTGGGTTTTAATCTGTTTCTTTCATTCATCTCAAAGCCAATATTTATACAACGCTAATAATACCTTAGGCATGTAGTATTTGGAAACATACTTCTAAACACAAACAACCACCTAATAATATCGTAATCACTAATAATACCTTAGTCGTGTAGTATGTAGTATTAGAAAACATACTCCTAAACACATACAACCACATAATAATACCATAATAAAATATATATTATATATTTCCTAAATATAATCCTAACAATGACTTCCCCAACTCCTCATGTTAGCTCTCTTCCTTCATCATTTTTCTATTTTGATTTTGTATTGCTGTAACTGCTACTACTTTTTGTTAATTTTCTTATGAATAATTTGTGGGTTTCGATGAAGGTAAGAAATTTTACCGGCAATGAATTTGGGAACAAATCGTGCCAGAGAAAAGGTATATATTATCGAGCGATATTGGAGAAAAGCGCACACAAGATTTCAATGATAGCTCTCTTTAGTTTATATTTTCCGTTGAAATGGTGTTTGTTTTTTGAAACTGGTGCCTGAGCAACAATTTATGTTGGATTTAGGGCCTCTATCAGCGTTTTCTTCATTTTCAATTTTCAATTTTTGATATGAAGTGCTTTTTAGGGGGGTAGTCTCTGTTCGAAATTTGCCTTTGGCGGGAGTTGAGTCCGACCAACTTTAACGGCTTAAACACTAGTGTTTCGCATGTTGTAGAATCTGGTTCTTCACACGTGCATAATCTACTAAGTAAGTAGATAACCGTAGGGCCAAGGATCGTCAAATTTCATTGAGAAATGAAAGAGATATTGGTCCACGAAGTGAGGTGTTTGAAGCATGGAAAAATGTGGTATTGAGATCAATTCTCCCTCATCGATGGAGGAAGAAAGAATTGTTTTGTTTATAAGTCTCAAAGTTGGCTTGGGGTTTGGACCCCAAGGGGTATTCTATTTGTTTAAAGGAGGGAGGACCTAGATGTGTTTTGGTTCGAGGAAAGCCCACACGCGCGCCGCCGCCGCCCGCCCGTCCCGTCTGGTCCCGGTCCGGGTCGTGGGCTGTGGGCTGGGCTTCTTCTGATATTATCTTTTTGGATCAGAATTCTTTCATATGTACAGTTTGGTCCCTGAAGTTTCAATATGTACAGTTTGGTCCCTGAAGTTTCAAAAAAGTCAGATTGGGTAGAGAACAGAACGTCAACATCACTCAATTCAGCCATTTATTTTGGCTGAATTACTCTTCCTAAATGTCATCCGTTGCACATCAAATTCACCATTTATTTTGGTGAATTACTACCTCCATAATTGTCATTACTTGGCCAGTAATGACACTTATGTGGGTAGTTCATGAGCCTCTCCTTCAACTATATAAAGACTCCTTTGTCACCATTGTTGAGGTACATGAAAACACAAGCAGACACATATAAACAGAAACGTATTCAGTCTTTCTACAACCTTCCAACATCATTTCATTACTCAAAATTCTTCAGGGTAACATTTGAGTTTCCTTTGCTTATTTGTTCACTTGCTGTTTTATCTTGGAAGACAATTGTCGAGGACATAGAAAAGATACATACGGGGCAATATTGTTTTAAAGACAGAGTGCAAACACTCGACTCAGCATACCAAAAACTGTTCCAGTTTGTTATTCAAATTCTGTGTAATTTCAGTTCATTCTTCAATTGTAATTTCAGTTCTTGTAATCCTTAGCAGTTACTTGTAATTTCCGTTTCCTGCATCTTTGTAACCAACAAGTTTAAGACAATAATTGCTTACTGTAACTGCTGCAACATGACTAGAAATATGACTGATTCTGCTGTTGCAGCTACTGCCACTCAAGGTAACAATGTTGCCTTCCCCGCTACTGCCGCTACTATCCAAGGCAGCAACTCTGCTGCCTTCACTGCTGTTGCCGCTACTGTTCAAGGCAGCAACTCCGCTACCTTCCTGACTGCTGCTGCTCCACCTTCTGCCTCCCTCCATGATCGCCCTGAAAAATTCATGGGCTCAAATTTTAAGAGATGGCAGCAAAAGATGTTGTTCTACTTGACAGTTATGGGCATGTCCCGGTTCCTAACGGAAAATCCTCCACAAGCTGGAGATGAAATGGACTCTTCGCCTACTGAAACGGCTGAAGGGGGTCTTGGTATCCATGTCGTTAACGGCATGAAGATGGTTCTTGATGTGTGGAATCATAGCGATTTTATGTGTAAGAATTACATACTGAACTACTTGGTAGACCCTCTCTACACGGTCTATTGCACCGTTAGCACTGCCAAAGAGCTGTGGGAAAAACTGCAAAAGAAGTACAACGCACAAGATACGGGTACTAAGAAGTTCATCGTTGGAAAATTTCTAAAATTCCAAATGGTGGATAGTAAGACAGTGATGTCCCAAGTCCAGGAATTCCAAATGATTTTACATCACCTAGATTTTGAAGGAATGTAACCAAATGAGCAGTTTTTTGTTGCATCGCTGATTGAAAAGTTACCTCCTTCATGGAATGAGTTTATGAGTTACTTGAAACTCAAGACAAAGGAGATGACCTTTGAAGAGCTTGTTATCAAACTCCAAATCCAGGAAGATAATAAGAAGGCCTTGCCTAGGGGTAAACAACGTGCTGAGGCAAAGACAAATCTGGCTGAGGCCAAAGGGAACTCAAGCAAGAAGCGGAAGTTCCAGAAAGACGGCAAGGCCCATGCAGCGGAGATGTTCAGAGGTAACTGTCACCACTGTGGGAAACCTGGTCATAAGATCAAGGAATGCCGTAAGCTCAAGACTGAGCAACAACAGAAAGCCAATGCTAAAGGCAAGACGCATGCTAACGTCATCAAGGACACGCTCCTAGATGACATGATTGAGGAGTTCTCAGCAGTGGTGCTAGAAGCCAACCTGGTTAAGAATCCGATGCAGTGGTGGATGGATACAGGTGCTACCAAACACATCTGTTCCAACAGAGATGTCTTCTCCACGTACACATCGGTCACCGACAAGAAGCTGTTCATGGGCAACAACGCTTTCTCTGACGTGCTGGGGGTAGGAAATGTGGTCTTGAAGATGACTTCCGGAAAGGAGCTCACTCTGAAGGAAGTGATACACGTCCCAGAGATTAGAAGAAATTTAATTTCTGGACCTTTATTGGTTAATGCTGGTTTTAGGCTAGTGTTTGAATCCAATAAGTTTGTACTCACTAAGAATGGCACTTTTGTGGGGAGAGGCTTCGTCTGTGAAGGCCTCTTCAAAGTAAATGTCATGTCTGTAATGTGTCCAATTAATAAAGTTGAACCTTGTTCTTATTTGCTTGAGTCTTCTAATTTATGGCATCATAGATTAGGACACGTTAACTATAAGTCTATCCAAAGGCTGGTAAAGATGGAGTTGTTGTCGTCTGTCGATGTAAACCCTCAACATAAGTGTGAGGTGTGCATAGAGGCAAAACTCACTAAGCTTCCTTTTCGATCAGTCGAAAGGAATACCGCTCCTCTAGAACTTATTCACACAGATATATGTGATTTGAAGTTCGCACAAACTAGAGGGGGAAACAAGTACTTTGTGACATTCATTGACGATAGCACAAGGTATTGTTACCTTTACTTGTTGAAAAGTAATGATGAAGCCTTTGAAGCGTTCCGACGTTACAAAGCAGAAGTTGAAAACCAACTAAGCCTACGGATTAAATCCATTCGTAGCGATAGAGGGGGAGAATACGTAGCGCCATTTGAGGAATATTGTGCCCAAGAAGGCATTGTTCATCAAACGACGGTTCCATACTCACCTCAATCGAACGGTGTGGCGGAACGTAAGAACCGCACATTGAATGAAATGATGAATGCCTTGCTTATCAATTTCGATCTTCCCCAAAACATGTGGGGAGAAGCCGTCCTTACCGCTAATACGATTCTTAACAAAGTCCCACATAAGGGTAAGGACAAAACTCCATATGAATCATAGAAGGGAAAGAAACCCACCTACAAATATTTTAAGGTGTGGGGTTGTTTGGCTAAGGTTGAAGTACCCAAGCCAAAGCAGGTCAAGATTGGGCCTAAGACTGTAGATTGCATATTCATCGGATATGCAAATAACAGTAGTGCTTATCGCTTCTTAGTGCATAAGTCAGATATTCCAGATATCCACCAGGGTACAATCATGGAATCAAGGAATGCGCTATTCTTTGAAGGTACCTTTCCTAGAAAGGAAAAAGACATAACCTCTCGCAAACGAAGTTATGAACAAAGCTCTCAAGAACCGGGAGTCATCGACAGCCCGGATCTAGATGATTCAGATCTAGCGGATCTCAAGGTGGCTGAACATCCGGAATCTAGTGTTCCAGATTCTCAAAACTTGGAGACTCTAGAGATAGATCTAAGGCGAAGTAAAAGGGCCAGGAAGGATAAATCCTTCAGTCCTGAATTTGTAGCTTATATGGTTAATGATGAACCAAGGAAAATTGCTAAGGCGTTGTCAACTCCAGAAGCACCACTCTGGAAAGAAGCTATTGAGAGTGAAATAGGCTCCATTTTGCATAACCATATTTGGGAGTTGGTTGATCTTTCTCCGGAAAATAAACCATTGGGTTGTAAATGGATACTCAAACGAAAATATAAAGCAGATGGGTCTATAGATAAGTACAAGGACAGGTTGGTAGTCAAGGGCTATCGGTAGACAGAAGGTTTTGACTACTTTGACACATACTCCCCGGTATCCCGGATGACATCCATACGGGTATTCATTGCGATCACAGCTTTGCGTGACCTTAAGATACATCAAATGGATGTCAAGATGGCCTTCCTAAACGGTGATTTGGAAGAAGAAATCTATATGGACCAACCCGAGAGGTATGTGGTTCAAGGGCAAGAGAAGAAAGTCTGTCGACTTGTCAAATCTCTGTACGGGCTGAAACAAGCCCCGAAGCAATGGCACGAAAAATTTGATAGTACTCTACTATCGAAGGGTTTCACCATTAATGAGTGTGATAAATGTGTCTACATGAAAGGTAACTCTGACTCATTTTTTATGATATGCCTGTATGTAGACGACATGTTGATCACAGGAAGCAGTCCAAGGGTAATCCTAGAGACTAAGAACATGTTGAAACAATGCATCGACATGAAGGATATGGGTATCGCAGATGTCATCTTAGGGATAAAAATCTCTAAGACGTCTGACGGACTGGTCTTATCTCAGTCTCACTACATCGAGGATGTGTTGAGAAAGTTCGAGATATTAGACAATTCACCGATAAAGTCACCAATGGATACAAATCAAAAGCTTGATAAAAATCTTGGTGCACCTGTATACCAGGAGCGATATGCACAGGTGATCGGTAGTTTGATGTATATAACAAACTGCACCCGACCTGATATTGCTTATGCAGTCAATAAGTTGCCTAGGTTTACCCGTAATCCAAGTGATTATCACTGGAAGGCGTTGAATTGGGTATTATAATACCTGAAATACACATTAACTTTCGGGTTACATTATTCGAGATATCCAGGTGTACTAAGGGGTACAGTGATGCAAACTGGATATCTGATATAGAGAACACCAAGTCCACCAGTGGGTATGTATTTATAATTGGTGGTAGGGCTGTGTCTTGGAAATTCTCTAAACAAACCTGCATCGCCCGATCCACAATGGAATCGGAGTTTATCGCTTTAGACAAAGCAGGAGAAGAAGCTGAGTGGCTTCATGACTTATTAGAGGATGTTCCGTGTTGGAACAAACCCGTACCTTCGGTAATGATCCACTGCGACAGCCAGTCGGCTCTAGAAAGGGCACATAATGCTATGTATGGCAAGTCTCGTCATATTCGACGGAGGCATAAGACCGTTAGGCAGCTGATCACCACTGGTATAATATCCATTGATTACATTAAGTCAAAGGATAATATAGCAGACCCATTGACAAAGGGCTTACCCAAGGATCAGATGGTCTGCCTGTCTAGGGGAATGGGTTTAAAACCCAAAGAATAAGGACCAATACGGTAGTAACCCAACCTTACTAACTGGAGATCCCAGTAATTTGGTTCAATGGGAAAACTAAGCTGTAAAGGTTCAGTTGATCGCTTCAATGGAAGCATGAGCACTTCAGATAGTGATTTCTATAAAGAAACACCAAATCCAAAGCCGTTCCCGCGATAGACGTTAAGTGCTATCTGCAGTATGGGTAAAGGTTAAGTTTTCAAAACCTTTAATGATCCTCAACAGTTGAGGTTAGGTTTTGGGAAACTTTTAATGGTTCCTAACACTTGTGAAGTGGGGTATAGCAGGATATCTTGTAGGAGACCACCTATTTAAGTGCGAGGATGGGCCGCCTCAAATGAGCGCACTTAAGAATACAAGAAGTTGTCCATGGCCACAATAGACAAAACATTACGAAGAAGAAAGTAAGGAAATTTGTTGTGTTGGTACTATTGACTTGGCTTACACTAAATACTGACGGTTCAATACATCATGTTCACCGCGTAGTAAGTAAGTCCGATGGTATTTAACTATGGAAGGTTCAAAGCTGAAGCTACCTCTCCTTATGCAACATCGGTCCGCTGAAATATTGCTGGAAATGAAAAGGCACCATGTGAGTGCGCCAAAATCTCTTTCAAGAGGGGATTGTTGGAAATTTGCCTTTGGCGGGAGTTGCGTCCGACCAACTTTAACGGCTTAAACACTAGTGTTTTGCATGTTGGAGAATCCGGTTCTTCACACGTGCATAATCTACTAAGTAAGTAGATAACCGTAGGGCCAAGGATCGTCAAATTTCGTTGAGAAATGAAAGAGATATTGGTCCATGAAGTGAGGTGTTTGAAGCATGGAAAAGTGTGGTATTGAGATCAATTCTCCCTCATAGGTGGAGGTAGAAAGAATTGTTTTGTTTATAAGTATCAAAGTTGGCTTGGGGTTTGGGACCCCAAGGGGTATCCCATGAGTTTAAAGGAGAGAGGACCTAGATGTGCTTCGGTTCGAAAAAAGCCCACACGCGCGTCGCCGCCGTCCACCCGTCCCGTCCCGTCCGGGTCATGGGCTGTGGGCTGGGCTTCTTCTGATATTATCTTTTTGGACCAGAATTCTTTCATATGTACAGTTTGGTCCTTGAAGTTTCAACATGTATAGTTTGGTCCCTGAAGTTTCAAGAAAGTCTGATTGGGCAGAGAACAAAACGTCAACAGCACTCAATTCAGCCATTTATTTGGGCTGAATTACTCTTCCTAAATGTCATCCGTTGCACATCAAATTCACCATTTATTTTGGTGAAATACTACCTCCATAATTGTCATTACTTGGCGAGTAATGACACTTATGTGGGCAGTTCATGAGCCTCTCCTTCAACCATATAAAGGACCCCTTGTCACCATTGTTGAGGTACACGAAAACACAAGCAGACACACATAAACAGAAACGAATTCAGTCTCTCTACAACCTTCCAGCATCATTTCATTACTCAAAATTCTTCACGGTAACACTTGAGTTTCCTTTGCTCATTTGTTCACTTGCTGTTTTATCTTGGGAGACAATTGTCCAGGACGTAGAAAGGATACATACGGGGCAATATTATTTTAAAGACAGAGTGCAAACACTCGACTCAGCATACCAAAAACTGTTCCGGTTTGTTATTCAAATTCTGTGTAATTTCAGTTCATTCTTCAATTGTAATTTCAATTCTTGTAATCCATAGCAGTTACTTGTAATTTCCGTTTCCTGCATCTTTGTATCCAACAGTCTCCTCTTTAGGCTCAATATTAGAAATATATTGCTAATAGCATTGGATGATACTACCTTGTCCATCTAGACGTGTATAATTTTTCTGTAGGAAACTTATGATGTTCTAGTACTTTACATTGGTATAATTCTGCTATATCCATATTTGGAGTATGGGTACTACCAATAATGATAAAAGGTGCCTTTTGTTACTTTGTTGCAATTTCTTGATTTTTGATGTGAGTTTTATTTTTTTTGTGCAATGTTTTATATTCTTTTAATTCATTTAACCAGATGTTTTTGGGTTCTAGCATTAGGTTTTCTTTTTCTTTTTTCTGGGGTTGGGGAAGGGGAACAACTCAGAGTCCTATGGAGGTCAAGAAAAGAATTTAGGAATCTTTGTGGGGGTACTATTTTAGGGGGATGGAAGTCTCAAGGTATAAATAATGAGTGCCTGCAGTTCTTATTATTTTCTTGATTTTATGATGTATGTGGTTGTTATCTGAATATAGAGTAGTTCTATTGTACTTCACCCCTTATCCCACTCTTAATTATCTAAACCTTATACTAGAGTAAATTTTGTGGGCAACTTGTTAGATTTAATAATTCACATTTGAAGTTTGAGCTAGTTATCACTATTGATGATTCAGTTATTTTTAGGTTGTGTAAGTTTCAAATATAGGTTACTAGATTTACCTGCTAGAACATTATTTAATTTTTTATTACACAACTATACTACTCAAAGAAATAATAAACTTTGTAGGAAAAAAGACTTCTAAAAAGACATTTGAAAAGCTTTAGTTTGAGTGTAAGTAGAGACACTAGTATGGGTCTAATAATATAACACAACTAGATCTTGATGTCGGATAAATGTGTCTTTGTTTACATAGAGGCTATATCTTAATTCTGTACCTGTTAACAATTTACTTCATGCCAATATACCTGTCTCTTGTTATGTGCACTAATAGTTGCTTCTTTTTGTCATGTTTTAAGTAAGTAACCTACTTCACTTGAGAATTAATATTCAGGTAAGGGCTGGACAAGCTTTAAAGATTATATGCATTCGGAAGCCAGAAACATGCATATGGATATTTTATTTGAACAAAAGTTGAAGCACTAAGTTAGTTTTCATCCTAAAGAAAATTCAAAAGCTATAGAAAATTTCCTCAAGAAATTAATGGCATTTAAACAATGTAATGTTCCATTATCCATCCATAAACCAAGCTTCTCAAAGCAAAAAGAATTAAACTGGATCTGTTGAAGCTTAATCCCATAAATTTGATGTTGTCTTGATTCTACCGGATGTTGCCCAGAATGTTGCCGATGATGCCACAACATCTCAAGCAACATTCCAGCAAACCGCAGAAGAGACATCTTCTCCATCCTCCTCTGGCAATATCGAATCAAAAGCTGAAGTTGAGGTAAATGCTTATTCTGATAAATTTTATTCCAAAGCAAAGTTTGATAAATGGAATTGGTATAGGAATAGAATTATCAGGGCAGAAAAGGTGTTAGATTTAGCCTCATGCTCTGATTATGGTTTGGTTGAGTTCCTCAGTGATCGTAAGCTTCTAAAAATTGTAACTGATAAAGAACCCTTCGTTGATGAAGTAATTAGGTTGTTCTATGCAAACTTAAATTCTGATATAGACAATGCCACCTCAATCAAATTTGGAAAGGTATACCTCTATAACAAAATCTATCAGTTTACTCCCTTAATTATCAATCAATGTTTGGGAACTGAGCATGAAATTGGAAGCAGTACTACTGAAAGGGAAACAAAAAACAGGGATGAGATAATAGAATACTTCACTGGAGGTATAGTGAAGAAATGGACTTCTCGATGCCCTGCCTCAAAGCCCACTGCTCTATTTTCCACCCTACATAAGATTGTTATTCATAATTGGCTCCCTTCACCTAATGAGTCGATAGTTACTACTGATCAAGCCTCTCTGTTATACAAAATAGGAAAAAGGTCGAGAATTAATTTAGGAAGAATGATTTTCTACCAAATAGCCAATTTGGCTTAAAAAGAGTCAATCTTGATCCTTCCCTATCCCTCTTTGATCTATCAAATTCTACTTACCCATGACTTTGAGCCTAGAAATGAGGATATTTTAGAGAGAGCACCAGAGGTATATTCAGTGAATAATGCAATCTTGAAAAGCAAAGACAGAGTTATTGACCTTTCCTGGCAAAAGGAAGCTAACATTGAGAATGTTGCCCAAAATGTTCCAAACATTCTAGGCAACACTGGTACAAGACAATCACCTCTGTCTACAGACTGGCTGGTTAAACAAATTATAAAGCTCAACCAACAAATCTTAGAGGTTGATGTTGCAAGGGATGCCTTAGTACATGCCAGAGACCAGTTCTTATTGTTGCTTTCTTCCGAAAAGGGGGGAGATAATTCTACTGTGCAGGGGGGAGGAAAGAACTGAGAGTTCTATTGCTGCTGCTGATTTTTCTACTGCTGAAGAAAAAGCTGATGCTACAAAGCAGAAGAAAGAGCAAGTTTAGATTATGCAGAGGTAGAAAGCGGCTGGAAGCGACTACTGATGCATAATATGCAAGGGAGGAACAACTGGTGTTGATTGATGATTGATTAATTTGGACTGTGTTTGTTTTGTTTGGATTGGATATTTGGTAATGTATTTGGTTATTTTGACAATGATTTGACAGTGTTTCTATCTTTTGGATGATGTTCTTATATGTTTATATATTTTTTCTAATCCTATAAGTTATGTGTATATCTATGTTTGTGCTAATATTGTATCTTATATAATGATATACACTGGTATACATATGTTGTGTTTGTATGCCATCACAGGTTAAGGGGGAGAATTATTGTAATCATAGATGTTGGGACAACATCTATGACATTGCCGTAAGTCACTTGCACAATTTAGAATAGGTTTTGTGAAGAAAGGCAAAAAGGGGGAGAATATAAATGTTGGGTTTGGTGTTGTGACATTTTGCCAACATATCATTTTTAGTACTAAGTTAAAATTCAGAAAGGTTGGAACAAATGTCATGACATTCGGACCAACATTCTGTAAATAATTTTACCTTACTTCACGGACTGAAGCAAATCTCGTGGGATTTTTACCACAATGTAAAAGTGACTTCGCAAGGTGTTTAGGAGCTGATGAAACATGTGGGAAGAACAAGTCAAAGCTGTTACTAAGCTTGGGGAACAAGTCCAAGAATTTGAGGATTTTGCTCCATGATCTTCTCAAAACAAATCCTATCGGCTACCCACCTTTCCCTCAACCTCCACAACCAATCGATGAGCATTTCAAGGAAGACTCTCTACTATAAATAGAGAGAAGAAGAAGAGTGAATCAATATCCAGAAAAAGATTGCAAAAAAAAATAAATCAAAGAGCTCTCGAGAATTCATATCAGAAAACTGGATCACAAGTGTTAACTGAGCGTGTCGACAACATTCTGTCCAACATTATAATTGTTGCTTAGATTCTAGATTTGTTCTTCATTGAAGCAATTATAATGAGTTGTTGTCTATGTCTATTTAGATAGATTTTTCAGGCAGAAGTCATCTGCGACTTCAACTTTTTAATTCCTTTCGTATTATCTTGTAATATTGTAAAAGAAGGAATTTATTTAATGTATATAAATATATACAATACTTTCGGTCACTGACCGTCATAGGTTATAAAATCAATATAACCTATGTAAATATTAAACCTTTGTGTTCTTTATTATTTCCGCTGCTATTTACTCTTCAAATGTTTTTTTATTTTATCGAAGTGTTGTCACTTGTGTCAGACAACATTATTGCCGACATTTACAAACTGCATTGACATTCGATTTGTTTTTACTCTCAGTTTGTGTTTTATTGTTCCATAGCATACCTCCGGGACCCAACAGGTTTGTTATTGTAATTATTGATATACTCAGTTTAATTTAATGTCATAAACGATGTAAATAAGTATTCTATCCTAATCCAATTGATTAATATCGTAGTTAACATTTATCTTTTTTTAAAGAAAAAATATTTTAAGAAAACAATTCTAAAATATCAAACAAATAAAAGGGCAATGATCGATAGAAAGAATTTATCACAAGACTATTACTTCTGATGCATGATAACCTTCTAATGCGTTGATAACTAGTAGTAATTATTAGTCCACAAAATTCGATTTCTTACGTACTATCCAAAAAAATGTTTTCCAATATATTTTAACTACACTTTTTTTAAACTGAATCGGATTGGTCGGTTTTCTTTTAATTGGGTCTGTATTTTTGAAATTAAAAATAAAAAAGAGTTAAAATTAGAGTAAAGTTATCATTCCGAAAGTTGAGTTTTTCTATTACTGTGAATTTTGTGTTATAGGGTGAAAGTCTTTTGTTTTTTTTTATTAGAAAATATAGTTATTTGACTTTAACAGGAGTGGATCTAGGGGGCGGGGGTGTTCATCCGGACTCCCTTGATAAAAATAACACTATATATAGAGAGATTTTGAATGATAGAGATAGAGAGAAATATTTTGAATTTCCTGAAAATAAGACTAGATGTTGGCTTAGTGATTTAGGGAGTTTAATAAAAAATACTGATTATATATATATATTTTTTGTTGACGAAGGAGCCCGCAGCCGCTACTCTCTCGAGTGCGCACAGGGTAAACCCCTGACTGACGCAATAGCCTGCAAACCACGTCGCACCGATTAATCACACTTGGCAAGCCATGTGTGACAGGCTCAACCAAGAAGGTTTATGCAGGGGATCGAACTCGTGACCTTGCGATCCCGCGCTCTACTGCTACAGAACTTGACTATCCTTGCGGGTAAAAGGACTGATTATATGACTATTTATAAAATTTATCCGTATATATTTAATTGAAAAGTAAAAGTCACACTTTTGGAGGATATTTAATTGAAAAGTAAGTCACACTTTTTAATCGTCCAAACTACCAACGCATGAACCATTAATCATTTGATCCCTATATCACCCAAAAGTTGTTAATTTGTGATGATTTTCTTCTGAGTTGTTCATTGGATTCTCTGCGTTGGAAATTTCCCCCTTTATTTACTCTGTCTGTAAGAGTAATTCAATTTAATCACGTTGTTTTGTTCTAGTGGAAAACTACTTTTTCCAATTATTCCCAAAAGATAAAATTATAAGCTACACCAAACATTCGAGGATCCAATATGCATGCATATAAAAAGGAAATTTCGCAGCCACATGTATATAAAATTAAAATCAAAGATAATATATTGCTCAGCTGGACAACACTTTCGCATGACTGTACACAATCCTCGACTCGTGGCACATAATGAAGTACTATTTTTGGATGCTTAATCATACAAGGAATCCAGACATTTTCTGTAGACAAATAGTCTAGTTTCCAATCCTAATCTTTTCATGTGTACTTCATCATATCCATCACCATTTTATCATTTCGTATCATCCTATTCCTCGTGATTTGTTTTATTTATTCTTTTTCCCTTTTAAATGTATTTATGTACGGCCTTTTTGTTTTCAGTCCTTCGATGGACATATCAATTTTCTTACTTTTCTCTTTATGTACTTCCTCCGTCTTATATTACATACTCCCTCCTGCCAATTTATATGAACGTGTTTAACTCGATATGATTTTTTTTTAAATTTGAATCTTGTGGTCTAAAATAAATTAAATAAATTTTTGTGCCTAGAAATCATTTCATGGGTAACATGGAAATTTTAGAGTTAAATTGTTGCTAAATATATAAATGTGTCATTATTTATGAGACTGCTTAAAAAGGAAAAGATGTCATATAAATTGAACGGAGGGAGTAGTTATTATGTTTTGATTTTTTGAGAGTTAAATTATGTAAACTTTAACTAATATTTTAAAATATATTTTCATCTAATTAATTAAAAAAAAGTTGCAATTTTTAATATTAATGTATAGTTTTTGAATATATATTTTAAATATAAAATATTGAATTGATCTAATTCAACTTAATGTCGAAATGACACAATTTAACTTTTGAAAGAGGAAACATGACAACTAATTTGAGAGGGAAGGAGTCTATATTTATATTTAAAATATATGTTCAAAAACTATTAAGAGTTCCACACCGGAAATGGAATGGGAACATGAACTCTTTATATGGACTTGGACAATTCTCACCCTACAAGCTAACTTTTGGGGTTGATTTAAGCCCAAAATCTATTCTTTATATGGTATCAGAGTCAGACTCATTCAAACTCTTTGTTCGTCGATGTTGAGTTCCCAAATTATATTGTCCACGCTTCAGTTAATAAGATATGAGCGTGTGGGGGAATGTTAAGAGTTCCACATCGAAAATGGAATAAGAAGATAGACTCCTTATATAGACTTGGACAAAGACTCTATATCAAGAAGTTTCGTTAAGTAACATTAATGTGTCTGACAATATTGTATAAACCTTAAAAAAAATATAAATAGATTCCATAATCAAATATCATATGAGAAACCCCTTTTTGACCGTTCCTACATTTAGATGATGCGATTCATAAATTCAATATGATATCAAGCATACAAAATAATTAATAGTTTAAGTCACCCATTAATTAAATATTAAGATTTCAAAGAAATAATTGAATAGGTCTGTTTCTAACGGGTTCAACTTTTAGATGGTATTTCTTATTTTTTTATCATTCAGTTGCTATGCAACAAATGGTCGGATAATTTTGACCTCAACGATGCTTGGAGATTTACAAGATCCTCAGTTTGTCTATATTCTAAATTATTTCCATTATTATATTTATTAATTAAGAGATGACCATCCACCCTAACGCCCACCCTACGATTCCGAGTGTGGAATCAGAATTATTTAATTGACACGGAAATATTTGGTGGGTGAGATGTGCACCGATTTTATAATCATATTAACTTAAATAATATTGTGTCAAGAAGATATTTTAGGCTTTTAACATGCAGCGGCCGAAGGGGTTAGTTGAACGTTCCTTCGTTAAAAAGTATATTCTGTGTATTACATTTTTTTCTTTATATATATTTAAAATTTTAAACACTTTTAAGTATTCATGGCAAAATTTTTAATTTGGTCACCCGTGGGAATAAATATAGAACCTAAAGTGGTGCCAAGGGAAACAATTTATTGGCCTTTGGTCGAAAATGAAGATCCACTCATACCACTAATGGTTGTGGTATGATGGATAGACCCCCTTTACCCTTAATTAGAAATTTTAGTTTGAATCTTGAGAATGAATTTTTTTTAGTAGAGAATACTTCCCCCTTTTAATAAGCTTTATCAGGCGAATTCTAATTAGTCAGAATCCTAAAACGGATTCCGAAGATCGAGTGAGAAAAAATATTCACGCTTATGGGATGGTTTTTTTTCGTGACTGTGACCAGCTTTTAGTATAGCAATACCATAATTGTGATCAAGCTCCTGCATATGTTAGGATAGAATCGTGACAACATACTTGAGGAACCTTGTTCCTAAATTGTTAAAGAGGAAATAGAAGATGATAAGTCAGATGATTCTGATGAGTTACCAAGTGAAAGACATAATAAAAATTGTGTAGTTATCATTGATGGTCAATCTTCTAAAATTAAGGACATATGCGTGCTATTTGATGACTGTTCGAGCTGAGAGGAAAGTATTAACTTGCAAATTAAATCAATGACTTCACCCTAAGAAATCATGAACCAATGAGGCATTGATATGTTACAATTATCAAGCTCGTTAATCAATGGTAATAATAATGCTTCAGTCCCGAATGAGTTAAAATCGATCATATCATGAATTTCATTGATCATGCTTCTCATTTTAAATACAAAAACTTCTGAGCAAAAAATAAAGAAAAAATTATCAAGGATTGAATTGAAAGATTTATTTTTGTTAAGAAAAATTAAATTGTGTGATTTTGTTTTGTTTGCTTTAAATATATTTGAGGGGCTCAGGGTGGAAGAAAAGAGAGATTAATTCCAATCGAAACTGAGCCAATGTCGATTTCTTAGAGTAATTCAATTTCTTTCTTTCTCTTTGTTTGGAATCCAATTTTAGCTATTTTCTATTTATATTTGAGGTCTTTAATTTGTTTCTTTTTATGTCATTATAGGTAGTTTCCTTGTCGATAAATTTTTGAGAATCCGTAAAATTGTCCGCGCTTCGCGCGGTTATTATAATCAGTAACATAAAGATATAAATTTGTTATATATGCTCATACAAATTTATGTAAATTGAATAAACTACTTATATAACTTTTTTTTGTTAGCTCCAACACTCCTAGTAAATTCAACTTCAAAAAAAATTGAAAAAATTTATAATAGGAAAGAAAAGAATTAAAAGAGTGACATTAAGACTAAAACATGTGTACTTTAATTTAACCATTAAGTAATAAACTTTAATTTAACTACCCCATTATAGCATATCAAGCTCTCTTCACCTCTTTTTATATAATAGAAATTATAAAATGAAAAAGATCATTCTCCCCTCAATCAAGCACTATTGTCTACCTGACCAGATCAATTCCAGAAAGGAAGACTTTCTAATAATTATAATTTTTTTTCTTTTACTAACATAAAATCCCACTCTCGAGACAAATAGTGTGTTACTTATTAGCGAATATTCTCTGAATATTTACCGTATATTTTGTAATTATGATAGATGTATATGTAAGATAACTTAGGATTCTAATTGTATTAGAAATCAACCATTTAAGGTAAGTTATGATTCGTACCATATTAGGAATCAACATTTGTACAACTATATATATTGTGATTAATGAAAGGAATCCCTAAGGGAATAATGAAAGGAATCCCTATAATTCTTGACCAAGAAGACTGTCAATATTCCATGTGGATGAAACTATTCTACATTCATGCATGTGCATACAACGTGCTCGATCATATTGGCGAATCTGTTCCTCGTCCCACCGATGTTACAGACTCAATCTGGCGTCGCCTTGACGCCATCGTCAAACAATGGATCTACGGCACCATCTCCAAAGACCTGTTGTGCACTATCATGAAAACAGGTGCTACAGCACGTGAACTTTGGGTCCGGCTAGAAGAAATCTTTCAGGAAAATAAAAATACTCGGGCCGTGTATTTGAAAGAGCAATTCAACAATACCCGTCTCGAGAATTTTAACAACATGTCCAAATATTGTAAGCAACTGAAACTCATAACCGATCAACTATCCAACGTCGGGACTTCTGTTTCAGAAATCAAGATGGTGCTTTAGCTTGTTGCTGGTTTACCGAAAGGTGAATATGACACACTCGCAACAATGATTCAACAAGCCGACCCTCTTCCAAGTTTCAACAAGGCACGTTCACAACTATTGTTGGAAGAAACTCGCCGTGCTAAACAAGAGGAGCATAATCAAAAGGCGCTAGCCGTTGAAGAAATGACATCACTGACGACCAACACCACCCAGCCACCACCGCATGAACACCAACAGTAGCAGTCCTGCGGCGGAGGTCGTGGCGGCAGAGGTCGCGGCAACAACAAAAAAGGCAAGGGCTGGACAGCAGCCAGGCCCAAATCCTACGCCTATCCAGTGGGCTGGACAGTAGCCAGCGTGGCCCAACCAGCAGAACTGGGCCTCGCCTGCCAGCCCATACCAAACTGCAGGGGCCCAGTTCCAGCAGCCTTGGTCGACTGGCCTGTTGGGCCCTGTTCCAACCATCAGGCAGACCCACTAACAGCAGCAGCAGACCCACCTGGTCTGGGTCCAGAACCAGCAGCAGTAGCAGCACCCCAGCAGCCGACCCCCACTGATTTGGGCTAGGCCTACAACACTGTGCACCTCCAACAGCCCGACGAAAATTGGTACATAGACACCGGAGCCACATCTCACCTTACTCGGTCGTCAGGTAACTTATCTCAACTACTTCGGTTAAATTGTCCTCAATTTATTACTATCAGCAATGGTCATCACATTCCAATTGAAGGTTACGGTAACACACACACCATAAATCTACACCCGTCTTTATCCCTAAACCACATCCTATACACCCCTAACATCATTAAAAACTTAATCTCCGTTAGAAAATTCACTAGAAATAATTCTGTGTCTGTCGAATTTGACCCTTTTGGTTTTTTTGTGACGGAACTCAATACGGAGAAAATTCTTACACGCTGCAATAGTGAGGGAGACCTCACCCATTTACTCACTATTCCGCTGTCAGACTGCAAACACCTCTATCCCTTGCAGCGATCTCTCCCTTAACTTGGCACAACAAACTCGGACACCCCGGAGACCCAATTTTTACTTTTCTTAGGACTTCTAAGCGTATTCAATGTAATAATGGGAAAATTTCCCAACACTGTTTTTCTTGCCCATTAGGCAAGTTTACTCGTCTTCCATTTATGTCATCAAACAATGTTACTTTTTCTCCTTTTGATATTGTTCATGCTGATTTGTGGATATCTCCGATTGTTAGCTCTTTGGGTCACAAATTCTGTCTAGTATTCTTGGATGATTTTTCACATTTTGTCTGGATTTACCCACTAAAATTCAAATCTGAAGTTTTTGCAAAATTCCTCGAGTTTCAAAAATTCATTAAAACACAATTTGAAAAATCTATCAAATCATTCCAATGTGATAATGGACGTGAATTTAATAACTCGGCATTTCACAATTTCTGTTCTAAACAAGGCATGGTTTTCCATTTTTCTTGTCCCTATACTTCCTCCCAAAATGGAAAGGCAGAACGAATTATCCGTACCATCTATAACATGGTTCGCACCCTTCTGTTTCATGCCTGTCTACCACCGCCTTTTTGGGTCTATGCTGTCAAAATGGTTGAATCCCTTCTTAATATTTTACTAACTAGCACACTCCAAAACAAGACCACTACCGAAATATTATACCGTAGACTACCATCAAATGATCACCTACGGATTTTTGGATGCTTATGCTACCCCAACATAGCCTCCACTGCACCTCACAAACTTGCCCCTCGCACTCTGCCATGTGTCTTGGTCTATCTCCTAATCATCGGGGCTACTTGTGCTATGACATTGCTACTCGCAAAATCATCATCTCTTGTCACGTCACCTTTGACGAGATAACCTTTCCTTTTTCGAATCTCCAGAAATTTCAGTCCACCGATTACTTCTTTCTCGATGAACCAAGTCTGTCCTCGGTCATCCAAAATCTATACCAACAGCAGCCCACTGTTCCGACAGTCTCGTCCCCGTCACTGTCCGGCACCACCCCAACAACTCTCTACTCTCGGTCAAATACCCAAACACCACCCCTGCCGCATCCAGTCGAGTCTCCTGCACTACCCATACTGCCTCCAGTCGAGTCTCCTACACCACCAGCAACACTGCTACCTCTTAGTCCAACAACCAGTCCTGCAACCCTGCTGCCTCCTAGTCCAGAACCAGTGGGCATGCAGCCTCCCAGTCCCGACCTCCCACTGCTGCCCTCTCACTGCATGGAGACTTGTGCACAACACGGGATCTTCAAACTCAAGGTTCACTTCAATCTCTCCACACAAACCTTATCACCCATTCCAAAGAATCCAAAACTAGCTAAACTGGACCCTAATTGGAATGCGGCCATGTGCGAGGAGTTTAACGCTTTAACCAAGCAGAACACTTAGGATTTGGTACCTAATCCAGCTGGTGTGAATGTTATCCGATGTATGTGGCTAAGTTCAGAGACATTGGTGACTTAGAGAGGTATAAGGCAAGACTAGTTGCAAATAACACTAATCAGCAGGAGGGTATTGATTGTGGTGAGACATTCAGTCCGGTTGTTAAACCGGCCACTATTCGGATTGTTCTCAGTATTGCTATGGGCATGCATTAGCCGATTCATCAGGTAGATGTCAAGAATGCATTTTTTCATGGGGATTTGAAAGAAACTGTATACATGCATCAGCCCTCTCGCTTTGTTCATCCCCCAGTTCCGTAGTTTGTATGTCATCTCAGGAAATCATTGTATGAATTGAAACAGGCACCCCGCGCTTGGTATGATCATTTTGTCAGGTATCTTCTGCAGATTGGTTTTATATGTAGCAGGTGTGATAACTCTATCTTCACTTTTCACAGAGGCAGCAACACTGCATATTTGCTACTATATGTCGATGACATCGTTCTTACTGCATTGTCTGATGGTTTGAAAAATGAAATCATTGCTCTACTCAAAACTGAATTTGCTATGACTGACTTGGGTAAGCTGAGTTACTTTTTAGGTATATCGGTGACCAGATCTGCAGCCACTGTGTTTCTATGTCAACGTAAGTATGCAGAAGAGATAGTGTATAGGGCCAAGATGGAAAATTGTAAAATTATGCCAACTCCGGTGGACTCAAAATCCAAGTTTAGTGCCACTGACGATGTGCCAGTCTCTGATCCCACTCTATATCGGAGTCTTGTAGGTGCTCTTCAGGATCTTATATTCACCAGGCCTGATATTGCATATGTCGTTCAGCAGGTGTGTCTGTTTATGCACGACCCCCGAGAGTCCCATTTTGCCGCCCTCAAACGTATTATCAGATTCGTTAAGGGCACACTAGACTTTGGATTACATCTATACCCCTCTGCCCCAACCAAGTTGCTAGCCTACGCGAATGCACATTGGGCAGGATGCCCCACACACGTCGCTCCACCTCAGGGTACTATGTATTTCTTGAGGATAATCTTATCTCATGGTCCGCCAAGCGGCAGGCCACGCTATCCCGTTCGAGTGCTGAAGCAGAATATCGCGGAGTTGCTAATGTCTTTGTTGAGATCTGTTGGCTCCGAAATCTCCTTTTGGAGCTCCAGTGTCCATTACGCAAGGCGTCTATAGTCTATTGTGACAACATATATGCTATCTATATGTCTCATAATCCGGTCTAACATCAGCGGACTAAGCATATTGAGATGGATATCCACTTTGTACGAGAGAAGGTTGCCCGTGGTCAGGTCAAAATTTTACACGTGCCTTCCTCTTATCAGTATGCAGACATTTTCACAAAGGGACTACCGTGACAGCTCTTCACTGACTTCCGATCCAGCTTTAGCATTCGGCCTCCTCCCGCTCCATCTGAGGGGGAGTATTAGCGAATATTCTCTGAATATTCACCGTATATTTTGTAATTATGATAGATGTATATTTAAGGTAACTTAGAATTCTAATTGTATTAGAAATCAACCATTTAAGGTAAGTTATGATTCGTACCATATTAAGAATCAACATTTGTATAACTATATATATTATGAATAATGAAAGGAATTCCTAAGGGAAATTATTCTATCTTACATTACTAAATGGAAAGGAAGAAAACTAAGGAAAAATTTCACCGCAATTCTAATACTTTGACTCATAATATAAAGGGAATAGACCACGAAAATCAATCATGTCTAACACATAATTTTTCAATATCCGAAACAGTAAGTGATAACACATTAATACAAAAGATCCCAAGTTATAACCCTGAAAATTGAAGTATATTAATTTTGTAACAGTCGCTAAAAAATTCAAAGCAAAATAAATAAACAAAGTTAATTTTGATAAATGATAGAAGAAACCGTAACATATTTAATTACGTTAATTAAATCATAGTTTCCAGAATTTTAATCCTCATCTCAAACTCACCAAATCTTCTCAGGTCCTCCATGTTCACTGAAGCAGAGAAAGAAAAATAAATTGAAGTATATTAGCATCGTAATCTCCGCGAAAAGATTCGAACAAAATGAGAAAAAAAATCTTGTACAAAATTAATTTTGATAAATGATAGAATTTAACTAAATCATAGTTCCTGGAATTTTAATATATTAGTATCGTAATAACCGCTAAGAAAAAAAAGATCATGTAATTAATTAATTTCGATAAATGATAGAAGAAACTGAAGCATATTTAATTATGTTAATTAAATCATACTTCTTAAAATTTTAATCCTCGTCTCAAACTCAGCGAATTTAATCCTTAAAACGATTTGAACAAATGAAAAAAAAAGACTTTGTACAAATTTAATTTTGATAAATGATAGAAGAAACGGAAGCATATTTAATTGCTGTTGCGGTGTTTAGAGATGCTGCTGGTGATTTTTTGTGTGATGCTACCCAATTTTAATCATAGTTCAAAGAATTTTAATCCTCATCTCAAACTCACCAAATTTTCTCAGTGCCTCCATGTTCGTCGGAGCAGAGAAAGGAAAAAAATGCAACAATTTAAAACTCGCAATAGCAAAAAGAATCAACAGAAAAACCCCTAACAAAATAAATAAAATCATATATTACAAACAATAAAATAACGTAAGAATATAGAACAACCTCAGCAGCAAATAAATAATTTCACTACAAATTGTTGGACGAACAAAAGAACATAAAACTACAATCTACCATATATTTGTTCGTCCTCGAACACCTAACATCAATATCATATACCAAACAATTAATTGGATGAAGAAAAGGAAAGTAAAAGATTAATAACCTTTTTCTTTCCAACTTATATAACATATCTTCTGCATTATTTTGATTAAGAAGTGCAAACGGCAATGACTATATTAGGGAGTACTAAGTGCAAAATTAAACCTTTATTTATGAGCCTTAAATTTAATGATTGATTGATAAAAAAGAATAACAAAAAACGGCTTTGAATGACTTAATTAGGGAGGAAAATGTGCAGATTTAAACCTCTATTTATGGACCTTAAATATAATAATATATGAGTTGGAAAATAAAAAAGGATTAAAAAAAGAAAAAAATTAGAAAAAAAATAAATATGAATGATTACCATAGAAAAATGTCACATCACCGTTTTCATTCCCAGCTTTATAGATATATATAGATTTATAGATATATGTAGATATAGATTTTGGCTTTGGGGTTTGTCACTAATATTATATAGACATTTAAACTTTTAAAATACTTATAATATCATGAATTTTATTCACACCTTCTCCCTTTTTTCTGTTAAATATAGAGTATATGTATAGTATATACCGTGATATACACTTATTTAAGGTAAGTGTATATTCTCTCTCAATTTATTCTGTTCAACCAGTCCTGATTCCGAGCTCCCTTCATCGGTTTTCGTGCCCGAAAATTATTTTCTCTTCCCAAAATTTTCTTCCAAACCCCTTTCTCACGTCGTTCGTTGCTATTATGGCTAAGAACATGTTTCACCCTGCCCTTACAGTTTCTAACATCAAGAATCACATCCCTCTTATTCTTGAAAAAGAAAACGTCCAATATGCGACGTGGGCCGAACTGTTCAAAATTCACGCACGTTCGCATCAAATCATCCATCACATAATCCCCGCGACTCCTGAGGATACGGAGGTGCCTAAACGCGAGGATAATCCTGAGTTGTGGACGACTCTTAATGCCACCGTCCTTTAGTGGATTTACTCCACTATTTCTACCGACCAGTTGCAGACGATTATTGAGCCGGACGCTACGGTGATGGCTGCTTGGGATAGGCTGCGTGACATATTCCAAGATAATTGAAATTCCAAAGCTGTTACATTTGAGCAGGAATTTTCCCACGTCCATATGGAAAATTTTCCAAAAGTTTCAGCGTATTGCAAAAGGTTGAAAGAATTGGGGGACCAACTCCGCAACATTGGTGCACCTGTTAGCGACTATCGTCTTGTTCTCCAGATGGTTGCTGGTCTCTCCGAGGCCTATAGTGTCATTGGTACTCTCCTTCGTCAAAGTAATCCTCTCCCGAAGTTCTATCAAGCCCGCTCCATGCTTACTTTGGAAGAAGCCGACTTGGCTAAAAAGGCGGCTACTAGTGCTATTCCCGTGGTCATAATGACGTCCACCCCTAATTCTCATAATTTTGGTGACAATTTGTCCCCAAACTAGTCTCAAGGGGGCGACAAAAATAGTCGGAAAATAATGGCAAAAATCGTAGGGGCAAACGCGACGGTAACGATGGCAGTAACGACGGAAGTGGGACCCGCCACAACAATAGTGGGTCACAGCCCCACTGCTCCCAGCCTTGGGCCCCCTGGCCGTGGGCATGGGCCAGTGGGCAGTGACCCAACAACCCTTATTCGGCTGGGCCTCCATCTCATGGGCAGTAGGCTGGGCAGAATGCATCTCACGGGCAGTGGACTGGGCAGAATGCATCTCACGGGCAGTGGGCTGGGCTGAATTTCAGGCCCAACTCAGATTTCATGACAAATCAACCAAGTTCCAAACTTGATTTATGTACAACGAGTCCATATCAGATTTCATGGCTTCTTGCCATCTCTGCAAATCCATGTCTAACATAACTTCGCTGTAGGTTGCAGGTTCATCGTCATCAGGAATATCCTTCTCATTGTGTGTTTCAATAAGGAGATTAAGTCTTTCAGGTGGACGATGAGTCCTAGTGGTCCTACGGAGTTGAGTACTCTGCGTTTCAGTGTTTGTTGCATTCTGATTGTGAGAAGGACTTTGTGTGTTAGACAATCCATCACCTTGAGAGCTTTCATGAATGTCATTTTCATGTATTTCCTGAAATGAGGTACAATCATTGTATCATCTTCCATTGGCTGTGTATGAAAGCCTTACATTTCTGCACTATCTCTTACAACACTCCCACTGGCTGAAGGGCGTACTCTAAGTACCTAATCTTCACCAGATACTCCCACTGAATCCTTGTTTAGGTCATTTGACAAGGATTCATTTTCTGTGTTATCTTGTGGTTCTTGAATTTCTTCAAGTTCTATCTCTATATAGCTATGTTCCTTGTAGACATATTCTTCTTCAAGGAAAGTTGCGTTCCTGGAAACAATGACCTTATGTTCTCCAGGAAGATAGAAGTAGTATCCCTTAGTTTCCATTGGATACCCCACAAAATAATATTTCTCACTTTTAGATTCCAACTTGTCAGTAAGCATCTTCTTTACATATGCAGGGCACCCCCAGGGTCGCATGTGTTTAAGTGCTGGCTTCTTGCCGTTCCATATCTCATATGGAGTTTTCTCTACCGACTTTGAAGGAACCCTGTTCAGAATATAAATTGAGCTTTGCAATGCATATCAAAGGTATGTTGGTAGAGCTGAGAAACTCATCATTGATCTAACCATATATAATAGGATTCGATTTCTCCTTTCAGCAACACCATTCATCTGTGGCATTCCAGGAGGTGTCCGTTGTGATTGGACTCCATGAAGCTTCAAATAATCCAGAAATTCTTTACTTAAGTATTCACCTCCTCGATCCAATCGAAGTGTCTTGATACTTGTTTCAAGTTGCTTCTCTACTTCTGACTTGTACTCCTTGAATTTCTCAAAGACTTCGGACTTATGTTTCATAAGATACACATGCCCGAACCTTGTGAAATCATCTGTAAAAGTGATGAAGTAAGGGAAACCTCCCTTAGCTTGAGTTGAAAATGGCCCACATACATCAGTATGTACCAACTCAAGTACCTCTTTGGCTCATACCCTTTTCCCAGAAAGTGGTTTGTTGGCCATCTTTTCTCTCAAGCAAGATTCACAGTTACCATAAGACTCCAAGTCAAATGGTTCGAGGTAGTCTAACTTCCTCAATCTTGCTATCCTTGATTCGTTGATATGACCAAGTCTGCAATGCCATAAGTAGGTGGGGTTTCTTGGATTACTTATCTTAGCTCGTTTATTTTGCACATTGAAAATTTCACGACTACAGTTAAAAATATACAATCCATCCACAAGCGGAGCCTTTCCACAAACAAAACCATTAAAAGACAGTACATAACTGGCATTGGCAATGAATGAGGAAAACCACTCAATGTCCAACATTGGGATGGAAATGATATTCCTCGTTAATGAGGGAACAAAATAACAATTATTTAGTTCTAAACAAAACCCTGAAGGTAAATCTAGTCTCTAAGTTTCCATGCGTTCAACATCTACTCGTGCTCCATTTCCAACGCGCAGGTCTACCTCCCATGGTCCAACATTTCTGCTGTTAATTAGGCCCTGCACATTACTACAAATATGCGAGCTCCAATCGGTATCCAATACCCAGCAGTGGGAGTTACTTGTAGACATATTTATTTCATTGACAAACATACCCTGTCCAGTAAAGGTCGAAGCACCTAGTGCTCTGCCTCCTCTTGGAGCCGTATAGTCCTTCTTTAGAGCATGCGCTGACATTTGTCCCTTTTCGTTCAACTTACATTTGAAAGGGTCTCTCAACAGTTCATACTCCATTGTTTGAGACTGTTTTTCATAGAGATTCTTCAAGTGTTCTAGCATTTCGTTGGGGCCCATATTTTCATGTTGCCTTTGTAACTTCATAGTCATGGAAGACAACATTACACATTTTGCCAAGGTAGCATCGTTCAACTGTTTCTGATAAGTCACCTTGTCAAACATGGCATACTCATCAGAGTTTTCAGCAGGGACTGTGGGGAATACTGTGTCTAACACATACTCAATTCTTTCTAGTTTTAACACCAATCGCAGATTTCTTAACCAGTCAGGGTAATTTGGTCAAGTAAGTTTGTTCATATCAATCAACATTTTCAATGATAAGCTCGACATCTTTAGTAATCTGAAGAATTAGATAGACCGGAAATCAAATTCAAAATCTATTTTCGATGCAGTGATGGGCCGGGGTAGCAAGATAAGGTGCTTGGGCCTCTGCCTGCGCAGGCCCACCATGCAGCAGGCCCCACTCAGACTGACATTAAAGCCGCGATGCACACACTTGGTTTAACTCCACCGGACCCGAATTAGTAAATGGACAATGGCGCCACTACTCACAAAACATCTGATTCAGGTAATCTCTCAGCTTATTCCAATTTTAGCAACCCTCGTGGCATAATTATTGGTAATGGTAATTTTATTCCGATTCGTGATTATGGTCTTAAAACTTTGTCTCCCCCCATCCACCATTTGTCTTGAAAAATACCCTTCATACCCCTAAATTGATTAACATTTTGGCGTCTGTCCGTAAATTCACCACTGATAATTCAGTTTTTGTTGAATTTGATCCGTTTGGGTTTTTCTGTAAAGGATTTCAAGATGGTGAGTCCTCTCATGTGGTGTGATTGTATGGGATATCTTTATCCTATCAAACCAAGTTCCCATTTCTCGAGTCAAGCCTTGCCATCAACTTTTGCAATCATTGCTCCTTCCTTGTGGCATGTTCGTCTAGGTCATCCGGGGTCATCTATTTTGTCTTCTTTAGATAAAAATAATTTTGTTTCTTGTAATGGTACGCGTAGTACTCCGAATTGTCAATCTTGTTCTTTAGGAAAAAATGTTAGATTTCCTTTTGTAGACTCTAATTCTCATACTTTAATGCCATTTGATATTATTCATAGCGATTTATCGACATCTCATGTTCTTAGTTCTTTGGGTCATCGTTATTATGTTCTATTTTTGGATGATTATTCTAATTTTTTATGGACTTTTCCGATAGCGAAAAAATCTCAAGTTTTTTTCATCTTCTTAAAATTTAGAGCATTCATTAGAACCCAATTCGTATGGGAAATAAAAAAAATTCAATGTGATAATGGCAAAGAATATGATAATGGGGTGTTTCAGGAGTTTTGTGCTAATGATGGGATCAATTTTCGTTTTTCTTGTCCTCACACGTCTTCAAAAAGTGGGACAGTCGACGAAAAATTCGTACCATAAATAATATTGTCCGAACTTTGTTGATTCATGCTTCCGTACCCCCTTCTTTTTAGCATCATGCTCTACAAATGGCTACATATCTTCTTAACATTTTTCCGTCCAAAGGTTTGACATATTCGTCCCCTCTTCAAATTTTATATAATAAGACTCCTTCGTATTCACATCTTAGGGTCTTTGGGTGCTTATGTTATCCACTTTTTCATTCCACCACAATTAACAAACTTCAGGCTCGGTCTACCCCTTGTGTGTTTTTGGGTTATCCGTCTAATCATCGTGGTTACAAATGCTTCGATTTATCGTCTAATAAAATCATCGTTAGTCGCCATGTGATTTTTGATGAATCCTAATTTCCATTTGCTAAGGTAAATAGTCATGTGCCTAGTTTGTATAATTTTTTAGATGATAGTATCTTCCCGTATCTTATCCACCATTTTTCGAATGCATCCCGCATCCCAAATATGCCAGCGAGCCCACTGCCCGCTGGACCTACAAACCCGTCACCCACCACTGTTCCAGTTCTCGTAAGTGGGCCAGTAGCTCAGCCCAATATGGAAACTGTCCCAGTTTCGGCGTTAGCCACTACTATAGTTATCCGTTCTAGGCCCGCAAGCCCACTGGCTGCTGGCCCGTCAGTCACGTGTCCCGATATTTCCCAAAATTCATCCAATTCTTCCCCGAGTCAAAGACCAGTCACTCGTAGTCAACGGGGTATTTTTAAACTAAAAAGACATTTTAATTTAAATTCTAATGTTCTTCGATCACCCCTACCCCGTAATCCTTTGTCTGCTTTAAATGACCCGAATTGAAAAATTTCGATAACCAGCGAATATAATGGTCTTATTGATAATAAGGCGTGGGAGTTAGTGCCCCGTCCATCTGGTGTTAATATTATTCGGTCTATGTGGATTTTTGCTCATAAGCAAAATGCTGACGGTTCTTTTGCGAGGCATAGTTAATCTTATAGGTGATGGTAAGACTCAGGAGGTGGGTGTCGATTGTGGTGAGACATTTAGTCTGGTGGTCAAACTGGCTACCATTCACACTGTGCTCAGCTTGGCTCTTTCAAAAGCATGGCCCATTCATCAGTTGGACGTAAATAATGCTTTCTTACACTGTGATCTTAAGGAGACAGTCTATATGTATCAGCCCTTGGGGTTTAGGGATCCCAAATATCCTCATCATGTCTGTTTAATGAAGAAGTCCTTGTATGGGCTTAAGAAATCCCCACGGGCTTGGTATAAGAGGTTTGCAGACTATGTTTCGACTATTGTGTTCTTTTACATCAGGTCTGATAATTCATTATTCATATAACGTCGTGGTTCTTCACTGGCTTATATACTGTTATATGTGGATGATATTATCTTGACCTCCTCTTCGGATGCATTACGCAAGTCTATCATGACAATGCTCAGTTCTGAGTTTGCCATGAAAGACTTGAGGCCATTGAGTTACATTTTGGGGATTGCTGTCTCTCGTCATGCAGGTGTGTAGTTCTTATCCCAGAGAAAGTATACAGCTGAGATCATTGAGTGAGCTGGTATGTCCTCATGCAAGTTCACTTCCACTCCAGTTGATACTAAACCCAAGCTAGGTGTTGCGGCTGGCTCCCCTTACGAGGACCCGACCCAGTATCACAGTATGCTAGAGGCTTTTCAGTATCTTATTTTCACGAGACCAGATATTATGTAAGATGTACAGCATGTATGCTTGTTTATGCATGATCCCAGGGTTGAACACATGAATGCATTCAAACGCGTTATTCGATACATCTAGGGGACACTTGACTATCGCCTACATCTATATCCGTCTTCGACGTCTACACTTATCTCATATACAGATGCTGATTGTGGTGGTTGTCCGGATACCAGACGTTCAACGTCCGGCTATTGCATCTTCCTTGGTAATAACTTGGTCACCTGGTCTGCAAAGCGTCAGTCGACTTTATCCCGCTCTAGTGCCGATGCCGAGTATCGTGGGGTGACCAACGTGGTCTCTGAATCCTGTTGGTTACGTAATATTCTTTTGGAGCTTCATTGTCCTATTCAGAAAGTTACCTTGGTTTACTATGATAATGTTAGTGCCATCTACCTTTCTGGTAATCCGGTTTAAGAACCAGCGCACTAAACACATCGAGATGAAAATTCACTTTGTTCGCGAAAAGGTAGCTCGTGGACAAGTACGCGTCTGCCATGTCCCTTCTAGGTATCAAATTTCAGACATCTTTACCAAAGGTCTTTCGTCAGTACTCTTTCAAGATTTTAGGGACAGCCTCAGCGTACGAAGACCGTTCGCTATGACTGCGGGGGTGTGTTAAATATAGAGTATATGTATAGTATAAGTGTATATCACTGTTTTGTCCTCAAAATAAAGTGTAAATATTTTGAATTAACTAGCATTGTACACTTATCATAATTGTATAGTTAGTCTCCAATTAGAATATGGTTTTAGGAGTAGAATATCAATAGAGTTTTCCTATTATAAAAATATGTAAATTGTATATATATACTCTTTCAATTAATGAAAATAATGAAGATATGATTTCTTTCATTTTCTTATTAAAAAGACATTTTAAAGTAAATTAATTAACTGTTACTAGATGTGACCCTTCTTCTCAATGCCTGATTTGAAGTGTCATTAATATAGTAGTCATATATAAAAAAATCCAATGAAGTAAAACGTGAAATGATAATAATTATATTATTAGTACAATTATATTTAGACAAAATATCAGCTATATAAAAGGGTAGTTCGGTGCATTAAGTTTCTGCTTTGCGTGAGGTTCGGGAAAGGGCCAGACCACAAGGATCTATTGTACGCAGTCCTACCTTGCATTTCTGCAAGAGGCTGTTTCCACGTCTTGCACCCATAGACTAAGAAATATTCTTTAGTTCGTCTAAGATACTTAAGAATACTCTTGACTGCTTTTCAGTGTTCTTCCCCAGGATTCTGCTAGAACTTGCAAGTCATACTAAGTGTAAATGCCACATCTAGCCTAGTACAGGTCATGGCATACATGATCGTTCCTATAGCCGAAGCATATGAGATCCTTTTCATATGTTCAAGTTCTATAGAATTAGAAGGACTATCCTTCTTAGATAACTTGATGCCTTGTCCCATAAGTAGACCGCCTTTTTTGGTATTTTCCATAGAAAAATGCCTAAGCACTTTGTCTATGTAGACTGACTGTGACAGCCCCAACAATCTGTTAGGTCTATCTCTATAGATCCTAATCCCAGAATGTAGCAGGCTTCACCTAAATCCTTCATCATGAAGGTACTGGACAACCACTCTTTTACTGACTGTAGGAGAGTCTTATTGTCTCCCATTATTAATATGTCATCTACATATATGATAATGAAGGTAATACTCCCATCCTTGTGTTTACTATAAACACATGGATCCTCTTTGCTTCTGACGAAATCAAATGACTTGATAGCCTTGTCAAAACATATGTTCCAACACCTCGAAGCTTTCTTAAGCCCATAAATGGACTTTTGTAGCTTGCACACAACATTTGGTTTGGACTCAATTGAAAAACCTTCAGGTTGTTTCATATACACTTCCTCAACTAGATTACCATTGAGGAAAGCAGTTTTGACGTCCATCTGCCAAATGTCATAGTCATAATATGCAGCTATTGCAAGCAAAATCTGAATGGACTTAATCTTAGCAACAGGTGAAAAGGTTTCATCATAATCGACCTCAGGCAGTTAATTATAACCTTAGCCACCAATCTTTCTTTATAAGTCTGTACCTTGCCATATGCATCAATCTTCTTCTTGAAGACCCATTTGCATCCAATGGGTCTAACCCCTGTTGACAAATCAACCAAGTTCCAAACTTGATTTATGTACATCGAGTCCATCTCAGATTTCATGGCTTCTTGCCATCTCTGCAATTCAATGTCTAACATAGCTTCGCTGTAGGTTGTAGGTTCATCGTCATCAGGAATATCTATCTCATTGTGTGTTTCAACAAGGAGATTAAGTATTTCAGGTGGACGATGAGACCTGGTGGTCCTACAGAGTTAAGTACTATGCGTTTCAGTGTTTGTTGCATTTTGATTGTGAGAAGGTCTTTGTGTGTTAGTCAATCCATCACCTTGAGAGGTTTCATGAATGTCATTTTCATGTATTTCCTGAATAGAATGAGGTACAATCATTGTATCATCTTCCATTGGTTGTGTATGAAAGCCTTGCATTTCTGCACTATCTCTCACAACACTCCCACTGGCTGTAGGGCGTACTCTAAGTACCTAATCTTCACCAGATACTCCCACTGAATCCTTGTTTAGGTCATTTGACAAGGGTTCATTTTCTGTGTTATCTTGTGGTTCATGAGTTTCTTCAAGTTCTATCTCTGTATAGCTATGTTCTTTGTAGACATATTCTTCTTCAAGGAAAGTTGCGTTCCTGGAAACAATGACCTTATGTTCTCCAGAAAGATAGAAGTAGTATCCCTTAGTTTCTTTTGGATACCCCACAAAATAATATTTTAGATTCCAACTTGTTAGTAAGCATCTTCTTTACATATGCAGGGCACCCTAAGGTCGCATGTGTTTAAGTGCTGGCTTCTGGCCATTCCATATCTCATATGGAGTTTTCTCTACCGACTTTGAAGGAACCCTGTTCAGAATATAAATTGAGCTTTGCAATGCATATCCCCATAGGTATGTTGGTAGAGCTGAGAAACTCATCATGGATCTAACCATATCTAATAGGGTTCGAATTCTCCTTTCATCAACACCATTCATCTGTGGTGTTCCAGGAGGTGTCCGTTGTGATTGGAATCCATGAAGGTTCAAATAATCCAGAAATTCTTTACTTAAGTATTCACCTCCTCGATCCGATCGAAGTGTCTTGATACTTGTTTCAAGTTGCTTCTCTACTTCTAATTTGTACTTGAGTTTCTCAAAGGATTCGGACATATGTTTCATAAGATACAAATGCCCAGACCTTGTGAAATCTTCTGTAAAAGTGATGAAGTAAGGGAAACCTCCCTTAGCTTGAGTTGAAAATGGCCCACATACATCATTATGGACCAACTCAAGTACCTCTTTAGCTCGTACCCTTTTCCCAGAAAGTGGTTTGTTGGTCATCTTTCCTCTCAAGCAAGATTCACAGTTACCATAAGACTCCAAGTCAAATGGTTCGAGGTAGTCTAACTTCTTCAATCTTGCTATCCTTGATTCGTTGATATGACCAAGTCTGCAATGCCATAAGTAGGTGGGGTTTCTTGGATTACTTATCTTAGCTAATTTATTTTGCACATTGAAAATTTTACGACTACAGTTTAAAATATACAATCCATCCACAAGCGGAGCCTTTCCACAAACAAAACCATTAAAAGACAGTACATAACTGACATTGGCAATGAATGAGGATAACCCCTCAATGTCCAACATTAGGATGGAAATGGTATTCCTCGTTAATGAGGGAACAAAATAACAATTATTTAGTTCAAAACAAAAGCCTGAAGGTAAATCTAGTCTATAAGTTTCTACGCGTTCAACATCTACTCGTGCTCCACTTCCAACGCGCAGGTCTACCTCACAAGGTCCAACCTTTCTACTGTTAATTAGGCCCTGCACATTACTACAAATGTGCGAGCCACAATCGGTATCCAATACCCAGCTGTGGGAGCTACTTGTAGACATATTTATTTCAATGACAAACATACCCGGTCCAGTAGAGGTTGAAACACCTAGTGCTCTGCCTCCTCTTGGATCCGTGTAGTCCTTCTTTAGAGCATGCGCTGACATTTGTCCCTTTTCGTTCAACTTACATTTGAAAGGATATCTCAACAGTTCATATTCCATTGTTTGAGACTGTTTTTCATAGAGATTCTTCAAGTGTTCTAGAATTTCGTTGGGGCCCATGTTTTCATGTTGCCTCTGTAACTCCATAGTCATGGAAAACAACATTACACATTTTTCCAAGGTAGCATCGTTCAACTGTTTCTGATAAGTCACCTTGTCAAACAGGGCATACTCATCAGAGTTTTCAGCAGGGACTGTGGGGAATACTGTGTTTAACACATACTCAATTCTTTCTAGTTTTAACACCAATCGCAGATTTCTTAACCAGTTAGGGTAATTTGGTCCAGTAAGTTTGTTCATATCAATCAACATTTAAAATGATAAGCTCGACTTCTTTAGTAATCTGAAGAATTAGATAAACCGGAAATCAAATTTAAAATCTATTTTCGATGCAGTGATGGGTTGGGGTAGCAAGACGAGGTGCTTGGGCCTCTGCCTGCGCAGGCCCACCATGCAGCAGGCCCCACTCAGACTGACATTGTAGCTGCGATGCACACACTTGGTTTAACTCCACCGGTACCGAATTGGTAAATGGACACCGGCGCCACTACTCACAAAACATCTGATTCAGGTACTCTCTCAACTTATTCCAATTTGAGCAACCCTCGTGGCATAATTATTGGTAATGGTAATTCTATTCCGATTCGTGATTATGGTCTTAAAACTTTGTCTCCCCGCATCCACCATTTGTCTTGAAAAATACCCTTCATACCCCTAAATTGATTAAAAATTTGGTGTCTGCCCGTAAATTCACCACTGATAATTCAGTTTTCGTTGAATTTGATCCGTTTGGGTTTTACTGTGAAGGATTTCAAGATGGTGAGTCCTCTCATGAGGTGTGATAGTATGTGATATCTTTATCCTATCAAACCAAGTTTCCGTTTCTCGAGTCAAGCCTTGCCATCAACTTTTGCAATCATTGCTCCTTCCTTGTGGCATGTTCGTCTAGGTCATCCGGGGTCGTTTATTTTGTCTTCTTTAGATAAAAATAATTTTATTTCTTGTAATGGTACGCGTAGTACTCCGAATTGTCAATCTTGTTCTTTAGTAAAAAATGTTAGATTTCCTTTTGTAGACTCTAATTCTCATACATTAATGCCATTCAATATTATTCATAGCGATTTATGGACATCTCCTGTTCTCAGTTCTTTGGGTCATCGTTATTATGTTCTATTTTTGAATGATTATTCTAATTTTTTATGGACTTTTCCGATAGCGAAAAAATCTCAAGTTTTTTTCATCTTCTTAAAATTTAGAGCATTCATTAGAATCCAATTCGAATGGGAAATAAAAAATATTCAATGTGATAATGGCAAAGAATATGATAATGGGGTGTTTCAGGAGTTTTGTGCTAATGATGGGATCAATTTTCATTTTTCTTGTCCTCACACGTCTTCACAAAATGGGACAGTCGAACGGAAAATTCGTACCATAAATAACATTGTTCGAACTTTGTTGATTCATGCTTCCGTACCCCCTTCTTTTTAGCATCATGCTCTACAAATGACTACATATCTTCTTAACATTTTTCCGTCCAAAGGTTTGACATATTCGTCCCCTCTTCAAATTTTATATAATAAGACTCCTTCGTATTCACATCTTAGGGTCTTTGGGTGCTTATGTTATCCACTTTTTCATTCCACCACAATTAACAAACTTCAGGCTCGGTCTACCCCTTGTGTGTTTTTGGGTTATCCGTCTAATCATCGTGGTTACAAATGCTTCGATTTATCGTCTAATAAAATCATCGTTAGTCGCCATGTGATTTTTGATGAATCCTAATTTCCATTTGCTAAGGTAAATAGTCATGTGCCTAGTTTGTATAATTTTTTAGATGATAGTATCTTCCCGTATCTTATCCACCATTTTTCGAATGGATCCCGCATCCCAAATATGCCAGCGAGCCCACTGCCCGCTGGACCTACAAACCCGTCACCCACCACTGTTCCAGTTCTCGTAAGTGGGCCAGTAGCTCAGCCCAATATGGAAACTGTCCCAGTTTCGGCGTTAGCCACTACTATAGTTATCCGTTCTAGGCCCGCAAGCCCACTGGCTGCTGGCCCGTCAGTCACGTGTCCCGATATTTCCCAAAATTCATCCAATTCTTCCCCGAGTCAAAGACCAGTCACTCGTAGTCAACGGGGTATTTTTAAACTAAAAAGACATTTTAATTTAAATTCTAATGTTCTTCGATCACCCCTACCTCGTAATCCTTTGTCTGCTTTAAATGACCCGAATTGAAAAATTTCGATAACCAGCGAATATAATGGTCTTATTGATAATAAGGCGTGGGAGTTAGTGCCCCGTCCATCTGGTGTTAATATTATTCGGTCTATGTGGATTTTTGCTCATAAGCAAAATGCTGACGGTTCTTTTGCGAGGCATAAGGTTAATCTTATAGGTGATGGTAAGACTCAGCAGGTGGGTGTCGATTTTGGTGAGACATTTAGTCTGGTGGTCAAACCGGCTACCATTCGCACTGTGCTAAGCTTGGCTCTTTCGAAAGCATGGCGCATTCATTAGTTGGACGTAAATAATGCTTTCTTACACCGTGTTCTTAAATAGACAGTCTATATGCATCAGCCCTTGGGGTTTAGGGATCCCAAATATCCTCATCATGTCTGTTTATTGAAGAAGTCCTTGTATGGGCTTAAGCAATCCCCACGGACTTGGTGTAAGAGGTTTGCAGACTATGTTTCGACTATTGGGTTCTTTTACATCAGGTCTGATAATTCATTATTCATATAACGTCGTGGTTCTTCACTGGCTTATATACTGTTATATGTGGATGATATTATCTTGACCTCCTCTTCGGATGCATTACGCAAGTCTATCATGACAATGCTCAGGTCTGAGTTTGCCATGAAAGACTTGGGGCCATTGAGTTACATTTTGGGGATTGCTGTCTCTCGTCATGCAGGTGGGTAGTTCTTATCCCAGAGAAAGTATGCAGCTGAGATCATTGAGTGAGCTGGTATGTCCTCATGCAAGTTCACTTCCACTCCAGTTGATACTAAACCCAATCTAGGTGTTGCGGCTGGCTCCCCTTACGAGGACCCGACCTACTATCGCAGTATGCCAGAGGCTCTTCAGTATTTTATTTTCACGAGACCAGATATTACGTATGTTGTACAACATGTATGCTTGTTTATGCATGATCCCAGGGTTGAACACATGAATGCATTCAAACGCATTATTCGATACATCCATGGGACACTTGTCTATGGCCTACATCTATATTCGTCTTCGACGTCTACACTTATCTCATATACAGATACTGATTGGGGTGGTTGTCCGGATACCCGACGTTCAACGTCCGACTATTGCATCTTCCTAGGTAATAACTTGGTCTCTTGGTCTGCAAAGCGTCTGTCAAGTTTGTCCCGCTCTAGTGCCGAGGCCGAGTATCGAGGGGTAACTAATGTGGTCTCTGAATCATGTTGATTACGTAATCTTCTTTTCGAGCTTCATTGTCCTATTAAGAAAGTTACCTTGGTTTACTATGATAATGTATGTGCCATCTACCTTTCTGGTAATCCGTTTCAGCACCAGCGCACTAAACACATCAAGATGGACATTCACTTTGTTCGCGAAAAGGTAGCTAATGAACAAGTACACATCTTCCATGTCCATTCCAGGTATCAAATTTCAGACATCTTTATCAAAGGTCTTTCGTCAGTACTCTTTCAAGATTTTAGGGATAGTCTCAGCGTACGAAGACCGTCCGCTATGACTGCGGGGGTGTGTTAAATATAGAGTATATGTATAGTATATACCGTGATATACACTTACCTTAAATACGTGTATATCACGGTTTTGTCCTCAAAATAAAGTTTAAATATTTTGTATTAATTAGCATTGTACACTTACCATAATTGTATAGTTAGTCTTCAATTAGAATATGGTTTTAGGAGTAGAATATCAATAGAATTTTCCTATTATAAAAATATGTAAATTGTATATATATACTCTTTCAATTAATAAAAATAATGAAGAGATTATTTTTTTCATTTTCTTATTAAAAAGACATTTTAAAGTAAATTAATTAACTGTTACAAGATGTGACCCTTCTTCTCAATACCTGATTTGAAGTGTCATAATATAGTAGTCATATACAAAAGAAGCCAATGAAGTAAAACGTGACATGATAATAATTATATTATTTGTACAGTTATATTTAGACAAAATATCAGCTATATAAAAGGGTAGTTCGGTGCATTAAGTTTCCGCTATGCGTGAGGTTCGAGAAAGGGTCAGACCACAAGGATCTATTGTACGCAGTCTTACCTTGCATTTCTGCAAGAGGCTGTTTCCACGTCTTGAACCCATAGACTAAGAAATATTCTTTAGTTCGTCTAAGATACTTCAGAATACTCTTGGCTGCTTTCCAGTGTTCTTCCCCAGGATTCTGCTGGAACTTGCAAGTCATACTAAGTGCAAAGGCCACATCTAGCGTAGTACATGTCATGGCATACATGATCGATCCTTTAGACGAAGCATATGAGATCTTTTTCATACTATCAAGTTCTATAGAATTAGAAGGACTATTCTTCTTAGATAACTAGATGCCTTGTCCCATAGGTAGACCGCCTTTCTTGGAATTTTCCATAGAAAAATGTCTAAGCACTTTGTCTATGTAGACTGGCTGTGACAGCCCCAACAATCTGTTAGGTCTATCTCTATAGATCCTAATCCCCGAATGTAGCAAAGCTTCACCTAAATCCTTCATCATGAAGGTACTGGACAACTACTCTTTTACTGATTGCAGGAGAGTCTTATTGTCTCTCATTATTAATATGTCATCTACATATATGATAATGAAGGCAATACTCCCATCCCTGCGTTTACTATAAACACATGGATCCTCTTTGCTTCTGACGAAATCAAATGACTTGATAGCCTTGTCAAAGCAAATGTTCCAACTCCTCGAGGCTTGCTTAAGCCCATAAATGTACTTTTGTAGCTTGCACACAACATTTGGTTTGGACTCAATTGAAAAACCTTCAGGTTGTTTCATATACACTTCCTCAACTAGATTACCATTGAGGAAAGCGGTTTTGACGTCCATCTGCCAAATGTCATAGTCATAATATGCAGCTATTACAAGCAAAATCTGAATGGACTTAATCTTAGCGACAGGTGAAAAGATTTCATCATAATCGACCCCAGGCCGTTGATTATAACCTTTAGCCACCAATCTTGCTTTATAAGTCTGTACCTTGCCATATGCATCAATCTTCTTCTTGAAGACCCATTTGCATCCAATGGGTCTAACCCCTGTTGGCAAATCAAAAAAGTTCCAAACTTGATTTATGTACATCGAGTCCATCTCAGATTTCATGGCTTCTTGTCATCTCTGCGAATCAATGTCTAACATAGCTTCGCTGTAGGTTGTAGGTTCATTGTCATCAGGAATATCTATCTTATTCTGTGTTTCAACAAGAAGATTAAGTCTTTCAGGTGGACGATGAGTCCTAGTGGTCCTACGGAGTTGAGTACTCTGCGTTTCAGTGTTTGTTACATTCTGATTGTGAGAATTTCTTTGTGTGTTAGACAATCCATCACCTTGAAAGCTTTCAGAAATGTCATTTACATGTATTTCTTGAATGGAATGAGGTACTACCATTGTATCATCTTCCATTGATTGTGTATGAGAGCCTTGCAATTCTGCACTATCTCTCACAACATTCCCACTGGCTGAAGGGCGTACTCTAAGTACCTAATCTTCACCAGATACTCGCACTGAATCCTTGTTTAGGTCATTTGACAATGGTTCATTTTCTGTGTTATCTTGTGGTTCTTGAATTTCTTCAAGTTCTATCTTTGTATAGCTATGTTCCTTGTAGACATATTCTTCTTCAAGGAAAGGTGCGTTCTTGGAAACAATGACCTTATGTTCTCCAGGAAGATAGAAGTAGTATCCCTTAGTTTCCTTTGGATACCCCACAAAATAATATTTCTCACTTTTAGATTCTAACTTGTCAGTAAGCATCTTCTTTACATATGCAGGGCACCCCCAGGGTCGCATGTGTTTAAGTGCTAGCTTCTTGCCGTTTCATATCTCATATGGAGTTTTCTCTACTGACTTTGAAGGAACCCTGTTCAGAATATAAATTGACCTTTGCAATGCATATCCCCAAAGGTATGTTGGTAGAGCTGAGAAACTCATCATGGATCTAACCATATCTAATAAGGTTCAATTTCTCCTTTCAGCAACACCATTCATCTGTGACGTTCCAGGAGGTGTCCATTGTGATTGGACTCTATGAGGTTTCAAATAATCCAAAAATTCTTTACTTAAGTATTCACCTCCTCGATCCGATCGAAGTGTCTTGATACTTGTTTCAAGTTGCTTCTCTACTTCTGACTTGTACTCCTTGAATTTCTCAAAGGCTTCGAACTTATGTTTCATAAAATACACATGCCCAAACCTTGTGCAATCGTCTGTAAAAGTGAAGAAGTAAGGGAAGCCTCCCTTAGCTTGAGTTGAAAATGGCCCACATACATCAGTATGGACTAAGGGTGGCCAGTGGGCCGGGCTCGGGTCTGGCGGGCCGGGTCTGGATGGGTCCGGGTCGGGGCGGGACGAGCCAGGGGGTCGGGTCTAGCGGGGCCTGGCGGGGTCGGGTCTAGCGGGACCTGCTCCAGTCCCGTCCCGATCCCGATCCCGTCGGTATCGGGTCGGGGCGGGGTACGGTCGTGTTTTCCTTTTTTTTTTTTTAAATAACATATGTATAAAAAAAATTCAATAAACAAAACAAGATAGTGTTATAAAAACATCCCAAGTCTGTTTTTGTGCCTCTTATATTATTTAATAGACATATGATTTTTTTGTAATACAAATACAACTGTCTAAAATCTAAATTGCAACTTTGTGGTGTTGTCCAAAAGTTGCAAATTACATAATAAAATTGCAATTAAAAAAATTACATTCTCAAAAAAACTGTTCTAATTGCTTGATGATTTCTGTGGTTCTTCGGTTGGAATTGGTATTTGTTGGTCAAATTGATCCACGTCGCTTCCACTACCTTCGGTTAAGATTTCGTTGTAGTTTTCATCATCTTCTTTCGTTGATCTCCGGTTGACCGCACCTTCTCCGCTCCGCTCGTATCCAATCTCGAATAATACGCAATTTCCAAGTGTCTCCGACCAATGAGTGTCGTGGTCTCCTATTTGATATCTGCTCAGAAAAAGCGCTTTCGACGCGATTGATGACGCTTGAATGTTCAAAACATCTCGAGCCATCAATGAAAGTGTCGGAAAGGTCTTCTCATTCCCCTCCGATATTTGACAAGTCTTCATGTCCATCTTCATTGATAACTTCTTGATACGGTACAGAACCCTGCAAAACAAAAATATCCAACTCGCTAATTTGGTTAGTAGTAGAGGTACGGCCGCACATTCTATTTCTGAGGCTTTCAATACTAGCCGCAGAAATAGCATGTCTTTTGTGAGGTTGTGTTGAAGATGAAGAAGATGGTATGGAAGCCGGTAAGTTACTAGCATTTTCTTGTTGATGAAATCTATATATATTTTTGCATTGGTGTTCTACGCTAGACACCGCTTCTTCTTTAGTTTGTTCAATAGGTGGTGGGTGATTTAGATTTTTGGGACTTGGAGGTGGTAGTACTTCTATACAATCGTAAATAGTTTCAATTAGTGATTTAGTACCGTCTATTTTAATAGTAGGATTTAATACAGAACCAATAATATAAATAGAGGGAATAGGAATAAAATATTTTTTAATTTTGACAAACATTATTTTAATAGCTGCCTTATAAGCTGGTTTTTCCATATATTCACTAAGTAATAAAAATATTAGAGTTATATAAAATAACATAGTTGAAATAGTAGGATAATATATACCGGAAAATTCTTTTGTTGCTTGAAAAAATTTCTCTAAAAATACAATAAGTTCAGAAATTTTTACCCAATCACTATCTACAACTATATCAGCTGGATTTTGATTATGAGAGTTAAAAAATAAAGTTATAGGTTTTCTATAGTCATAAGCAACAAGTAGTTGCTCGTATAAAAAATTTCACTTAGTGGATACTTCTTCTAGAATTTTTCTATAAGGTAGTCCACAATCGTGACAAATTTTATTATATTCTTTTCTTCGTTGTACTCTATTACTTTTAAAAATAAAGTTTATAGCAAATTGTATTTTACTAAGAATGTCTTGAAAAAGTGATAGACCATCCTTTACAATTAAGTTATATATATGGCACACACATTTTATATGAAAATGATCTGGAAAAGATGGAGTTAAACTATTTTTTAAAATTGTTGTAGCGTAATTGTTAGAATAAGCGTTATCTAATGTAATAGTCATAATTTTATCGGTTATTCCATAATAATGACACAATTGATAAATATTATCTGCAATAAAAGTACCAGTGTGCCTATCATCTATATATCTATACGCTAAGATACGTTTTTGCATAGACCATTTATAATCTATCTAATGACAAGTTACCGTTAAATAATCATGGCCGTTAGTACTACGACCTATATCAGACGTGATAAATACTTTGCCATTAAAATGAAATAATGAATAACGTAAATATTGTTGATATTCATGTACGAATTTAAATACATCTCTCTTAACAGTTGATCTAGGAAAACCGTTAAAAGCAGGATTATATATATCTCTAATGTAATGAATAAAACCGGGAGATGAAGGAAATGAAAAAGGCAAACCCTCCACAGCAACTAATTTTAATATTGCTTCTCTATCTCTATGTTTATTGTATTTAGGGCCTGCAATTCCCCCTGTCATAGGGTTAATTTGACCCTGTACTTGGTCCGGAACAGTATCAGTATGTGAACCTTGTCCCGATGGAGCGAGCGTTTGCGCACCCAATTTTGAAGCATGGTATTTGGCATACCTAGCTGGATGAGCACTTACTATGTGTCTAATTAAACCCCCCGTCCCACCGTGACCTTTTCCAGTTTTAAATTTTAAAACATTTTTATAAATTTTACATCTAGCTACTTGAATCTCTACGTCCCTATCAAAAAATATCCATGCATCTGATTTTAATGGTCGGTTTGTTGGACCTCGTCTCATAGTAGGGGGAATAGAAGGCATTTCAGTTGAAGGTGCACTAGTGGGTGTGTTGTCATCAACATTAGTGGGTGTATCATCTAGATCATCGTCTAAATTAAAGTCTTCTTGAGTTCCAGAAAATAGCTTCTCGTCTAAATCTAATGGTATTGTAGGAAAATGTTGAGTATCAACAAAATAATTCTGTGTAGGAATAGGATGACTAGAAGAAGTACCATTACCCTGGTTGCCCCTACTAGAAGAAGCACCCTTACCCTTACCCTTAAACATACCTCTTAATCCATCCATTTTAATTATGGTAATATATAATTAAAGATAATAAAATTAAGCGCGCTAAATAAAATTAACAAACAATAATAATTTAATGAAGGAACGAATGTACCAAACGCCGACGTAACGTCGACGTGTAATCGAGAGGTTGAAAATTGAAACTTTGCTCGATGGAAGATCCTCAAGCTAGTTGCCAACTTCACTCCTAATTCCCAAATGAATAAATAAAATTGAATATTTAGTAAACAATGTAGACTTGTAGAGAGATATATTGAGAGATTAGAGAGATTGTAGGAAGATTTATGAGAAAGATGAAGAGAAAATGAGTTATTTATAGTTGGAAAATTGGGTTAAAGTGTAAATATAATAACTTATGGGTTAATAATAAATATTAAGGGGTAGGGGGGGTTGGGGGAGGGGGGCAGGCCAAAAATGGCCGTTGCCCAACGTCCAAAATCTAAAATGGCCGTTGGTGCAACGGTTATATTTGCAAAGGGGGGACTAGGGGCGGGATCGGGTCTGGCGGGCCTGGGGCGGGTTCGGGACGAGACATTGTCCCGTCCCGGCCCACTGGCCAGCCTTACTTTGAGGTATGATATATGAGGTATATCATATCACAAATACAATAAGTCAGATAGAAAAAGATCAGATGACAAGCCATATGAGAAAATCCATATACCAACAAGAGAAGAGACAATATATGGACAATCTTAACATGATTCAAACAGCAACACCAAGCCAAAACAGGCACAACATTAACATACTCAGACTTCATCTTTTACAATAAACTTGAAGCAAACACACATACAGGTTCAGCTAGCTTATAAAGAATCATGTCAAACACGCTAAGACATGGATAGCATACATTCATGATCTAAAGGTCATAGTCAGACAAGAACTAGAAAGAGAGGTCCAGTTTGCACACATCTAGGGGACACAAACAAAACCAAACTCACATTTTAATTTTCATATGGGAAGATAAATGTAGATTTCCTGCTTAAACCAATACAGAGGTTTCATGCTTTCAATCAAAGGTAGAAAATGGAGGAAGTCTCAATACATTTTCCAGGTTTCACACAAATTATAAGGGAGGGGATTAATCCAAGACATTTATAACACCTCAGCATATATTAAGTAGACTAGACAGTAGTAACACAACAAAGCTTGGATCATTTTCAACATATCCCATATTCAATAACTTGTTTTATGCAAAGTACTAGGCATGCTCACATAGAAAGATCCCTTAAGACATAAAAACAGATAGAATGATCTCAAATAGGTAGTTCAAATATGTACACACATCTAGCAAGAGGTAAATACGTTTTTATCTCAAAGTGAAGCCTATTCAAGTTATTTTCTAGATCTTTCTACTCATACTTAGCCATTTTTTCGATACTGAATTGTACTCTATACATGTTTATTACATGAGACATGATTTTAAACTGTGGATACAACAAAACGACAACTTGACATGGCATAAGTTAGTTCAAAAAGTGTCACATACTAATGCAGATACCATTCAATTATTCAATATGCAGAACAAATAAGATTACTAGTTCTGGGAGCATATGGAGGCACATAAATGAGCACATAAATACCCAAAGGGTCACTCAAGTATGCAGGGGTATCTTATATGTAAGTTAAACTAAACACACAGAACTATCTTATTTATATGCAAGGCACATGCGCTTATTAAGCACGTGACAAGTTAACTAGCTTAGCATTTCACATCTAATAAACAACTAATACCCTACTAGAAGTGAACCGGTTAAGAAACTTAGCAAGATAAAGCATGATTCAACATAATCCAATCCTAGCATGATCAACAAGTGTCCAGAAAACATACACACAATACTTTCTCTCATCTTTCACATTTCACTATTCCAAACTCATACACACAGATTTACAAGCATATTGATAAATATTCTGTTGGAAATTTGCCTTTGGTGGGGAGGTGCGTCCACCCATATTTAATGAACTAAACACTAGGGTTTCGCATGTTGGAGGCTTTGTCTCTTCACACGTGCATAATCTACTAAGTGAGTAGATGACCGTAGGGCCAAGAATCGTCAAATTTCGTTGAGAAATGAAAGAGATATTGGTCCACGAAGTAAGGTGTTTGAGGCATGGAAATATGGTGTGGGACAAATCTACCACATCGGTGGGAAAAGGAAGAATTGTTCTCTTTATAAGTCTCAAAATTGGCTAAGGGGTTGGGACCCCAAGGGGTAACCCATGTGTTTAAAGGAAGGAGGACCTAGATGTGCTAGGGTTCAAGGCTAAGCCCACACACGCCGCCGCCGCCCGCCCGTCCCGTCCGGGCTCGGGCTAGGGCTCGGGTCATGGGACTTGGGATTCTTCTGATATTATCTCTTTGGACCCCAAATTGCTTAATATTTACAGTTTGGTCCCTAGAATTTCTGAAAATATGAAATTGGGAACGACGGAAGGCAGAAAGTTTCTACCGTTGGAGTTGATTTTTGGGGGAGTTATTATGCATTAACCAGCCATTACTTGGCTGATTAACTCCTCCATAAATAGCCCTCCTTCAATGGCCATTACTTGGCTGTTTAATTCCCTCCTTCAATGGCCATTAACAACCATGTCTTGGCAGTTGAGAAGTCTCCCCTTATGCTATATATTGATGCCTTTTGGATCAATTGAGTGACACACTAGAAAGACACAAAAAAACGAGACAACATATATACACAGAGACAAAACAGAAAGTCCAAAACGTGAGCAGAAACGTTGGGACAAAAAAACAGAAAACTTTTCCTTCCTTTTCTATTCTTCAGTAAGTCGTTTCGTATTTGTTTTCTTCGTCAGAATCAACCTATTTGCTTTGTACTATTGATTAGTTGTTGTTTTATCTTGGGAGACTATTGCCCGTTAACGTAAAAGCATATATACAGGGCAATCTTGTCTTAAATACAGAGAGTCATCTCTCGACTCAGCCACAATTGTAACAATCCAGATTTAGTGTTTCTTGATTTCAGGTTATCAAGATTTAAGACTTAACAACTTTGCAGCAGTTCTGAATATTGGACTGTTTGTTTATCCTTTCGAACACTTGTAATATTTATTTACTTCCCGTACCGCTTTATAATATCCAACATATTCAAAGTTGAACCTATCACATACTACTCATTTAATCACATAAACACATAAATAAACCACAATTATATATTCAGATCTCAACTCATGACCTTTAAAGTAAAATAAGCATTACATGAATCTAGTATAAGAATCACTAGCTAATCCATATTAATTTCACTAAACAGATACTAAACTAGCATACACATCATATTATACTTAACTAATTACATAATACTACACATAAATAAGAAAAAAGATCTGAAAGGGATAAACCTCTTACCCTTTTTCGAGGCAACCGATTTGAGATCCGGAGTTGAGACTTTTTCCTCCTCCGATTGACCCTTACCAAGCCACACAAAGAAAACAAAGAAAAAATTGGACAAAAAACCTCAGAAAAATGAGAAAATCAATAAGGGTTTTGACATAGGTCAAATCCCAGATTGAAAATCTCAAAGTTTTTGTGTTTCTGCTCGATTAAGACTTGTTTTTGCAATAAAGGGTGGGGTTCTTTATATAGAACTTCAAAACTCTAGATTTTAAGGCTCCAAGTCTATGTGGGATTTGGTTCAGATTTCAAATCCGTTTGAAAATTAAAAAATATGAAGTCAAAGGCTATGATTCATCGAGAAACAAAAGAAATGGACAAAATCCATTAAGGATATGTCCTGGTGCACAGAAAAAGCAAGAGAGATGGATGTCAATGACTGCCCCTTCATTTCACTCCGTTTACGATTCAAGAACATTGGATAATTAAATAAAATTATAGGAGAGAAAAAATTAGGTGTCAACAACTGTCACTTCATTGTTCGGTTATGTCGGGACCATCCCTGAGCAGTGAAATTTGACAAACCTGATTTTTGGCTGACTAAATCAAAATGCTTTTCGGTTTTATGAAATTTTCAATTATGGGCGGACCCTGGTTTCTGGGTCACCTATATATCTCAGGCTATATGAGAACTCATGTCATCTATAGTTCGACTCAAAGATTTTTAAAAAGCTGATTTAAATAAAGCAAAATTCTTGATCTTTCAGTGTCAAAACTGAAAAAATCATGAATAGTTCTTGTTGGAATGTGACTGGTTCTTTGATATAAAGTCCTCCTACATATCCCCAGTTTTGGAAATCAGGTCACTATTAGTAAACGGACTGAAAAGGTTATCCCTTATGTGGAAACGCCTTGGCTGACAGAGTAGCAAAATAGACGTGGCTGAGTATGGCCTAAAGGGGTTCTTAACTCCTGTCTAGGGAGCTTGACACTCATTGGCACCTTATCTCGACCGATTGCCTGAGAAAAAGTTTCACATTTACTCTGTGTGCATTTGAATTTGGTTTAACAGGCTTGTGCATTCAGCAACTCTCAACCTGTTTTCCATATGCTTGGTAACATTGTGGTGGATTGTGTGTGGTGTCGTCATTATATTCTTCAGGCTTGATTTTTTGAGCGGGTGTCCTCTCAACACTTAGCTCGTTATTTCTTCCAATGAATATGAAATGACATCTTACAACCTTTTCATGAATAAATGACCCTCTCGGAATTTTTTATTTAAATGAATGGCCCTCTTGGCATTTTCTGTTAGTATGAATGGACATTTCGGCAGTATTCGTATAAATGACCCTCTTGACAATGTTTGATATGAATGGGTCTCTCGACAATGTTTGTATGAATGGGCCTCTCGACAATGTTTGTATGAATGGCCCTTTCGGCAATATTTGATATGGATGGCCCTTTCGGCAATGTTTGTATGAATTTCCCTCTTGGTAATGTTTGTATGAATGACCCTCTCGGCAATGTTTGTATGAATTTCCCTCTCGGCAATGTTTGTATGAATTTCCCTCTCGGTAATGTTTGTATGAATGACCCTCTTGGTAATGTTTGTATGAATGACCCTCTCGGAAATGTTTGTATGAATGTCCTTCTCGACAATATTTGTGTGTATGGCTCTCTCAATAATGTTTGTATGAATGACCCTCTCGGCAATATTTGTATGAATGACCCTCTCGACAATATTTATTTGAATGTCCCTCTCGACATGTAAATGAACAAGTATGGCCCTCTTAGCTGGATTGCCTTTCTTTCGTCCTTTATGTCGGTTGTGACCCTCTTGGTCAGATTGTCATTTTATCCATTTGTGTTGGCTATGACCCTCTTAGTGGGATTGCCATTTTTGTTCGCTTATATAACCCTCTTGGCTTGATTGTGCCACCCTTGTGGTGCTTTGTCCTTTTGCAGCCTTCTCAGCTAGATTATGGCGCCCTTGTGGTGCTTTATCCCATTAAATGGGTCAAGAAATCATACTGGTAAGCTATGTCTATCCTGTTTGACATTATGAACAAATGGGTTAGCAAAATAGATTGTTGTCCTCCTGACGGCATTTGGAACCTGCATCTATAGAAAAATTATTTGTTTTAATGAGGTCAACGCATGTCGTTGATTCTTCCGCTCCTTCTTTGTTTGGACGTGGCCTTTGCCCCGTCATGACTTCTAACTCGGTAGCGTAATAGATGAATTTTTTTGGAACAGAGTGAAAACTTCAAAATGTTAATTATGAAAGCAAAGTATGTTGATAAGAAATAAAGAAAGATTTTGAAATTTTTATGTTATTGTCATGACATGCTCGTTTGGAGTGAGAATCTCTTCTGACTCCTGTAGCATCATGTCTCGGCTTTGTCCTGCCGAATATTTGAGATCTTCTCAAAAAATTTATTCCACTTTAAAGCTCGTACCGTAAACTCTCACGCCATCTTGTGATGAAGGAAATTTTGAGATCCTCTCAAAAATCCTGCCCTAGTTGAGGCTGTGTCGACAAAAATCTCGTATCAACTCTGAATTTTGGAATTTTTGAGACCCTCTCAAACATTCTGCCCTAGTGGTTCCTAAGGATTTCTTTGGTTTTTCTATTGGTGCGATCGAGCTCAGAGAGCGCCTACGGATCCTGTCGCAGCAGGAATCAGGTCGTAGTTCAGAACAAAGTAATTGATTTTTTATAATAATGTGACCGAGTCCTATATGGACTTCCTACTTATCACACCTTGGGAAATAAAGTCATCATGTAGTTCATAATATAGGGAATATCATTTGGTTCTTTCATTACAAGAGAAAAAAGACCAAAACTCGATAAGGAGTTTTCTACGTATCTTTGCCATAAGAGATAGGTCTTTGTATAGTGATTACAAGCACAAGGTACAATTACAAATTGAAGGCATGATCTTATGTGTAGTATCTCTTGATTGCATCGGATGTGATGGATTTTGGCCATTTTTTACCATCCATTTCCCGTACGATCATAACTCATTTGGAGAGTACGTTGCGGACCATGTAAGGACCTTGCCAGTTTGGTGCGAACTTCCCTTTGTATTCGTCCCGGTGCAGAAACACACGTTTGAGCACCATTTATCCCACTTTGAAACATCATATTCTTACCCTTTTATTGAAAGCTCAAATCATTCTTTGATGGTATAACTGGCCTTGGCATACGACGATCATCCTTTTTTCGTTAATCAGGGCTAGCTACTCATATCATTTTCGGACCCATTCTGTATTGTCCGATTTTGCTGCTTGAATGATTCAGAGTGATGGTATTTCTACCTCGGCCAGGATGATTGCTTCTATGTCATAAACAAGTAGATACAGTGTAGCTCATGTCGAAGTCCTGGTAGTTGTTTGATACCCAAGTAGTGGATATGGTAACTGTGTATGCCAACACTTCTAGTTATATGTCTTCTTTTGTAATATCCTTATGATGTTCTTGTTGGCAGCTTCCCAAACTCCATTCATATGTGTCATGTACGATGTGGAATTCTAGTAAGTTATACATAATTGTTCACAAATGTCTTTTATCAGATGGCTATTCAGATTTGCTCCATTGTCTATTATGATAGATTCGGGGATGCCGGATCGACAGATGATGTTGTTCCTTACAAAATTAGCCACCACTTTCTTCGTTACTGACTTGTCTGAGGTAGCTTCGACCCATTTGGTAAAGAAATCTATGGCGACCAAAATAAAATGGTACCCATTGGAGGCGACCGACACAATAGGCCCAATGACATTTATTCCCCAAGCAATGAATGTCCAAGGTGAACTCATGGCGTTGAGCTCATTTGGTGGGACTTTGATCAAATCTCTATGTATTTTTTCACGACCCCAAATCACTAAGTCGTGAGGGCACCTACCATTTCCCACCTCGGTAGGAGAACCCTTCCATTAATCCACAATTCAACAACAGTTACAGTAAATTAAGGGGAATAACATAAAGTCTAACTCATGTCATAAATATCAAGTGGGGAAGATACAATACTAATACAACCCCCAAAGGAAATATGGTCTAGATAAGCACAAGAGCCTCTAATAAAATAAATCTAAATAGTTCATAAGTCTCAAAATTTCAAATACTATCTACGAAACCAAGTAAGACAAGTGGATAGGAAAAAGTCTTCAGGTAGCGAACCCATCAACAATGCTCACCCTAAAAGACTCAGGAAACAGCCTCTGACCGGTCTCGAGAGTATCAATACAAAAACTATGTACTGGTAGATATCATAGGTTGACAATAGTTAGCTAACATATGTATAAGAAAGACGCTGAAAGATAGACATGCTCAAAATCAAGTACACGTAAATATCACAATCCAAGAATAATCAGCCAAGTGTAGAAAATCAAGTCAGGATCCAAATATATGAATGAATGATGAATAAGTATGCAATGCAATTGAATGCAGTGGCCACATGAAATATCCATACAGACATGCTTCGGGCGGAATATATCATCGTCCTAATAGTCATGACCTATAGGGAACCACAATGTCAATGTACCAGTCACTCTGTATCACACAGCCTAGAGATGACTCTTCCACCGAACACCCTGCTAGCCGCTCCATATCACACAACATAGAGATGGCTACGCAATATAGTATGTCATATGAATAATAGATGTTTCTTTCTCATTTATCACCATCACACCAAATCAGAAGTCATATTAATATACCATTGAAATGAGAATGAATGCAATGCAATGACAATATCAAATGTAACATATCAATCCACAGTCGTTCCACACAAAGACACTTATCATAATATTAGTATCATATTATCTCATTTCCTCTATTCATGAACATGCCAAGATAAGTTAGATATAACTACATCATAAATACGAAGTGACATTACATACAAGTCTGGTAACCACAAAGAGGTAACAAGTCATAATCAGTCAACAATAACAAACCTAAGTAATCCATCCCAATTTCATACCTGAAGGCTTACATGCTTTCTCCAACAAAAACTAAATACACATACGCTTCGCTAACCGAAGTCTAACCAGAAGGTAAGCCATAACCTACCTGGAATACCGAGGGGGAGTCACAATAAATCAAACTTACCCCTTGCCCTTCCGCAGATCATGATCATACTTAAAGTATAATATTATCGAAGTCTATGTTAGCGAACAAAATTAACAACACCTAAATCATTACACTATCCTTCGTACCCGACCCAACTATGGGAGAAAAGGGTAAAATGAGTTTATAGGGCTAAAACGGTCAATTCGGAAGTGAAATATGAAATTGAAGGTTCTAGGAGTTCAATATTACTAATCCCTTTCTAAAACAACTCAAGATTAGGTCAATTACATCATACAAGCAAAAACCCCGATTTTGGGTATGAACCCTATTTTTTCCCACAATAAATTTCATCAAGAAAAGGGAAGATTCAAGCCTAACAACTATTAATTAGTGAACCCAAAACTTATAATAGTGAAACCCATCGATCAATTTCCATTTTTAAAGCTTAATCATCAAACAAACCCTAAATAGGCTGAACTCATCTTCCCCGAAAGAAATCGAGAAATCCTTAAAAGCATTAGGGTTTTAACATAGTTAAAAGCAATTTGGAAATCTTGCCATCCGCGATTATTGCCAGCGGTCGCAAGCCAAAAACCAAAGAGCTCACTACAACAGATTGATGTCCGCTGCAGTGGTCACTTCTGCTGGGGCGCAGTGAGGCTCTATCTAGCGAGTACACCAGAAAACCATAAATTTCCAACTTATGCAATTTCAACCCGAAATCTGATAAAAACCTAAGACATCCCCAAAACAAACCAGATATGCACTCATACGTAAAAATATGCTATGGAATTACTTGTGGTCTCGTAATTTCTATCAGAGATCTAATTCTATGGGTCAACCCTCAACGGGATAAACTAGCTTTCCAACCAATAGCCAGAAATGCTCCCGAGGACCTCGAGAATCGAACCAACTATCCCACTAAGTCATAAACGACTCTCTGGACCTCACAAAATTAATGGAATTCTAAAAAAGGTCCATTCATACAAAAGCAACTATTGGTCAACACTTTCATACTTTAAGGTTATAATTTTTGTCAACTTCAACTAGAATTATCCGATAACTTTGGAATTTGAATTGATGGGGTTAAAATAGTCAAAGTCAAGTAATCGTGGAACAGGTCATTACATATTTGGCATTGGTGACACTTATGAACGAATCTTCCGTTGTCGATCTCCATAGTCATCCAATAGTAACATGTCCATAGAATCTTCTTTACCAAGATGAAATCATTCATATGAGGCCCACAAGTCCCGGCATGCACTTCTTCCAATAGTTTTGTAGCCTTGCGGCATCCACACATTTGAGTAACCTGAGGTCATGCGTTCTTCTGTAGCGCGTGTCTTTGCTCAGAAAGAAACTATTAGCCATTCAACGGAGGGTTTTCTTCTAGTTGCTTGTATTACCCTCGGGATATTTTCCCTTTTCCAAATAAGCTTTTATTTTGGCATACCATGGCTTGTCGTCATGCTCTGCTTCCACATAAGAGAAGTAATCATGCTCTTCTTTCAAACTTATCTCAAGCGAGTTGATATGACTGTTTTTCGGATGTTGTATCATGGATGCTATGGTAGCGAGGGCATCCACAAACTCATTATGTGCCCTTGGCGTGTTATTAAAATTAATCTTCTTCAATCTCTTACTCAATCTTTGAACGAAATTCATATATGACAGTATCTTGGCATTCTTCGTGGCTCATTCTCCTTGTACCTGATGAATCAGAAGGTCTGAATTTCCTATCACTAATAAATCATCAATGTCTATGTCTAATGTCATTTAGAGGCCCAGAATGCAGGATTCATATTCTGCTATGTTATTGGAACACTGGAATGTGAGCTTTGCGGCCATTGGATAGTGTTGCCGTGTTTCTGATACAAACAATGCTTTGATTCCAGAACCTTTGTAATTGACTGCACCGTCAAAGAGCAATCTCCAACCTGAGTAGGGTTTGACTTCTTCTTTGTCTAACATAAGCACCCCTTCATTGGGGAAGTATGTTCTCAGCGGTTCGGCATCATCATCCACCGAGCTTTTGGTGAGAAAATCAGCTAATGCTTTACCCTTTATAATTTTCTGAACCACGTACACGATGTCGAATTCACTTAAAAGAATTTTCTATTTGGCCAACTTTCCTACAGGCATGGACTGGTGAAAGATGTACTTTAATGGATCCATTCTAAAGGTGAGGTGGGTGGTATAGGATGATAGGTAATGCCTCAACTTCTGGACCACCCACGTTAATGCAAAACACATTTTTTCCACCAAAGTATAATGTGTTTCGCAAGTTGTGAACTTCTTGCTTAGGTAATAGATGGTGTGTTCCTTCTTTCATGCTTTATCATGTTGTCCTAACACGCACTTGAAGGCATTGTCCTATACTAATAAGTATAACAACAGAAGAGTTCCAGGCCTTAGTGAAACCAAAATGGGAGGATTGGAGAGATACTTTTTTATGGTGTCAAACGCCCTTTGACATTCGTCGTTCCAATTTATCGGCGCGTCTTCTTCAACAGCTTGAGTATAGGTTCAACAATTATTGTGGACTGCTCTATGAAGTGACCAATGTAATTCAGCCTTCCTAGGAAACTCATGACCTCCTTCTTTGTCTTCGAAGGGGGAAAGTCTTATTTGGCCTTGATTTTTTATGAGTCTAGCTCTATGCCTCTCCGATTGACTATGGACCCGAGCAGTTTTCTAGCGGGCTCTCTGAATGAATATTTGGCCGGGTTCAACTTCAAATTATATTTTCAATGTCTATCGAATAACTTCCACAAATATGTGATATAATCTACACTTTCTTTTGACTTGATGATGACATCATCCATGTATACTACAATTTTCTTGTGAATCATGTCATAAATGATGGTGGTCATAGCTCTGATGTAAGTAACACTAGCATTCTTGAGACCAAACAACATTACCCGGTAGTGATATACTCCCCAAGATATGATAAAAGCTGTATTTTATGCGTTTTTTTTTCTATCAAGATCTGATAATATCTGGCGAAACAATCGATGAATGACTATAGTTCATGCTTTGTGAAATTGTCGATGAGGATATGAATGTTTGGGAGTGGAAAGTTATCCTTAAGACTAACTTTGTTGAGGTCCCGGTGATTAACAAAGATTTGAATATTCCCATCATTTTTCGATACTGGTATAATGTGGGCCAACCACGTACGGTGTGAGGTTATCTCCACTACTCCTGACGCGATTTGCTTTTCGACTTTGTCTTTGATTCGCATGCTCAGATCAGGATGGAACTGTCTGATTTTATGATTTACCAGAGCAAAACCAGGATTGATTGGCAATTTTATGCCACTATGTCAGTGCTCAGGCCAGGCATATCGACGTACAACCATGCGAAGATGTCCACATACTCTTTCAACAGACTAATTTTTATTTCTGATATGACTCCAGGTGCCCACTGATTTTTATCTCTTTAACTGACCCATCGCATCCCAAGTTAATTACTTTGATTTTGTCCAGGTTGGGTTTCCGTTCATTCTCGAGGTGTTCTATTTCCTCGATAAGACCTTCTGGTATCATTGTTTCCTCATTGTATTCTTCTCCTTTTTCATTACTTGACTCACCCGTTTCATGACACGTCATGACATTAAGAGTTGGTTTATTGTTATTACTGAAAAGCAAGGCAAAACATGATTAGTAATTCAAATTTAAAAGCATCTGAAAGAAAATATATTTTTGATAAACTGAGGCTTCATTAATGTGCAAAAGTTAAATACAAACTATGGTCTTGACTCGTATCAACATCAAATCATTTATGTTTTTAGATAAACATCATGAGGAAAATAAGTAAAAGGTAAGTAATTGGACCTCAACCAAACTACACCAATTTGGTAGAAAAGCTTTTAAAAAATTTATCATCGCTACCGAGGAACTAGGAGTAGGGTAGAGGTCTAGTTCGAGAGTTGCTCTCCTGGGTTGGCATTTCGAATAGTGGGCACTTCAGTGCACTCCGCTAAGACTATAAGACATTATTCTTCGGAGTTGTGGATATACCTGAGACCATAGCAGAAGCAGTTCTTAGGAATTGAGACCAGATCTATTATGCCATGCAAGTTCTTAGGGATATTCAATTAGGTAATCTAGTTAGTCTTTGGAAGAAGCTAATTTAGAGTCATTATTTGAAGCTAAGTAACATAAGCTCACCAGTATTTATAAATCGTGAAAACATTGGATCGTTACTTACTAGTAGTATCCTTTGTATCCATGCTTGTATCCTTTGTATCCATGCTTGTATCCATTAATCATTTTACTTGCTTTCTATGTTAGATTTACATTCCTGCATTAGTTATAATTTTCTCTCTAAAAACAACCCTTAAAGTGTTTGGCGTAGTGTAGTCGGTGAAAATTCCTACTTTTCTTGAATGCCTACATATAGTTCTCAGTGGGATTGACCTTGACTCATAGTTGGGTAAATTATATTACATACTACCGTGTAAATTTCTATTTAATAGAGTGGATTTGGACGTTATCATCCATCTCCTTCCTTCCTTGTCCCACATCGTATGCTATCTTTAATTCTATCTTTTTCTTGAGCTTACTTTGCTCAGCTCTCCAGGCCCTTTACATCTCCTCATAATAATCATGTTCTGCATGGTCTGGGGAGAGGTGGTTTTGAGCAACACATGTATATAATGACAGGATTGGGCGTGTGGAGTTGTTTCAGGAGGTGTTGGTAGTAGTGTTTTGGTGCATAGCGGAGCTAGTAGGTAGTGGAGCTTGGTATGAAGGGATATAGTGAATAGTTCTAGGCGTTTGGGTGGCATTAGCTGGTGGAGGAGTATGGTAAGAAGTACCAATATGGTGCGGGTTGTAGGTAGATTTATTGTGAGTGGAGGGACCAGTTTCAGCAGGGTAATTGGGAATTTCTCAGGCACCAGAGAGAATAGAGATGGAAAAGGCGGTGGAGGCCTCCTCTCTTCGAGTGGCGTTTCTTTAGCAGACTGGGCCTTCTCCGTTTGTGTGATCTTTTCCTAGAGGTCCTTGACCTTATCGAACATGATTCGTCCTCCGTGGTACCAGTCATTGTTTCTTTTCCTCTGTTTTGCTCCAATAGGAATGTTGTAGCAGCTTTAGACATTGTAAAGTACGCTAGTGTGGCATGACACGAACCAACCTTTTCTTTAATAAAAGAAAAACTCAAAGGCAGATAACGTGATACGTTAGTCAATAATAATCATAAATGCAAAATAATCACACAATTTTAAAAAAAGTACACAAATTCACGCATTCGGATATGAATATTTGGAGGATCTTGGTTGACTTGCTTCACACGACAATGTCGATGATTGGCCCGCCAGCTGGACTTGCTTGCTTTGATGAGGGGGGATACATATTTATATAATATAGGGACTGTGTCTTACGTAGAATGCGTACGTATCTAGCCTTGGAAGTCAGGCCCTTCCATAGTTTGGTTTACATAAAGATAAATATCCTTCCTCAGTCGATTTTTACCCAAAATTCTCAGACCAGGCCCGATAAGGGCTTCCAATGTATCCCCTTTTGGACATCAGGTTGGACGTAGTTTATTTTACATATAAAAGGGAAGGGATAGCATTTGATTCATAGGGGGTGCCTAAATCTACTCTAAAGATGACTTCTCTTCGATGTCATTGCTGGTTGTCACCCTTACAACCGCGCATCCGGCCATTGGCCATTACTTCTTAATAGTAGGGAGGGAGAACCAGCCAGATCTACCTATTATTAACTAGATGTTTGAGCTCGAACCTGAAAGCTTCACATTCTTCAATGTTGTGAGATGGTGCCCCCGAGTGAAAAACCCTCTTTTCTTATTGGGCTTGTTGGGTGATGTTTTCCAACCGGTCCCTATGGGGCGGATCTTTTTAGTGTTGACCAATTTCTGGAAAATGCTGAGGCTTCAAAAATGGTGAAGTCATATTGCCAGAGTTGGACGTCGAGAGTGATGCCATCCAGTGGACCGATTGGGTCATGTAATAGCAATGAGTGCAACCCTAAAATGTGACGAATTTCTCCGTTATCAATCATCTTCACTACCATTCTCATGAGGGCTATACATTCATCAACAATGTGTCCAGGATGGTTCATATGGAACAAACATCTTTTATGGGCGTAGAATGAAGCGCACAATAGGAGTTTTCATCGCTGGGATATGTAGTCCCCATGGCCCTCATGGTTTTGTAGACTTCTGAGCATGTAACGGGTACTGATGTGACCCGAAAAGGACAAGCATAGGATTTGAGGGAGACTACCCACCATATCGGAGAAGACGCTTAGACTGATGTCAGCAGAATTTCATTGCTTTCCGGAATAGCAGCGGAGGCTGCGGTGGTGGTCTTTCTGGACAGCCCGCTCTCGGATTCCTCTTTCAATGTCTCAGTCTCAAATGTTCTCGGATTTCTCGAAAGGGGTATGTAGTTTTTCACCATCCTTTTAACCTTGTCCATGAGGTTGTTGTTGTAGTACTCAACAACAATAGTTCCCTCAAGGGGATTCCTCACCAGATCCAGAATATGGTCAACTTCCTTGATCTAAATTCGACTAAATTAATCTTTCTTTCCAGATTTACAATCTTCTCCCTAAGAAAATCCTCGCTCTCTTCTCCAAAGAAGTATCGTTAATCTCTTCATGCTCGTTCCAAGCTCGAAGTACCATTTGTACAAATAAAAATCCCTTCGTTACATGATTTCTTCTTCATATAGATAGATATAGGATCTATGTTCTCAAATTGACAATAGGCACGTTGGTCCTTGAGTTGCGTCGGGCGTCCGTCACGGCAAAGTCAACCTTTTGGGAGAAATAATTGGATTAGGTAAGTAGGATATATTTTTGGAAAGGTGGGGCTTTCTGTAGTCTGAGGCATACAAGTGTATTTCTTTTCGGGGTGGTTCCTGGAGCGTCAAATCAATCATACTCGAAACAAATGCGTGAAATCACATAGGCATGAATCAAATAATTGCATTATAAAGTTACACGTATTTCTTAGACCTTTTTACACCGAAGGTCTTTCTAGACGTTTGAACATGATTTAGCCAATTTGTCAAATCAAACCATTGCCCCCATAAATTTTCATTAGTAATAATATTTCCTCGAGGGGTTACAAAAGATGATTAAAAAGCATAAATCAATAAAAATGTTCTCCGGTGATTGATGATGATCCTATGTCTGTCCGAGCTCTCTTGGTGCTTCAAAGGGCAGTCTGGATTCGGAGATGAGTCGATGTCAGCAAAGTACTCAATATGAACCCTCTTTCTCTGAATGGCAACTGCGTTGTCTCATCCATCGCCTGTCTCATCTGATCATCAAGGTCCCCCAAACACTCATGTTTGATCTCCAACTCTCGTTTCATACTAGCTATAACTGCCTTGTCATGCTCTATCTTTTCCAAATACTTGGCATCTCTGTCATCAGCTCACCTCTAAATCAAATAAGCTTTAATCTCAGCTTTAGACTTTATATCCTGGACATGATAATAACGGTTGATCCCTGGACTGACGATACCTTACAAGTCTGCTCTTAACCAATCCTTGTAATCTCCGTTGCACCCTAGGCGATATTGCCCGACCCCCATATTAAATGGTTGTTCCACTCTTTTATGTACTCCTCGGCATCTCGGATTTTGTCTTCTTCATAACCAATCACGTATCATCCCATGTTTCCCACTTGGGGTACCTCTTGTTTTCTCCCCAACTATCTCAAGACCCGAGATGGTGCATAAGGGCGGACCCCTCAGATACCCATGAGTGGTAGAAATGGACACTTTCTTCCTTTGACAACAACCCATTCTGAAATGAATTTTGAAACCTCTATTGTATGTTCTCTTCATTAAGCCCCGACAAAAGGATAGACCATTCTTTTGTAGTTCTGTGACTAAAATTCGGGTGGTGATACTTAAGGTCATTTTTTCTACTTTGAATGGATTCGAATGGAGGTCCTTCAGATTTTTGTAGATGTTTTAAGATCTACCATTATAGAAACAGGTTACACCACTAGAAATACCTAAGTTGGTTTCTGCAGTGACCTAAGGCTCGGTACATATCGCCGAGGATGATGGGGACTAGGTCAAAATACTTAGTTTCTCTATTTGTGGTTATGTCGTAGAAAATGACATGGGTGACTGAGATGACTCGGGTATCAATAGCAAGATTTATGTCCTGGGGTAGTACCATAACTGCTAACAGGAAAATAGCGAAGGCTAAGAGTCGGGTGGATTCCTAGTCTATATAAGTGTGGAAATCTAAAGAGTACTCTATGAATCCCTCATTTGGTCCCAAAACAACAAAAACAACAACATACCCAGTGAAATCTCACACTGTAGGGTCTGGAGAGGGTAGAGTGTACACATACCTTACCTCCACCTTAGTAGGTAGAGTGGTTATTTTCGGGAGACTCTCAACTCAAGACAAAGAATACTTACAAGAAAGGCAATCAAAACAAAGCAGAAGTAAATCAAGAGTAAAGAGTAAAGCAAGAGAAACGGTCAGACTCAATTAGGGGATTAAAGCAGTATAAAGTGCATTCGAACAAAAGGGAGAAGTAGCTAACACAACTAAATAAGCTAAATAAAAAACCCTAAAGAACACATAGCAGCAGAAATCAAACTACAGCGGATTATAAAGCAATAATGTGCTTATAAGTGTGATAAGCTAATCGGGCCTACAGTAATAACACTACAACTATCAATTTGTAAGCATAAGTAGAACTACGTTCGAGTACTTACTACTCTTCCACCTTAATCTGTGTCCTCCATAACCCCCTATCTAAGGTCATGTCCTCATTAAGTTGCACCTGTGCCATATCCCGTCTAATCTCTTCTCCCAAATACTTCTTCAGCCTACCTCTACTCCTCATGAACCCGTCCATAGCCAACCTCTCACACCTCCGCATTGAGGCATCTGTGTCTCTCCTCTACACATGTTCGAACTATCTCAACCTCTCTTCTCACATCTTGTCATCCACCGAGGCCACTCCCACTTTTTCCTGGATATCATCATTTCTAATCCTATCTCTCCTTGTATGCCCACATATATATCTCAACATCCTCATCTACGCAACTTTCATCTTTTGTATGTGCGAAGTCTTGACTGACCAACACTCCACCCCATACAACATAGTCGGTCTAACCACTACCTTATATAACTCGCCTTTAAGTTTTGGTGGCACCTTTTTGTCGCTCAAGACTCCAGATGCGAACCTTCATTTTATCCACCCTGCCCCAATACGATGTGTGACATCGTCATCAATCTCTCCATTCCCTTCGATAATAGACCCTAGGTACTTGAAGATTTCTTTATTTGGAATGACCTAAATACCAAGCCTTACCTCCATGCATGTCTCAGGGTCGCTCCCGTTGGTGAACTTGCACTCCAACTATTCTATCTTGGTCCTACTCAACCTGAACCCTTTAGACTCGAGAGTCTGTCTCTAAACCTCCAGCTTGGCCTTCACTCCGCTGCGAGTCTCATCAATCAGGACTATGTCGTCTGTGAATAACATACACCATGATACCTCTCATTGAATTTGCCGCGTCAGTCCGTCCATCACCAAGGCAAATAGGAACGGTCTAAGAGTTGATCCCTAGTGCAGCCCGATCATCACTGGGAAGTACTACAAGTCTCCTCCTACTGTCCGTACTCTAGTCTTGGCTCTATCATACATATCCTTGATTGCCCTAGTGTATGCTATAGGTACATCTCTAGCCTCTAAACATCCCCATAGAACCTCCCTAGGGACTTTATCGTATGCCTTCTCGAGGTCGATGAAAACCATATATAAGTCTTTCTTCCTCTCTATACTGCTCTACCCTTTGGTCCCAAAATGACGATATAAATTCTGGAATGCTACCGATGGTCTAGAGATCCATGGGCATTTGCTAAGGAAAGTATTTTCATGATTTCAGTCGGGGTGGGTTTATTTTGGGCTAAAAGGTTGTGGTCGGATTTTGTCCTTCTTCTGATACAAGTCCCATTATTGTCTATACAATCCCGAATTTCTTCCAAAGTTGGGGTCATTTCTATTTCCCCGAATCTGAATATCATTCTATCATTACCCCAATATTTAGTTAATACCTCCATGAGTGCTTTACAACCCTTTATGAACATGAGGGTGGATAAATGACCTAAACAACTAGTGACTATTTTCTGCTGCTCGGTATCTAACCCAACCCACCATATCTTCAACATCTCAGGTGCCTCGAGGACCATGTCAAACCAGAGGTTAGTAGCCATCTATATAGAATAGCACAATTAATCCCCGCCCGCCAGACAATAGTTTAACACATATGGTTCAAGTCATGTTCTCAATTAGCACATAGTTGGATGTGGTATCCTCTGGTCAAAGATTGTATGGACACGAAAAGTAGTCTTCTAATGAGATTTAAACACGTCTCAAATGTTGAAGCCCTTCTGGGTCAGTATGTGCTAAGTAATCAAAATTTGACTTCACTCTATCCTAAGTTAACTAGAGTGGGCTTTTCAAATGACTCGGGACCCGAGTGGACCACTTTGGGTGAACCGTTATCCAACTACGTCTTTAACAAGTTCCAAGAAATTATTTTAGTTTTTTACTAAAGGACGATTGTGAAACCGCATAATCATCTTTGTGCATTGATGTGAGTGTGTATGTGTGCATGCCATTTGGCAGAAAATGGTATGCATGTTATGTCAATTATATATACAATAAAGTAAACACTTAGACAAATAAACAAAGCAATTTTTTTACTGGAACCCTTATGGTTAGGACCTATTTGAAATCCCCAACGGAGTCGTCATCTGTTACGGTTCACTTTTAAGTGAGGCATAAAAGCTACTACATAACTCGTGGACTCTTGGATTTATTTTATTTTTTAGAGTCACCACCTAATTTATAGGAAAATTAGAAAAACCAAGTAAAAATGGTTTTTAAAACAAAAAAATTGTTTAGAAAACCAGAGTTCGGGTAAGGGTTTAGGTGATTCCCCGGAGAAGGTGTTAGGCACCCCAGTATTAAGAATCCGCAGAATGCGGTTGACCTTCGGATTTCAAAATAGGAATTTGCTTTTTATTTGTCTAAAAATGTGTTTAAGATATTGTATATATATAATCATAGCACTTAAAATCATTTTCCGCCAAAAATAACTCTTTATTGAAACACTTTTTCTTTTCAAAATAAGAAGAATAACCTTTTGAAACTTTCCTTTGAATAGAAATTCTTTATTTTTATCAAAAGAATAATGAACCATTGATTTTATAAATATTCATGTCTTTTAATTTAAAAAGAATTAGCAAAGAGCAATAATTTATCTAAAAATGACTTTTTATTTTGAAAGAAGGTCAATCGTCTTGTTTTATCTTTCCCAAACTCAAAGTTTTAGATAAAAGAACTTTATTTAAGAATCCAATTTTATAAAATAAAGTAATAAAAAACTTGTTGTTCACAACCCAAAAGCCATTTTATGAACAAAGCTTTATTTAATTTAGAGATTAAAACTTTTTCCATTTTTAAAAGCCAAGTTGTAAATAAACTCTTTTGTGCAAAACGAAACTCAATTCATTTTTTAGAGAAAGACATTTTAGATTAATTAAACCATTTGCAAGTTATTTCCAGAAATCATTTTTTAAAACACATGTAAAAGATAAACCATAACAACCGATTTTCAGGATGTGGAATGATATATTTATTTAGTATCTCGGGTCAACAATTATAAAAATGGGTCCTATTCGTTCTAACGATATCAACATCATATCTAAACTATTTCCAAATATTTTCTAACCGGTTCTAATAATTTACACGTTACAAGATACATCAAGAGAAATAAATAAATGAAAAAGAGCGTATCAGGCTGGTGGGCATACCGGGCCCACCAGTTAATATCCAATTGTTATTTTCACCCATGGCGTTGCCTTTTATGCTGCTTTCAGACTTGATGAACAATAGGAGAGAGTTGGGCCACAGGCCCAACAATCAAGGAAATTCGCGAAAAGAAAGTCCCACCAGGCCCTAGGGTTATACAAAGGAGCGGGGAAAAAAGAAATGGGATTTAGAAAATACCGAATCTTATTAAACCGAAGTAAACAAACAAATACCGATGTGAAATTAAAACAAACACACAAAAGGTTTATATTGACGCAGCATAGTAGCCCAGAAACAAACCAAGCCCAAACACTTACAAACAATAATCAATAACAAATGTCTATGCCTCACATTCAGAAAGTGCGTGGAAGAAAATAGAACAGGCCCAAGACTAAGAGAACTCAGCCCAATGTATGATGGGCCAACTTAGCCATATGTTCACAGGTATATAAGACTATATCTAATATACATACTAGATGTACAATTTCTATATACACTTTAGACACACATGAAAAGTGGTATATTCATGATATTCAAAGTGTATTTGATATACCTGAAGGTATACAAAGATATACGACTTTTGTATACACTTAGTGTATACTAAGATCTGTATACCTCGTGTACTCTGAGGTATATCATGCCACAAATACAACAAGTCAGATAGAAAAAAATGAGATGACAAGCCATATGAGCAGATCCATATACCAACAAGGGAAAAGACAATACATAGACAAATTTTAACATGATTCAAATAACAACACCAGGCCAAAACAAGCACAACATTAACATACTCATGCTTCATCTTTTACAATAAACTTGAAGCAAACACACAGGTAAGTTAAGCAAGCTTATAAAGAATCAGGGCAAACATGCTAAGACATGGATAGCATACTTCATGATCTAAAGGTAATAGTTAGACAAGAACTAGAAAGAGAGGTCCAGTTTGCACACATCTAGGGGACACAAACAAAGCCAAATTCACATTTCAATTTTCATATAGGAAGATAAATGCAGATTGCTTGCTTAAACCAACACAGAGGTTTCATGCTTTCAATAAAAGGTAAAAATTAGGGAAAGTCTCAATGCACCTCAACATATATTAAGGACACTGGATAGTAGTAACATAACAAAGCTTGGATCATTTTCAACATATCCCATATATAATAACTTGTTTTATGCAAAGTACTAGGTGTGCTCACATAGACAGAGCCCTTAGTCTATAAAAACAGACACCATGATCCCAAGTAGGCAGTTCAAATATGTACACACATCTGGCAAGAGGAAAAGGCATTTTTATCTCTAAGTGAAGCCTATTCAAGTCATTTAGCAATTTTTTTTATACTGAATTGTACCCTATATATGTTTACTACATAAGGTATGATTTTAAGCTAAGTGTGGATGCAACAAAAACCACAACTTGACATGGAATAAATTAGTTCAAGAAGTGTCACATACTAATATAGATACCATTCAGTCATTCAATATGCAGAACCTATAGGACTACCAGTTCTTGCAGCATATGGAGACACATAAATGAGCACATGGTCACTCAAATATGCAGGGGTACCTTATATGTAAGTTAAACTAAACTTCATCAGGCATAGTAAAGATTAACACTTCAACAAGGCACATGAGATTATTAAGCATGTGACAAGTTAACTAGCTTGGCATATCACATCTAATAAACAACTAATACCCTACTAGAAGTGAACTAGTTAAGAAACTCAGCAAGATAAAGAATGATTCAACATAATCTAAGCCTAGCATGATCAACAAGTGTCCAAAAAACATACACACACAATACTTCCTCTCATCTTTCACATTTTACTATTCCAAACTTATACACACATATTTACAAGAATATTGGTAAATATTCAAAGATGAACCTATCTTATACAGCTCATTTAATCACAAAGACACATAAATAGGTGACAATCATATATTCAGATCTCAACTCATGACCTTTAAAGTAAAACATGCATCACATGTATCTACTATCTAATCACTATTAAATCCGCATTAATTTCACTAAACGGTTACTAAAATAGCACACACAACATATTATACTTAACTAATTACATAATACTGCACATAAATAAAAAAAGAACTGAGAGGGATAAAACTCCTACCCTTTTTCGAGGCAGCCGATTTGTGATGCGAAGTTGAGACTTGTTCCTCTTCTGATTGATCCTTACTCAGCCACAACAAGAAAACAAAACAAAATTTAGATTAAAACCCTCTAAAAATGAGAAAATCTGTTAGGGTTTCGACAAAGGTCAAATCCCAAATCGAAAATCTCAAAGGTTTAGAGTTTCTGCTCAATTGAGACTTGTTTTTGCAATGAAGGGTGGCGTTCTTTATATAGAACCCCAAAACCCTAGATTTCAAGGATCCAAGTCAATGTGGGACTTGGTTCGGATTTCAAATACATTTGAAAATTCAAAAACATGGAGTGAAAGGCTATGATTCGTCGAGGGACAGAAGAAATGGATAAAATTCACTAAGGATCTGTCTTGATGCGCAAAAAAATCAAGAGAGATGGGGGTCGATGGGTTACCTTCGCGTAGTGGTACCTCGGCGTAGAAGGAAAAATGTTCATTAATAGCCTTCTCTAAAATGGGGACGGGCAAAGCCTATGAAAAGGCGACATTGTGTTAGAGTTTGCCAATTCTGGCAACTCATGATGTGTGAGAGAGGATGAGAGGTACGGCAAGGGTTTCAAACCCTCGGCCTTTTCAAAATGAGGGGGCTTTGTAACAACTCCGGGAGAAATGGAGCTTAACGACCAACTGTTGGATCGGGAACTTACTGAGCAGGTGCATCAGCCTGCCTATCTAAATCTGCGTGCATGAAACACAACGTCCAATAAGGGGACATCAGTACTAAAGAATGTACCAGTATGTAAGGTAGATAAGAAAGTAAATAAGAACATTAATGTGTAAAAGAGACTGAGATAATCAACCTGTGACTCGAGGATGCCACTATGGACCATGATATGCATAAATGTATTGTAGTTGCGTATATAACATCGTAGGCCTTTGTGGGAAATGTTATTATTATCATATCTAATTGATAAGGTGTTATATACATATATATAACATCGTAGGCCTCTGTGGGCAATAGAGATATATAATACTTATGTATATACATGCATAAGGACCATAAGAAACATTCTGAGCCAGTCAGAGTGATGTAAGGTAGTTGCTTATCTGACTATCGATATCTGGCTAACACACTATCAGTTGCCGTGAAACCAATAAAAACATAGAATACCATAAACTGAGAATGAATCTAAGATACGTAAAGTACTCTTGAAAAGGGAAAAATAAGATTAAATTAACATTTTAAGGGAATGAAGAACATGGACATTTCCAACTATCATAAATGGAATCATTTTTGGAGGGACGTTCGTTTACATTCGGGTCATGCCAAAAGAAAGAAGGGATAGCCTTAGCATACCTTATACCGAACCACGACGTATCAAGCCAGAATCAGCCTCCTTCAGCTCTAAGTCTACAACCAACAATACGGGTACTGACATTAATTACGAGTAGTTCAACAATCCCCTATCGAGCGGCAAGCTCATTTTATATAAAATTGAAAAGCATATCCCCCGTTTTCCTTACTTTCCTAAGTCCATAAAAACAACAAGAGCACATACAACATTAAACTATATACTTGCAGCACCGTAACACACCCAACAACACAAATCAATCTACACAACAACAAGTGTACAAACGTCACCAACGAAACTACTATTTATCACGACGAACGGCAAGCTCGGATTGGAACCAAAACCCAACTCTTTTCCCATCTCCCCCATACTTACAACACCATCAACATGTCCAGCATATAAACATATATATATATATATATTGACATGAAATTCTAGTCTTATATCCATCTTAAAATTAATATTAAACAGTATAACAAGAGTTAATAACAACATAAACAACTTCTAGGTGATGTGGCCACTTCTCCTTCTTGCTTATAACACCATATTCATAAACAACAAAACGACAAGCATAAGAACAACAACCACAACATAAAAAAGTTATTTTCCATAATTTCCAGCTATAATAAGTCATATATATCACCCAAAAATAGTCCAACATAAGACAACAACATCTTATGGTATTTCAAGTACTATCTTGTAGAATCTTCACCCAAACAACAACACATAGAAAAGATTAAGCACAAGCAATAGAGGTTTATACTTACCTTAAATATTCAAAAAAACATGGACCAAAACTTCCCTTAGATTACAAGAACCCTCAAGCAATCACAACACCATGGATACACGTTTCTTCTCTTAAACTAGCTTTTGAGGCTGGGTTTAGGTAAAACCACCTTGGATTCACTTTGGAACATTGGAGAACTATTAGAGTGATATTAAGAGAGTGTGGGAACTGACCTTGGTCGAATATGACAAAAAATAAGTCTTACAACCATTTTAAAACGTTCCAATGTCGGCCACCGCCTAAGTGGGTCCCATGAGAGCTGCTTTACAACATTTTCTTAAAACATAGATAATCTTTTGTACAGATCTCCGATTGATGAACTATTTGTTGCATTTGAAAGTAGACTCGTTGAAATTGAATTTATAAGATATACCCTCCTAAAGTTGAGCCACAATCCTGTCTAGAATTCTACCTACCTTTCCCCGAGTTTCGTCGAACTTAATTTCTTCGATTCATTTAGCCTTGAATTCTTACCAGACTTTCTTAACACTTGTTTAAACTCATTGTTATTCTTTCTAATGTCATCAAACTTTCAAGTTCACCTAACTTACTCATGACAGATGCTAACACAAAAATATATGAAGTGTAACATCCTTTCCATGTTAGGAACATTCATCCTTGAATGTTGGGATAACGTAATGGAAAAATCTAACTCTTGGGATTCTACAGAAATCTTGGCAGAGTTTTCCCTTTGAATAGGACTATCCAAAACCTATCACACAGTCAGAAAACACCATATATACCTCACATGGCCATACAACACATTATATAACATTACATCAGCCTTATACCGATGTTTACAATCTAAGGAATCTATATTATAAACTACGACTCACTTCATAAACTTGAACTCGTGGTATGGGATGCGTTTGCTGCATTCTTGCTACGATCATCACCTAAACAAAGTCATAAGATAATATTATTGTCATAAAGTATGGATAGAAAGATTGTATTGCATGGTTATCGTTATAACCTTTTGTTTGGAATAGGCGAGTATATCTAGATTTTATATCTTATTAGGCCTCCCATGTCATCTCCTCTACATTGTTGTTTCTCCACAACACCTTAACACAGGCTATCTCATTGGTTCACAAATTTTGGACTTAACGATCTAAAACAGCAACTAGGATCTCCTCATAAGACAAATCTTTAGTAATCTGTGCATCCTCTTCAAGCGTGATACAAGAGGGGTCTCCTATGTATTTTTGTAACATGGACACATGGAAAACCAAATGGATTAAATCTAACTCAAGAGATAAGTCAAGCTCATACACCACTCGACCTATCCTCCGGATGATTCTATACGACTCGACATACTTGGGGCTCAGCTTGCCCTTTTTGCCAAATCTCATTATGCCCTTCATAGGTGAAACCTTCAGGAATACCCAATCGTTAATAGCAAACTCTAAATCTCGATGCCATATATCTAAATATGATTTATGCCAACTTTGATCTGCCAATAGTATCTCTTGAATCAATTTCATTTTTTTCCATCCCTTGCCGTACCAAATCAAGCCTACCAACTCAATTTCACCCACTTCAAACCATCCAATCGGGGACCTACACTTCTGCCCATATTAGGCTTCATACGGAGCCATCTTGATGATAGTATGTTAATTGTTACCCTATGCAAACTCAAAAAGAGGTAGGTGGTCATCTTAATCACTGTTGAAATCCAACACACAAGCTTGTAACATGTCGTCGGGCATATGAATCGTACGTTTCTCCTGTCCATCTGTTTGTGGGTTAAAAGCAAGTTGTACTAAGATAAACCCGAGTGCCTAAAATCTTATGAAATGATTCCCAAAATTTAGCCGTGAACTGATCACCTCTGAAATACCTAATAGGAACAGGGTCACCATGAAGGCGAAAAATCACATTAACATACAAATTTCACTTTGTCCTCGGTGATAAGCAGTCCTGTCCGACAAGAAGCGAGCTGATTAATCAACCTATCAACAATCACCCAAATATAGTCAAACTTACAATAAGAGTGAGGTAAACTAATAATAAAATCCATGTTAATCATATCTCATTTCCATGTGGGGACCTCAATACTCTATGTCAGTCTGCCGACTTTTGATGCTCTATCTTCACATGTTGTCAATTAGGTCACTGAGGTACAAACTCTACAATGGTCTATTTCATGTTGTTCCACCAATACATCCCTTTATTATCAGGGCACACCTTCATTGGTCTAGGATGAATAGAATAGCGTAAATAGTGGACCTCTATCATAATATTATTCCATAACCCTGCTATATTTGGAATGCACAACCCCATTTCCATCATGCTTAAAAGCTATGGTCATTTTTTGTTGAATGTCCTCTTTTTGCTGAACTATCTTAAAAGCTATGCACAACCTCATTCTACATTATTTTAAATCATAATGCTCCCATCATTTCGACCTTCACTAGTCAATTGATGCATTTCTCGGGCCAACTTGTTTTTCTTTGTCCCCAATCAGCCAGACTGCCCATAGATCTACAACCATTTGCATTGAAATCGTTTAAATTACTCAAGCCATCGTCTTTGTTACTAATCTAGTTCTGTTTGCTTAAAGACACGCTGAAATCCCTTATGGTGTGTATAGTCTTAACTTGAAGACTTTAAAGGTAAAGCCATCATATCTGAAGTGCTTGCACCATTTTGGTCAATTCTAGCTCATAGATCGGATAGTTTCTTCTCGTAGTTTCTCATTATCATTAATCGTAAGCAATTAATTTCCGTACTCATTCTCATATTTGCACTTTCAATATACTAGTTTATCGAAATTCCCACACTTTCTATAACTCCCTATATATATAATCTCAAACATTACTCTTAATTCTGATTCTCCATGTCAATATACACGATGGTTAACAAGTCATTAACTTATTCCCTTATTGAATACATGTTAAATTTTGAAGAACTTGACGTTATAAGACATTGTTATATAATATTTAAATCTGATCATTGTACTTAGACCAAAACCTTTTTCCTTATCTCTTGACTAATATTTTCCGTCAATTACACTCAGAAAAGATTTCCTTGATCTTATGAAACTGCGAGCTCATTACATCATATACCTTGTAGAGATTTCATTGATTTTGAATTGTCCATCACCATCCTTACTTGCCCTTCACTTTGCCTTTGTTCTAATAATATTACTCCTGAACACAACTCTTTAATGCCCGCATCGTATCCTTGGATCAATAGTCCCCTTTTGACTTGTTAAATTCTTATATTGAACTTCACTTACCATTGCTTCTGTCAAAATTACATTATGAGGGTTGCGACCGTGCACTTGCGGAACTGAAACTTTGCAAGTTTATATCTAATATGTAGTTGTATGATCTAATAATTCATCCGAGTTTCCTTGTCTAGCAATAATTAGGTCTTCCATCAACCTATTGATCCATATTCTTACCTTACATCTCAATTTTGAGTAACTTGGGGTTGTGTCTCTTGTCTCGATTTACTTCTTACTCTAGTTTCCTGAATATCAAATGTCTAGTTATATTTACCAACATTTGGCATCTCTAGCTTGGAAGTCCTCACCGTCTCTTTTTTACCGTTGTACTATAGTCATTACATGTTTTTAGAGTCTGAGTAAACATTATCTTATTGGCTTCTAACCTTTTGTCGCAATCCTTTTGCCTTTCTATCATTAGGTGAAACACATTTCTGCCTCAATACTTCACCATACCATCTCCCCCTCTTTGGAGGATGACTAACACCTTATGCTTTAGGATTCCGCTCCTATAGAAGTCAAACTATCACTTCTTCACCTCTTTGTAATTCTTCGCACCCCAAATGACTTAAAATTTGCCTTGGAATAATATTCCGTTATTAGGGCAACTGGAATAATTCATATACATAGAGTGTTATCCATTCATACTGGCGTATTTGGTCTTGATGAGCTTAACTTTGCTCACTTCATTTTTCTCAAGAAAATCTCCTTCTTACTAACCCTTAAAGGTCATTCTTCTATCGTTCATCCTGTCATTACTCAATTGTTCACTCTTGCTAACATCGCGATACCAACTGTTGCAGAAATCCTTCGAGTCTCTAACTCGAATTCAATGTCTTAGGTTACTTCCTAATACTGGCATCTTTATGTCAAGGGCTAAATCGATCTCCTGATAATTCTTCTTAAGGTCTCTGGTTCACTTCTCGTAATAAAGACACAATCTTATGATTTACACTTCTTTATAATCCCAAAATTTGCTTTCTCTTATCCTTTCTTCTACGTGACTATGAACCTTGTCGTACTATCATGCTATAGCTTATGTTCTCTAATGATTCCTCCTATCTACTCATATCACTTTACTTATCCCTCTACTAGTCTCTTGCTAATATTACCATCTCTTACCTTATTCCAGAAAACTTTATCGGGCCTCTCTTTCACTCTAGCTTCCTCTGCTTCATCCGGCCTTATTCTTTTGGTCTCTTAGTATTCCTTCTTTACCGGGAATAGGGCCACACTGAGGTGAATACTTATCCTGCATCCAAGAATTCCAATACCTAACCTCTAAATCTTCTAAACCCTTGAGAAATCATATCTAGTTACACAATTCCAGGTTACATTCCTTATATGCATCATAAGGATGAATTATCAACAAATTCATAATGCTATTCAAAAATGTCGTCGAGTCCTAACAATCTTGACATTGTCAAGGATTACTCTAACCCTTATTAAACTTATGGAATTTCTTTTCTTTCCAAAACTATGTTTTTTTATGCCTAGAATTTATATGCTGAAAGTAGTGCTATTACGGTACCTCTATCCCTGTCAAACAGAATCGTAATGCTTATGCTCTTTTATTTGAGCTCCAACAATTTACAAGCTTCTCAACTTAGGTACCTCGTACCTCCCATACGTTACCTCTTTATTTTCTGAAACTCGTACTTTACCTTCTAATGCTCTCATTGTATTTTGTCTGCATAGGTGAGATAGATATCCATTCCTTAAGACTCTAGACGTAACTTGCGCATCTGGTACACCCATGATCTGATAGGGTCGCAAACTTACTTATCACAACCCGAGATAGAATTGAATGTCTATAACTCAACTCTATTTCATGATCTAGAGTAAGAAAGAAGGGTAACCAACTCCTAAAATCCCTGTAGCCTCTTGTTTAAAAATGTGGTGCATAACACATCCATAAACAAAACTCTATAGATATGACTTGTAGACTTCCTAGGACAGACCTGCTCTGATACCAAGTTTCTCACACCCCAACTTTAGGGGGCGGCACCCAGTGCCTTAATGGCCTGAGCGTACCACCTCTGAAACATAACCTAGATAAGCAAGTATCTAGGCCAACAAGGCATTGGAATGATAGTCATATGACAACCTGGACATGATAATCTATAAAAAAGAGACAACCCAACCATATTTCCATACACAAGGCCGACAAAGCCACAACAATTATCAACAGACCATCAGGAATGCCGGTAAGGCCATACAAAACAACTCTACATAAGACCCACGTCTACATGCCTCTAGGAGTGACATAACATAACATAAGGTTGGGACATGGTCCAACCATACCCAAAATACATATATACATAAGTAGCATAGCCTACCAACTCTCTACAGAAACTCTGGGAGAAATAGAGCACAACGACCAACTGTTGGACCGGCAACCTACTGAGGAGGTGCGTCATCCTACCTACCTGAACCTGCAGGCATAAAATATAGCGCCCTTGACAAATGAACGTCAGTACGAAATAATGTACTGATATGTAAGGCAGATAAGAAAGCAAATAAGAACATCAATGTGCAAAAGAGACTGAGAGAATCAACCTATGAGTCGAGGATGCCGTTGCGGACCATGATATGCATAAATGTAATGTAGTCGTGTATATAACGATGTAGGACTCTGTGGCCAATATCATAATCGTGTATATAACGTTGTAGGTCTCTGTGGGAAATGTTATCATTATCATATCCAACTGATCAGTGGTACTATACATATATATCGCGTATATAACACAATAGGCCTCTGTGGGCAATAGAGATATATAATACTTATGTATATACATGTATGATGACCAAAAGAAATATTCCGAGTCAGTCGGAGTGACCTAAGGTTGTTGCACCTCCGACTATTGTTATGTGGCTAACATAATATCAACTGTCGTGAAACCAATAAATAACATAGAATACCATATACCGAGAATGAATATAAGATACATAAATTACTCCCTAAAAAGGACAAACAAGATTCAATTAACATTTTAAGGGAATGAAGAACATAGACATTTCCAACTATCATAAATGGAATAATTTTTGGAGGGACGCTCATTTACATTCGGGTCATGCCAAAGGAAAGAAGGGATAGCCATAACATATCTTATATGAAACCATGACGTATCAAGCCGGAATTAACCTACTTCATGCCTAATTCTAGAACCAACAAAAGGGCACTAACATTAATTACGAGTAGTTCAAGAATCCCCTGTCGAGCGGCAAACTCATTCTATATCAAAATCGGACAACATATCCCCCGCTTTCCTTACTTTCCCATGTCCATAAAAATAATAAGAACACATACAACCTTCATCTATATACTTGTAGCACCACAACCAACCAATATCCCAACAACACAAATCAATATACAGAACAACAAGTACACAAACGTCACCAATGAAACTACTATTTATCACGACGAGCGGCAAGCTCGGATTGGATCCCAAAACTCAACTTTTTCCCCATCTCCACCATACTAACAACACCGTTAATAGGTCCACTATTTAAACATATGTTGACATGAAATACCAGCCTTATATCCATATTAAAAGTAACATCAAACAGCCCAACAAGAGTTAACAACAACATAAACAACTTCTAGATGTTATATGGCCACTTCTCCTTCTAGCTTATACCACTATCTTCATAAACAACAAAGAGACAAGAATAAAAACAACAACCACAATATAACCAAGTAATTTCCATAATTTCCATCCATAAGAAGTCATATATATCACCCCAACATAGTCTAACAAAAGACAACATCTTATACTATTTCGAGTACTATCTTGTAGATTCTTCACCCAAACAACTTAACCAACACATATATAAGATTAACAAAAAGCAATAGGGTGTTATACGTATCTTAAATAGTCGGAAACCCCAAAAACCAAAACTTCCCTTAGCTTACACGCACCCTCAAAGCCATCACAACACCATGGGAACACTTTTCTTCACTTACACCCTCAAAGCCATCACAACACCATGGGAACATTTTTCTTCATTTAAACTAGATTTTAAGGTTGGGTTTAGGTACAACCACCTTTGATTCACTTTGGAACCTTGGAGAACTGTTAGAGAGGTGTTGAGAGAGTGTGGAAACTGACCTTGGTCGAAAATGATAAAAAAAATGAGCCTTACAACCACTTTAAAATATTCCAAGGTTTGCCACCGCCTAAGTGGGTCCCATGGGATTTGCTTTGCAGCATTTTCTTAAAATGTACATAATATTTTTTAGAGATCTCCGATTGACGAACGATTATTGTGTTGGAAATTAGACTAGTTGAACTTGAATTTAGATAGGTTATACGTCTCATAACTCCTTATACACTATAAGATATACCCTTCTAAAGTTGGGCTAAAATCCTCTCAAGCATTCTGTTTACCTTTCCCTGAGTTTCGACGAACTTAATTTATTCGATTCGTTTACACTCGAATTCTTACGAGACTTACTTAACACTTATTTAAACTCATTGTTATCCTTTCTAATGTCCACAACCTTTCAAGTTTACCTTAACTTACTCACGATGGATACTAACATGAAAAATATGAGGTGTAACATTCTGAGCCAATTCCAAGCCTTTTCGTCCAAAAACTGACCTTATCCAAGGCCGATTATGCTAATTCCAAATCTGTTGGTTTCATTTCGTTGGGCTGAAACTAATGAGTCAACTTTGATTGTCCAATTTCTCTTAGACCTTTAATTATAATAATGTGTGCATTATCCTAGAGATTATCTTGAGTTGCCAAATCTCTAGAAAATCATCTAATCACCCAAAGGCTTCCCATATCCATTTGTACCTCCCCAACACATTCCCAACTGCCGGCGTAGACTATTAGAATTGTCCGAATGAAGGAAATAATCTTCTTAAGAGCAGGGCTTGGAGAACACTTCCATTCCAATATTAGAATACCTGGCATCGCTAGAGTGAATGTCCTAGCGTGAAAGTCTAAAATCGCATGGTACAGTGATTACCAGTCCATCCCCAAAATAATATCAAAATTAACCATGTCTAATATAACCAAGTCTACCCAGGTATCATAACCCATGAAAGTAACCACACAGTGTCGATAGACTCGATCTATAATCACAGAATCACCGACTGGTATAGACACACGAATAGGGATATCAAGAATATCATACCACATATCCAAACCAGCATAAAAGTATACAGACATATAGGAGAACGTTGACCCCAGATTAAATAATACTGAAGCAGACTAATGATGGACTGAGATGATACTTGTAATAACTGCATCGGATGCCTCAGCCTCAGGTCTACCAGGGAAGGCATAGAAGTAAGCACGTCCATCCTCGGACTAAGTACCATGATGACCACCTTGGCATGTACGCGCTCCATCTCTACTAACCTGAGACCCCACTTCTACCGGTCTAATGACCGCCACGACTCTAAGAACCTCCTTTGTCGGTTTGTCCTACACCTCTAGAATGTTGTACTGGTGTCTGATATCCACCTGATCTAGGCCTAGGATAATCCCTCCTGAAGTGCCTGATAACACCACAATTATAACAAGCCTTTCCCGCCATGGCTGCTGAATGGACATAGAAGAACCTGAGTGACCCCCATGATCAGAGAATCGGGAGTGAGATTCTCTGGAATACTGAACCACACTGTACCCACTTTGCCTTGCAGAACCACCATTTGAAACCTAGAGAGTTAACTGTACCGGTCGACTGGACTGAGAATACTGGGTCCTACCCTGTTGTACATAACCTCGAGACGTAGACCTACTATAGTACCCATATCGGTGATCTCTCTTCTTGAGCTCCTACCTTGGGAGCTTACCCCTCACCGACTCAACCTTCCTGGCGTGCTCCACCATTGTTTCAAAAGAAGCCCCAGAGGCCACCAACTGTAATATCGCAAACTGAAGAGGAATAGACAACGCTCTCACGAAGAACCTAACTTGCTCAGTCTCTATAGGAAGTAACAGCTCTGCATAGTGTGAAAAAGCATGGAATTGACTCTCATACTCAGCAACAAAAGCACATTTCTACTCAAACTTGGAGAACTCATCCCTCTTGCTCACTTGCAAACTAAGGGGAACATACTTCTCGAGGAAGATCTGATAAAACTTGGTCCAAAATAATGGAGGCAACCCTACTGGCCGACAATCAATATTTTACCTCCACCATTGCTTCGCATCAGCAAGAAGCTGAATAGCAACAAAACTGAGCCCATGACACTCGATGATGCGTAAAGTATGGAGCCACTCATAGTTACTCACTATAAACTCGTATGTATCCTCCTCAGGTGGACCATATAAAATGGGAGGCTTCATATTGAAGAAATGCCCACATATCTTCTACTCATAGCGGGTTATAACAGGTGTAGTCACCGACCGGGGACCAAACTATGGTGTCGGGATCTCATCGATACAGGGTGCTGATACAATAGCTGGGTGCATCTCTGGAGTCAGACCTTCTCCCACCCTGGTCTGTAACCCTCTTGGAGTAGTCAGGGGAACGTCTGCCTGGGGAAAACCATCAGGCAAACTCAATATCCGAGCCATAGTATCCTGAAGGATCAATGTATAATTAATACCTAGCTGATCATGGAGTGGCCCCATCTCCTCCTTATAATGGTCATTCTTAAGCTCTACCTCCGGCTTAGAAGATCCATATCTAGCATGAGCATGACCGACTCCCTATGTTCCACCCTCACTGGTGCTATCGCTCAGGCTCTACCTCTACCATGAACATGACCTCTAACACGACCGCACATCACAGGGGATGGTACTAGTGCCTCAACCCTTGCCGCGTGAGCACGAGTCCTCACCATCTGTGAGAGTATAGGAAACAAGTCAGATACCAATTTGATCAAACTTAGCACAAAATGAATGAAGAAAGTGAAGTTTCCTAAATGTCTCATAGCCTCTCGAAGATAAATACAAACATCTCCATACCGATCCGTAAGACTGTACTAGACATTGCTCTTGTACTTGCAACCGTTTAACCTAGGGATATGATACCAACTTTGTCACGACCCCTTTCGGGCATATTAGTGGCACATACACTTTTCCAACCGTAGGCGAACCACTTTCCAAATCATTAATATATAAGATAAAAATAAGTGGAAAATAAAGAAATACTTATAACAATTGTCTTTTAGTAACATAATAAAGGGAACCAAATCCGATAATCTAGTTATTACAACCCCATGATCTAGTCTGTAATACAAGAATAAAGAAGTCTAAAAGTCTGAATCTGTCTCATAAACATAAATAAGAGCAGTAGTAAAGGGAAGTGTCCAAGGCATGTTGGGAAGAACACAAGCTCACCCCGAACACTCAATCTCCAAGTCTGGACTCAGCCACGTGGTCTGGAACTAGTAGATGGCATTGTATCTGCATCCAAAAAGAATGCATCAAGTGTAGTGTGAGTACACAATGTACCCCCGTATACATCATAGGCCGACAATGATGTAATATATGTAGCTGACATAAATACGAAGTTGACTCTCAAATAATCCTATTCTACATAGTACAGTAAATCACTTAAGCCACCTTATTCACAAAAATAGGGTTTAACTCAATAGCTCAGAAATCATGGAAGTTCAATAAATCGAATCCACTTTGTCACGATTATCAAATCAATCAAGTACAAATATCAAGTATCAATGTGTATGATGAATGATATGTAATGCAAGGTACCTTTCCATCAACCTGGTATACACACATTCAAATTCTATGAAATGTGACACATGGAGGACTCACACCATCCATATACCGCTCCTAGCCAGCTGAAATTCAACACACGAATCTGACTAGAGCCTAAGACTCATTTATCGAGCCATATTATTATCAATATCATCATGTCAATGTTTTCAAACCATCTCATAAGAGTATCCTTACCTTTCCTTTCCAGTCTCATTAGACCCATAACATTCCCATACCACTCCACTTTCTATGTTATAATAATCATAAGTGTATGAATGCAACAGTAATAAGACAAGTAATCATGGTGTATGAGATGTAATCAAATATATAATATGAATATTACATGCTTCATAATTCAACAACACGTATTTTCAAGTAATCAGTCTTTTATATCAGAAGCATATGTGATGAGTAAACATAATAATTATCAATCAATGGTGACAAGCCCACATAAAAACAATCGAAACCAGCCCTGACAGGTTCCCCAACCCATCAAAATAATTCAACATTAGTACCCACCCAAGTGCTCATCACAACCACTAAGGCGGGACCTCCAAACATGCACAATACATATTTATAACAACTACGTACTTATATCAGGGTCTAGAAATAATAAATTATAGCCTACTTTGGAGCTGAGCGGGTGCCACGAACACTACTCCTCATCCAAGGCCTTGCCCTTGCAAAGCGCCTCCAAATAATCATAGTAGAACATATAGATTCTACGTTAATAATGTAATCTAATTCATGCACAAAGGCTTATCCTTTCAAAACACCCAAAATTCCAACCCTCAAATCGACCCCGGACGAAGGTAAAAACTAGAGCTTTATCATTCTAAAATCAAAAGAATACTCTATTGAGTCACATCCCTAAGTTAATTAGGAAACTAAACACATTTTGGTGCGACACACCTGAAACCAACAACATAGAAACTTAGCAATTTTCTACCGAACACCCGAGACCTCTCGGATACAAATCAGACATGCTACTCAAGGGTAAACGATGCTACGAACTCGTTTAGGCACTCGGATTTCTTGTATGACTGAGCTAAGACTCACTTTTCCATGAAACCAATCAAAATACCAAAATTTCACAAATTTAAAAAATAGTGACTCAAAATACATCTGAACGCCTCGGGAAGAAAACCAAGACCTCGACTAAGTCATAAATGAGGTTCCGGACCTTTCGGAAGCAACGAAACCTGAAAATGGATTCATATACTCAAAAGTCAACTTTGGATCAACTAGTTCAATTCTAACTTATCAAACTTAGGGGTTTCTTCCGAAATTCGTATAAAGGCACCTCGAGAACCGTTTTACCCATATATGTGAGTCACAAATCCCACACATAGTCTACGGAGAGGGTAACTTGGTCAAATAAAAGTCTTTGGCTTCAAATGATCGGATGGGTCGTTACATCATTTTAGCCCATTGTTATCCTTAGTTAGACCTTTATAACATGTAAACCTTTTCTTTGACAACCCCATTACAAGTTGATGCCCCATCGTTCTTAATTAACATTGTTTAATTATTTACTTTAAAGTCACTTTTATTGCAAAAGACGAGCGTTAGAAAGGGTAAGGAAGATAAATAGGTAGCTTTTGAGTGGAACCCAAAAAAGAAATAAAGGTGCACTAGTGCAAGGAAGATATCATCACCAATGGGGATGAAGTTCATTGGTATCAGAGCCATGTACACAAGTAGTAATAGGTAACTAGTTCAACACACTTCCTAAATGATGAATATCATCAGAAACAAGAACACTGTTAAAAACAGTAAAAAAGAGGAATATGATATACCTCAACATTTAGATCTACTTAATAAGTGGACTATTCCAAATATTCAACCCAAGTTAATATATCAGATGGGTACTTTTGAAGAATTAGGATTTAAACTAGTTAAAACTACTGAAGAAACAATCACTGTAGATAGTGATCATGCTACTTTTAAATTATTAAATGACAGTGATATTGCTCCTTATAGGGAAACCCATCGATTTATGCATATTGGGTTAGTACAGGTTGCTTTTAAGCCACTTACATTAAGAAGCTTACCAGAGAGCTTTATAGCAGCTCTAAGGGATGGTAGAAATCAGAATTGGAAAAAATCCCTTATAGAGACGTTACAGACCAGTTTGGCATATGGCCCTATTTATTTTAATGTCTATCCTAACTTGCAGGTATCTTTCCAAGTATCTTTACAAGATGAGAATTCTTTAAATGCTTTAATATTAAGTATTAAGCTGCATTGATATGATTATATGCCTGAAATTGAAGTTATATGTATTTGTTATAGAATTTATTTTAAACCCTTATACACCATGAATCCTATGTGTAAGATCATGGATTTTAAAAACGAAACTATTTTAATAGAAATGAATTTTGGTAATAAAAAATTACCATCAGAAGACCTATCAAATGGGCTGAAATTGTTTTTCCCAAAGAATGGGTCATAGAGGGCGCTGCTCCTCCCAAGAATAATTGTAATACTGATATTACTCACATTGAACAAACCCCTGAAGGGACGGTCAAGCTAAAGTTTTCTAAACCAAACTACTTGACAAATGATTTTAGATCAAGATCTACTAGATCTGATGTTTCAAACCATTCTTATATTTCACCAGCTGATTATATTGTTAGATCTCCATCACGAGCTTCTACTTCACATATTCAAGATTTTATAAATCACCTATTCCAGATAATACAGATAGCAATAGAGTAGATAGGATTATAATTGGTAATGATAATATTGCTAGAGGAGTTAATGAAGACCCAGATATAACTGAGTCAGACATTGGTTATCCAAGTATTTGATGGATCAAAATCCAAAAAATTATTTAGTCGGCGATCGCCCGCACGAAAGAAAATCAGTAAAGATTTTTATAAACCCAGATGGGAACCGTTTAAAATTTGTTTTTGAAACTTTTGATAACAGTAAGAGAATAATGCTTCAAGAGGAATTTTATAAAGATCTCTCTCAAGTTAACAAGATTATATCTTGTGTTCCTTGGTTTATGGCTAAGTATGTGGACGATTATATCTATGTTTTAGAAAGATAGTACAAACTCACTAATGGGGGAGTCATTAATATTGTTTTCCCTCCGCAACAACCCTTCCAAATTGAAAAGGATAATAAAGTTCTTCATTTTACTGCCTTTTCTAAATTATTTGATGATAATACTGCTTTAGTTATAACTTCGCATATTAATAACATGCTCAAGTAGAATAATTACACCAATGTTTATATGAACATATTGGGTGAACAAATTGTTCTTTTACATAATAGAGTAGAGAAATTGACTTTGGAAATTATGAAGTTGGTTCCTTTTTCTAGCCATCATACACCTGCAGCTACTCCTAGTGTGCAACCTCCACCTGAGATCAAAGATTTCAAGTTAAGAGCATATTCAGAACTTGAGCAATTACTGGATGATAAGTTTAAAGGTCTACGAATCGGCCCTTTAACAAAAGATTATGAGTTAGACCTTTCTGGCAATGATTTTAAGCAGAAGATGTCTGATGAGATTAATAACCTAGAAAAATATGCTAGGAAACCCGTACAAAGAATGTACTACTAGCCCAGACCCACTCCTCATGACGTATTGTTTGAGGAGCAAGAGATTGTGGATAATAATAGCTATAGTGAAAAAAACATCTATGAATGGAACATAGATGGTTATACAGAAAGACAAATTTATACGGCGGTCCATAGAATGCTTATGTATAGCAGAATCTGCAAAGCTAACAGTAACACTGACAAAACTGTTGCAGAAATGATTATATCAGGATTTACTGGTCAATTGAAAGGCTGGTGGGATCATTATTTGACCCAAGAACAACGTAATAGTATTATTGGGGCAATGAAAATTGAACCAGGTGTAGAACCTACATAGAATGCGGTTTATACCTTAGGGATTAATATTATAGAGCATTTTATTGGAAGATGGTCAGATGATAGTGAAATTATTAGAACCTTACTCCAGAACTTATGATGCAAAACTCTCACCTCATTTAGGTGGTATAAGGATGTTTTCCTTAGTATAGTCATGGAATTACCAGAATGTAATAGCCCTTTCTGAAAGTCCAAGTTTACAGATGGATTACCAGCCCTCTTCGCAGAAAGGGTTAGAAAGTCTCTTAGAAAATGAGGAATTACCATCAATTATGACATTTATACTTATGGAAGCCTCACATGCACATGTATACAAGAAGGTTTAGCCTTGTGTAATGCGATCAAGCTTAATCAGCATATCAAAAGACAGAACCTCAATGAAAGACAACAGTTAGGGGAGTTTTGTGGTCAGTTTGGTATGGAAATACCCAAAGTCAAGGTGTCTCATAAACGTAAAGTTAAAAAAATCTTCCAAAAATGGAAAACAAAACGCCTGGATAAGAAAGTTAGGAGAAAGAAAGAGTTTAAAACTCGCAAGAATTTTATAAAGTCAAAAAATCCAAAGGCATGTTGGAAATGTGGCAGAACAGGTCACTATTATAATGATTGTAAACTTAAGGAAAAGATTAAGGCCCTTAACATTGGAACCAGAAGATTCAGGTTTCGAAACTGATCTAGCAAAGGATTCCTCCTCAGATGAGGAGATTAGAGTTCTTAATAATGAAGATTATATTTCTTTTGAAGAATAGTGCTTACCCTCTCAAATCGGACAACCTTGTTCTAGAAAACATAATAAAGAGGATGATGAGTTTTATAATATAGTTGCTCAATTTTAAGATATGAACATTAATGTTCTTAAAGGTTATAACCTCATGGAATTATTAAAATTGATTAAGGATCCATGTATGAGATCACGGATTATAGATCAACTCCAGGATGCTCCAGAACCTTCACAAGGAAGAAAAGCTCTGGAACGATCAACTGCTTATACCATGTAAGAATTAAAAAAAACGATGAGGGAGAAACAAGGAATTGTCAGTACTCCCAGAGATTTGGGTAAGGAGATTGATAATATCAAGAAAGATATCTTTTCGTTGAAAAGGAGTAATGATATGCTCAACGCACGAATTACCAATATTGAAGGTAAAGGAAAAAAGATTATAAATTGAGAAACAGTAGATGATGTTTCTACTTTAGATGATCAATTAATTACAGGCACTAGTGATGAAATAGGAAACTTTCTACAAACCCTGGAATTAATCACGTCGCATAAGTTTTATATAAAAATAAGTCTTCTAAGTGACTATAATTTCAAATAAGATTTCAATGTTGTTGATAGCGGGCAGATGTAAACTGTATACAGGAAGGACTTATTCCTTCTACTTATTTTCATAAAACCACTCATAGTGTGAGATATGTTAATGGGCCAAAATTACAAATTACTTTCAAATTAACAAAACTTTATATTTGCAATGATAAGACTTGTATAGCAGAAAGCTTTATTTTGGTAAAAGACATTTCTAACCAAATTATATTGGACACACCTTGTATACAAAAACTATTTTCAATTATTAATATTGATAAAAAAGGTATCATAGGAACCTTCAATGGAAAGCCCATTACATTTCAGTTTATAACTGAACCATTTTCAAGAGTGGTATGTGAACTCAAGAATAGGCTGCTACATAAACACCAACAAATTAGTTTACTAAAACAAGAGATTATAATCTACTATTGATGAGCTTTTGGAACACCCAAAGCTACAGTAAAAAATTAATTTAATACAAACTCAGTTTTCACTTCAAATTTGTAGTGACCATCCTAACACATTTTGGGATAGGAAAAAACATATTGTTTCTCTCCCTTATGAATATGATTTTAGGGAAGGCAATATCTCTACAAAAGCTAGGCCATGCCAAATGAATTCCGAATACATGGAATTATGCAAAAAAAAAAATTACTTTTCTATTACAGAAGGGTTTGATAAAACCCTCAAAATCTCCATGGTCGTGTACGACCTTCTATGTTAATAAACATGCTAAGCAGGAAAGAGCAGTTCCTCGACTCGTTATTAATTATAAACCACTTAATAAAGTGTTAAATCAGGTATCATATTCCTAATAAAAATGATTTGCTTGATAGACTTAATAGAGCTATTATATTTTCTAAATTTGATCTAAAGTCTGGTTACTGGCAGATTCAGATTGCACAAGTAGATAAATATAAAACTGCTTTTAATGTTCCTGTTGGGCAATTCGAGTGGAATGTAATGTCATTTGGATTTTAAAAATGCCCTTCTGAATTTCAAAACATTATGAATGATATATTTATGCCTTATAGCAACTTATTCATTGTTTATATAGATGATATTTTGGTATTTTCCAATAATATAGAAACACATTTCAAACATCTTGATTTATTTAAGAAAATTATCATCAAAATGGTTTGGTCATATCAAAACCAAAAATGACCCTTTTTCAAACTAATGTTATATTTTTGGGTCATAACATTGAAAAAGGAAAAATAATTCCTATTAATGAAGTATTGAATTTGCATCAAAATTCCCGGATGTTATAACTGACAAAACCCAACTCCGGAGATTTTTGGGTAACCTAAATTATATTAGTCCTTTTTAAAGGATTTGGCAAAGGATACAACCATCTTATATGAACGGCTAAAAAATGTTCCTACACCTTGGACAAATGATCATACTCAAGCTGTCAAAAGAATTAAAGCTAAGGTTCATAACCTTCCTTGTCTCACTTTATCCAATCCTACTTGGCCAAAGATAATAGAGATAGATGCTTCATTTATTGGATATGGGGGTATATTAAAACAATACTCTCCAAATGATAAAAATGAGTATTTAATACTATTCTATTCTGGCAAATGGAGTCCTAGTCAGAAAAACTATTCGACAGTTGATAAGAAATCTTAGCAATTATAAAAAGTGTTTTAAAATTTCAAGGAGATTTATACATCCAAAAGTTTATTATAAATATTGATTGTCAATCTGCTAACATAAATAAAGATTGCAAACATGATGTTTCAAAAAAAATGTTTGCCAGATGGCAAGCTTTATTAGCGCCATTTGATTTTGAGATACATTATAAAAAAGGGACAGATAATGGTCTGGCCGATTTCTTGACTAGAGAATATTTGGGTTCACAACTCCATAGTGTCTTATACATATTTACAGGATGATGAGGCATACTTGGCGAGGCGGTGACCCCAATTATAGAGGTCGTGGCGGGAGAGGCAGAGGTACTGGACGAGGTAATACTATTGCCCAACAAGGAAATAAAAAACTTATAGAACAAGATCAAACAGGGACTTCGAGCATTAATAAAGAAAGTCTTTTATACCAACAAGTCATGAATTTTATAAAATCTAGATAAAACAATGATAAAACACAACCTTCATATGGAGAGGTTGCTAATGAAGAACAAGATAATAATGAGGGTTATGAAAAATATGAGAACAAAAAAGTTATACTTCTTCTCGATTATAAAGATCTTCAATGGAAGGATGAGCCATGGAAGCTCATGGAAAGGTATTTAGAAACTGATTCATACCCCATCTTGACTTACAAATTAAGAATGCACTATGAGACCATACTCTCAACCACAGGATCGGCTGAAATTCAGCACTATTTTCCTATGCATACCAAGAAAGTTTATAACTTCTCTAAAATTAGTATATATTTTTTTACTCCAGAAGACTGCGGGTTTTGCACTTTGAATGAACGAGAATATTTCAACCCTGAGCAAAGAGTTCAGGTAAAATTCAATTATTGGATTATATAGATAGTTTTTATAAAACTTTTTTATATGAAAACTCTCACAAAAAACATTCATGGTTTATAAAGATATGTTCTCATTTTTATAAATAGAACATCCCTACTTGGTTTTGGCATTGGTGGATAAATTATGGTTCATCTGTTAATATATTGCCACAATCAATTAAAGGTTTATATACCAGATGGATTGACGCTTCTCCTAAGATTATAGAATGTTATAATAAGTCATCTATCATAAAAGGAATTGCTAATATGCATTTCTTCATCGAATTTTCCATTCCCTGGATTATGCGATGGTCAGTGGAAGTGGGTTATACCCCAGAACAAATTCCTTGCTTACAAAGAACATTTTATATAAGGTTTTGGAAGAAAATATTACAAAAGACGAAAGGGAGGGATCACAGAGAGGCACTATCAATGGAACTTTTTACGGGTCAACAGGACCTGGCAGGGCTGTCTTAACTCAGAATAGATCCAAAAAATGCCCTAACGCCACCACGGCTTAGCGGGCTAAAACAGGACCATTAGCCTGAGGTTCAGACATTCCACCGGGGTTGTCCCAGGAAACCCGTACTTTGAAAGAACGAGAATATTTCCACCCTGAGCAAAGAGTTCAGGTAAAATTCAATTATTGGGATTGTATAGATAGATTTATAAAACTTTTTTATATGAAAACTCTCACAAAAAACATTCGTGGTTTATAAAGATATGTTCTCATTTTTATAAACAGAACATCCCTACTTGGTTTTGGTATTGGTGGATAAATTATGGTCCATCTGTTAATATATTGCCACAAACATATAAAGGTTAATATACCGGATGGATTGACATTTCTCCTAAAATTATAGAATGTGAGAATAAGACATCTATCATAAAAGGAATTGCTAATATGCATTTCTTCATCAAATTTTCCATTCCCTGGATTATACGATAGTCAGTGGAAGTGGGTTATACCCCATAACAAATTCCTTGCTTACAAAGAACCTTTTATATAAGATTTTGGAAGAAATTATTACAAAAGACCGAAGATGGTGTTTTGAATGGGCAGGAACTAATAGACCAAATAACCTCAGCTATTGGAGGTTATACAAAATTAGAACAAGATCAACCAGGGTCAGATATTAATAGCCCATTTAAGCATATTGTCAGAAAACTCCAACTTAAAAAGGTGGTAATTTCAAAAGCAAGTAAAAAAGGATTTGATAAAAAATCTGGATGAACAATTCCCTTCAGATACTTCTATGTCATCTATTCATACAGAGGAGGAAGATATTTAGGAATCCCAACACCCATATGATGCAGACTTCGACATTGAAGAATACATTGCGAAGTTTCAATATAAGATGGAGGAATTCTCCAACACAGGAAAAGACAAAGGGAAAGAAAAGGTGTAATACACAGGAAAGCAGTTGGTGGACCCATCACAAAATCCACCGCACAAATGGAATCTACTATAATAAAATAGATAAATTATTGTACTATAATAGGGCCCATAAGTTTTGGCCAATTCTACTTTATTACTTTTTATTTGTTACCATGTCGGCCACTTTATTTGTCTGTATTATCAAATGATTCATTAAATAACTATCCTTAGTTGTAAGTAGATGGAAGGCTTTGGCCAACTACTCTTTTCTCTTTGTAAAACCCTCTCTTAAATAAAAGCTTAAGGTTTGCTTTACATCCCCCTGCTCTGAGCACAATCTCGATTTCTTAGGTAATTTTAAATTTTTGTTTTATTTAATTTTTATTATATATTTATCTTCTGGGTTAGCCTATGATCGGATAAATCCCTTGTGTGGAACTATGTTGCACTATACTACTTGGAATCATGGCGCTAATGCTTCAATAAAGCTGATGATTCATGTGAGAAGGTACTAAGGTTAGGCAGAGGAAAACCCCGGTGGAATGACTGAATCTCAGGCTAATGGTCCTGTTTTAGCCCGCTAAGCCGTGGTGGCATTATGGCATTTTTTGGATCTATTCTGAGTTAAGACAGCCCTACCAGGTTCTGTCGAACCGTAAAAAGTTCCATTGATAGTGCCTCTCTGTGATCCCTCCCTTCCGTATTTTGTAATAATTTCTTCCAAAACCTTATATAAAATGTTCTTTGTAAGCAAGGAATTTGTTCTGGGGTATAACCCACTTCCACTGACCATCGCATAATCCAGGGAATGGAAAATTTGATGAAGAAATGCATATTAGCAATTCCTTTTATGATAGATGTCTTATTCTAACATTCTATAATCTTAGGAGAAGCGTCAATCCATCCGGTATATAAACCTTTAATTGATTGTGGCAATATATTAACAGATGGACCATAATTTATCCACCAATGCCAAAACCAAGTAGGGATGTTCTATTTATAAAAATGAGAACATATCTTTATAAACCATGAATGTTTTTTGTGAGAGTTTTCATATAAAAAAGTTTTATAAAAACTATCTATATAATCCAATAATTGAATTTTACCTGAACTCTTTGCTCAGGGTGGAAATATTCTCGTTCCTTCAAAGTGCAAAACCCGCAGTCTTCTGGAGTAAAAAAAAATTTATACTGATTTTAGAGAAGTTATAAACTTTCTTGGTATGCATAGGAAAATAGTGCTGAATTTCAGCCGATCCTGTGGTTGAGAGTATGGTCTCATAGTGCATTCTGGATTTATAAGTCAAGATGGGGTATGACCCAGTTTCTAAATACCTTTTCATGAGCTTCCATGGCTCATCCTTCCATTGAAGATATTTATAATCGAGAAGAAGTATAATTTCTTTCTTCTCATGTTTTTCATAACCCTCATTATCACCTTGTTCTTCATTAGCAACCTCTGCATATGAAGGTTGTGGTTTATCATTGTTTTCTCTGGATTTTATAAAATTCATGAATTGTTGGTATAATAGACTTTCTTTATTAATGTTCGAAGTCCCTATTTGATCTTGTGCTATAAGTTATTTATTTCCTTGCTAGGCAATAGTATTACCTCGTCCAGTACCTCTGCCTCTCCCGCCACGACCTCTATAATAGGGGTCACCGCCTCGCCAAGTAGGCCTCATCATCCTGTAAATATGTATAACAAACTATGGAATTATGAACCCAAATATTCTCTAGTAAAGAAATCGGGCAGACTATTATCTGTCTTTTTTTTATAATGTATCTCAAAATCAAATTGAACTAATAAAGCTAGCCATCTCATAAACATTTCTTTAGAAACATCATATTTACAATCTTTATTAAACAGAAATTTAGCAGATTGACAATCAATATTATAATAAATTGTTGGTTGCATAAATCTCCTTGAAATTTTAAAATACTTTTTACAATTGCTAAGATTTCTTTAGCAATTGTCGAATAGTTTTTCTGACTAGCACTCTATTTTCCATAATAGAATTGTATTAAATACTGTTGTTTATCATCTGGAGAGTATTGTTTTAGTATACCCCCGTATCCAATATCTAAAGCATATGTCTCTATTATCTTTGGCCAAGTAGGATTGGCTAAAGTGAGACAAGGAAGGTTATGAACCTTAGCTTTAATTCCTTTGACAACTTGAGTATGATCATCTGTCCAAGGTGTAGGAACCTTTTTTAGCCATTCATATAAGATGGATGTATCCTTTGTCAAATCCTTTATAAAAGAACTAATATAATTTAGGCTACCCAGAAATCTCCGGAGTTGGATTTTGTCAGTTATAACATCCGGGAATTTTGATGCAAATTCAATACTTCTATTAATAGGAATATTTTTTCTTTTTTCAACGTTATGACCCAAAAATCTAACTTTAGTTTGAAAAAGGGCCATTTTTGGTTTTGATATGACCAAACCATTTTGTATGATAATTTTTTCTTAAATAAATCAAGATGTTTGGAATGAGTTTCTATATTATTGGAAAATACCAAAATATCATCTATATAAATAATGATAAAGTTGTTATAACGCATAAATATATCATTCATACAGTTTTGAAATTCAAAAGGGGTATTTTTTAATCCAAATGGCATTACATTCCACTCGAATTGCCCAATAGGAAGATTAAAAGCAGTTTTATATTTATCTGCTTCTGCAATCTGACTCTGCCAGTAGCCAAACTTTAGATCAAATTTAGAAGTCTATTAAGCAAATCTTTTTATTAGGAATAGGATACCTGATCCATTTTAACACTTTATTAAGTGGTTTATAATTAATAACGAGTTGAGGAACTCCTCTTTCATGCTCAGCATGTTTATTAACATAAAAGGTCGTACACGATCATGGAGATTTTGAGGGTTTTATCAAACCCTTCTGTAACAGAGAAGCAATATCTTTTTTGCATAATTCCAAGTATTCGGAATTCATTTGGTATGGCCTAGCTTTTGTAGGGATATTGCCTTCCCTAAAATCATCTTCATAAGGGAGAGAAACAATATGCTTTTTTCCTATCCCAAAAAGCGTTAGGATGGTCACTATAAATTTGAAGTGAAAACTGAGTTTGTATTAAATCAATTTTTTATTGTAGCTTGGGGTTTTCCAAAAGCTCATCAATAGTAGATATATAAATCTCTTGTTTTAGAAAACTGATTTGTTGGTGTTTATATACCAGCCTATTCTTGAGTTCACATAACATTTTTGAAAATGATTCAGTTATAAACTGAAATGTAATGCGTTTTCAATTGAAGTTTCCTATGATACCCTTTTTATCAATATTAGTAATTGCAAGTAGTTTTTGTATAAAAGGTGTGCCCAATATAATTTGGCTAGAAATGTCTTTTACCAAAATAAAGCTTTCTGCAATACAAGTCTTATCATTGCAAATATAAGCTTTTGTGAATTTGAAAGTAATTTGTAATTTTTTCCCATTAGCATATCTCACACTATGAGTGGTTTTATGAAAATAAGTAGAAGGAATAAGTCCTTCATGTATACAGTTTACGTCTTCCCCGCTATCAACAAGAGCAGTGAATTTTTTTTTGAAATTATAGTCAATTAGATGACTTATTTTTATATAAAACTTATGTGATGTGATTAATTCCATGGTTTGTAGAAAGTTCCTTGTTTCATCACTAGTACCTGTAATTAATAGATCATCTAAAGCAGAAATATCATCTACTGTTTCTGAATCTATAATCTCTTTTCCTCTACCTGCAATATTGGTAATTCGTGCGTTGAGCATATCGTTACTCTTTTTTAACGCCAAGATCTCTTGCTTGAGATTATCAATCTCCTTACCCAAATCTCTGGGAATACTGTCAATTCCTTGTTTCTCCCTCATCTGTTTTTTTAATTCTGACATGGTATAAGCGGTTGATCGTTCCAAAGGATTTCTTCCTTGTGAAGGTTCTAGAGCATCCTGGAGTAGATCTATAATATGTGATCTCATACCTGGATCCTTAATCAATTTTAATAATTCCATGAGGTTATTACCTTTAAGAACATTAATGTTCATATCTTGAAATTGAGCAAATATATTATAAACTCATCATCCTCATTATTATGTTTTCTAGAACAAGGTTGTCCGATTTGACAGGGTAAGCACTCTTCTTCCAAAGCAATATAATCTTCGTTATTAAGAACTCTAATCTCCTCATCTGAGGAGGAATCCTTTGCTACATCAGTTTCGAAACCTAAATCTTCTGGTTCCGAGTTGAGCAATAGCTTCGATAATGAATCCTTTAAATCATCTCCAATGTTAAGGGCCTTAATCGTTTCCTTAAATTTACAATCCTTATAATAGTGGCCTATCCTTCCACATTTCCAACATGCCTTTGGATTTTTTGACTTCTTAAAATTCTTGCGAGTTTTGAACTTTTTCTTTCTCCTAACTTTCTTATCTAGGCGTTTTGCTTTCTATTTTTGGAAGCTTTCCTAATTTTTAACTTTACGTTTATTAGACTCCTTGGCTTTGGGTATTTCCATACCAAACTAACCAAATAACTGCCCTCACTGTTGTCTTTCATTGTGGTTTTGTCTTTTGATTTGCAGATTAAGCTTGATCTCATTACACAAGGCTAAACCTTCTTGTATACATGTGCCTGTGAGGCTTCCATAAGTACAAATGTCATAATTGATGGTAATTCCTCCTTTTCTAATAGACTTTCTAACCCTTTCTGCGAAGAGTGCTGGTAATCCATCTATAAACTTGGACTAACAGTGAGGGCTATTACATTCTGGTAATTCCATGACTCTGCTAAGGAAAACATCCTTATACCACCTAAATGAGGTGACGGTTTTGCATCGTAAGTTCTGGAGTAAGGTTCTAATATTTTCACTATCATCTGACCATCTTCTAGTAAAATGCTCTATAATATTAATTCCTAAGGTATAAACCGCATTCTGTGTAGGTTCTACACCTGATTTAATTTTCACTGCCCCAATAATACTATTACGTTGTTCTTGGGTCAAATAATTATCCCACCAGCCTTTCAATTGACCAGTAAATCCTTATATAATCATTTCTGCAACAGTTTTATCAGTGTTACTGTTTGCTTTGCAGATTGTGCTATACATAAGCATTCTATGGACCGCCATATAAATTTGTCTTTTCATATAACCATCTATGTTCCATTCATATATGCTTTTTCCACTATAGCTATTATCTACAATCTCTTGCTCCTCAAACAATACATCCTGAAGAGTGGGTATGGGATAGTATTACATTCTTTGTACGGTTTTCCTAGCATATTTTTCTAGGTTATTAACCTCATTAGACATCTTCTGTTTATAATCATTGCCAGAAAGGTCTAACTCATAATCTTTCGTTAAAGGGATGATTCGTAGACCTTTAAACTTATCATCCAGTAATTGCTCAAGTTATGAATATGCTCTTAACTTGAAATCTTTGATCTTAGGTGGAGGCTGCACACTAGGAGTAGCTGCAGGTGTATGATGGCTAGAAGAAGGAACCAACTTTATAATTTCCGAAGTCAATTTCTCTACTCTATTATTTAAAAGAATAATTTGTTCACCCCATATGTTCATATAAACATTGGTGTAATTATTTTGCTTGAGCATGTTATTAATATGCGAAGTTGTAACTAAAGCAGTATTATCATCAAATAATTTAGAAAAGGCAGTAAAATGAAGAACTTTATTATCCTTTTCAATTTGGAAGGGTTGTTACGGAGGGAAAATAGTATTAACGACTCCCCCACTAGAGAGTTTGTACTCTCTTTCTAAAACAGAGATATAATATACCACATACTTAGCCATAAACCAAGGAACAAAATATATAATCTTGTTAGCTTGAGAGAGATCTTTATAAATTCCTCTTGAAGCATTATTCGCTTACTGTTATCAAAAGTTTCAAAAAATCACATTTTAAACGGTTCCCATCTAGATTTATAAAAGTATTCACTGATTTTCTTTCATGCGGGCAATCCCCGACTAAAATCAATTTTTGGATTTTGATCCATCAAATACTTGGACAACCCATGTCTGACTCAGTGATAACTGGGAATTCATTAATTCCTCTGAGAATATTATCATTACCAATTATATTCCTATCTACTCTATTTCTATCAGTATTATCTGGAACAGGTGGATTTATAAAATATTGAATACGTGAAGTAGAAGCTCGTGATGGAGATCTAACAATATAGTCAGCTGGTGAAATATAAGAATGGTTTGAAACATCAGATCTAGTAGATCTTGATCTAAAATCATTTGTCAAGTAGTTTGGTTTAGAAAACTTTAGCATGATCGTCCCTTCAGGGGTTTGTTCAATGTGAGTAATATCAGTATTACAATTATTCTTGGGAGGAGCAGCGCCCTCTACGACCCATTCTTTGGGAAAAACAATTTCAGCCCCTTTGATAGGTCTTCTAGTTGTAATTTTTTATTACCAAAATTCATTTCTATTAAAATAGTTTCGTTTTTAAAATCCATGATCTTACACATAGGATTCATGATGTATAAGGTTTTAAAATAAATTCTATAACAAATACATATAACTTCAGTTCCAGGCATATAATCATATCCATGCAGCTTAATACTTAATATTAAAGCATTTAAAGAATTCTCATCCTGCAAAGATACCTGCAAGTTAGGATAGGCAATAAAACAAACAGGGTCATATGCCAAACTGGTCTGTACCTTTCCTATAAGGAACTTTATCCAATTCTGATTTCTACCATCCCTTAGATCTGCTATAAAGCTCTCTGGTAAGCCTCCTAATGTAAGTGGCTTAAAAACAACCTGTACTATCCCAATATGTATAAATCGATGCGTTTCCCTATAAAGTGCAATATCACTGTCATTTAATAATTTAAAAGTAGCATGATCGCTATCTACAGTGATTGTTTCTTCAGTAGTTTTAACTAATTATTTAAATCCTAATTTTTCAGAAGTACCCATTTGATATATTAACTTGGGTTGGATCTTTGGAATAGTACACTTATTAAGTAGATCTAAATGTTGAGGTATATCATATTCCTTTTTTTACTATTTTTAACAGTGTTCTTGTTTCTGATGATATTCATCATTTAGGAAGTGTGTTGAACTAGTTATCTATTACTACTTGTGTACATGGCTCGGATACCAACGGTACAGACCAATTTGGCGTATAGCCATCTTTATTTTAATGTCTATCCTAACTTGCAGGTATTTTTGCAAGATGAAAATTCTTTAAATGCTTTAATATTAAGTATTAAGCTGCATGGATATGATGATATGCCGGGAACTGAAGTTATATGTATTTGTTATTGAATTTATTTTAAACCCTTATACACCAAGAATCCTATGTGTAAGATCATGAATTTTAAAAACGAAAATATTTTAATAGAAATGAATTTTGGTAAATCAAAAATTACCACCAGAAGACCTATCAAATGGGATGAAATTGATTTTCCCAAAGAATGGGTCATAGAGGGCGCTGCTCCTCCCAAGAATAATTGTAATACTGATATTACTCTTATTGAACAAACCGTGAAGGGACGGTCAAGCTAAAGTTTTCTAAACCAAACTACTTGACAAATGATTTTAGATCAAGATCTAATAGATCTGATGTTTCTAACCGTTCTTATATTTCACCAGCTGATTATATTGTTAGATCTCCATCACGAGCTTCTACTTCACGTATTCAAGATTTTATAAATCCACATGTTCCAGATAATACTGATAGCAATAGAGTAGATAGGATTATAATTGGTAATGATAATATTGTCAGATGAATTAATGAAGACCCAGATATAACTGAGTCAGACATGGGTTAACCAAGTATTTGATGGATCAAAATCCAAAAATTGATTTTAGTCGGGGATCGCCCGAACGAAAGAAAATTAGTGAAGATTTTCATAAATCCAGATGGGAACCACTTAAAAATGTTTTTTTTGAAACTTTTTATAACAGTAAGCGAATAATGCTTCAAGAGGAATTTTATAAAGATCTCTCTCAAGTTAACAAGATTATATCTTGTGTTCCTTGGTTTATGACTAAGTATGTGGACGATTATATCTATGTTTTAGAAAGAGAGTACAAACTCTCTAGTGGGGGAGTCATTAATATTGTTTTCCCTCCGCAACAACCCTTCCAAATTGAAAAGGATAATAAAGTTCTTCATTTTACTGCCTTTTCTAAATTGTATGATGATAATACTGCTTTAGTTACAACTTCGCATATTAATAACATGCTCAAGCAGAATAATTACACCAATGTTTATATGAACATATGGGGTGAACAAATTATTCTTTTACATAATAGAGTACAGAAATTGACTTTTCTGGCAATGATTATAAGCAGAAGATGTCTGATGAGATTAATAACCTAGAAAAATATGCTAGGAAAACCGTACAAAGAATGTACTACTATCCCAGACCCACTCTTCAGGATGTATTGTTTGAGGAGCAAGAGATTGTAGATAATAATAGCTATAGTGGGAAAAGCATATATGAATGGAATATAGATGGTTATATGGAAAGACTAATTTATGCGGCGGTCCATAGAATGCTTATGTATAGCACAATCTGCAAAGCTAACAGTAACACTGATAAAACTGTTACAGAAATGATTATATCAGGATTTACTGGTCAATTGAAAGGCTGGTGGGATCATTATTTGACCCAAGAACAATGTAATAGTATTATTGGGGCAGTGAAAATTAAACCAGGTGTAGAACCTACACAGAATGCGGTTTATACCTTAGGGATTAATATTATAGAGCATTTTACTGGAAGATGGTCAGATGATAGTGAAATTATTAGAACCTTACTCCAGAACTTACGATGGAAAACCCTCACCTCATTTAGGTGGTATAAGGATGTTTTCCTTAGCAGAGTCATGGAATTACCATAATGTAATAGCCCTCACTGTTAGTCCAAGTTTACAGATGGATTACCAGCCCTCTTCGCAGAAAGGGTTAGAAAGTCTCTTAGAAAATGAGGAATTACCATCAATTATGACATTTATACTTATGGAAGCCTCACATGCACATGTATACAAGAAGGTTTAGCCTTGTGTAATGCGATCAAGCTTAATCAGCATTTCAAAAGACAGAACCTCAATGAAAGACAACAGTTAGGGGAGTTCTGTGGTCAGTTTGGTATGGAAATAGCCAAAGCCAAGGTTTCTCATAAACGTAAGTTAAAAATTAGGAAAGCTTCCAAAAATGGAAAGCAAAATGCCTGGATACGAAAGTTAGGAGAAAGAAAGTTCAAAACTCGCAAGAATTTTATAAAGTCAAAAAATCCAAAGGCATGTTGGAAATGTGGCAGGACAAGCCACTATTAAAAGGATTGTACAGTTAAGGAAAAGATTAAGGTCCTTAACATTGGAGATGGTTTAAAGGATTCATTATCCAAGCTATTGCTCAACTCGAAACCAGAAGATTTGGGTTTCGAAACTGATGTAGTAAAGGATTCCTCCTCAGATGAGGAGATTAGAGTTCTTAATAACGAAGATTATATTGCTTCGGAAGAAGTGTGCTTACCTTGTCAAAATGGACAACCTTTTTCTAGCAAACTGAATAAGAAGGATGATTAGTTTTCTAATATATTCTCTCAATTTCAAGATATGAACATTAACGTTCTTAAAGGTGATAACCTCATGGAATTATTAAAATTGATTAAGGATCCAGGCATGAGATCAAAATTATAGATCAACTCCAGGATGCTCCAGAACCTTCACAAGGAAGAAAAGCTATGGAACGATCAACCACTTATACCATGTCAGAATTAAAAAAACAGATGAGGGAGAAACAAGGAATTGCCAGTACTTCCAGAGATTTGGGTATGGAGATTGATAATCTCAAGCAAGAGATCTTGGCGTTAAAAAGGAGTAACGATATGCTCAACGCACGAATTACAAATATTGAAGGTAAAGGAAAAGAGATTATAGATTCAGAAACAGTACATGATATTTCTACTTTAGATGATCTATTAATTATAGGTACTAGTGATGAAACAGGGAACTTTCTATAAAACCCTGGAATTAATCACTTCACATAAGTTTTAAATAAAAATAAGTCTTCTAATTGACTATAATTTCAAAAAAGATTTCACTGCTCTTGTTGATAGCGGGGCAGATGTAAACTATACACAGGAAGGACTTATTCCTTCTACTTATTTTCATAAAATCACTCATAGTGTGAGATCTGCTAATGGGCAAAAATTACAAATTACTTTCAAATTATCAAAACCTTATATTTGCAATGATAAGACTTGTACAGCAGAAAGCTTTATTTTGGTAAAAGACATTACTAGCCAAATTATATTGGGCACACCTTTTATACAAAAACTATTTTCAATTACTAATATTGATAAAATGGGTATCATAGGAACCTTCAATGGAAATCCCATTACATTTCAGTTTATAACTGAACCATTTTCAAGGGTATTATGTGAACTCAAGAATAGGCTGGTACATAAATACCAGCAAATCAGTTTTCTAAAACCAGATATTTATATTTCTACTATTGATGAGCTTTTGGAAAACCCCAAGCTACAGCAAAAAAATGAGTTAATACAAACTCAGTTTCACTTCAAATTTGTAGTGACCATCATAACACTTTTTTTATAGGAAAAAACATATTGTTTCTCTCCCTTATGGAGATGATTTTAGGGAAGCCAATATCCCTATAAAATATAGGTCATGCCAAATGAATTCCGAATACTTGGAATTATGCAAAAAAGAGATTGCATCTTTGTTACAGAAGGTTTTGATAAAACCCTCAAAATCTCCATGGTCGTGTACGACCTTCTATGTTAATAAACATGTTGAGCAGGGAAGAGGAGTTCCTCAACTCGTACCTCAACTCGTTATTAATTATAAACCACTTAATAAAGTGTTAAAATGGATTAGGTATCCTATTCCTAATAAAAAAGATTTGTTTGATAGACTTAATATAGCTATTATATTTTCTAAATTTGATCTAAAGTCTGGCTACTGGCATATTCAGATTGCAGAAGCATATAAATATAAAATTGTTTTAATGTTCCTATTGGGCAATTCGAGTGGAACGTAATGCCATTTGGATTAAAAAATACCCTTCTGAATTTCAAAACATTATGAATTATATATTTATGCCGTATAGCAACTTTATCATTGTTTATATAGATGATATTTTGGTATTTTCCAATAATATAGAAACTCATTTCAAACATATTGATTTATTTAAGAAAAGTATCATACAAAATGGTTTGGTCATATAAAAACCAAAAATGGCCCTTTTTCAAATTAAAGTTCGATTTTTGGGTCATAACACTGAAAAAGGAAAAATCATTCCTATTAATATAAGTATTTAATTTGCATCAAAATTTCCGGATGTTATAACTAACAAAACCCAACTCCAGAGATTTCTGGGTAGCCTAAATTATATTAGTCCTTTTATAAAGGATTTGGCAAAGGATACAACTAAGGTTTCTGGGTAGCCATCCTACATGAACGGCTAAAAAAGGTTCACACCTTGGACAGATGATCATACTCAAGCTGTCAAAGGAATTAAAGCTAAGGTTCATAACCTTCCTTGTCTCACTTTAGCCAATCCTGCTTGGCCAAAGATAATGGAGATAGATGCTTCAGATATTGGATATGGGGGTATACTAAAATAATACTCTCCAGATGATAAACATGAGTATTTAATACAATTCTATTCTGGCAAATGGAGTCCTAGTCATAAAAACTATTCGACAGTTTCTAAAGAAATCTTAGCAATTGTAAAAAGTGTTTTAAAATTTCAAGGAGATTTATACAACCAACAGTTTATTATAAATACTGATTGTCAATCTTCTAAATTTATGTTTAATAAAGATTGAAAACATGATGTTTCTAAACAAATCTTTTCGAGATGACAAGCTTTATTAGCGCCATTTGTTTTGAGATACATTATAAAAAAGGGACAGATAACAGTCTGCCCGATTTCTTGACTAGAAAATATTTGGGTTCATAACTCCATAGTTTGTTATACATATTTACAGGATGATGAGACCTACTTGGTGAGGCGGCGACCCTAATTATAGAGGTCGTGGCGGGAGAGGTAGAGGTATTGGACGAGGTAATACTATTGTCCAACAAGGAAACAAAAAGCTTATAGCACAAGATCAAACAGGGACTTCGAGCAGTAATAAAGAAAGTTCGTTATACCAACAATTCATGGATTTTATAAAATCCATGAATTGGAAGAAATTATTACAAAAGACCGAAGATGGTATTTTGAATGGGCATGAACTAATAAACCAGATAACCTCCGCTATTGGAGGTTATACAAAAATAAAACTAGATCAACCAGGGTCAGAGATTAATAGCGCATTTCAGCATATTGCCAAAAAACTCCAACTTAAAAAGGGAGTAAATTCAAAAGCAGAAATTATAGCATCTTATATATGGCAGAAGTAAAGAAGGATTTGATGAAAATCTGGATGAACAATTCCCTTCAGATACTTCTATGGCATTTATTCATACAAAGGAGGAAGATATTAAGGACTCCCAAGACCCACATGATGCATACTTCGACATTGAAGAATACATTGCGAAGTTTCAAGATAAGATGGAGGAATCCTCCAGCACAGGAAAAGATAAAGGGAAAGAAAAGGTGTAATACACAGGAAAGCAGCTGGTGGACCCATCATAAAATCCACCGCACAAATGGAATCTACTTTAATAAAGTAGATAAATTATTGTACTATAATAAGGCCCATAAGTTTTGGCCAATTTTACTTTATTACTTTTTATTTTTTAACCCTATCGGCCACGTGTTAGGCCACTTTATTTGTCTGTATTATCACAAGATTCATTATATAAGGATCCTTAGTGGTAAGTAGAAGGCATGCTTTGGCCAACTATTCTCTTCTCTTTGTAAAAACCTTTCTTCAATAAAAGCTTAAGGTTTGCTTTACATCCCCCTACTCTGAGCACAATCTCGACTTCTTAGGTAATTTAAATTTTTTGTTTTATTATATATTTATCTTCTGGGGTAGCCTATGATCGGCTAAATCCCTTGTGTTGAACTATGTTGCACTAAACTACTTGGAATCATGGCACTAATGCTTATAAAGTTGATGATTCATGTGAGAAGGTACTAAGGTTGGGCAGAGGACATCCCCGACTGAATGTCTGAACCTTAGGCTGATGGTCCTGTTTTAGCCCGCTGATTCGTGGTGGCGTTAGGGAATTTTTTGGATCTATTCTGAGTTAAGACAGCCCTTCCAGGTCCTGTCGACCCGTAAAAAGTTCCATTGATAGTGCCTCTCTGTGATCCCTCCCTTCCGTCTTTTGTAATAATTTCTACCAAAACCTTATATAAAATGTTCTTTGTAAGCAAGGAATTTGTTCTGGGGTATAACCCACTTCCACTGACCATCGCATAATCCAGTGAATGGAAAATTCGATTAAGAAATGCATATTAGCAATTCCTTTTATGATAGATGTCTTATTCTAACACTCTATAATCTTAGGAGAAGCGTCAATCCATCCGGTATATAAACCTTTAATTGATTGTGGCAATATATTAACAGATGGACCATAATTTATCCACCAATGCCAAAACCAAGTAGGGATGTTCTATTTATAAAAATGAGAACATATCTTTATAAACCATGAATGTTTTTTGTGAGAGTTTTCATATAAAAAAGTTTTATAAAAACTATCTATATAATCCAATAACTGAATTTTACCTGAACTCTTTGCTCAGGGTGGAAATATTCTTGTTCCTTCAAAGTGCAAAACCCGCAGTCTTCTGGAGTAATTTTTTTTATACTGATTTTAGAGAAGTTATAGACTTTCTTGGTATGCATAGGAAAATAGTGCTGAATTTCAGCCGATTCTGTGGTTGAGAGTATGGTCTCATAGTGCATTCTTGATTTATAAGTCAAGATGGGGTATGAGCCAGTTTCTAAATACCTTTTCATGAGCTTCCATTGCTCATCCTTCCATTGAAGATATTTATAATTGAGAAGAAGTATAATTTCTTTCTTCTCATGTTTTTCATAACCCTCATTATCACCTTGTTCTTCATTAGCAACCTCTGCATATGAAGGTTGTGGTTTATCATTGTTTTATCTGGATTTTATAAAATCCATGAATTGTTGGTATAACGAACTTTCTTTATTACTGCTCGAAGTCCCTATTTGATCTTGTGCTATAAGCTTTTTGTTTCCTTGTAGGACAATAGTATTACCACGTCCAGTACCTCTGCCTCTCCCGCCACGACCTTTATAATTGGGGTCGCCGCCTCGCCAAGTAGGCCTCATCCTCCTGTAAATATGTATAACAAACTATGGAGTTATGAACCCAAATATTCTCTAGTAAAGAAATCGGGCAGACTATTATCTGTCCTTTTTTATAATGTATCTCAAAATCAAATTGCACTAATAAAGCTTGCCATCTCGTAAACATTTCTTTAGAAACATCATATTTACAATCTTTATTAAACAGAAATTTAGCAGATTGACAATCAATATTTATAATAAATTGTTGGTTGTATAAATCTCCTTGAAATTTTAAAACACTTTTTACAATTGCTAAGATTTCTTTAGCAATTGTCGAATAGTTTTACTGACTAGCACTCTATTTTCCATAATAGAATTGTATTAAATACTATTGTTTATCATCTGGAGAGTATTGTTTTAGTATACCCCCATATCCAATATCTAGAGCATATGTCTCTATTATCTTTGGCCAAGTAGGATTGGCTAAAGTGAGACAAGGAAGGTTATGAACCTTAGCTTTAATTCCTTTGACAACTTGAGTATGATCATCTGTCCAAGGTGTAGGAACCTTTTTTAGCCATTCATATAAGATGGATGTATCCTTTGTCAAATCCTTTATAAAAGGAGTAATATAATTTAGGCTACCCAGAAATCTCCGGAGTTGGGTTTTGTCAGTTATAACATCCGGGAATTTTGATGCAAATTCAATACTTCTATTAATAGGAATAATTTTTCTTTTTTCAATGTTATGACCCAAAAATCTAACTTTAGTTTGAAAAAGAGCCATTTTTGGTTTTGATATGACCAAACCATTTTGTATGATAATTTTTTCTTAAATAAATCATGATGTTTGAAATGAGTTTCTATATTATTGGAAAATACCAAAATATCAGCTATATAAACAATGATAAAGTTGTTATAAGGCATAAATATATCATTCATAAAGTTTTGAAATTCAAAAGGGGTATTTTTTAATCCAAATGGCATTACATTCCACTCGAATTGCCCAATAGGAACATTAAAAGCAGTTTTATATTTATCTGCTTCTGCAATCTGAATCTGCCAGTACACAAACTTCAGATGAAATTTAGAAGTCTATTAAGCAAATCTTTTTATTAGGAATAGGATACCTGATCCATTTTAACACTTTATTAAGTGGTTTATAATTAATAACGAGTCGAGGAACTCCTCTTTCATGCTCAGCATGTTTATTAACATAAAAGGTCGTACACTACCATGGAGATTTTGAGGGTTTTATCAAACCCTTCTGTAACAGAGAAGCAATATCTTTTTTGCATAATTCCAAGTATTCGGAATTCATTTGGTATGGCCTAGCTTTTGTAGGGATATTGCCTTCCCTAAAATCATCTTCATAAGGGAGAGAAACAATATGCTTTTTTCCTATCCCAAAAAGCGTTAGGATGGTCACTATAAATTTGAAGTGAAAACTGAGTTTGTATTAAATCAATTTTTTATTGTAGCTTGGGGTTTTCCAAAAGCTCATCAATAGTAGATATATAAATCTCTTGTTTTAGAAAACTGATTTGTTGGTGTTTATATACCAGCCTATTCTTGAGTTCACATAACATTTTTGAAAATGATTCAGTTATAAACTGAAATGTAATGCGTTTTCAATTGAAGTTTCCTATGATACCCTTTTTATCAATATTAGTAATTGAAATAGTTTTTGTATAAAAGGTGTGCCCAATATAATTTGGCTAGAAATGTCTTTTACCAAAATAAAGCTTTCTGCAATACAAGTCTTATCATTGCAAATATAAGCTTTTGTGAATTTGAAAGTAATTTGTAATTTTTGCCCATTAGCATATCTCACACTATGAGTGGTTTTATGAAAATAAGTAGAAGGAATAAGTCCTTCATGTATACAGTTTACGTCTTCCCCGCTATCAACAAGAGCAGTGAATTTTTTTTTGAAATTATAGTCAATTAGATGACTTATTTTTATATAAAACTTATGTGATGTGATTAATTCCATGGTTTGTAGAAAGTTCCTTGTTTCATCACTAGTACCTGTAATTAATAGATCATCTAAAGCAGAAATATCATCTACTGTTTCTGAATCTATAATCTCTTTTCCTCTACCTGCAATATTGGTAATTCGTGCGTTGAGCATATCGTTACTCCTTTTTAACGCCAAGATCTCTTGCTTGAGATTATCAATCTCCTTACCCAAATCTCTCGGGAATCTTGTCAATTCCTTGTTTCTCCCTCATCCGTTTTTTTAATTCGACATGGTATAAGCGGTTGATCGTTCCAAAGGATTTCTTCCTTGTGAAGGTTCTAGAGCATCCTGGAGTAGATCTATAATATGTGATCTCATACCTGGATCCTTAATCAATTTTAATAATTCCATGAGGTTATCACCTTTAAGAACATTAATGTTCATATCTTGAAATTGAGCAAATATATTATAAACTCATCATCCTCATTATTATGTTTGCTAGAACAAGGTTGTCCGATTTGACAGGGTAAGCACTCTTCTTCCAAAGCAATATAATCTTCGTTATTAAGAACTCTAATCTCCTCATCTGAGGAGGAATCCTTTGCTACATCAGTTTCGAAACCTAAATCTTCTGGTTCCGAGTTGAGCAATAGCTTCGATAATGAATCCTTTAAATCATCTCCAATGTTAAGGGCCTTAATCGTTTCCTTAAATTTACAATCCTTATAATAGTGGCCTATCCTGCCACATTTCCAACATGCCTTTGGATTTTTTGACTTCTTAAAATTCTTGTGAGTTTTGAACTTTTTCTTTCTCCCAACTTTCTTATCTAGGCGTTTTGCTTTCCATTTTTGGAAGCTTTCCTAATTTTTAACTTTACGTTTATGAGACTCCTTGGCTTTGGGTATTTCCATACCAAACTAACCAAATAACTGCCCTCACTGTTGTCTTTCATTGTGGTTTTGTCTTTTGATTTGCAGATTAAGCTTGATCTCATTACACAAGGCTAAACCTTCTTGTATACATGTTCCTGTGAGGCTTCCATAAGTATACATGTCATAATTGATGGTAATTCCTCCTTTTCTAATAGACTTTCTAACCCTTTCTGCGAAGAGGGCTGGTAATCCATCTATAAACTTGGACTAACAGTGAGGGCTATTACATTCTGGTAATTTCATGACTCTGCTAAGGAAAATATCCTTATACCACCTAAATGAGGTGAGGGTTTTGCATTGTAAGTTCTAGAGTAAGGTTCTAATATTTTCACTATCATCTGACCATCTTCTAGTAAAATGCTCTATAATATTAATCCCTAAGGTATAAACCTCATTCTGTGTAGGTTCTACACGTGATTTAATTTTCACTGCCCCAATAATACTATTACGTTGTTCTTGGGTCAAATAATGATCCCACCAACCTTTCAATTGACCAGTAAATCCTGATATAATCATTTTCGCAATGATTTTATCGTTGTTACTGTTTGCTTTGCAGATTGTGCTATACATAAGCATTCTATGGACCGCCGTATAAATTTGTCTTTTCATATAACCATCTATGTTCCATTCATATATGCTTTTTCCACTATAGCTATTATTATCTACAATCTCTTGCTCCTCAAACAATACATCCTGAAGAGTGGGTATGGGATAGTATTACATTCTTTGTACGGTTTTCCTAGCATATTTTTCTAGGTTATTAACCTCATCAGACATCTTCTGCTTATAATCATTGCCAGAAAGGTCTAACTCATAATCTTTCGTTAAAGGGATGATTCGTAGACCTTTAAACTTATCATCCAGTAATTGCTCAAGTTATGAATATGCTCTTAACTTGAAATCATTGATCTTAGGTGGAGGCTGCACACTAGGAGTAGCTGCAGCTGTATGATGGCTAGAAGAAGGAACCAACTTTATAATTTCCGAAGTCAATTTCTCTACTCTATTATGTAAAAGAATAATTTGTTCACCCCATATGTTCATATAAACATTGGTGTAATTATTCTGTTTGAGCATGTTATTAATATGCGAAGTTGTAACTAAAGCAGTTTTATCATCAAATAATTTAGAAAAGGCAGTAAAATGAAGAACTTTATTATCCTTTTCAATTTGGAAGGGTTGTTGCGGAGGGAAAACAGTATTAACGACTCCCCCACTAGAGAGTTTGTACTCTCTTTCTAAAATAGAGATATAATATCCCACATACTTAGCCATAAACCAAGGAACAAAATATATAATCTTGTTAGCTTGAGAGAGATCTTTATAAATTCCTCTTGAAGCATTATTCGCTTACTGTTAGCAAAAGTTTCAAAAAATCACATTTTAAACGGTTCCCATCTAGATTTATAAAAGTCTTCACTGATTTATTTCATGCGGGCAATCCCCGACTAAAATCAATTTTTGGATTTTGATCCATCAAATACTTGGATAACCCATTTCTGACTCAGTTATATCTGGAAATTCATTAATTCCTCTGACAATATTATCATTACCAATTATATTCCTATCTACTCTATTGCTATCAGTATTATCTGGAACAGGTGGATTTATAAAATCTTGAATACGTGAAGTAGAAGCTCGTGATGGAGATCTAACAATATAATCAGCTGGTGAAATATAAGAATGGTTTGAAACATCAGATCTAGTAGATCTTGATCTAAAATCATTTGTCAAGTAGTTTGGTTTAGAAAACTTTAGCCTGACCGTCCCTTCAGGGGTTTGTTCAATGTGAGTAATATCAGTATTACAATTATTCTTGGGAGGAGCAGCGCCCTCTATGACCCATTCTTTGGGGAAAACAATTTCAGCCCATTTGATAGGTCTTCTGGTGATAATTTTTTATTACCAAAATTCATTTCTATTAAAATAGTTTTGTTTTTAAAATCCATGATCTTACACATAGGATTCATGATGTATAAGGTTTTAAAATAAATTCTATAACAAATACATATAACTTCAGTTCCATGCATATAATCATATCCATGCAGCTTAATACTTAATATTAAATCATTTAAAGAATTCTCATCTTGCAAAGATACCTGCAAGTTAGGATAGGCATTAAAATAAACTGGGTCATTTGCCAAACTGGTCTGTACCTTTCAAGATGGAACGATCAACCACTTATACCATGTCAGAATTAAAAAAACAGATGAGGGAGAAACAAGGAATTGCCAGTACTTCCAGAGATTTGGGTATGGAGATTGATAATCTCAAGCAAGAGATCTTGGCGTTAAAAAGGAGTAACGATATGCTCAACGCACGAATTACAAATATTGAAGGTAAAGGAAAAGAGATTATAGATTCAGAAACAGTAGATGATATTTCTGCTTTAGATGATCTATTAATTATAGGTACTAGTGATGAAACAGGGAACTTTCTACACACCCTGGAATTAATCACTTCACATAAGTTTTAAATAAAAATAAGTCTTCTAATTGACTATAATTTCAAAAAAGATTTCATTGCTCTTGTTGATAGCGGGGCAGATGTAAACTGTATACAGGAAGGACTTATTCCTTCTACTTATTTTCATAAAATCACTCATAGTGTGAGATTTGCTAATGGGCAAAAATTATAAATTACTTTCAAATTACCAAAACCTTATATTTGCAATGATAAGACTTGTACAGCAGAAAGCTTTATTTTGGTAAAAGACATTACTAGCCAAATTATATTGGGCACACCTTTTATACAAAAACTATTTTCAATTACTAATATTGATAAAAAAGGGTATCATAGGAACCTTCCAATGGAAATCCCATTACATTTCAGTTTATAACTGAACCATTTTCAAGAGTGTTATGTGAACTCAAGAATAGGCTGGTACATAAATACCAGCAAATCAGTTTTCTAAAACAAGATATTTATATATCTACTATTGATGAGCTTTTGGAAAACCCCAAGCTACAACAAAAAATTGAGTTAATACAAACTCAGTTTCACTTCAAATTTGTAGTGACCATCATAACACTTTTTTTATAGGAAAAAACATATTGTTTCTCTCCCTTATGGAGATGATTTTAGGGAAGCCAATATCCCTAAAAAAGCTTGGTCATGCCAAATGAATTCCGAATACTTGGAATTATGCAAAAAAGAGATTGCATCTTTGTTACAGAAGGTTTTGATAAAACCCTCAAAATCTCCATGGTCGTGTACGACCTTCTATGTTAATAAACATGTTGAGTAGGGAAGAGGAGTTCCTCGACTCGTTATTAATTATAAACCACTTAATAAAGTCTTAAAATGGATCAGGTATCCTATTCCTAATAAAAAAGATTTGTTTGATAGACTTAATAGAGTTATTATATTTTATAAATTTGATCTAAAGTCTGGCTACTGGCATATTCAGATTGCAGAAGCATATAAATATAAAATTGTTTTTAATGTTCCTATTGGGCAATTCGAGTGGAACGTAATGACATTTGGATTAAAAAATACCCTTCTGAATTTCAAAACATTATGAATTATATATTTATGCCGTATTGCAACTTTATCATTGTTTATATAGATGATATTTTGGTATTTTCCAATAATATAGAAACTCATTTCAAACATATTGATTTATTTAAGAAAAGTATCATACAAAATGGTTTGGTCATATAAAAACCAAAAATGGCCCTTTTTCAAATTAAAGTTCGATTTTTGGGTCATAACACTGAAAAAGGAAAAATCATTCCTATTAATATAAGTATTGAATTTGCATCAAAATTTCCGGATGTTATAACTGACAAAACCCAACTCCAGAGATTTCTGGGTAGCCTAAATTATATTAGTCCTTTTATAAAGGATTTGGCAAAGGATACAGCTAAGGTTTCTGGGTAGCCATCTTACATGAACGGCTAAAAAAGGTTCACACCTTGGACAGATGATCATACTCAAGCTGTCAAAGGAATTAAAGTTAAGGTTCATAACCTTCCTTGTCTCACTTTAGCCAATCCTGCTTGGCCAAAGATAATGGAGATAGATGCTTCAGATATTGGATATGGGGGTATACTAAAATAATACTCTCCAGATGATAAACATGAGTATTTAATACAATTCTATTCTGGCAAATGGAGTCCTAGTCATAAAAACTATTCGACAGTTTCTAAAGAAATCTTAGCAATTGTAAAAAGTGTTTTAAAATTTCAAGGAGATTTATACAACCAACAGTTTATTATAAATACTGATTGTCAATCTTCTAAATTTATGTTTAATAAAGATTGAAAACATGATGTTTCTAAACAAATCTTTTTGAGATGACAAGCTTTATTAGCGCCATTTTTTTTGAGATACATTATAAAAGGGGACAGATAACAGTCTGCCCGATTTCTTGACTAGAAAATATTTGGGTTCATAACTCCATAGTTTGTTATACATATTTACAGGATGATGAGACCTACTTGGTGAGGCGGCGACCCTAATTATAGAGGTCGTGGCGGGAGAGGTAGAGGTATTAGACGAGGTAATACTATTGTCCAACAAGGAAACAAAAAGCTTATAGCACAAGATCAAACAGGGACTTCGAGCAGTAATAAAGAAAGTTCGTTATACCAACAATTCATGGATTTTATAAAATCCAGAGAAAACAATGATAAACCACAACCTTCATATGCAGAGGTTGCTAATGAAGAACAAGATGATAATGAGGGTTATGAAAAACATGAGATGAAAGAAGTTATACTTCTTCTCAATTATAATTATCTTCAGTGGAAGGATGAGCCATGGAAGCTCATGGAATGGTATTTAGAAATTGGGTCATACCCCATCTTGACTTATAAATCAAGAATGCACTATGAGACCATACTCTCAACCACAGGATCGGGTGAAATTCAGCACTATTTTCCTATACATACCAAGAAAGTTTATAACTTCTCTAAAATCATTTTAAAAAAAAAATTTACTCCAGAAGACTGGGGTTTTAGTACTTTGAATGAACGAGAATATTTCCACCCTGAGCAAAGAGTTCAGGTAAATTCAATTATTGGGATTGTATAGATAGATTTATAAAACTTTTTTATATGAAAACTCTCACAAAAAACATTCGTGGTTTATAAAGATATGTTCTCATTTTTATAAACAGAACATCCCTACTTGGTTTTGGTATTGGTGGATAAATTATGGTCCATTTGTTAATATATTGCCACAAACATTTAAAGGTTTATATACCGAATGGATTGACGTTTCTCCTAAAATTATAGAATGTGAGAATAAGACATCTATCATAAAAGGAATTGCTAAAATACATTTTTTCATCAAATTTTCCATTCCCTGGATTATGCGATGGTCAGTGGAAGTGGGTTATACCCCAAAACAAATTCCTTGCTTACAAAGAATCTTTTATATAAGGTTTTGGAAGAAATTATTACAAAAGACCGAAGATGGTATTTTGAATGGGCATGAACTAATAAACCAGATAACCTCGGCTATTGGAGGTTATACAAAAATAAAACAAGATCAACCAGGGTCAGAGATTAATAGCGCATTTCAGCATATTGCCAGAAAACTCCAACTTAAAAAGGGAGTAATTTCAAAAGCAGAAATTATAGCATCTTATATGGCAGAAGTAAAGAAGGATTTGATGAAAAATCTGGATGAACAATTCCCTTCAGATACTTCTATGGCATTTATTCATACAGAGGAGGAAGATATTAAGGACTCCTAAGACCCACATGATGCATACTTCGACATTGAAGAATACATTGCGAAGTTTCAAGATAAGATGGAGGAATCCTCCAGCACAGGAAAAGATAAAGGGAAAGAAAAGGTGTAATACACAGGAAAGCAGCCGGTGGACCCATCATAAAATCCACCGCACAAATGGAATCTACTTTAATAAAGTAGATAAATTATTGTACTATAATAAGGCCTATAAGTTTTGGCCAATTTTACTTTATTACTTTTTATTTTTTAACCCTATCGGCCACGTTTTAGGCCACTTTATTTGTCTGTATTATCACAAGATTCATTATATAAGGATCCTTAGTTGTAAGTAGAAGGCATGCTTTGGCCAACTACTCTCTTCTCTTTGTAAAAACCTTTCTTCAATAAAAGCTTAAGGTTTGCTTTACATCCCCCTACTCTGAGCACAATCTCGACTTCTTAGGTAATTTAAAATTTTTGTTTTATTATATATTTATCTTCTGGGGTAGCCTATGATCGGCTAAATCCCTTGTGTTGAACTATGTTGCACTAAACTACTTGGAATCATGGCACTAATGCTTCAATAAAGTTGATGATTCATGTGAGAAGGTACTAAGGTTGGGCAGAGGACAGCCCCGATGGAATGTCTGAACCTTAGGCTGATGGTCCTGCTTTAGCCCGCTGATTCGTGGTGGTGTTAGGGCATTTTTTGGATCTATTCTGAGTTAAGACAGCCCTACCAGGTCCTGTCGACCCGTAAAAAGTTCCATTGATAGTACCTCTATGTGATCCCTCCGCTCATTCTGTATATATGTATACACACGCATCTTTCCCTTGCTAATGAATTATCAATAATTGATATGCCTAATGAAAAAGGCAGTGTTTTGGTATGCTGGGTGCCATGGTTGAAGATTGGTTATGATAAGTGTGTGTTTAAAGTGATCGTTACATTTATTAAAGTACCTAGAAAGGTTAGTTACAATTTACCTAAATAAATCATACTCGTTCCTTAACCTAGAGTACAACATGTGAATGTCCCATTTAATTGCATGGACATATTACCATAGTAGAACATATCTGCCCTTCGCAAAATGGCCCAAAGTTGGGTGAGTTTCTGTTAGTTTTTCCGACCCAAAGTCCGGCCAACATTTTTGTTGGCATTAACACATCTGAATTGTGCTAATTAGTTTTGATGATTGACAAAATGAATATGCAAGATGCATAAACCAAGCGTAGCTACATATGATAAGTGAATTAAGCTAGACAGACGACTGAAGTACAAACAGAAATTCCAAACGCATGGAATGTCTGGAAAAGCAAGAACGCATAGACTAGATGGTGGTAAAGAAGGGTTGCAGGTCAACAACAACAACAACATACCCAGTGAAATCCCACAACATGAAGTCTGGGGAGGGTAGAGTGTACGCAGATCTTACCTCTACCTTGGTAGGTACAACAGTTGTTTTCGAGAGACCCTCGGCTCAAGACAGAGTATAAGCACAAGCAAAGCAAGAGAAACGGTTAAACCCGGTCAAAAAAAAATTTAAAGCAGTATGAAAATGCTGGTATCAATAGTGAATAATCCATAATAGCGCATTCTGAAAAAGTAAGCAGTAACTAGCGTAGGTAAATAAGTTAAATAAAGTACTCTAAAGGACACATAACAGCATAAATCAAACTACAGGGGACTATAAAGCAATACTGCTCCTATTAGTATGATAGGCTAAGCGGGCCTACACTAATAACGCTACAACTATCAGTTTGCAAGCGTAAGTAGGACTACGCTTGAATATCTACTACCATTATACCATAATCCGTGTCTTCCACAACCCCTATCTAAGGTCATGTCCTTAGTAAGTTGCACATGCGTCATATCCCGTCTAATCACCTCTCTCCAATACTTCTTCGGCCTACCTCTACCCTTCCTGAACCCATGCATAGCCAACCTCTCACACCTCCATACTAGGGCATTTGTGTCTCTCATCTGCACATGCCAAAACCATATCAACCTCGCTTCCCGCATCTTATCCTCCACCGAGGCCACTCTCACTCTGTCCTGAATATCATAATTTCTAATCCTATACATCCTTGTATGTCCGCACATCTATCTAAGCATCATCATCTCCGCAACTTTCATCTTTTGGATGTGCGAAGTCTTAACTGGCCAACACTCCGCCCCATACAACATAGTCGGTCAAACCACCGCCCTATAGAACTTGCCTTTAAGTTTTGGTGGCATTTTTTGTCGCATAAGACTCTATATGCGAGCCTCTATTTCATCCACCCTGCGCCAATACAATGTGTGACATCGTCATCAATCTCTGTATCCCCTTGGATAATAGACCCGAGGTACTTGAAGCTTTCTTTCTTTGGAATGACCTGAGTACCAAGCCTCACCTCCACGTCTGTCTCAAGGTCGCTCCCGTTACTGAACTTGCACTCCAAGTATTCTGTCTTTGTCCTACTCAGACTGAACCCTTTAGATTCCAGAGTCTGTCTCGAAACCTCCAGCTTAGCGTTCACTCTATTGCGAGTCTCATCAATTATGTCTATGTTGAAATGCAATTATGACTGAAATGCATATTTGGTTTGTGTCCGGGAGGTCCCGGATGAGTTTCGTGTGTGTGCGAATAACATACACCATGACACCTCCCCTTGGATTTGTCGCGTCAGTCCATCCATCACCAAGGAAAATAAGAATGAGCTAAGAGTTGATCCATGATGCATCCCCATCACCACTGGAAAGTGCTCCGAGTCTCCTTCTACTGTTCGTACCCTGTACTTGGCTCTATCATACATATCCTTGATTGCCTTAGTGTACGCCACGGGTACACCTCTAACCTCCAAACATCTCCATAGAACCTCCATAGGAACTTTGTCGTATGCCTTCTCGAGGTCGATGAAAACCATATGTAAGTCTCTTTTCCTCTCCCTATACTGCTCTACCAACCTACTAATAAGATGAATGACTTATGTGGTCGAACGCCCCGGCATGAATCCAAACTAATTCTCAAAAATGGACACGTCTCTTCTCACCCTCATTTCCACGATCCTTTCTCAAACTTTCATAGTGTGGCTTAGCAACTTGATACCCCTATAGTTTGTGCGACTCTGGATATCACCTTTGTTCTTGTACAAAGGGATCATTGTACTCCACCTCCATTCTTCGGGCATTCTCGCCATCTTAAAAATGACGTCAAACAACTCAGTCAACCACTCCAAACCTGTCATGCCTGTGCTCTTCCAAAATTCAACTGGGATCTCATCAGGCTCGGTCGCTCATCCCCTGCGCAAAGAGCACCCTTAACCTCCTCAACCTTAATGTTTCTACAATACCCAAAATCCCGGTACTTACCAGATTGCTCCAGATCTCCTAGCACAAAGTATACCAAGAATAACAATTTCAATTTTTGAAGAAGTATTAAGTGGATACAATCTTATAGTAATATTTTTGTACTTCATAAATATAAATGTCGATTTATTAAAATATATTTCAAATATTAAACAATTTTTATGTCCTTTAAATTCAAATGATCTCTTTAATATAAACGTCCAAAAATGTAAAAGTATTTCAATCGTTAATAGGGTCAAGTCTCTTGGAAACTGAATTATGACTTCCAATTCTGGTTGGTTATTCAAAGAGGTCCCAAATTTGCTGCATCTTGGCTGTCTAAATTCTATTTAGTCTAGAAGTCGGGTTTTCAATTATTTATATTAGGCTAAAGAATTCTCAATATCTAGGATTTTCATGTACTAATTAACTAATAACAGAATATTATTAAATTAAGCTACATAATAAATTTGGATAGATCAGGTTATTTTATGAGTTGGGTCTCTAATATTTATGTGGACTAATAAATTAATATCACATTTTTAATTAAAAGTCATACATATGGCATTTTACAGTTTCATTAAAAGGAGGGACAAATTTGGGTCCAATAGGTGAGAGGGAGGGGGGGCATTTTTAACCAGAAAACTAACGTCAAGTCATAGGGGTTTCAACAAGTGGAAGAACAAATTGAAACCATCTTCAATATGTTAGAGACATTTTTACCATCTTTTATTTTACGTTTAAAGGCATTGCACATGTAAAAGACGTGTGAAATGTTGATTCGATATTTGTGCCTTTTAAAATTATATTGTTTTTGTAATAGAAGTATTCTGTATAAAAGATGGGAATGCTTGATAATTATTTTTAGAAAACTGGAATGCTTGATAATTAGGGATGGCAATTGGGTGGGGCGGGGGCGGGTACCCCTTCCCCGCATTCATATCCGCCAGAAAATTTTATATTTGTCACCTACCCGTCATTCGTGGCAGGTACATTTTCAACATCGATATCCGCCTAGGCGGGTATATTCCCAAATCCACACCCGCTCCACCACCCAAGTGGATATCCGTCATCCGTCAATACCCGCATTTACCCGCTTGTCTCAGGGATGGTTTTGCCTCAAAATTTATTATTATTGGGCTTATGAGCTGTTAAAATTATGTGTGCCAAATTATTTGGGTTTTAGATAAATATAAAGTTGTACAAATAAAATTATAATTGGCGGGTATAAGGCGGGCAGGTGAATTTGGGGCAGGCGGTTGGATGCGGGGCGGGGCAGGCGGGTATGAGGTGGGTATAACTATAAATCCACCACCTATTCATACCCGCCTACTATCCGCCAAAGTTATACTCATACCCACCCAACTAATGCTGGTGCGGTGCGGAATCCGCAAAATTGTACCACCTGTTATCCCTATTGATAATGTGTTTCATAGTATTTGAAGTAAGATATCTTTGTGCAAAGCACGGAGATATAGGCTATATATATATATATATACTAGGTTCAGTTAAACCTGTAGAATGACGTGGATCTTAGATATTTATACTTATTTATCGGAATTTTGCCAATCTTTACGTATATATCTAAGCTCCATATAAAAATTTAGGAGTCGGCTCCTCTCCGGTGCATCTTCCCTCCAGTTGCTCCAGTTCACCTTTTGATTTACGACGTGTCATTTAATAAAATTAATGACCAAGATTCCTTCTTCCAAATATGACTATACACACCCCTAAAGAGAACCAAACACAGTTCCTTTCTTCTTCCACTCACAACCAACAGAACTAAACCCATTTGTCTTCTTCACTGAGTGTCCATGTTTTTTCTCCTTCTGCACTGTGTAGTCAGAGCACATTCCACTTTAATTTCGGTCTCCTTAACGCCGTTCAGAATCAGTAATATATATACTATCGTCAACTATTGTAATGACTTATGAATGTCAAGCACTTCTATTAACACATCAGAAGTATATAAAGGCTGAGCCGAGTTTATCTATAGCTTGTTTTAAAGATTACACCAATAAAAAAAAATCAAAACGCAAACTATAAGAATGATCCACCGTCCTTTCAGTATTGAGCGAAAAATTACTTACTTTTCCTCAGCCGAATTGATTTATAGTTTTAAAGATTACACCCAAGGAGCAAAAGGAAAATTAAGAATGATCCATTGTGTTGATTTATAGTTTTAAAGATTACGCCCAAGGAGCAAAAGGAAAATTAAGAATGATCCATTGTATTGATTTATATTTTTAAAGATTACACCCAAGAAGCAAAAGGAAAATTAAGAATGATCCATTGTTCCTTTCAGTCTAGGGATTTGGGAGTACCATTTTCTCATCGGCATTCAATTAGGTGTGAGTGGAGCAAGAAAGGAACTGTGTTTGGTTCTTTAGGGGTGTAAATAGAGTCTATTTGGAAGATGCACCGGAGGGGAAGCCGGTTCCAAAATTCTACAATGATGTGAACTGGTTTTCCAAGTGAACTACACTTATGACCTATGAGTTATGAGAATACTCACCAAAAACGGAAATCAAATTAAATAATGTGTTGCCACCATGACAAAGCTACTACCCTCTTTATATACTTCTCTAAAGCATATACAACTATTACTGTCAATAATATTTTTATTATTATAGGTTGATGTTGCTAAAAGTACTTTTCGCACGAACAAAAGTTATTGTATGTCGTTGCAATAATTTTCGATGCAAAATATTTATGTAATAATTTTTTTTTATCATTTACGTTTTTAGCAACAATATATTAAATTTTTGTTGTCATTTACGTTTTTTAGCAATAATATATTTATTATTATCAAAATTTTATTGTCAATTCTATACTTTGTTACGGTGACTGAATCCAAGTAAAACTTCAAATTTATTTATCTTGTGAAAGGAGTACACTAATCAAGAAAGAGAGACTTAGAAATGGTTTAATTTTTTTCCTCTTGACTACTCAAGTAAAACTTCAATTTTATTTATCTGTTCACTATTGAACATGGTAAAAACAGAAATTAATGTTGATATAAGAGTTAAACGATAACATAAATATTCCACACTTCTCTTTATTTAAAATACGCTAAGCTTTCTTGTCTCCGGTACAAAGCTTGGGCGTAAAGGTGCGATGGAACCAATCAAACACTTGAGGGCATACACTTTTCGCCAAGAACAGCAAGCAAAAATATTTTGGCTCTGTAACATATTGCTCTTTCTGGCTATTAGCGAATATTCTCTGTATATTTTGTAATTATGATAAATGTATATTTAAGGTAACTTAGGATTCTAATTGTATTAGGAATCAACCTTTGTAAGGTAAGTTAGGATTCGTACCATATTAGGAATCAACTTTTGTACAGCTATATATATTGTGGGAAATTCCCTTCCCTCGGCAGGCGGCAACCATGTCTTCCCCCATAAATTCCGGTTCATCCACTGGCACACTTGACAACCCCTCTCAACGTTCAGTATATTCTTTTCATCCGGCATTCGCCGTTAACAACATCAAAAAATTTATCCCTATAATTCTTGACCAAAAAGACTGTCAATATTCCATGTGGATGGAACTATTCTACATTCATGCATGTGCATACAACGTGCTCGATCATATTGACGAATCTATTCCTCGTCCAACTGATGTTACAGACTCAATCTGGCGTCGTCTTGATGTCATCTTCAAACAATGGATCTACGGCACCATCTCCAAAGACATGTTGTGCACTACCACGAAAACAGGTGCTACGGCACGTGAACTTTGGGTCTGGCTAGAAGAAATCTTTCAGGACAATAAAATTACTCGGGCCGTATATTTGGAAGAGTAATTCAATAATACCCGCCTCGAGAATTTTAACAACATGTCCGAATATTGTAAGCAATTGAAACTCATAACCGATCAACTATCCAATGTCGGGACTTCTGTTTCAGAAACCAAGATGGTGCTTCAACTTGTTGCGAGTTTACCAAAAGGTGAATATGACACACTCACAACAATGATTCAACAAGCCGACCCTCTCCCAAGTTTCAACAAGGCACGTTCACAACTATTGTTGGAAGAAACTAGACGTGTTAAACAAGAGGAACATAATCAAAAGGCGTTAGCCGTTGACGGGATGGCAACACTGCGGCCCGGAAGCAACCACCATCACAAAGCATGTCCAAAGGCGAGCAGAGGCCAGTGGCGGCAGAGGTCGTAACAACAAAGGCAAGGGCCGCGGAAAAGGCCAACGCAACCAGTGGCACGGACAAAGAAGAATCGCAAGATATGCAGCAGCAGCAGTAGTCCAACCAGCGCAACGGTGGCCTAACCGGCGAACCGGGCCTCGCCGCATGCCCGTACCCGACTGCAGGGGCCCGGTTCCCAAAGTAGCCTTGGTCGGCGGCCTTTTGGGCCCCGCCCGCCCACCAGCAGCCCACCGCGGAAGAAGAAGCACCACACAGTTGCGGTCCCGGAAGAGCCCGCCGGCCCGGCCCCGACCGATTTGGGCCAGGCCTACACCACCGTGAACCTTAAACAGCCCGACGACAATTGGTACATGGACACCGGAGCCACATCTCACCTCACCCGGTCATCAGGTACCCTATCTCAACTACGTCGGTTAAAGTGTCCTTAATTTATTACTGTCGGCAATGGTCATCGCATTCCAATTGAAGGTTATGGTAACACACACACCAAACATCCACACCCACCTTTCTCCTTAAACCACGTCCTATACACACCTAACATCATTAAAAACTTAATCTCTGTTAGAAAATTCACTAGCAATAATTACGTGTCCGTCGAATTTGACCCTTTTGATTTTTCTGTGAAGGAACTCAAATACGGGGAAAATTCTTACACGCGGCAATAGTGTGGGAGACCTCTACCCATTCACTCAATCTTCCGCGGTCGACCGCAAGCACCTATATCCCTTGCGGCAATCTCTCCCTCCACTTGGCACAACAGACTCGGACACCCCGGAGTCCCAGTTTTTACTTTTCTTAGGAATTCTAAGCGTATTCAATGTAATAATGGGAAAATTACCCAACACTGTTTTTCTTGTCCACTAGGAAAACATACTCGTCTTCCATTTATGTCATCAAACAGTGTTACTTTTTCTCCCTTTGATATTGTTCATGCTGATTTGTGGACATCTCCGATTGTTAGCTCTTTGGGTCATAAATTCTATCTAGTATTCTTGGATGTTTTTCACATTTTGTCTGGATTTACCCACTGAAATTCAAATCTGAAGTTTTTACAAAATACCTCGAGTTTCAAAAATTCATTACAACACAATTTGAAAAATCTATCAAATCATTCCAATGTGATAATGGACGTGAATTTAATAACTCGACATTTCACAATTTTTGTTCTAAAAAAGCATGGTTTTCCGTTTTTCTTATCCCTATACTTCTTCCCAAAATGGAAAGGCTGAAAGAAGCATACGTACCATCAATAACATAGTTCGCACACTTCTGTTTCATGCCTGTCTACCACTGTCTTTTTGGGTCTATGCTGTCAAAATGGTAGAATCCCTTCTTAATATTTTACCAACTAGCACACTCCAAAACAAGACCTTTACCGAAATCTTATACCGTATGCTACCATCATATGATCACCTACGTATTTTTGGATGCTTATGCTACCCCAACATGGCCTCCACTGCACCTCACAAACTTGCCCCTCGCACTCTGCCATGTGTCTTCCTTGGTCTATCTCCTAATCATCGGGGCTAATTGTGCTATGACATTGCTACTCGCAAAATCATCATCTCCCGTCACGTCACCTTTGACGAGACAACCTTTCCTTTTTCAAATCTCCAGAAATTTCATACCACCGATTACATCTTTCTCGATGAACCAAGTCTGTCCCCGGTCATCCAAAATCTATACCAACAGCAGCCCACTGTTCCGACAGTCTCGCCACTGTGTGGCACCACCCCAACAGCTCCCTACTCACCCCTACAGCCCCCAGTCGAGTCACATGCACCACCAGCGACACTGCTGCCCATCACTCCAGCAAACAGTCCAGCACACTGTCCAAAAACCAATCCAGCACACTATCCAAAAACCAATCCAGCACACTGTCCAGAAACCAGTCCAGCTGAACTGCGCCCACTGGTCCAGAACCAGTGGACCAACAACCTCCCAGCCCCGACCCACCGCCACTGCCATCTCATCGCATGGAGACTCATTCACAACACGGGATCTTCAAACCCAAGGTTCACTTCAATATCTCCACACAAACCTTATCACCCATTCCAAAAAATCCAAAACTAGCAAAACTGGACCCAAATTGGAATGCGACCATGTGCGAGGAATTTAACGCTTTAACCAAGCAAAACACTTGGGATTTGGTACCTAGACCCGAAGGTGTGAATGTTATCCGGTGTATGTGGCTATTTCGGCACAAGTTCAGAGACAGTGGTGACTTAGAGAGGTATAAGGCAAGACTAGTCGCCAATGGCACTAATCAGTAGGAGGGTATTGATTGTGGTGAGACATTCAGTCCGGTTGTTAAACCGGCCACTATTCGGACTGTTCTCAGTATTGCTATGGGCATGCATTGGCCGATTCATCAGCTTGATGTCAAGAATGCATTCCTTCATGGGGATTTGAAAGAGACTGTGTACATGCATCAGCCTCCTGGCTTTGTTTATCCGGCAGCTCCGCAGTTTGTGTGTCGTCTCAGGAAGTCATTGTATGGATTGTTACAGGCACCCCGCGCTTGGTATGATCGTTTTGCCAGGTATCTTCTGCAGATTGGTTTTGTATGTAGCAGGTGTGATAACTCTCTCTTCACTTTTCACCGAGGTAGCAGCACTGCATATTTGCTATTATATGCGATAACATTGTTCTTACTGCTTCATCTGACGGTTTGAAGAATGAAATCATTGTTCTACTCAAAACTGAATTTGCTATGACTGACTTGGGTAAGCTAAGTTATTTTTTGGGTATATCGGTAACCACATCTGCAGCCACTATGTTCCTGTGTCAGCGTAAGTATGCAGAAGAGATAGTGTACAGGGCCAAGATGGCAAATTGTAAAATTATGTCAACTCTGGTGGACTCCAAATCCAAGCTTAGTGCCAATGACTGTGCGCCAGTTTCTGATCTCACTCTATATCGGATTCTAGCAGGTGCTCTTCAGTATCTTACATTCACTAGGCCTGATATTGCATATGCCGTTCAGCAGGTGTGTCTGTTCATGCACAACCCCCGAGAGTCCCATTTTGCCGCCCTCAAACGTATTATCAGATAGGTTAAGGGCACACTAGACTTTGAATTACACCTATACCCCTCTGCCCTAACCAAGTTACTTGCCTACACGGATGCAGATTGGGCAGGATGCCCAGACACACGTCGCTCCACCTCAAGGTACTGTGTATTTCTTGGGGATAATCTTATCTCATGGTCCGCCAAGAGGTAGGCCATACTATCCCGTTCGAGTGCTGAAGTAGAGTATCGCGGTGTTGCTAATGTAGTTGCTGAGATCTGTTGGCTCCGAAATCTTCTTTTGGAGCTCCAGTGTCCACTCCACAAGGCGTCTATAGTCTATTGTGACAACATATCTGCCATCTATATGTCTCATAATCCGGTTCAACATCAGCGGACTAAGCATATTGAGATGGATATCCACTTTGTGCGAGAGAAGGTTGCCCGTTGTCAGGTCAAAATATGACACGTGCCTTCCTCTTATCAGTATGCAGACATCTTCACAAAGGGACTACCGCGACAGCTCTTCACCGACTTCCGATCCAGCCTTAGCGTTCTTCACCGACTTCCGATCCAGCCTTAGCGTTCGGCCTCCTCCCGCTCCGTCTGAGGGGAGTATTAGCGAATATTCTCCGAATATTCTCTGTATATTTTGTAATTATGATAGATGTATATTTAAGGTAACTTAAGATTCTAATTGTATTAGGAATCAACCTTTGTAAGGTAAGTTAGGATTCGTACCATATTAGGAATCAACCTTTGTACAGCTATATATATTGTGAATAATGAAAGGAATCCCTAAGGGAAATTATTCCATCTTTCACTGGCATATTGCACTTACGATTGATTTTGCACAGTCACTAGAACTGATAACTGGGAGAAGAACAAAATTCTGCAAATATAAATAAACAAAGGAGCTTATGACTTCAACATGGATTAGTAACTTGAAAATAAACTAATATGGACAAATTTCTTATTGTGCAAGTTTGGTTTATTTGCTCCGTGAATGAGCTAGTTTGACACTTTGACTATGAGACAAATTTAATAGAATCATGCATGAAATAAGACTTGAGACTTTTGTGGCCACTTCACCTTTAGGTAGACTAAGTTGTGCAAGCTCTAGATTTTAGGTGCTGAGTTTGTCAAACCATTTTATAGGCGTTATCAATTTTCATTGCGGTTATGTGGGGTTTCTTCTGACGGAGACACATCATTAAGAGACCTATGTGTTTGATACGAAGAAAAATGTTTTTCAACAAAAAAAAATTGAAAAATATTCTTAAAAAAGGTGTGAAAAGGCTGATAATAAATCTTACACTAGCTTGCTTTGAATCAACTTGCATGACGCCATCCTTCAAGTGTTTTCCTCGTATTATTTCAGAATCAGTGTAACCTAACGTTGCAATAGTAATCGAGACTTCTGGAGCCAATTCAAGTCTCATGGTTTCGTAAAAGCTTATTAGTGCAGCTTTACTTGCCTGCAAAACCAATATATACAATTAATTAATTAACAATAAAGGGAAAAAGGAGATATATCGCACAAACAAAAAAAGTAGTAAAAAATTCTTCCAAAGTAGTATAAAATAGCCACGGATGACGAATTGACAAACATCTTCCCTCCTGTCTTCTTAAGATGAGGAATTGCAAAATAAGTTGGGTAAATAGACCCCCAAAAGTTGATATCCTGTTCAACATACCATGTTATGCAACAATGGACAAAAAATAGTAACGATATAATGTTATTAAGAGTAATAATTAATCTTGTACATTAAAGTGATGCTATTATAACCGAACATTACCATAATAGGCGTACACTTCGTAATATCCGTCACATCGTTGATAGAGCACACAGAGGTGATTCCCGCATTATTGACGGGATGATCCACTGCAGGTAATGGACCACTTTTTGCATGAGCACGTAGTTAATTATGGCAAAATTAAGAAAATTCATAAGACAATATATTCTCTATTTGAATTTAACTTACAATGTAAGAGAACAAATAAGCAATTAGTATACTTTAACTTTTCCTTTTTATTTTGATAGAGTTTATGTTATAGGTGCAATGACAACATAAATATGCTATCAGGTTAATTTAACCTACAATAGGCAACTCTTAGATTCATATGAAACCTCATATAGTAATATGGAAGATAGTGTAATAACGTGTTATAACTAAGGCTGGTCAGTGCGCCGGGTCGGCTCGGTCCCGACCCCGACCCGACCCCGCCCCGATCCCCCCTAAAAAAAATGGTGTCGGGATTCGAAATCGGGACGGGATCTGGGCTCGTCCCACCCAGGCCCATCCCGCCCCAGCCCTGCCCCGCCCCCGACCCCCTTTGCAAAAATGACCGTTGCACAATGACCAATTTATATTTTGGCCGTTGTGCAACGGCCATTTTTGCCCCCCCTCCCCCTACACCCTTAATATTTATTTTTAATCCCTAAGTAATATTTACACTTTAATCCAATTTCCGAACTATAAATACCTCATTTTATCTCACAAATATTCGTACAATCTCTCTAATCTCTCGATTTATCTCTCTACAAGCCTACAATTACATTGCCTACTAAATATTTTATTTTATTTGCTCATTTGTATAATTGTATCAAGTTAAAAAATTGGGACTGAAGTTGGCAACTAGCTTAAGGATCATCTATCGAGCAAAGTTTTAATTTTCAACCTCGATTACAAGTCGACGTTACGTCGGCGTTTGGTACCTTCGTTCCTTCTTTAAATTATTATTGTTACTTTATTTTAATTATCGCACTTAATTTCATTATCTTTAATTATTTAGTTGCATAATTAAAATGGGAGGATTAAAAGGTATGTTTAAGGGTAAGGGTAAGGGTGCTTCTTCTAGTAGGGGTAACAAGGGCAGGAATACTTCTTCTAGTCATTTTATTCCTAGACATGATGATTTGATTGATTACACTCATATAGATGAAACTGATTTTTTTAATGATATATCATTAAATGATGAGATATATTCTGCAACTGAACCAGACTTTAATTTATAAGATAATCTAGATGACACCGGAACGCCTCATATTCCCCCTAGTATGAGACGAAACCCCACACAACGAAAATTAAAATCAATTGCATGAGGATTTTTTGATAGGGACCAAGAGAATCAAGTAGTTAGATGCAAAACATGTAAAAATGTTTATAAATTTAAAACGGAAAAAGGTCAGGGTGGGACGGGAGGTTTATTGAGACAAGTATAAAGCTTTTACAAAGCTAGGTGGGATGAATATGAGGCTACAAAGTCGGGTGCGCCAATGCTCTCTCAGTCGGGACAAGGTTCACATAGTGTCCCGAACCAAGTACAGGGTCAAATTAACCCGACGACGGGTGCGTCATGATTATTTAACTGTAACATGTCATTGGATAGATCATAATTGGTCTATGCAAAAACGTATTTTAGCATATAGATATATTGATGATAGGCACACCGGAAATTTTATTGCAGAAAATATTCATCAAGTTCGCGATTATTATGGTATAACTGACAAAATAATGACTGTTACGTTAGATAATGCTTTTTCTAATAATTATGTTGTGAGACTTTTAAAAAATCTATTAACTCAATCTTTTCCTAATCATTTTCATATAAAATGTGTGTGTCATATTTATAACTTAGTTGTAAAGGATGGTATATCACTTTTTGAAGATATTCTTAATAAAGTACAATTTGCTATAAACTTTATTTTTAGAAGTAATAGAATACAAAGAAAGAAAAAATATAAAAAAACTTGTCACGATTGTGGATTACCTTTTAGAAAAATTCCTGAAGAAGTAGCGACTAGGTGGAATTCTCTATATGAACAACTATTTGTTGCTTACGATTATAGAAGACCTATAACTTTATTTTTTAACGTCCATAATCAAAATCCAACTGATATGCTTATAGATAATGATTGGGGGAAAATTTCAGAACTTATTGAATTTTTAGAGAAATTTTTTCAAGCAACTAAAGAATTTTCTGGTATATATTATCCTACTATTTCAACTATGTTATTTTATATAGCTCTAATATTTTTGTTACTTAATGAATATATGAAAAAACCAGCTTATAAGGCACCTATTAAAAATGCTTATCAAATTTAATTTTTTTTTCTATTCCCACTATTTATATTATTGATGTTGTATTAAATCCGACTATTAAAATAGAAGGTTGTAAAACACTTATTGAAACTATTTATGATTGTATAGCAGTACTTCCACCTCCAACTCAAAAAAAACCCAAATGAACAACCACCTAAGGAACCAACTAAAGAAGAAGTTTTGTCTAGCATACATGATGAATGCAACAAAAAAAAAATATACGCATTACCAACAAGAAAGTGTTAGCAACCAACCGGCTTCTATACCATCTTCTTCTTCTTCTTCAATACAACCTTATAAAAGACATGTTGTTTCTACGACTAGTTTTGAAAGCCTTAGAAATAGAATGTTTAGTGGTTCCACTACTAATCAAGTTAGCAAGTTTGATGTTTTTGTTTTGCAGAGTGTTGTACCGTACCAAGCAGTTCTCAATGAAGAAGGACGTGAAGACTTACTTAAATACTGGAGGGAAAATGAGAAAATATTTTCGACACTGGCAAAGATGGCCCGAGATGTGTTGAACATTCAAGCATCATCAACAGCGTCTGAAACCGTTTTTTCTGCCGGAAGATTTCAAATAGGAGAGCAGAGACACTCATTAGCGGGAGACAGCTTAGAGATTGCAGTTTATTCAGAGATTGAATACGAGCTGAGCGTAGAAGGTGCGGTCAATCGGAGATCAACGAAGAAGACGGTGAAAACTACAATGAAATCTTGTCCGACTGAACTGAAAGCGACATCGAACAATTTGACAAACATATTCCAATTCCAACCGGAGAACCACAAGACATTGTGAAAAAAATAGAAAAGGTGTTTATAAATAGATAATTTTTTTAATTGCAATTTTACTATGTGATTTGCAACTTTCAACACCACAAAGTTGCAATTTTGAAATTGTATTACAAAAAAATCATATTTCTATTAAATAATATAAGAGGCACAAAAACAGCATTGGGATGTTTTTATTACACCATCTTGTTCAATTATTGAAGTGTTTATATATATTATTTTTTAAAATTAAGTGCCAAAAAAAAGCAATCTTGATCCCGACCCGACCCCGCCCCGCCAAGACCGGTCCCTTTTTCCGACGGGATGAGGGACAGGACGAGACATTGGCCAGTCCCGGCCTGTCGGAGGACCGGTCCTGGCGTCCCTCCAGTCCCGTCGGATCCCGTCCAGCCGGGACCCGCCCCGCCCCGAACCGGCCCCGTTGGACACCCCTAGTTATAACTAATTAAATTCATCTTATTATGATTAGGTAAAAACAAATCCCAAAATTTGAGGAAAGTAGCTAACTGTCCTACATAATATGTTGTTAAACAAGACCTGATCAACAGCTTGATTAGTTAATTAGATGCTAATCAAAAGAGCTTACAGCGGCCTAAATGTTTCACAGTTTGATCAACAAATCTCTTGCAGTCTTCAACGTTAGATACATCAGCTCTAATAGATAGAACATCTGGGGATCCTAAGCTCTTTGCCCTCTCCGCTACTTTTTCAAGCTGGTTTTCCCTTCTCGCAACAATTGCCAATGAAGAACCTCTTCTTGCTTATTCATAAGCCAATTCCTATTCATTCACCAATATAATGTTCTAAAATTTTCATGGAATAACAAAAATATATACTCCATTGAATACATAAAAGATGTAAAGTGTTCACGTATAATACTTCCTTTAAAAGATTGATAATTGGATAGTCATTATCATGGGATATAGAAAAAAATCTTTAAAAGATACGGTGTGATTATTTCATCAAAAAGCTTAAACTATCAGTGAGAGTACACTTTAATTTGCTTAATTATATTCTCAACACGCATCCTCATGTGATGGCATGTTCTTTTTTCATTGACCAAGCACGTGGAAATTCTATTTAATAATGGATGGCAGTGAGACTCGAACCTAGCACCTTTGTCTGCTCTGATATCATTTTGAAGTGTGTGATCATCTCATTTAAAACCTTAAGCTGTTAGATCGAACACACTTCTATTTGCTTAATTTTATGGAAAAAAATTCAAAAGGTTGAAACCTTATCAGAACATACATGTATCTTTTCCCTAATAACAATTTCCATATTATTAGCGAATATTACCATATATTCATCATATATTTTATAATTAATAGTAGTGTATAATTAGGGTAAATATAGGATTCTTATTTAATTAGGATTCAACATTGTACACACTATATATATTTGTATTAATGAAAATTACTCCCCAAGGGAGATTAATACAATCTTACATGGTATCAAGAGGCAAACCCTAAAACTATTCTCTCCAAAATTTGCCCTCCCCCACCAATTCGGCCGGCGGCCTACACCACCCCTATATCCTAAAAAAACATTCTCTTATTCTCTTCCTCACCAAAAATCCGCCCATCTAATGGATACCATGGCTACTCTCACAACGCCATCATCCTCCCCAGTTGTCACCCACACCACACCCACTACCTCATCCACTCCTTTCCATCCGGCTTTCACCGCCTTCACCAACATCAAGAACTTCATTTCTTTGGTCCTTGATCAAGAAGACGGTCAGTATTCTTCATGGGTTAAACTATTTCATATTCATGCATGTGCCTATAATGTGATTGATCATATAGACTCATTCCCTCGCCCTCCCGAGGTTGATGACACGGCATGGCGCCGTCTTGACGCCATTGTCAAACAGTGGATTTATGATATCATCTCTAAGGATTTTCTCCACACGATTATGAAAATCGGTGCCGTGACTTATGAGTTATGGACACGATTCGAGGAGATTTTTTAGGACAACAAGCACACCCGTGCGGTGTACTTGGAGAAATAATTCAATAATGCACATTTTGAAAATTTTTCTACTATATCCGAGTATTGTAAACAATTGAAGCTTGTTGCAGACCAACTATCCAATGTGGGGACACCAATTTCGGAAATGAAAATGGTTCTCCAACTCATTTGCGATTTACCGAAAGGTGAATACGATACTCTAGCGACCATGATACAACAAGTTGATCCTCTATCCAGCTTCAACAAGGCCCGTCACAATTATTATTGGAAGAAACCCGACTTGCCAAACAAGACAAACATAATTAAAAGGCGTTAGCGGTTGAGAATCCAGCACCATACACCACCAACACCGCCCAGCCACCACCGTCAGACAACCAACAACCGCGAGGTAGCCGCGGTGGTGGCAGAGGCGGTAGAGGCCGAAATAGTGGAAACGGTGGCAAGGGTCGAGGTAGAGAGGACGTGCAGGTCAGCCAAAACATCCCAGTCAGCTAGCCTAATGGACCAGCCCAGGTTAGTAGGCCAACATGGGAAGTTGGGCTTTGGCAGCCTTTCCATACTAGACTGTTGGGCCCAATACCCAGGCTACTGGCAGCCGGGTATTTTGGGTTTTACCCCAGGCCCACGCCTAGTCGGACAACTTCCCCAGCAAGCCCATTTGATGACGACCCAATCTCAGTATAATTTTAATGGCTTGGCCCCCACTGATTTGGGTCAGGCCTTCAGCTCTTTAAATCTGCAGCAGCCCGATGAAAATTGGTACATGGATACGGGAGTCACTTCTTATCTCATCCGCTCCTCAGGTAATCTCTCCCACTTGTTTCATTTAAAGTATTCTCAATATATTATGGTTGGTAATGGTCATCGCATTCCAATTCAAGGTTATGGTACCACCTACACTCAACCATCACACCCACCTTTCTCCCTAAATAACGTCATGTATGCTCCCAACATTATTAAAAACTTAATATCTGTTCGGAAATTTACTCGTAACAATTTCGTGTCTGTTGAATTTGACCCCTTTGGTTTTTCTGTGAAAGATCTATTTACGGGGACACCTCTTACGAGATGTATTAGTACGGGGGAACTCTATCCTCTCTCACCCACTTCCACTGCTAAATCCCGCTCACCTACCTCTCTCGTTGATATCTCACCGTCAACATGACACAATAGACTTGGACACTCAGGCGCTCCTGTTTTTTAATTTTCTTAGAAGCAACAATTTTACTCGATGTAATAATAGGAAACTTGTCCGACATTGTTTCTCTTGCCCTTTAGGCAAACATGTTCGCCTTCCTTTTCAGTCTTATTTAAGTGTTACGTTTTCTCCCTTTGACATTGTTCATGTAGATTTATGGACATCTCCAATTACTAACTCACTAGGTCATAAATATTATCTAGTTTTATTAGATGTTTTTTCTCACTTTATTTGGGTCTACCCACTTAAATTCATGTCTGATGTCTTTGCCAAGTTTCTTGAATTTCGTATTTATATCAAAACACAATTCGAAAAACACATTAAATTTTTTCAATGTGATAATGGTCGTGAGTTTAACAATTCCGCCTTTCAAAAAATTTTCACAAATAATGGCATGGTTTTTCAATTTTCGTGTCCCCACACCTCCCCCCCCCAAATTGTAAACCTGAACTAATCATCCGCACAATCAATAACATGGTTAGTACAATCCTTTTTCATTCTTCTCTCCCTCCCTCCTTTTAGGTATATGTAGTCAAAATGGTAGAATATATCCTTAATATTTTACCTACCAACACACTTCATAATAAGACCTCCACCAAAATTCTATACCGTCGAATCCTCTCTTATGATCATCTTCAGATTTTCAGTTGCCTTTGCTTCCCAAATCTTGCCTCCACTACCTCTTATAAATTGACACATCGCACCACTCCATATGTCTTCGTAGGCTTTCGTCTAATCATAGGGGCTATTTGTTCTATGACTTGTCTACCCGTAAAATCCACTTCTCTCGTCACGTCACGTTTGACGAAACAATCTTCCCTTTTGCAAATATCCAAAAATTTTGAAACACAGATTACACCTTTATAAATGAGTCTGACACATCCCCTCTTGTCTACCACATCCTCCGTCGTGCTGCCACTATTCTGGCAGCATCCGACACAGCCACTGCCCCCTCTGTCCAGTCACATCCTAGTCGTGCCACCATTACCACAGTACCATCACCGAAACACCCATCACCGTCATTCCAAACCGACCCTGTTCCACCCACCCAACTGTCACCGGTGACTCATCAACCCCGTCCGCCGCCAACCCACCGATCACTATCACCGTATCTCTACCCCACCATCGACCACCTCACCCCGTCGACCCCTACCACCCAATCGACTAGGCTACCCAACCCGACAGCACCCATCCAACAATCACCGAAACCAACCCCAACCCCAACCCCGTCATATCCCATCGATTCCACCTACTCGTCACCCTGCTTCATCAACCACTGGCCCGCCATCGACCCAACACACTGCCCAACCAGCCCATATCCCTACCCACAAAATGGAAACCCGTGCTCAGCACGGAATTTTCAAACCCAAAGTACACTTTAGCCTGTCCACCCAAACCATACCCCAAATTCCCAAAAATCCAAAATTAGCCATACTTGACCCGAATTGGAATGTGGCCATGCTTGAGAAATTTAATGCTTTAACAAAACAGCACACTTAGGATCTGGTTCTAAGGCCGGATGGGGATAATGTGATTAGATGTATGTGGCTATTTCATCACAAATTCAGAGACAGTGGTGATCTTGAGCGCCATATGGCGAGACTTGTGGCTAATGGTACCAGTTAGCAATAGTGCATTGATTATGGTGAGACATTTAGTTCGGTGGTTAAACTGGCTACTATTCACAAAGTTCTAAGCATAGATATAGGTAAGCACTGGCTGATTCATCAGCTTGATGTAAATAATGCGTTCTTACATGGGGATTTGAAGGAAACAGTTTACATGCACCAGCCACCAGGTTTTTTCCATCCGGAGGCTCCTCATTATGTCTGTCGTCTTCGCAAGTCACTGTATGGTTTGAAATAGACCCCCAGGGCGTGGTATGAGCTCTTTGCTACTTACATAATGCAGATTGGGTTCGTATGCAGCAAGTGTGATCATTCTCTCTTTATATTTCATCGAGGTAGTAACATTGCATACTTGTTATTATATGTGGATGATATTATTCTCATTGCCTCTTCTGATGTGTTGGAAAATGAGATACTTGCTCCGCTTAAATATGAATTTGCTATGACTGACTTGGGGAAGTTGAGTTACTTCTTGGAGATATCAGTGACTAGATCTGCAGATACTATGTTCCTATGTCAGCGTAAGTATGGAGAGGAAATTGCGTACAAGTCTAAAATGGTGAACTGTAAGATCATTCCTACATCAGTTTACTTAAAGTCGAAGCTTAGTGCTAGTGACGGTGATCCAGTGTCCGATCCCACTCTTTATAGGAGCATTGTAGGTGCACTTCAGTTACTTACTTTCACCAGACCTGATGTTGCTTATGTTGTTCAGCTTTTATTCATGCATGCCCCCAGGGAGCCTCATTTTATGACTCTTAAACGTATCATTCGATACGTTAAGGGCACTCTTGATTATGGATTGCATTTTTACCCCTCTGCACCGACCAGGTTGATATCATATACGGACGCCGATTGGGCAGGCTGTCCGGACACACGACGCTCCACCTCCGACTACTGTGTGTTCTTAGGAGATAATGTCATTTTGTGGTCTGGCAAGAGGCAAGACACCCTATCCCGATTGAGTGCAGAAGCAGAGTATAGAGGTGTTGCTAACGTTGTTGCTGAGATCTGTTGGCTCCGAAACCTTCTCTTGGAGCTTCAGTGTCCCTTGCGTAAGGCGTCTATGGTATATTATGATAACATATCTGCTATCTAAAGGTCTTCCTAGACAGTTATTCCTAGACTTCAGATTCAGTCTTAGCGTCCGGTCTCCTTCCGCTCCAACTGAGGGTGTGTATTAGCGAATATTACCATATATTCGTCATATATTGTGTAATTAATAGTAGTGTATAATTATGATCAATGTATGATCCTTATTCAATTAGGATTCAACATTGTACACGCTATATATATTTGTATTAATGACCATTACTCTCCAAGGGAGATTAATACAATCTTACACATATTACAAACTATCTACCATACATAAAACACCATGCATGAAATTAAAGAAGATGTCTAAAAAGCGATTTAAAAAAAAAGAAAGAAAAATCGAATAGGAGGAGGAACTATCTCCCCAATTCCTGATGAAGCGCCAGTGATGAGAACAACTTTTCCTTTCATGTTCTCACTCACCACAAGCCTATACAGAAAAAGCACCATCCTAGAGATGCATAAGAAGGGGAAAATGGCAAAGAATGCGAAAAGAACTAATGGTGTAATGAGTAGAGTGGTGATAGTATGAACAAAATAACTAGATGCCATAGTTGTAAATTGGCTGTCAGTCGTGTACTTCCTTCCTATGGTGGTGGGAGATTATTTGTTTGATAGTTAACGTTTTGAAAGGTAGGATGACATATTGCTTTTCTTAGCACAATGGCTTTACTGCCTGTACATAGTGAAACCGAAAGGGGAACCATATTTATAGAGAGCACTTTACACTCCAATGGACAGCTCATAGCTTTAAAAAGAAGTAAAATTAGCTAGACAGCAGAGTCAATTTATTAAATGTTGTTAATTTATCTCTCTAGAATTAGCATAATTCATAGATTGTAGTGGGTTGGGTTAGTTTTATATTTCGTCCTTGCTAGTATTAATTTTTATATTTGAAATGCAGTCCCTCTGATCCTATTTACTCGTCACTTTAACCTTTATAGCCTCCCCTTCAAGAAAATATTAATAATAAATTTATTTGTTCATTTTCATTATTTATTCTTTATTTTTCTGATCTTTTACTTCTTTACAGAATATTTATTAGAGCAGTAAGGGTAAAATTAAAAAAGAGTAGTTACTTCTTTCTTGATTTTCTAAATCCATAAGTATTTTGAAACAATTGTTTTAAGTAAAAGTGACAACTAAATAAGAGGAGGGAGTATTAGATTTCACATTTTAAGAACGATATATGATGTAACTATGTTTTCTTGTAGTATAAAAATAAGTTAAAAAATATTACTTCATCTATTTTAATTTACGTGGCAAAATTTGAAAGGAACAAATATTTGGAAATTGAAACAAAACTTCTATATCTACTACTTTCATTGAAAATTGAAAATCGGAACTGATAATTTTAGCCTAGCAGATGGAAGCTCACGTGGAAGAGTGCTCTGATATGTCTGGGTATTTGAGATATTTAAATAAATTTGAGTCTTTCATGATAATTCATGTCCCTCCTTTTTCTGGATTGAAATAATGTTTTGTAATGTTACTGTGGAATGGTTAATTGGTAGATATGGCCTTTTTGTGGTGCTGATGTTTCAAAGAATGTGTAATAATGGAAGGAAATGAATCTCAGATTCGGCGTTTTCTATCTATATATCTTTTCCCTGTATAATTATGCATCTCACGTATATATTCATAAAAATTGTATGTGATATATAGTGATTTACATGATATATAATGATTTAATGAGTCAGTTGTACTGATGATGAAATTGGACGAAATTCCAAAATCTAATTTGTGTGTGCATTGTAATATGTAGTGGTGAAATCTTGTAAATCAAATTTCTATATTTTTGTTCTTCAATATTCCTGAATTCCAAATATAATTTTCTAGGTTAATTTGAAGTTGTATTGAGAAACAAAGATCGAATTAATTATGATATTTGATTAGAAATACTTCATAGGTGAAATTGTCGAATTTGCAAAACATCAAACAAGGTTAAAAACCCACCATTATTGATGAAATTTAGAATTCAAAATTAGGTTTTCAGTTGCAGATTTATGTAATTTGTTGGTGTGGATCTAATTCAGTACATATTAAGTATATATTGATATTAATAGAAATAACCCAGCTACGAATAGAGACTTGTTGGTGAGTTGGGTGTCCGAGAATTTGGCTTCCGGCTGCAAAAAACGCTGTAAATAACTATTAGCAATGTATATATATATGTCAATTTTCCAAGTTAATACTTCTCCTACTTTTTTTTTATGTGTTGATCTTACTAATTATTAAGAAGAAACATTTTTATATTTGAAAATAGTTTAATTTTAAAATTTTCATACTTTTATGATTGTAAAATATCATAACATATTTAATATCACAAATTTAATTTTTTTGTTATATAATTTATTATGTACCTTGGTCAAACAACGACATATATCTTGAACGAAAAGAAAGCTCACGTTATTAAGTCAGAATCCACAACATGTACATTTTGAATATCATTGTTTTATGTAAAAATAGTACTCTCTATGATCCATATTATATCATGATTTTAGTTTGGACACGTCATTTTAGAAATTCACTTACTCCTCAAAAATAAAAGATATTTTCATCAAATTAGAAAGTAAGAGGCATTTTCACTAAATCACTCTTAATTAAATAATATTCATTTAATATAGTTTCTTAGTTATATAAGAACTCACTTATTTAAATTCGGATAAATTATTTTAAAAATACTTTCTTAATTATCTAAAACAATTTGGACTAAATATAAAAACTAAACAGTAGAAATTACTACTCCCTCGGTCCCATAATAATTGTCTTCTTAGCAAAATAAAAAATTTATTTCAAAATAAGTGTTATCTTAGAAATTTAAGACATAAATGAACAACTTTTTTCCAGTTATATCTTTAGGCACAAACGTACAAGTTCTCTATTCGAGAAATTTACTTTTCAATATCAAAATGATACTACTTATGCATACTCTAATCAAGAGAGGAAAGTAATTTACTTTTATCAAATAAGGATAGTTTAATAAATTTCATATTGTATTATTGATTTCTTAATATGTATTTTTTTTTTACTAAAATAACACTTATTATGAGACGGAATGAGTAATTAATAGCTTGCCAATCTTAGTGACGTCAAATTGTGGGACGGGTTCGAAGTGTGACACATCAATGATAGATGAAAAAGCTCGAACACCAAATGAAGATACTGAGATCTTGTCAGGTACCCAACTTTAGTGTATAGAAAAGCCCATGTGTTGAAATGGGCAACATACAAAACTGTATTGGGAGCAAGGCGTGGAGGACGAGGCATGGTCTTCAAACGAGGCATTAGTTTGCGACTTTTGCGTGACGATGAAGTCTCGAATCTTACATTGGCGGAGCAAGCGATAAATGAGTTGATTTTATGTGCATTCACTATCTCCAACTTTAATGTATTCACTATTTTTTGTTATACGATAAAAAAAATTAGGTTTAAGTCTACTTCAAAAATTAATTGATGAAGTAAGTATTGCCAAGATTATATAAGAATACTGAAAGAAATAATCTCTTAATTATTCTCATTAATGAAAGAGTATATATACACTTTACAATTTTCATAATAGGAAAATCATATTCTTATTCTATTCCTAAAACATTATTCTACTTAGACACTAACTATACAATTATGATAACTGTACAATTCTAATAATGTAATATTTACACTAAAATATTACAACAAACAATACCAAATTAGTATCCCAAACCGTGGGCATATACCGTGTATATTTATCAAATACAATACTCTTTCTGTTCACTTTTATTTGTCCGCTATATTTAAAATAAATTTTCACTTTTACTTATTTCTTTAGCATATCAAAAGAAAGAACATCTTTCTTTTTTATGTTTCACCCTTAACATTAACAACTAATTTCCTAAATCATTTTCCAATATTTTTTTTGGAATGCTAATTGTCATGTGTAACGACCCTCCAGGTCATTTTGAGCCTTTACACATGTTTTTTTAAAATATTATTTCTGTAGCTTTATTTCGATATTTATGACTTGTGGGGATGGATGACGCGGTTACCGAGATGATCGGTTGGGTTTCGAATTGAAATTAGCAAAATTGAAAGTTTCCAAGTTAAGAAAATGAATTTGTTTGACCAAAGTCAACATCAGGCTAACGCGTCAATTCCATTAGGTTCGAAATAAGATTTTAGACTTAGTCAAGCTTTTGGTTCGGGTCCCGAGGCATTTGGGTGTGATTTGGGTAGTTGTACGAGAAACTAGTGAATTAGAGAATTGGATCATGACGACCTTTTCAGAAATTTTGAGTGCGGACAAGTTCAACAATAACATACCTAATGAAATCCCATAACGTGGGGTCTGGGGAGGGTACAATGTATGCAGACCTTACCTCTACCTTGGTAGGTAGAGCGACTGTTTCAGAGAGAACCTCGGCTCAAGACAGAGCATAAGCACAAGCAAAGCAATAACAAAAGCAAAGCAAGAGAAACGGTCAGACCCGGTCAGAAAAAAAATTAAAACAGTATGAAAATATTGGTATCAAAAGCGAATAAAACATGATAGCGCATTCCAAAAAACGTAAGCAATAACTAGCGCAAGTAAATAAGCTAAAAAGTACACTAAAGGACACATAGCAGCAGAAATCAAATTACAAAAGACTATAAAGTAATACTGCACTTATTAGTATGATAGGCTAAGCGGGCCTACAATACTAACACTACAACTACTAGTTTGCAAGAGTAAGTAGGACTACGCTCGACTACCTACTACCCTAATTCGTGTCCTCCACAACCCCCAACCTAAAGTCATGTCCTCAGTAAGTTGCACATGCACCATATCTCGTATAATCACCTCTCCTTAATACTTCTTCGACCTACATCTACCCCTCATGAACTCGTCCATAGCCAACATCTCACACCTCAGCACTGGGGCATTTGTGTCTCTTCTCTGCACATGCCAAAACCATCTCAACCTCGCTTCCCGCAACTTATCCTCCACCGAGGCCACTCTCACTCTCCCGGATATCATAATTTCTAATCCTATCCATCCTTGTATGCCCGCACATCTATATAAGCATCCTCATCTCCGCAACTTTCATCTTTTGTATGTGCGAAGTCTTGACTGGCCAACACTCCACCCCATACAACACAGTCGGTCAAACCACCGCCCTATAGAACTTGCCTTTAAGTTTTGGTGGCACTTTTTTGTCGCATAAGACTCTATATGCGAGCCTCCATTTCATCCACCCTGCCCCAATACAATGTGTGACATCGTCATCAATCTCTGTATCCCCTTGGATAATAGACCCGAGGTATTTGAAGCTTCCTCTCTTTGGAATAACCTGAGTACCAAGCCTCACCTCCACGTCTGTCTCAAGGTCGCTCCCGTTACTGAACTTGCACTCCAAGTATTCTGTCTTTGTCCTACTCAGACTGAACCCTTTAGATTCCAGAGTCTGTCTCCAAACCTCCAACTTAGCGTTCACTCTATTGCGAGTCTCATCAATTATGTCTATGTTGAAATGCAATTATGACTTAAATGCATATTTGGTTTGTGTCCGGGAGGTCCCGAATGAGTTTCGTGTGTCGGATCGAAAGATGGAAAGAATTAACAAAGTCGGGTTTCAGCTACCTGGTTTCCTTATTCGCAATCACGAAAAGGGTCCCACGATCATGGAGAAGGAAAGTGGGGTGAGTCGCGATCGCGGTGGGCAAGGTTGCGATCGTGCTAAAAAAATCTGGGCCGGTCAGGTTGCTCTTCATGATCGCTACAAGTGGGCCTCGCGATCGTGAAGGCTTAATTATGTTTGGGCAGACTTAAATTGCAACTTCGAACTTCATCTTCCCAAATCAATTTTTGGAGATAGGGAGCTCTGAATTAAGTGATTTTAAGTGCATTCTTGAAGATTCAACCTTGGAGTAAGATTCTAATTTAATTTAAGTATTTCACCATGATCCCAATCATTATTTAATGAAATTATCCCATGATTTAGATGTATAAATATGGGGGTTTTCATAAAAATGGGTTAGGGTGATTTATAAAATCTAAGGCTTGATTGTGATTAGTTTTTCATGATATTTGATATTCCTATGCAGCAAAGTCTACAACTTCAGCACCAGTAGCCCTCATAGCCTTGTGAGCCTTAACAGTTTTATCAATAAAGTACTATGGCTCATCTTTCTTACGTGGATCATAAAATTTTGGCCAACCCAAAAAGTGTTCAAGTCTTATCCCACTACCTAGAATCGGGGTATCAAGATCTGTGCAATGATATGGGGTCGCTACCAAGGTGGTAAATGACAGAATAACATTTTGCATAGTCCTGATATAAGCGACACCCGCAACAAGAATAGCCGGAATAGTCTGAGCTTGTGGAGGAACTTTTCCATTTTCCACCTCAACATTAGCCTCAATAGTTGCAGCTTTAGCAGGCAGAGCTGGATCTCCACTTGACGCACCATTATCCACTTGGGTAGCATCCGTAACACGAGTTAAAGACATTTTTATAAGGAATGAGTAACGAACACGTTAGAGCGATCCTAAAAAGTTTAGGCTTTACAACACAATCTAGAATGAAGATGAGAAATACCTATAATGTTCTTGTAGTCACACACTCATACATGTGGGAGCCTATCCAAGTACGAGGAGGACTCCACTAGACAGAATTCCAAAGACAATTCTATGATACTTATAAATCTAGAGCTCTGATGCTAAGCTTGTCATGCCTCAAATCTGATCTTGGCGCAACAAACATCTGATGCTAAGGAACCACACAGGAAGCACCTTATAAAGATAACGAAAACCAACCAATGCGCTATTCTCAAATAATTCATTAATGCATAATTAAGATCAAGACATAATTTAATAAATATTCTAACTTTAGATTAATAATTAATTCTTAACAATCAACTAAGCATGGCAAATGCCCGACTACGCATACTGATCAAGTCAACACGACTTTACTAAAATACTACATGTAGTACTAACACCTGTCTATAGAGGTTCTAGAAGAATGAATAAATAGAACTAAAGTCAGGACACAACATGAAATCAATTTAGTAAAAGAATAGCTACATGATGTCCCACGAATATGTATGTGGGCTCACCAAAAGTCTGAAATCAACAAGTACTCTTAGCCTACCCTGTCTTTCTACACTTGCTCTTCTTAATTACCTAATATACCAAATAAAAAATAACATGTTATGCTTGAGTACTAGATACTCAACGAATATCTAGAGATACTATTTAAATAATATAATATTTACAATAAAATAGAGAGTGAAATCATAAGTAGTTTGCAAACATGAATAAATCGATAGCCGGATGAAAGGATAAAACATGAGTAGAGAAAACAATTCATGTCTTATTTTTTAGCGAAATTCCTGAATGCCCGAGAGATATAAATCACAAACCTTTCTGATGATATTGAAGGGATAACCACTTTAGAATCCCTAAATAGCACTAAGGCACCAGACCGGGGCTACCAACCCACAGTGAGCCATCTTCCTCCTGAATGACTAGGAAATTTCCATGTTAGGATCCATATCGGCTACTCTTCTTGCCGAATATCTATTTCAACAAGCAAGTGATATGCAATGCAATAGTTTAGGAATCATGGCCTTTAGCCGAATCAACATTACTTTGCCATAAATCACATGTTTTAAGAAATGGGACTCAAGCCCTTAATCAAGTTCAGAATACATATTCAAAAACTAGTGACATAATTTAGATCTTAGAAATCATTATAGTTTTAACCCGTTTAGTGTAGTATGTACTCATAATATAGAATCAACATATGTAACCATGCATACTCGTTCCACATGCGCATGGTAATTCATTCAAAAACCACAAAATGTGAACAAGTTTGAAATTATCTTGCAAAGATTCAACATACCTCATATCCTCTAAACTTATCCCAAACGCAAGCTCTAATACTCAAATAATCACTTTACATTCAATGTGAGTGATAAAGATTAAAACTTTATAGAGTTCTCAATCTTTTTCATAAAACTAGGGTTCAAGCTTAGAGTGGTGTTCTTCACAATACAAACCAACACCCATTGTTCTAAATTCTATAATTAACGCATATCATCCATAATTCACCTAATAACCACCATAAGAGATCAAAGACCATACCTTTTGAATTTTTTTCAAAATTTCTCTTCAATTGATCTTGGGTTGATTTTGTAGAATCTATGAATTTGGGACGATAATATAGTGTTAATCCTTGATAATTTGATGTAATTCTATCATAGGATGACAAAGAACTCACATTAGATATTTGGGTATGAGTATAGGCCGAATTTTCTCTCAAAAGTTTGTCCAAAATGAAATAGGATTTTAAGTTCCACAAAAGTCCGTATTTATAGTTTTTTGTCAAGACGGTCATGTGATCACCACATACGGTCTGCATACGCGATATACGGTCCGTATGTGGGTCACATGTCAACTCTTGAAATCTTCTAATTTCTCAATTTTCACCGACACTGCATGCGATCGACATGCGGTTTGTAGGGGTGGGCAAAAAACCCGGAGAATCGAAAAAACCGAACCGAGCCGAATTTCGGTTCGGTTTTTTAATTTTGGATACGAACCGAACCGAACCGAAAAAACCGAATTAAATATATAATTATTCTTATTTTTTATTTTAGGCTACTACTATCTCTTGAATCATAATTATTGAAGTCAATCTATGAAGTTTTTATGGAAGTCAAATGCGGCATGAACTTGATTAACATATCACGGATGCATTGACATAAAATGTAGGGAGAAAAAATAGTTGTAAATTGGTTAAACTTTAAATTGTCATAACTTTGCGCTCGGATGTCCGTTTTCCCAATGAATTTGTGTTTTCCCCCAAATCGGTTTCTAATTTTCCTTTTTCTTTAGTAAACATCTCACGATACACAATAGATTTCAACGTCGAAATTTCATGGTAGTGTAGGTGTGAATGTCAATTTCAGTTTTGGAAATTCAATTTTTTTTTCAAAAATAAAAAATTTCCTCGACCCGACCCGACCCAGCCCATTAGAAAAAATGATATAATCTGATACGTTCGGCGATATAAACCGAACATATCTGTTTTTTTAAAATAAATTATATTCATTTTTTTTATAAAAAAAATGATTTTTATTCGGTTCATATTTTTCAAATACAAAATCGAACCGAACCGATATACGCCCACCCCTAGCGGTTTGCATGTGGGCTCCACGTCTCAACTTCTGAGACCTTGAATTTTCCAACTTTCAAGCTCTAACAGACGGTCTGACATGCGGTCCGCATATCCAATATGCAATCCGCATATGGCCTCCGCATGTCAAGTCCAAAGACTTGACAGTGGGATGCGGACCGTATTCCACAGATGTGGTCTGTATGTGCGGCCGAATCACAAGACTTGGTACTTCAACTTTTTTCCCTTCTCAGACATCACATACGGTGTATATATATATATATATATATGTATAAAGGCAGCCCGGTGCACTAAGCTTCCGCTATGTGTAGGATCCGGGGAAGGGCCGGACTACAAGGGTCTATTGTACGTGCATTTATGCAAGAGGCTGTTTTCACGGCTTGAACCCGTGACATCCTGGTCACATGGCAGCAACTTTCTCGGTTACTCCAAGTCTCCCCTTAAATATATATATATATATATATATATATATATATATATATACACACACATTAATTATCACAGTTTGAATCTAACCACAAGTATTTTATGAGTTTAAACCTAACACGAATTCACAGAGTGTTACAATGATATAACATGTAAGACTTAGAAAAATAAAACCCAGATCTGTTTCACAGCATTCACCCCTGAGGTCGTTTGGTTGCTGGTTAGAGTTATATATGTATTAGTAATGCAAAGATTAGTTATGCAGGGTTAGTATTATAGGAATTACTTATGCAAGAATAAGTTAAGAATGATTTATTTATGTAAGATTTATTTATTCATGTATTAGCTATTGTATAAAATTATGCTAGTTTTAATACATAGATAACTCCTCTATAACCTAACAACCAAACGACCACTAAATTAGTAGATTTCGCTCTTTCCAGTTCACTTTTCCCATCTATGTTACAATATGCAACCTTCTTATTCTCTTTTGTTTTGTATCCTCTCTTTGTACATTGACCAACATAAAAGAGGAAGAAACACTAAAGGATGATCACTTATTAAATAAGGCACATCCACAACAATATGCTATTCAGAAATGCGATATAATTTACACAAGTTTGTGTTCCATGGGTTGAAGAAAATTGTAGAATCTGTAACTGTCATTGTTAATGAATTTCATATACGAATTTAACTATTGAATTCCTTTTTTATTCAAGTATCTGAACATCTAGAAATTGTGACTAACAAAAAGACCAACAAATCATAACATTCTGCTTGTATGCATTTTCTTCGTGACTGTTACGGTTGACTTTACGCAGAGGCATAAAAGCTACTAACAGATTGTTGGTGCTATAAGTCGGATAATTGTTTTTAGAGTCGCCACCTGATTTATAGGTAAATTAGAAAAACCAAGTTGAAAGGGTTTATTCAAGTTAATGAAAAATCCTATCTAAATCAGAGTCGAGGTAAGCGTTCTGGTGATCCCGAGGGAAGGTGTTAGACACCCTATATCAAGGATCCGTAGAATACAGTTGACCTTTGGTTCTATAGCATGTTTAAATGATGTGAATTGCTTATAAGTGTTTAAATTCCCGGAAAATTTCATGTCATTCATTTATTTCAAACTCAAAGATTTTTGAAAATAAAAGAGTTAAAGTCCACCAAAAATAATTTGCACAGAGGTAATTTAGTCAACTTATTTTCGGACTAACAACACAAATTAATTTGAGTAGAACTCCCCTATTAGTCCAATAAATTTTCCAATATCGCTTGCATCTATTTTGAAAATCTTTTAAGGTTAAAAAGAGTATAATCCATTTGAAATAACAAGTTTTTAGTTTTTAGAAAAAAGAGAAAATAATTATTTCTTTTTTTCATGCTATGTTCCCAAAGGTCAAGGTATTCCACCATTACGTAAAACCCCAATTCTTAATTCAAGTCCAAGATAGTGTTCAAGTCTTCCAAAATCATTTAAGTTGAGCTTGGCCCAAAAAATCAACTTTTGAAAAGGTCAATTCGGCCCATACTTGGCCCAAAATGCATTCAACAATGTAGATGTCCACTTGTCTTTAAAAAGCCCATTTTTGGTCCAGATTTATCAAAAGGCAGACAATCCATTTCGATGCGTTTTTCAGTCCAGATCTAGTTCAAACTGTTCCCGTTTTCCTTTAATGTCATAATAAGTCTTGATTTCTACATGATTCAATTCAAGTTCAAAGCCCATTTTTGTTCCAGCTTTCTTTAAAGATACAAAAACAGTCCGATTTTTAAAATTAGAAATTAGTAAAGTTTTTTGAAAAATATGGTGATTCTATTTCTAAATGATGTACGTATCGTTTGCGTATCCTAAGTTCATAATTATAGGGGTTCCAATAATATACAAAGTATGTTTTTATACAAATAGTATTACATTATACATTACATATACATATATTCGAAATGAAAGAAGAGTTTAGGTTGGTGGGCCTACCTAAACCCACTAGTTGGCTATTGTCACCCATAACTGAGCCTTTGTGTGCTGCTACAAGCAATCCGGACTCGATAAAATGATATTTGGTTGGGCCTTGGCCCAACCGGCTAGAGGAATGAAGGATATGCCAAATGGGGCCCAAGTCGTCGCGAGCAGTGGCATGAAAAGGAGGGGAAAAGGAGAATGCAAGTTAGAAAACACCCCAAACTTATTACATAAAATGCATGTAATCTTAATTTAAACACACACACATCATGCGTCAATTTAAGAGAGTAATGTGTTCAGTAATTAAAATATCAGATAATATCTTCTAAGCAGGCCCATGATTGAAACATTAACAATTAATTCATGAAAGGGGTAGGCTGGTCCATTTCAAAGGAGCAGTGAACGATTAAATGAGTTGACATCTAAATGGGCCTAGTCCAGTAGTTCATGCGAGGCGAAACAGAAACAAAAAGGAAACAGTATGAATGGGCCTAGCCCAGTTAAATCATGGCCTATTGAAACTCCCATATGATATACACAGGGATATACTCACCTTATATATCATATATATACTAAGTATATTTGACATGAAGACCGTATATCTGAGTACATATCAACACATTGGGTACCAAGAAAGGGAAGATGATCATTTTTTGCTAAATGAAGAAAGAAGCATGCTCATATCTTTCCCTACAAAGGCTTTCATCCTACTCTAGATACAAACACAAAGCAGGATCCATTACAACATTCAGATTATGCAAATAAACACAACACAATGAAACATCTATTCATATCCCAATAGGCCTCAGAAAATAAGACAAAGGACAAAAACTGAGCTACAAAACTTCACTTAGACTAGGGTTCCTAATCATGCTTTAAACAAAGGGGTTGAATATCATCCTAGAGGCCAAAGTCTACAAGTTTGAACATCATGTTATCAAAACACATCATTAAACCATATTCAAACTTAAAACCAGCTTGATAGACTTTAGGTGATCTTTTAGAAATTCCCAAGTAGTCTAGTGATCAAGACATCCCTATTAAACCTATATTCAGAACCCAAGTTCCACCTAAGTCATGTTAAAGGCATTTTTATGTCTTGTTAACTTCACATCTTCTTTTAAATACAATAGACATGCAAAACAGAGACCAGATTCATCCAAGAGGCATTGAACACACACACACACATTGTTAAGACAAGGTTATTTATTCATTTTTAAACCATTAAAGAGGTCCTACAGTCTTGACATGAACTTGAAACACGAGATATCTTTTTCTAGGGGCAAAAGTAAACTAACTAATCCAAATGATAACCTATTTAGCTTACTTCTTAGATTTTAAGCCAATATTAGATAGCACAAAAGACATGACATGCTTACAAGTTAACTATGTCTCCCTCCTAATCACATGCTCATACTTTTAGGCTGACACTATGAATAAAATAACTTACAAACAGCCAAATCATCTTCAAGCTAACACATTAATCATCACATTAAACTAAGCAATCTTACATGGTTAGAACAAACTTCAAATTAACAACTTTAGGCATCCTATTGACCAAACAGCCTATGACTAAAACAGATCTCAAACCAACACATTTATCAGCTTAAATCAGTTTTTATAGTTAAACAAGCTTCTAAACTACCACATTGAGCATCATATTGACTAATCATCCTATACATAAAATAAATGACCTTAAATTATTACATTAAACATCATTTTAACTACACATGCTATTTTAAATCATCATGGAACACTATCAGTTATTCAAAAATAGGCACATTCACATTGTGAACCATATTTGACCTAAACAAACTAAGATAAACCCTAACATAGTCACAGGTCATATAATATAATTTAAGCAAGAATTTAAAAGAAATAGGGGTTACCTTGTATAGAGGCAGTCTAGGATCGAAGGGTGAGTGTGCTCCACTCTGAGATCTCCAAACTGGCAAATCACACAAAAATGGGAAGGTTTTAGTTGTAAGCAACTTAATTACACTAAGTATGGGTTCCACCAAAGGGTTTGGATCTCAAATTAAGCAATAATCAATCAGATTTAACTCAATTTGGCTCTCAAAAAGTATGAATGCCACGAATCAAGTTTCGGACCTTGTTCACACTTTTTAGACTTGTCCAAACTTGTTGAAAATACAGAATAAGAGTTCAATTTATAGAACTCATACAAAACCATAGATGACCAAGAGATCCGATGTGGGACAAGTAAATTGGGGGGTAAAATTCCCTCATAAAAGTTTCTCAACCAATCGGATTTAACGTTTGAAATCAAGTAAGACAAAAGCCATTAAAATCATAACATAATAGCAAAAGGGAGGGGCAACCTCATCTTGGGGTCGAGGTATGGTGGCGTACTGGTGCGAATGTGAGAAATGGAAATAACATTAATTGCTCTTTCCCAAAATGAACCTTGCCATTATCGGGGTATGGAGGGGTAACCTCACCTTGGGTTCGGGGTATGGTGGCGTACTGGTGCGAATGTGAGAGAAAGGGAAATAGCATTAGTCCCCCTGAACCTTGCCATTATCGGCACTTGTTGAAGAATAAGACAACCCTAGGTCTGTCGATTTGGATAAAGACCGAAATGGGGGTGTTTGGACTGCCTTTGATTGTAATAGATGGGAATATACCATCCCTGAGTAGTAAAATTTGAGTGACCAAGTTTTTAGCCGAGCAATTGAGGAATACTTCTCATTTTTACCTAATATTTTGAAAATTGTAGTCGGACCCTGATCTTTGGGTTTCCTACATATCTCAGGTTACATGAGAATTCAGGTCACTTTTATTTCGACTTGATGGCTTGAAAAGGGTATCCCTTATATGAGAATCCTTTTGACGGTTAAAAAAACCTTTCCGGTGTATGCCCGACTGGTTACTAGTTTTTCTTAAAAACAAAAATCTTCGTGATTTGCGAGCAAGTTCATTACGGATTGATGCTCAAGCTCATGTACAAAGATCTTAACTCTTGTTGGTACATTATTTCAATCGGCTGCTCAAGAAAAAGTTCCACGTTTGCTTTGCTTGCATTTAAATTTGGTCTGCTTGCTTCTTTCTTCAGGTAGCTTTCAGCATGTTTCCATATACTGGGACTTGATATGTTGGTTATTTATATTTATCATACTTGTGCGGCTTTGTTTGTTGTGCCCACCTGGGTGACTACTTTTGAGCGGGTGACACCTCCGACACCGTCTGGCTTGTCTGTATTTGTTTGAGCGGATGGCACTTCTGACACTGTCTGGATCATGCATTTTTTGTCGAGTGGATGCCACTTCTGAAACCATATGGCTCGTGCATATTTTTGTTGAGCATATGCCACTTACGGCACCATCTGGCTCGTGTATTTTTGTTGAGCGATGACACTTCTTACACCGTCTGGCTTATGTATTTTTTGTTGAGAGGATGCCACTTCCAACATCGTCTGGATCGTGCATATTTTTGTTGAGCGGATGCCACTTCCGACACCGTCTGACTCATGCATTTTTCTTTAAGCGGAGGCCACTTCTGACACTGTCTGGCTCATGCATTTTTTGTTGAACGGATGCCACTTTTGACACCGTCTGGTTCATGTATATTTTTGTTGAGTGGATGCCATTTGCGACACCATCTGGCTCGTTCATTTTTTTTTAGTGGATGCCACTTACGACACCATCTGGCTCGTGTATATTTTTGTTAAGCGGATGCCACTTGCGACACTGTATGACTTATGCATTTTTGTTGAGTGGATACCACTTTTGACACTGTCTGGCTCATGCATATTTTTTTTGAGTGGATGTCATTTGCGACACTGTACAGCTTGTGTGTGAATGGCCCTCTCGGCATGCAGTTTGTATGAATAGCCCTCTAGGCAGTGTTTGTACGAATGGCCCTATCAACATGTAGTTTGTATGAATTACCCTATCAACATGAAGTTTGTATGAATGACCCTCTCGACAATATTTGTATGAATGGCCCTCTCGGCAGTGTTTATATGAATAGCCCTCTCGGCATGTAGTTTGTATGAATAACCCTCTCTACATGTTTGTATGAATGACCCTCTCGATATACAAATGACAAATACGTGCCTTTCAACTGAATTATATTTCTTTCATCCTCTATGTCGGCTAGGACCCTCTTGGTCAGATTACTATTTTGTCCTTTTGTTGGTTGTGACTCTCTAGGTCAGATTGCCATTTTATCCTTTTCTTGGCTCTCATAGCCGGATTGTCTTTTCTTTGTTCTTTGTCGGATGTGAACCTTTTAGTTAGATGGACATTTTATCTTTCTATTGGATGTGACCCTATCAGTCAGATTGCCTTTTTATCCTTTGTATGTAACGACCCGTTCGGTCATTTTTAGCTAAAGACCCTTATTTGACTATTTTTATCCTTCACGTAGATTAAGTGTGGGGTTTGTGATGCACGAGATTGGTGGCACCGATCCTGAGATTCATTTATGTATGCCTTAGAAGAAAACTCAAATTAAGAATCTTAGAGTTGATTAGTTTGACTTAAATTTGACTTTTAAGTATATGCATTTATTTCTGGGTTATGTCACTTTCTATAATTCTGGAGGGTCATTTATGACTTAGTCGAGATGCTGGTTCGCTTCTCGAGATAATCAGATGTAATTCATGACCTTGTTTGTGAAAATTAGATATTTGGTTATTTTGGGTGATTCTTAGAAAAGTAAGTCTTAGCTCGGTTAAATTAGAAATCTGAGGGTGCGAGTGAGTTTGTAGCACTATTTACCTTGGCAGAGCATGTCTGTTTTGTGTTCGTAGGGTCTCGGGAGTGTTTCGAGTGTTTGGTGGAAGTTTGGGAAAATATTTCATGTTGCTGGTGTCTAGTGTCCGCTCCAACGGGATGTTGTCCTCTCATGTATGTCCTCCTCTGCGGATATTGGCTGGCAAAAGTGGGTCTTGAGATAATGTTGGTGTTTTACCCCAGTGGGGGTTTTCACGCGAGGGTGAATGTGCCTCTGCAGGGTTTTTGTCTAAGGCTGCGCTGAGGCAATATGTCAAGTGACTGCGCCTCAGCAAGCTTTTGTCCGTTGAAGAGAGACCGTGCCTACATAGTCAATTCCGTAAGAGCAAAATTGCTAGATCAGGTGGGTTCTTAAATGCCCTAGGTCAAATTAGTTCCTCCAAAACATTTTATCTCGGTCCTAGAGCAAGGGGGATTTCTTGAAGGTTGTGGTGAAATTCTTCATTAGAGGTAAAATTCTTCACCCTTGGTGACTATAGTTCATATTTTGAGTTCTCTAACCTTGGTATAGACTTTACAGTGAGGATAATGTATTTTAGTTTTCCTATTAGAATAAGAGAGGATGAGACTTTGATTTGTGCGTGTAATATGATTTTATTCATCTTGTTATTGAGAATAAGTATTGATTTATGATAGATGATCATATGGTAGTATTTAAGGTGATTATGGAAACCCTTTTCAATCGGGGAAAATTCTAGGTTTTACAAATTGGGGCTTTTCTTAGAATGTACAATTGAAGGTCCAAATGAGCTTAGGTTTCTAATTAACTTAGGGATATGATTATCTAGCATGTGTTTATGATTTTCGGGTGATAAAGTTTTGTTCTTGAAATCATGGGTCCGAAGTTGGTTGTGGAAGTCTTGATATGTTTATGGACTACTCCTTATATTATGTATTAGCTTTATATTAACGTACAATATATGCGTGTTAGACTTCGATTATCATGAGGCACTCCGAAAAGGCGAGGCCGACAATAAAGTTGATTGTTTTTGGCTCCTGCTCGGTAATGAGGTACGCTACGATTTTAGATTTTCTAGACTCTGATACAAGTACGTAGTAGTTATAAATATTGATGGGGTATTGGACGACTTTGGGGTTCCCACCTTAGCGGTTGTGATGAATGCTTGGGTGTATACCAGTGTTGAACTATAATGTTGGGTGATTTGGGAATCAGCTTTAAGCTAATTCCGACTACTGTTGTTTGGGCATTTTGTCATTATGTGGGTTCATCGCTATATTTGCAATCGTCGTGTCATGCTCGTTATGATATCCTGACTGTACTAGGATTATTTGTTATTGAATTCTGAAAGCATGTGCTAATCATCTCCTATACTTGGTTGCATCTTATACATTTTTTATTTTTTGCCTTATATTGTCATTTGCATTCATACACTCATGTCCCTTGAGATGATGATGATGATAATATGAGATGATTGGTAATATTGAGATAATGATAATATTATAGATGGATCAGCCTGCACGCCGCAATGGGTTTACGCAGGGAATAGGGTTGCAAACCTACACCAGTTATTTCAACCAAGAGCTGCCTCCATTGAGAAATTTTGGAGGAATATATAGACTTTGCGGGTCCCCCATGGGTGTGCGTTTCATAATAAAAACTTGAATGCTTGTGTACTGAAGGAAAAAGGTACCTTGCATTTGCATTCGCATTCATATCATACACATCTCATTGCATGAATTATCAATTGATTGGTAATATGGATTGATTCTATTGAATCGAGTTGATTGCCATGATCTCTATAAATACTTGGAAATTGAATTGATTCTATTGAATCGGGTTGATTGCTTTGGTTAGGCTTGTCTCTGTGAATACTTGGATAATTGCATGGATTTTATTTAATTAGATGGGTTATCATGTGGCTTGATTTTTTGTGTACCGAGTTCTGTGCTTTATAATTTATAAGTCTAAGTGTTTGATGTCACCTGCTACTGTGATCGGTAATGTTAATATGTAGAACCATTTTCTAGTTCCAGGAAAACTATGTATGTTGTGTGTTGTCTAATAATTAACAGCAAGACTGGGTACGAATCTAGTAAGGAGTCTGTGATAAGTGGTATTACTGGGAATGTGAACGTTGAATGAACTGATGTGTGTCATACTGTAGATGTATAGAATTTTAATCAAGTCTAAAGGCTAATGATAATAAGGGTGTTAAGGTCGTCAAGGTTAATCTGGTTATACTACTATTGGGAGGCAATATTAAATGTTGTTGCGAACTAAGTGTCGATTTTCTTATATGATGTGTCAAGTAGGTAAATGGATATAAGTATGGCTTAAACAGAGTTCAGATCGGTGGGTATGGATAGTAAATTTCCCGTGTGTGCCTTATGAATTAAAGTGTACTTGACTTGGTGATTGAACTTTGATGTGAACTAAGTGACTGGTATGATTCATGAACTCTATATGAACAAGGTGTCGTATGTGACTATTGAACAACTTTGAATAGGGCCTATTTGAGAGTTAACTTGATATTTATCTCTATTATGTATCTTCCGTCATCTTCGGCCTATGATGTCTATGAGGGTACATTGTGTACTCATGCTACACTTGTTGCATTCTTTTTTGATACAGATATAGCACCTTAAACCAGTTCAGGACCTCAAGTTAAGTATGAATTGGGGGACTTCCAGTGTTCGGGGTGAGGATGCTTCAATTTAGCATCCCCTGGATACTCTTATCTTCACTCTTGTCTTTTATTTATCCGAGAGATATGTTCCAACATTCAGATGATGTATTTAGACATTGGATTATGTTATTCTCTTGTCAGACTTGTATTCGGTTAGAGCTCTTGTATTGTTGACCTGATTCATGGTGGTTGTATTGTTGGTTCCAAATTTGTTCCGCTTTTATATAAAGATAAGACAACTTTGCTTAATATTGTTATTTCCGCATTTCTTCCTAGATTATGTTATTAATTTGGAGAGTGGTTCATCTACCGGTGGGGATAGTATAGGTGCCACCACGACTCTCTAAAAAGGGTCGTGACGAAGTTGGTATCAGAGCTTTAGGTTAAACGGTCTTAAATACAATAGCAATGTCTAGTAGAGTTTTGCGGATCGATGTGGAGACGTCCGTACTTATCTTCGAGAGGCCATGAGATATTTAGGAAACTTCACTTTCTTCACTCCTTTCATGCTAAGTTGAATTAAATTGGTATCTGAAATTTCTTTTTTCTGTTATATCACCAATGATGGTAACATGCTCTTAAAATTCATGCATGAGTGGTTCAATATGATGTCGCGTGGTATGGTATAAGACGTGCTACCATGATACGGAGGCGTGACCAAGTTCAGTCTTCAGTTAGGATTTTAAAGTGCAGTTGATTGGATTTTATGTTTGGGGACCCCTCGGTTCGGTGACATCCTTGGGAAGTGGGTGTGATAATACATAGGTGCAAGAAAAAGAAATTGGATGGATTAGTCTCCTCTATATGAAGGGAAAATTGGTATCTGACGTGTTCGTCAGGATAATGTTGCAAGATGTTTGAGGGTTAAATTCATATAAGGTTATGAAAAGTTGAGTTGGACTTCAACGTGGCAGATGTGTAGTTGTGGAGTGGTAACCAGGAAGTGGTGATTTCTTTCAAGAAATGGCTATATGTTCCAAGCTAGGTGGCAAGGTTGTTGTGACAGGTGAAGCTTATAGAAATAGGCAGGCGTGTTTCTTTACATATGAGTGTGTTTTTGTAGGATCACTTGGTGTTTCGAAGTCAATAATAAAAGCAGATTGTTGATTGTGAGTTATTTCATGGGCATTAAGTATAGAGTAAGTGTAAGAGATCGTAGGTGAATTGGTATGTTATATTATATCGTAGGCTAATGGGAGCTAATGATCGACTATTAGGGATGACTCTAGCGCTGGACAAGTATGGAGTTCTATTTGAGAGATTATCGGATGTTACATCTAGTTTCTAGATAAGGTTTGTGGGCATAGTATGTAAAGGTTAATACTTGAAAATGCCCTATAATTACAGGTATAATGACATTGGAGTTGACCGAAGGACATGGAAATTTGCACAGTTAATTGGATATGTTATGGCTCGGCAGAAAGAGGTAAGGGTTGGTTTCCGCAAGCCAGCATTGTATAAAGACGCTTGAATAAAGTGTCGGTCAACAGGGATATTTAAGGTAACAAATAGTTGATGGGTTGATCTAATACAAGTTGTGAAAAGCGTCGGGTATCAATGAACGGGTTAGTAACTTATGAACCAATATAAAAGAAGTCTTAGTTCGATTAAGGGTTTCCAGCAAGGGTACTTCGATGAAATTATATGAGAATGTTAGCAGGAATGTATGTCCGGTAATTAAGGATCAACTTTCGGATTATTGACCCAGTTCCATGATGGTTTGGGGTTGTTGCTTGAGTAATAAATAATTTTTGGTCAGAGTAACCAGAGTGGGTCGATACCTTTTATAGTGGAGAATTTTTTTTATAAAGGATGGTATATGAGATGTGCCATGTTTTGGGGGAAGCTTCCAGTTTTAGAGGTTCGAGTGAGGCGAGAGAAACTCTTTATTGTGGAGTATGCAGTGTCCTACTATTTCCAGGATTGGTTCATTTATTTTGTGAGGCTTATGATATCTCAGTACTCTCTGGGGCAGGTTTGAGTAATGATTGGTTGTTAGTGGTGAACGTGATTGAAATGAAAAGGTGGAAATGTAAGGATTCAATAAATGAGTGGTTGATCTAATTTGGAATGAGTAAGGTGACTCTTCGAGATAGGAAATGAGTTGGATTTGAAACAATGGAAATTCTTGGGTTGGATGTGGATTAGGGTGGCATTTTTTTGCATCTTTCAGATCGGGTGAAATTATTTGATAAGGCAGGTAAATAGCGAGATATGACAGATAGATATTTGACAAGGTATCCAGAGTTATGGGCGAGTTAAAAGAGGGTACAAAGAGGATTTAAGGTATTTAGAGTTCATGGGGTTATATCAAATTTGTGTATCAGGTGTAGGTTGGGAAACATGAAGATTACAATCATGAGGTATAATTCTTCGGTGCTAAATTGCTGACTTGGATAAATTCTAGATTTAGAGTCGTGGGTGAGGGTACAAGTTGATTTTCACGAGAAAAGAGATTTGAGAGGTCATTGCAGGTTATGGAAAGCATATCAGATATGTTTGGAATCAGTTTGGATGACTATGGATGATTTAGAATTGAGCATTTATTTTCAGGTCATAATTGTTCATATAAGGCCGGGTGGCCTATGTTTATATTTACTGGAGGGCTTATGGTAGCCTGGTAAACCACCGATAAGAGTCCGATAGATTTCAATTTAGAATGGAGGTATGACAGTGTTATCAGTTCCCATTGATGTTGCAAGTAGGATTGGGGATATCTCTCGGATGACGACGATTCGGATAGTTCAATGGTTTACACGGGCACTTGGTACATATCGAGGAGGTATAGATGGTTATGTGAAGTCTTAGAGTGATCGATTGATTTTTGATGGATTTGACATGACAGGGTAACTAGTAAGTATGCTTATGAGTATGGTGATTCAGAGATTTGAGAAAATTGGGCAGTGGATTTTGACTAAGTGGTTTTGACTTTGGGATACAAACTAACCAGAATGGAAAGTGCTCAATCGGCCTTGGATTAGATCAATTCTTCAATGGAAATACTTAGAGTGTTAACAGATGAAGCAGGGATTCTGTTCTGGCAAAAGGAAACTATGATTTAGGCTTATGGCATGTGTGTGTATGTTTCTAAGAAATCTTAGTGCGAGGGATGGCGTTGATGGTTGAAAAGGAAGACTAGTCAGATCAGACTATGTTATCGGTACAGGTTGGGCAATCGTTGTGGCTACAACTAAAGGATGGTGGTAATTATTGTGATAATTATGGATTCAATCGAACACGTATAGAAGTACAATTATGATTATATCAAGAAATTCAAACGGGTCAGTGTTTACATTCGAGGATCAGCTGTGGAATAAATTTCGGGTATAAAAGAATAAGAAGTTGGGTTTTAAGCACAGTTAAAGGTAGTCTTGACGGATAGAATGAACACGTGGTATCACTGATATAATTCTTGCATGTTGGGGCTTCTTGAGGTTATGATGGGGATTCCTTTTTATCCTTCGGCTTTCGTACTTTCTTTTTCTCTCCGTTCGAGGATGAACATTTACTTAATTGGTATATAATGTAATGACCTATCCAGTCATTTTTAGCTAAATACCTTTATTTGATGAATTTTACCCTTCCCATAGACTCTGTGTGGGGTTTTTGATGCACGGGAATGAGTGACACCGATTCTGAGGTTCATTTATGTAAGTTTTGGAAGAAAACCCCAAATTAAGAATCTTAGAGTTGATTAGTTTGAGTCAAAGTTGACTTTCGAGTATATGAGTTCATTTTCATGTTCCGTCACTTTCGGTTGTTTCGGAGGATCATTTATGACGTAGTCGAGATGCTGGTACACTTTCCGAGATAATCAAATGTAATTCGTGACCTTGTTTGTGAAATTTGGATATTTGGTTATTTTGGGCGATTCTTTAGAAAAGTATGTCTTAGCTCGGTTAAATGAGAAATTCAAGGGTTCGAGTGAGTTCAAAGTACTATTTACCTTGGAAGAGCATGTTTGGTTTGTGTTCGTAAGGTCTCGAGAGTGTTTCCAGTGTCTGGTGGAAGTTTGGGAAAACATCCATATTGCTGGTATCTGGTGTCCGCTCTAGCGGGCTATTGTCCGCTCTAGCGGGCTGTTGTCCGCTCTAGCGGGCTGTTGTCCGCTCCTGCATGACTTCTTATGCAGAGGTTGTCTTGCATAAGTGGGTCTTGAGATAATGTTAGGGGTCCACCCTAGCAGGGGTTTTTATGTTGGGGCAAATGGGCCTCTGTGGGGTTTTTGTCTGCGGCTGCGCTAAGGCGAGGTATCAAGTGACTGTACCTCAGCGAGCTTTTGTCCCTCGAAGCGTGACCGCACCTGCGGAGTCGATTCTGCAGGAGCGGAATCACTGGATCAAGAGGGTTCTTAAATGCCCTAGGTCGAATCACTTCCTCCAAAACATTTTATCTCGGTCCTAGAGGTACCTAAAGGGGATTTCTTGAAGGATGTGGTGAAATTCTTCATTAGAGGTAAAATTCTTAACCCTTTGTGACTATAGTTCATATTTTGAGTCCTCTAACCTTGGTATAGGCTTTAAAGTGGGGGAAATGTATTCTAGTTTTCATGTTAGAATAAGAGACCATGAGACTTTGATTTGAGGGTGTAGTATGAGTTTAATCATCTTGTTATTGAGAATAAGTATTGATTTATGATAGAGGATTATATGGTAGTATTTAAGTTGATTATGGAAACCCTTTTCAATTGGGGAAAATTCTAGGATTTACAAATTGAGGCTTTTCTTGGAATGTCCAGTTGAAGGTCCAAATGAGCTTAGGTTTCTAATTAACTTAGGGATATGATTTTCTAGCATGTGTTTATGATTTTTGGGTAATAAAGTTTAGATCGTAAACTGTGGATCCGAGGTTGGTTTTGGAAGTCTTGATATGTTTAAGGACTATATCATTTTATTATGTATTAGATTTATATTAACGTAGAGTATATGCGAGTTAGACTTCGATTACCATGAGGTGCTCCAAAAGGGCGAGGTCGGCACTAAAGTTGGATTATTTGTGGTTCTTGCTCGACAATGAGGTAGGTTGCAGTTTAGCTTTTCTAGACTCTGATACAAGTACGTAGTAGTTACAAATGTTGAGGAGTATTTGGAGTATTTAGGGGTCCCACCTTAACGGCTGTAATGAATGCTTGGGTGGGTACCGGTGTTGAACTGTGTTGTTGGGTGATTTGGAGAATCAGCCTTAAGCTGATTCCAATTGCTGTAATTTCGGCTTTTCATCATTATGTGGGCTCGTCGCCATATTTTCTATCATTGTGTTTATTAATCACATATGCTTGATATGATATATTGACTGTACTTGGATTACTTGTTATTGAATTCTAAAAGCATGTGCTATTCATCTCCTATACTTGGTTACATCTAATACATTCTGATTTCTTTCCTTGTATTGTCTTTTACATTCATACACTCATGTTCCTGATGATATTGATGTGAGAGTGGTATGAAAATGTTGTGGGTCCAAGAGATCGGGAAGGCAAAATGTTCATGAGATTATTGGAAACATTAAGATATGATAATATTACTCATGGATCGGGTTGCACACCGCAACGAGTTCTATGATACGTATGGAACGATGTTGCACGCCTACAATAATTATTTCAGCCAAGAGCTGGGCTCCGTTGAGAAATTTCAGAGGAGTATATGGACTTTGCGAGTCCCCCATGGGTGTACATTTCATAATAAAAACTTGAATGCTTATATATTGGAGGAAAAAGGTACATGGCATTTGCATTTGCATTCATATCATAGATATCTCATTACATGAATTATTTTTTTATTAGTAAAGCGGATTGATTCTATTGAATTGAGTTGATTGCCATGATCTCTGTAAATACTTGGAAATTGAATTGATTCTATTGAATCAGGTTGATTTCCTTGGTTAGGCTTGTCTCTGTGAATACTTGGATAATTGCATGGATTTTATTTAATTGGATGGGTTATCATGTGTGGCTTGATTTTTTATGTACCGGGTTCTGTGCTTTATAATTTATAAGTCTAAGTGTTTGATGTCACCTGCTACTGTGATTGGTAATGTTAATATGTAGAACCATTGTCTAGATCTATGGAAACTATGTGTGTTGTGTATTGTCTAGTAATTAACAGCGTGACTGGGTATGAGTCTAGTAAGGAGCCTATGATAAGTGTTATTACTGGGAATGTGAACATTGAATGAACTGATGTGTGTCAGACTATAGTTGCATAGAATTTTAATTAAGTCTGAAGGCTAATAATAAGGGTGTTAACGTCGTCAAGGCCAATCTAGTTATACTACTCTTGGGAAGCAATCATAAAGGCTATTGTGAACTAAGTGTCATTTGCTTATATGATGTGTCAAGTCGGGTAAATGGGGCTAAATATGAGTATGGCTTAATAGAGTTCAAATCGGTGGGTATGGATGGTAAATTTCCTGTGTGTGCCTTATGAATTGAAGTGTACTTGATTTGGTGATTTAACTTTGATGTGAACTAAGTGACTACTATGATTCATGAACTATATGTGAACAACGTGTCTTATGTGACTATTGAACTGCTTAGAATAGGGCCTATTTGAGAGTCAACTTGATATTTATCTTTATTATGTATCTTCTGTTATTGTCGGCCTATGATGTCTACGAGGGTACCTTGTGTACTCATGCTACACTTTCTACATTCTTTTTGGATATAGATATAGCGCCTTAAACTAGTTTAGGACCTCAAGTTCAGTATGAGTTAGGGGACTTCCAGTGTTCGGGGTGAGGATGCTTCCATTCAGCATGCCATGGATACTTTTATCTTCACTCATGTCTTTTATTTATCCGAGAGACATGTTCCAACATTCAGATGATGTATTCACACATTGGCTTATGTTATTCTCTTATCAGACTTGTATTCAATTAGAGTTCTTGTATTGTTGACCTAATTCGTGGGGGTTGTATTGTTGGTTCCAGATTTGTTTCTCTTTTATATAAAGATAAGACAGCTTTGCTTAATATTGTTATTTCTGCATTTCTTCCTATATTATGTTGTTAATTTGGAGAGCGGTTTGCCTACTAGTGGGAATAGTGTAGGTCCCACCATGACTCCCTAAAAGGGATCGTGACATTGTATGGCTCTCATGCCAGATTATGCCGCCATTATGGCGCGTTGTCCTTTATATGGCTCTTAAGGATGGATTGTGCCGCCCTTGTGGTGCTTTGTCCTTTTAATGGTTCTCTTGACCTGGTTGTGTTGCCCAGATGGCGCTTTGCCTGTCTGGGGCTCTCATGGCCCGGTTGTCATCTTCCGGTGTCATAGTTTCTTATTTGTTGTACCTGTTTCATTCATGAACAAACAAGTTAGTAGAAAAAATCCTCTATCTTCCTAACGACTGTTTTAAGGACTTGTGAGCACATAAAAATTGTTTGTTTCTATGGGGTCAATCCATGTCGCCGACTCCCACTGTGTTGTTTCTCTGCTTTTTCGGTTTCGATCCCCATTTCAGGTTCAGTATTATGAGAGATGAAATTTTAAATTAAAATTTTGTAAAGTATTTAGGAAACGTCGATCATAAACGATTTTGACTAAAGCAAATGATTGTACTGAAAATGTTTAAACTTTATGTCATGACATGTGCATTTTGAGCGAGGTTCTTTGACCATCTTTGGTACTTCGAGCGTGCTTTTCCTTATCTTGATGAAATTTTCCACACTCCCTCAGAAATTTCACACCAGTTTGTCTTGTAGCGAACTCTCGTGTCGAATCATTGCGAAGGAATTTTTGAGTTCCTCTAAAAAATTCTTCCCCAGTTGAATGTCTTAAACTGGCTGAATCCTGTGCTGGTTGTCGGTGCAATTTTTGAGATTTGAGTTCTCAAAAATTCTGCCCAGTTTAAAATTTTGGACCGGCTGAACCTTTGTGCCGAGTTTGTTTGGTGGAATTTTTGAGGTCATCTAAAAAAATTTGTCGCAGTTGTGGGTTGATATTTCTATACATTATGAGGCGATCCCTCGAATCCTTGTGTCTCAGAGGCCTCCTAGCTAGGAGTTTCTTTGGTATTTTGTTTGGTGCGACCGAGCTCGAAGAGCGCCGACGTATCCCATCTTGGGAATCAGGTCGAACGTAGTTCGAAACAAAGATGATTGATTGTTTATAATAATGTGATCGAGTCCTGAATGGACGCCTACGTATCCCGCTTTGGGAATCAAGTCATAGCGTAGTTCATAACAATTATGGTGAGTTTTCATAATAATGTGACCGAGCCCTGAATAGACGCCGACGTATCCTGCTTTGGGAATCAGGTCATCACGCAGTTCATATTACAAGGAAATGTCATTTGGTTTTCTATTGCGATAACAAGTTGAAAATGCAATTACAAACAAAGAAAATGCAATTACAAGTAAAGATAATGCAATTACAATTAAAAGGCGATTACTAAATGAAAGGCATGTCCTCATGTGTGGTATCTCTTGATAGCATCTGAGTTGATTGCCTTGGGCCACTCTTAGTCGTCCATTTCTGTGAGGATTACAACTCATCCTGATAGTACTTTGCGCACCATATAGGGTCCTTGCCAGTTGGGTGCGGATTTTCCTTTGTACTCGTCTTGGTGTGTAAACATGCACTTGAGTACCAGTTGTCCTTTTTGAAATATTTGGACTCTGACCCATTTGTTGAAGGCGTGTGCCATTCTCTGCTGGTATAATTGACCGTGACATACAACAACCATCATTTTCTCGTCAATCATATCCAGTTGCTCGTATCTCTTTCGGACCCACATGCGTTGTCCAGTTCTGCTTCTTGTATGATTCTGAGTGAGGGTATCTGTACCTTAACTGGTATCACTACTTCGGTACTGTAGACAAGTAAGTATGGAGTTGCTCCGATTGAGGTCTGAGTGGTTTTGCGGTATCCTAGCAACGCGTAGGGAAGCTGTTCATTCCAACACATGTAGTTGTCGGCCATTTTCTTTAATATTCTCTTGATTTTCTTATTGGCTGCCTCTACGACTCCGTTCATATGTGGCCTGTAGGAGGTCGAGTTCCGATGAGTTATGTGGAATTGTTCATAAATATCCTTCATCAGATGACTATTCAGATTTGCTCCATTGTCAGTTATGATTGACTCTAGGATGCCGAATCGGCATATGATGTTGTTTTGTATGAAATCTGCTACCACTTTCTTTGTCACTGACTTGTGAGAGGTAGCTTCAACCCACTTCCTGAAGTAGTTTATGGCAACCAAGATGAAGCTATGTCCATTGGATGTTGATGGCTCTATGGGCACGATGGCATCCATACCCCAAGCTACAAATGGCCAAGGTGAGATTATGACATTAAGCTTACTTGGTGGGACCCTGATTAGATCTCCATGAATCTGAAACTAATGGCATCTTTGCACAAATCTACTACAGTCGATTTTCATAGTCATCCAATAGTAGTATGCTCTCAAGATCTTCTTGGCTAAGACGAACTCATTCATGTGAGGGCCACAAGTCCCGGCGTATACTTCTTCTAACAATTTTGTGGTCCATGCGGCAATGACACGTTTAAGTAGCCCTAGATCTGGCGTCCTCCTGTAAAGTACTCCTTTGTTCATAAAGAAACTATTGGCCATTCTCTTGAGGGTTTCCTTTTGATTGGCTGTCATATTCTCGGGATACTCTCCCATTCCCAAATATGTGCTTATGTCGATGTACCATGGTTGGAATGGGGTAAAGCCCTTATTGATGGGTAGCTTGTAGGCTACTATTTCTGTGGTTAGTCCAGGAATATATGTGTATGACCATCCGAATATGTCGACGTACTCCCTTAGTTGGTTTATCAGCTTTTTTTCCTAGGCGCATCAAAATGTGCACTTATCTAGGTTTCCTTAACCGTCTCCTAGTCCCCGAGGCTAATTGCTTCAGTTTCGTCCAAGTTAGGCTTTTGCCTATTCTCATACTGATATTCTTTGTCGACGAGATCCTCTGGCAACTTGGTTTCTTTGTCATACTCCTCATATTCCTTTTCATCCGTATCACTTGACTCACTCGTCTCGCTATATGTCATGACATTATGAGTTGTTTTATTATTATTACTGAAAAATAAGGCAAAGTATTGTTAGTGTATAAAACATGTTACTTTGGAAATAAAAAATAAAGAGCCTGTTTTTTGCATAAACTGAGCCTTTCATTGTTTTTTATAAAGAAAGTACAAACTGTGGTCCTGACTCGGATCAATGTTGAGTCAATTTTGGTTTTAAAACAATACGTAGAAAAATTAAATATGCAAACGGTGAATGCTCGGGCCTTAGCCGATTTTCACTGATTTTTTAAAGCAAATAAAACTCATTCTCTCTATCGATGAGCAAAAAGTGAGGTAGAGGTCCAGTTAGAAAACTGCTTATTTGGATCATCATTGCGGATGATGGGTGCTTCAGAGCATTCCTCTGGTATCACGACACACCTTCCTCTTGGAATAGCATCCCTAAACCCTCTTATGTGTTTCCGCTGTTGTGCATGGGCATTCGGACTAGGAATAACTAGTATAGGCCCAGAAAAGGCTAACACAACCATGGAGGACCTCTTTTATTTTGATAAGTATCAGAGACTTCTTTGGAGCTTGGGATGTACCCGTGACCAAAATGGTACTCGTTTATCGGAATTGACATTGGCTCCTTGATACCATGGAGCTCTCAGCCCAAACCTTTGCCGGGCTCGAACCCATTCTGAAGCATGGTTGCAGCGAACATCTTGTAAACTGGTGTCATAGGGCTTTCTTTGTCATCCCCTTTGTGGGCAGCTCCCACGATTTCTACCACATGAAAATTAGTGTCTTTTGGGATTTCCTCTATCACAGATACAGAGTTATTGGGATAGTTGTGAATGCTACTCGCTCCGTGAATCACTACTTCATGATTCTCCAATACAAACTTTAGTGATTGATAGAGAGATGATGGCACTACCCTGGCCATATGTATCCAAGGCATTCCCAATAGTTGGTTGTATTTGCCGTTGATGTCCATGACCTGAAACTCAGTGGTGAACTCAGCGGGCACTATTTATATGTTGAGGTCTACTTCGCCAATGGAGTCACGATGTGATCCATCGAAAGCTCTTACATTGGTACGGCTCAGGTGTATCTTTCCAATGTCGTATCCCAACTGCTTTAATCTGGATTCGGGGAATATGTTGAGACCAGCCCCATTATCGACAAGTACTCAAGATATGACCTTATATCTACATTTGATAGTGATGTAGAGAGCCTTGTTGTGGGTCATTCCCTCTCTTGGCAACTTATTCGGAGTGACTGAAATTTAGTGAGCTCTAATGACATGACCCACTATGTCGGCCAATGTTTCATTGCTTGTCCCTAATAGGACGTAGTCTAATACTCTCATTAGGGCTTGGCGATGCTGTGATGAACTTAAGAGAAGTTTCATTACCGATATTCGAGCCGGCATGTTCTTCAAGTGTTCAACGATGGAATAGTCTTTCGGCTGCATCCTACGTCAAAAGTCCTCGGCCTCTCCTTCAGTGATAGGCCTTCTTTGATTTCCCTATTTACGGGGTGCTCCCTACGTCAACTCTTCGGGAGTATAACATCTTCCTGATCTTGTCATTCCCTGAGCCACGGTCTCTTGGACAATGAACTATTTTCTCAAAACTGGAGTTACTTCTTCTAGTACTTGGACCTGAACGGTCTACTCGGGGTTGGGCCTACTTCTTGTGGTACTTGTACCACGAATAATTTCTCAGGGTCGGGTTTATCACTTTGAAATTAGAATGCTCTTGTAGAGTAAGAGAGGCGACCATCCGTTCTAAGCTTATTCTTGGGCCAATGGCTGGGAAGTTTCCCAATCTTTCTCTCGTTCGATCACGTGTATATGATTGGCACCATGATTGGGAAGAGGATTTGTGTTTACGTTTGGTGCTGCTGCCTCTAAGATGATTTCTCGTTGATCGATTAGATCTTATAACTTGTGCTTTAGATTGATACAATTGTCTGTATTATGTCACTCCATCCGAAGTGATAGGCACAAGTATGATTGGCTCTGTAGAAGCGACTTTCGGGATTACCAGGCTTTGGCGGCACAGTATGGATGATTCCTACAGCGCTTAGATTTTCGAACAACCTTGTTTGGGTTGTGGGAAATGGGGTAAATGTTCGTAGAGGCTTTTTCTTTAAATTCAGACATAGCAAGTCGTATGTAGCCGAAAGCGGCTGGTTTCGGTGGTTTTGATAATTTTGAGGAGCTTGGTAAAAGGGTGCAGGAATTTGGTAATTTGGTTATTGAGCTTGGTAGGTAGGTATAGGTGTTTGGTAGTTTGGTTGTGGAGCTTGATATGCTAGAGCCGTGGTTTGGTAATTGGGATGTGCGTACTATACCGGCACAGGGCTGTATGGGGATGGTATGTAGTTGCTTGATAGGCTAGAGTCCCGGTAGCACATGTTAAGCCAACTTTGTTGGCTATACTGACGATCTTTCTAGATTTGAGGCCATCTTCGATCGTCTCTCCCATCTTCACCAATTCAGATAAGGGCCTCCCGGCCATAGACTGCATGTGATCATAACAATCCAATTCTTGCAACCGGATGAAGATCGAGACTAGTTCCTCTTCGCTCATTGGTGGTTGCACTCTGGCGGCTTCCGCCCTCCACCTACTTACATACTCGCAGTATATTTCAGTAGATTTCTGTTTGATTTTCTCCAAGTAATAGTGGTCGAGCACGGTTTCCACATTAAAGTAGAATCTATCCATGAAAGCCCCTACCATATCTTTCTAGGAGTCCCATCTACGGATATCTTGAGATGTGAACCATTCTGATGCCTCGCTTGTGAGACTTCGATTGAACAACCTCATTATCAGAGCTTAATTTCTCTTGATTTTGACCAGTTGGTTGCAGTATGCTCTTAGATGATCTTTGGGATTTCCTGTGTCGTTGAAGAGTTCGAACTTAGGCACCTTGAAGCCCTCGAGAAGGTTCAAATCCGGGTGTATGCACAAGTCATCATATATTAGGCCCGTTGATTTTCGACATCCCTTGTTAGATTTTTCAAGCAAATCTACCATTTTATGCTTCATTTCTTTATCTCTTCGGTCATGTTCGGCTCTCCACACTTTTTTCATCTCTTCATAATAGTCAAGCTTTGGTAAAGAGTCAATGGGAGTGATTGGTGTATGAAAGGATACTCTAGGGCACGCTGGGCAGCTTCCGGAAGTGCCAGCGACTGGGTGTTGTATGAGTGGCGGTATTTTGGTATAGGCTAGAGTGAACCTAAGGAGGTGGTACCTGAAAAGAAGGCACGGAAAGGAAAGTCTCGGCTATGTGGGTGGCATTTACTGGAGGTGGGTTTTGGTACGAAGTACCAGCATGGTTATTTGGGAAGTGTTAGGGTATGGGTTAGTTCATTGATGGAAAAGGCGGTGAATGCCTTCTTGTTTCAACAGCTACCTCCTTGCAGCGTTGATGGCTTCATTTTATGCGACATGTTCTTGAATGTCCATGATCTTTTTGAAGAGAGAATTGATTAGATCCTCGTGGTCTGAGGAATTTTGAAGGTCCTAGGAGCAGTGTCCTCGATAACTAGAGTTTCTTTGTTGCGTGTCTCTTCGAGTGTACCAGTCATTTTCTCTTAATTCTGTTGGTTCAGAGATGCTGATGCGGCTTTCGATCTGGTGAAATATGCTAGTGTGACGCAACATGGATCAAGTCCTTTCTATAAGAAAAGAATAACTCAAACGCAAATGACGTTAGTAATTTAGCCGAAAATAATAATGCAAGATATCGCATACAAATTGCACATAAAGCACATAGACTCATGTATTCGATCTGAACTCTTGATTATTTCTCTGTTCCGGGGTGTTTTTGTCATTTGGCCATTTTTGGTTTTTTAGGGTTTTGGTTTGAAGGTCTATGGTCGATTTGCTACCACGACCCTATTGAACCAAAAACTCTTCTATAAATAGGGGGATTATAATTTATATTATTTAAGGGCTGTCTTATATAGACCGCCTACGTATCCCTCCATGGAAAATCAAGTCCTTACGTAGTTCGGGCTATATAGAAATAAATCCTAATTTCTTCTACTCGAATCATTCCCAGACTTGGCCCGATATGGGCTTTCTACGTATCCCTCATCGGGACATCAGGTCAGACGTAATTTTTTTACACAAAAGAGGGATTGGATAACATTTTGATTGAAAGATAAAAGGAGGACGCCTAAACTAACCAAAATATGACTTCTCCTTGAAGCCATGGCGTGTCGTCGTCCTTACGACCGCATATTTTCCCGACGACTTTCTTAGAAGCAGTTGTGTAGAACAACCCAGATCTGACCGGTGTTGACAACATGCTCCAACTTAAATTTGAAGGCTTCGCATTCCTCAATGTCATGCCCCGGTGCCCCTGAGTGGTACAAACAGATTTTCGCCCTTGAAATGCTAGCAGATAGTTTCCAAGTGGATTTGATTGGGTGAACCTTGCCGGTGCGGGCTAAAATGGAGAAGATGTATGCGTATAAGTCTTCAAATGCAGTGACGTTGTAACGCCAAATCTGGGTTTCCATGGTGATTCCTTCACCAGGCATGATGGGGTCATAGACCAATAGGGAGTGTGGGCCCCATTGGTTATGAATGACATTTTCGTCAAATAGTCTGATAACTCTTTTGTTGTAGGCTATACACTAATCTATGATGTGTCCAGGCTGATTCCTGTGGAATAGACATCTCTTGTGGTTATAGATGGATGCACAAGTTGGGAGGACGTCAGAGCTGACATACACTGGCGGCCTTCATTTTGTCATATACCTCAATGCTCCACACCAACCTAGACGTAACTATGTAAGGCGAACTGCAAGCTTTGAGGGCAATCGCCCACCACACATGAGATGGCGTATAGAGAGGACCTTGTGGCATCCCGTAGTAGTTAACAAATTCATCAGTAGTTGGGGTGACTCCCTCAGGTAACCCACTAGATTCCCCATACGGCATAGGATCCGCCACAGGAAACTCTAATTTTTGTTTTGGTGTTTTGAAATGTGGGACATAGTTGTCGACCATTTTCTTGACCTCTTCAGGGAGGTTTTGGTATTGACGTTTCCCGTCGGGGGACTATTCTGTGAGATTTCCCACAAACTCCATAATTTCATCAACCTCTTTCATCTTGGCTCTGGCCAAGTCAATCTTTGTAGTTTTTTTTCCTTAAGCGACTCCTCAGTCTCTCCGTCACTAACCAAATCAACAATTGGTGACGTGGCACTTTGGCTATCGGGAGTGTCTATTGTAGCAAATCAATCTTTAAGAGGAGGTACAATTTAGTTTAGTTTGGTATTTCCTTGTGTTTTTTCTTTTGGGTTGGTATCCGGAATGTAGAACCAATCAAGAGTTCAGACGGAACACATGAAAACACATAAGCAGTTATATCACATAAGCACATAAGTAGTTGTAATATTTGCGTTCCTAAACCTCGTTACTTTAAGGCTTTCTAATCGTTTGAAGCATAATTATGTCAAATGTTGATTAAAACCATTTCCCCATAAATATTTTCATTAATAATATGTTTTCCCCAGTGGAGTTACAAAAGATAATTAAAATAGTAAAATCATAAGAAGTTTCCTCCAGTGGCGGATGAAGAAGCTCTGTCAGTCCGAGCTTTCTTGGCCCTTCTAAAGGCGGTCTGAATCCTGAAATGAGTAGACATCAATAGTGAATCGACCCAATAACCTTTCCTTGTGAAGGTCATGGGTGTGGTCTCATCTATGACTCACCTCATGCGAGCGTCTAAGTCCTCTAGACACTCATGAGTGAAGTCTAACTCCTCGGTCAGGTTAGATATGACGGTTTGGTCATGCTCTATCTTCTCTAGATATCTGGAATCTTGATCATCGGCTTGTCTTTGAATGCGGTGGGTTTTAACCTCGGTCATTGAATATAGGTCATGGCTACATTGGTAGCGGTTGGGCCCCGGTGTGATGGTGCCTTACAAATATGTTTTCAACCAATCTATGCAGTCCTCATCACAACCCGAGTGGAAGACATCCTCCGCTAAAGTCTCTGGACCCTACTTGATTCGACCAATCCACTCTCGGATGATTTCAGCAACCCTTCTGATCCTGCTCCTTCATAGTCGACCACGTACTCCCCCATGTTCCCTACTTGGGATATTACTTGTCTCCTTTCGAACTATCTTAGGACCCTAATAGGTGTATATGGTCGGATTCCCCGAATCCCCATAAGTGGTAGGAAAGGGAATTTTCTACCTCTCACTACTATAGTATCAGATATAAAGTCAGGAAATATCCATTGGATGTTGTCCTTTCAGAGCCTAGAAAAGATAAAAGCCCGCCCCTTTTTTGTTGATTCCCTAAATTTAGGTAAGTGACTTTAAGGTTATCTTCCCTACGTTCGAATCTCGGTATGATGAACTCTCGATTTTGTGGAGGTGCTTAATGATCCACCATTGCACTAAGAGGTTACACTCTTAGAAGTACCTATGTAGGTTTATGCATTGACCTAAGGCTCGGTATATGTTGGCTAGGATGACCAGAACTAGGTCATAGTAATTGGTTTCCCTATTTGTGTTTATTCCATGAAAGATATCATGGGTGACAAAAATGACCCGGTTATCTATGACTTGGTATCGGTCTTTGGGAAATACCATGGTTTCTAGAAGACATTGGCAAAGGCTAGGGGTCGGGTGGCTTCCCAACTGGCATAGGATCGAAAATCTATGGAGTGTTCTATGTATCCCCATTTGGATCCAAATCGGTTGTAAAGATTCCTAAAGACTACAGTTAGAATGAATATCCAATTGGCGCTAGCTAGGGATTGGAACCTCAGAATCTCATCGAGAGTAGGCTTATGGGGCACTAGAAGGTTATGGTCGGGTTTCTTCTTCCTTCTCATACAGATCCCAACACTATCTATGCAATTCTGGATTTCTTCTAGGGTCGGGGTCATCTCGAAGTCTCCGAACCTAAACACCATTCTATCACAATCCTAAAACCCGATCAGGATTTCTAGGAGTTCTCTATTTCCTTTCATGGTCATAAGGGAGGGTAGGTGTCCTAGATAGTTCATTGCTTCTCTCTTTTTTGGGTCATCTAGCCATGACCACCAAAAACTCAGCAACTCAGGTACGTCGATAACCATGTCGAATTTCAGTTTTATGTGCATCTACAAAACAGAACATAGTTAATCCCCCCAAAGGATAATGGTTTATCACATAAGGCACATTTAATGCTTCCATATAGCAAATAGGTGGATACAGTTTCGCCGGATCATAGACCGTCATGACACAAGGGAGTAAGCCTAATAGGTCTAGATAGGTCTGAGATATCTGAACCTGTCTAAGTCAAGCATGTGCTAGTTCAGTAGGGATTTGGCTTGGCTCTACCGTAGTTGTACTAGAGTGGTTTAGAAAATAACTACGAGACCCGAGCGGACTACCCAGGGTGAACCGCTGTCAACTGTTGGACGACCGCGAACCAACTCTGTCTTCAACGTGGTCCAAGAAAATATTTTTGGTTTTATACTGGAGGATGATTGCGAAATGCATGAATGACAGTTATAATTACATGTATTTAAACACATAAGCAATTCATATCATTTAAAACATGTTGTATTGTAACCCTTATGGTTAGAACCTAGATTTATCCCCAGAAGAGTCGTCATCTGTTACGGTTCACTTTTATGCGGAGGCATAAAAGCTGATAAGAGGTTGTTGGTGCTCTAAGTTGGATAATTATTTTTAGAGTCGCCACCTAATTTATAGGTATATTAGGAAAACCAAGTTGGAAGGATTTATTCAAGTTAAAGAAAAAATCTATCTAAACCAGAGTAGAGGGAAAGGGTTCTGGTGATTCCCTGGATAAGGTGTTAGACACCCCGGTATTAAGGATTCGTAGAATACGATTGACCTTTGAGTTTTATAGCATGTTTAAATGACGTGAATTGCTTAAAAGGGTTTAAATTCCCGCAAAATTTCATGTCATTCATTTATTTCAAACTCAAAAGTTTTTGAAAACAAAAGAGTTAAACTCTGTAAAAAAATAGTTTGCACAGGGGTACTTTAGTCAACTTATTTTCGGACTAAGAACATTCAAATATTAATTTGAGTATAACTCCCCTATTAGTCTAAAACTCTGTAAAAATATAGTTTGCACAAGGGTACTTTAGTCAACTTATTTTCGGACTAAGAACACTCAAAGATTAATTTGAGTATAACTCCCTATTAGTCTAATAAATTATCCAATATCACTTGCATATTTTTTTAAAATCTTTTAAGATTAAAAAAAGTATAATCCATTTGAAATGACAAGTTTTGAGTTTTTAGGAAGAAGAGAAAACAATTACTCCCTAAGTCATGTTGAAGGCATTTCTATGTCTTGTTAACTTCACATCTTCTTTTAAATACAATAGACATGCAAAACATAGACCAGGTTCATCCAAGAGGCATTAAACACACACACATTGTTAATACAAGGATCTTCATTCCCTTTTTAAACTACTATAGAGGTCCTACAATCATGACATGAACTTGAAACACTAGATATATTTTTCTAGGGGCATAAGTGAACTAACTAATCCAAATGATAACCTATTTAGCTTACTTCTTAGATTTTACACCAACATTTGATAGCACAAAAGACATGACATGCTTACAAGTTAACTATATCTCCCTCTTAATCACATGCTCATGCTTTTAGGCAGACACTATGAATAAAACAACTTACAAACAGTCAAATCATCTTCAAACTAACACATTAATCATCACATTAAACTAAGCAACTCATACATGGTTAGAACAAACTTCAAACTAACAACTTTAGGCATCCTATTGACCAAACAACCTATGACTAAAACATATCTCAAACCAACACATTTATCAGATTAAATCAGTTTATCTAGTTAAACAAGTTTCCAAACTACCACATTGAACATCATATTGACTAATCATCCTATACATGACCTAAAAGACCTTAAATTAACACATTATACATCATTTTAACTACACATGCTATTTTAAATCATCATAGAACACTATCAGTTATCCAAAAATAGGCACATTCACATTGTGAACCATATTAGACCTAAACAAACTAAGATTAACCCTAACCGTATAAAATATCAACAAAACTTACTAATGTAACCACACAAACACATAGTCACATGTCATATAACATAATTTAAGCAAGAATTATGGAGGCAGTCTAGGATCGAAGGGTGAGCATGTTCTTCACTCCGAGATCTCCAAACTCGCAAATCACATAAAAAGAGAATGTTTTATTTTAAACGACTTAATTATGCTAAGTATGGGTTCCATCAAAGGGCTTGGATCCAAAATTAAGTAATAATCAATCAGATTTAGGTCGATTTGGCTCTCAAAAAGTATGAATGTCAAGAATCAAGTTTCAGACCCTGTTTAGACTTTTTTAGACTTGTCCAAACTTGTTGAAAATGCAAAATAAGATTTCAATTTAGAGAACTCGTAGGAAACCTAGATGACCAAGGGATCCAACGTAGGACAATTAAATTAGGGGGGAAATTCCCTCCCAAAAGGTTCTCGACCAATCGATTGCAACGTTTGAAATCAAATAAGACAAAAACCATTAAAATCGTAACAGAAAAGCAAAAGGGAGGGGAGACCTCACCTTGGGGTCCGGGTATGGTGGCGTACTAGTGCGGCTGTGAGAGAAAGGACAAGAGAATTAATTACACTTGCCCAAACTGAACGCACAAATTTTGCAGAAGCGATCGTCACCCTCAACCTTGCCATTATCGACACTTGTTGAAGAAGACAACCCTAGGTCTGTCAATTTGGCCAAAGACCAAAATGGGTTGTTTGGTATGCCTTTGAGCTTAATAGAGGGGAATGGGTCGCATCTGAGTCAATTGACTTGGGCTCGATCAATTTAAAAAGAAACAAAAAAGTCCCAAACCGTGTTTAAATAAAAATTAAAGCAATTTATATTAATAAATAAACAAGATGTATTTCAATTATGACCTTATTAGACTAAGAGTTTAAATTTAAGCCTAATTTTGACATTATTTGAAAATTTAAATGTTTAAATCATGCAAAAACTATTTCAAAATTGAGGTGTAATTCTATTATTCCATTTAATTAAACAACTTTCCGAGCAGAATATTAATTTCTTTAAATTAAAAATTTTAAGATTATTAATTTTCATAATTACCTTTAAAAATCCTGAAATTTGCAAATTAATGTGAAAATAAGATATGATATACAATAAATATACCAGATAATATTTTTTCAAATGAAATGACAAAATTCTTTCGAAATAATTTTATAAAATCATATTCGTCTCGTAAAAGGTATATTTCACTCCGCCTGTGACTAAAGAATCCTGAATAATTAAATAGAATTATTGAAGAGTAAAAATTAAGTGTCAATAGTGACCTCAAAGTATTTTTCTGCTGGAACTATTATATAATCTGTATAGCTGATTTAATAAAGTAAATGATTCATATGACAGAGTGAAAAGTGAATTGAAAAATAAGAGTTCTTAAAGAAAGAGAGAAATCGACTATCTTGGGAAAACAATCACAAGAGAAACCTAAAAGGTAAACAAAAAAACACAAAATATATAGAAACTAAAATTAAAAAGAACAAAAAGGAATTGGAAAAAGAAGAACCGACTATAAAGGGAGAATAAGAGCATCAATGATGAGCGGAATAAGAAGAACCGACTAGACAAAAAGAGGGAGTGAAAAATTTAGATGAGAACAAAAAATTTCTTACAATTAACACGTGAGTCTGTACCATTAACACAAATTTATTTACACAAATATCCTTTCCTATGATTCATTATATAGTTTAACTAAAACTGAATTGAATTTGGATTTCAAGTGACAAAATAATTTGATAAATTGGAAAAATCGATTCTTTGTTAGTTTGATTTGGTGTACATAGTTACCTGGGCAAGTTTGTTGACATGATTCATTGCTAGTTTTTATTGAAATTCTGGACCCCAAGTTTTGATTATTAGGTGGAAGGATCTCATTTAGGATTAGGCTAATTAAGTGGAGACAACTTATTGGGGTGTCAAAATAAACCCCCAAATTTAAAAATATACAATTTAGTCCAACGATTTAAACAATAAAAATAATAAAATAAAAATTATTATATATCATTCCCCCCCCCCCCATTTTTTCCACCATCCCCCCCCCCCCCCTCCCCCATTCGTCTCTTTGCAGATCCCATTTTTTTCTTCAATTGAAGCTCCCAAATCAGTTCTTCTCCTCTCTTTCGATCTTAACCCTAGTATAGCAGAGCTTTCCTTCTCCTTTTCTCCTCATGTTCCTTCTTTTTGAGCTACCATTGTTGAGGCTACCATTGTTAAACCCATTGAAGCTTTTGAAAACAAATTATGATTTGGGTGGTTATTTCTGGGTTTTACGATTTGGGAATTACTCATTTTGGTTTTGGTCTGGTAAGCTTTAATTCGCAATCTGTAAGCTTTAATTCGTGTTCATCAGAATTTGTAATTTCTGGTAATTTGTGTCTAGTATAGACCAATTTAAGTTTACTATGGAGGATAAAAAGATAGTAGCTGGTGATTTCGATGGTAATTGGGTTCGTATTAAAACCGCATGGAAATGGAATTCTCCACAAAACATCCAACCTGTTGAATTGGATACTTATTACACATATGATGGTTTATTGAGAAACGTGATTTTGTCGGGTAATATAGACCCCATGTCGACAGAAGTGTCCATTAGCTACGAATTGATGCTCCTAAAATGGGACTACCTCCTACCTACATCACAAATGACTATTAAGTCCGTCTATATCTTATGAATGTTGATAAGGATGGTTCGATGCCTAGATTATATGTAAGTTTGAAGGAGAGGATTGTTGAAAGTCCAATTTCATCAGCTGCAACGAAGTCATCAGTTGTAGTGAATTCATCAGGGACAGTGAATACATCAGGTTATGCCTCACTAATCATCGATGAAGATCTTTGCGAACCTCCAATAGACAACGACATCTATGAAGATCCTTGTGAACCTGTAATGGACAATGACTATCCTGATAATGTTCATGGAGATGATTTGAAGAATCCAACTTCCAGCAACCATAGCTATGTTTATGGAACATGTTTTAAGAGTGGCGACACTTTCAAGGACAAGTGTATGCTAGTCGAAGCACTTGGGATAGCTTCCTTGAAGGCACACTTCAATTTCTATCCATGAAAGAACAAATCAGACAAATATGTGGCTAGATGTATTGATAATTCTTGCAAGTGGAGACCGGGCGGCAATAAATACGTAGCAAGCTTTAGTTATATTATAATTGTGCATTGTAACGTGCACACATGCGGCATAAAACACGTTTCCACTAAACATTCAAAGGTATCAGTTGTAGTAATAGCGAGGAACATTATGGGTAAATTTGAAGAAGACGTAGGGATCACTCCCAAACAAATCCAGAAGGAAGTACTTGAATGCTTTGTCTATGAAATTAGTTATTGGAAGGCCTATAAGGTAGGCGTAATTGCTAAGGAATTGGTAAGGGGGTCAGCGATTGATGGGTATTCGAAATTGATTTCTTATAATTGAATGATACACATAGTACAAACCCTGGAAGTAAAACAGACTTACAACTTGATAATGAGGGGAGATTCTTATATTACTTCTTGGATTTTGAAGTGTGAATAAGGAGATTTAAGAACATGAAAAAGGTCATAGAAGTTGATAGCACACACTTAAAGAGCAAGTATGGAGGTGTTTTGTTGACTGATGTGGCTCAAGATGTGGAGAATCATATTTTCCCAGTTGCCTGATGTGTGGTTGACTCGGAGTGTGATGCCTCATGGAATTACTTTTTCCAACAATTGCTTGAAATTGTGCCTAACAACTTAGATTTATGCATAATATATATGTTCGGTACCACAGAATCAAGAAGGCAATATAAGATGTTTACACTAATTCTCAGCATGGTGTTTGTACAAGACATCTTTGTGAAAGAATATATGGGAGGTTCCACAATGAATCCTTCTAGAAATACTTTTACATAGAAGCAAAAGCATGTACCGTGAAGGCATTCAATGATCACTTTAGTGAAATTCGGCGTGTTGCACCAGATGTAGTTGATTGCCTTAGGGATGAAGTTGGGTTTGATAAATGGAGCAAGGCATTTTTCCTGGAAAATAAATTTGAAGTATTGATGTCAAACATTGTCAAATCGTTCAACTCAGTGTTTCTAATAGAGAGAGAGTTCCCCATAACTCCTTTTTCAACGATATTAATACGAGGTTTGCTATCAAATTCAATGAAAGGCGTACCTTATCAAACAATCTACTCTTATTAAAAAACTGCATCATGCCTCGTGCTAAGAAAAAGATAAGGAAGAGAATCGAAGAGAGCAAAAAGGTAGTTGTTTGTAATAATTCATCCGGTCATTTTTAGATAAATACCTTTATTTGCCTATTTTACCCTTCTCGTAGCCTTTATGTGGAGTTTTTGACATGCGGAGATGGATGAAATGGATATCGAGGCCCAGTTCTAGGAGTTTCAGATGAAAAAGTCCCAAACAAGAAACTTAGAATTGAATAGTTTGACTCAAAGTTGAATTTTGACTAGATGGATTCATTTCCAGGTTCCGTCGCTTCTGGAAGTTCTGAAGGATCATTTATGACTTAGTCAAGTCATTGATTCTCTTCCCAAGGCAATCGAATGTGTTATGTGGCCTTATTTATAAAATTTGGATATTTAGTTTTCCCGGATGATTCTTTAGAAAAGTATGTCTTAGCTCGATTAAATGGGAAATCCGAGGATACGAGTGAGTTCGTAGCATTATTTACCCAAGATGAGCATGTTTGGTTTGTGTCCGGAGGATCTCGGGAGTATTTCAGATGTTTGATGGGAGCTTGAGGGTGTTTTCCACTGTTCTGGTGTTTGGTGTTCGCCTTGGCGGGCACCTGTTCTCGCTCTGGCATGTCCACCTCAGCGGGGGTTGGGAATGTGTGGAGTTTCTTCTTTGATGGATGGGACTCTACAGGGGCGGGTGCACTTCTACGGGGTCAAGTTTGTCTTGGCGCTGGGGCGAGCTGTCAAGTGACTGCACCCGAGCGAGGCTTATGTTCGCTGGAGTGGATCCGCGCTAGTGAGGTCGATTCCGCTGGGGCGGAGTCACTGTATCAAGTGTCCTATTTAATTTCCTAAGTCATATTTCATTTCTCAAAATAGTATATCTCAAACCTAGCACCGCCATAGAGCAATTCAAGAAGGTTAAGAGCAACTTCATCATTTAGGGTAAGAGATTTCCTTCCTTTATGCCTTAATTACTTATTTCTAAGTCCTTTAATGGTGGTTTAGTGTGTTTATAAGTTGAGGAAAATGATTTGCAAGTTCTTATGAGATTAAGAGAGTTAGGTTATTGATTTAATGAAGGTTTTATGGAGTAGATTGTATTAATATCATGAATTAGTATTGGAATATGTTAGATTATCATATTTTAAGTCTTAATTTGAGTATACAAACCTATTTTAATATTGGGAAAAAATTTAGTGTTTCTGACTTGGGGATTTTTGTATAATGTTAATTGAAGGGTCAAATGTGTATAGTTTTCCAATTAACTTAAGGATATGATTACCTAGAATGTGTTAATGGTTTTCGGGTACTAAAGTTCGAATCTTGGTAGCATGGGCTCGGGATTGGTATTTGTGGTGTTGCTTGTTAAGGATTATGTCCTTATTTATTGTGTAAACCTTATATTAATAAATAGTATATGCGTGAATAGACTTCTACTATCACGAGGTGCAGAGGAAGGGGAAAGCTCTCACCAAGGCTTGATCGTGTAGCATTCCAGTTCGGCACAGAGGTAAGCTACGGTTTAGCTAAGTGCGTAATTAGTTATAAATATTGAGGGGTATTGGGCATGTTGGGGGTCCCACAAAAACAATTGTGATGAACGTTTGAGTGGGTACCGGTGTTGAACTGTGATGATGGGTGATTTGGGGAATCAACATTAAGCTGATCCCGACTGCTGATTACCTGGGCTTATCTCCATTATGTGGGCTCATCGCCATTATGTGAGCTCATCGCCGTACTTGTGATCGTTGTGCTTATTCATCACACATGCTTTGTTATGATATTCTGATTATACTTGGATTATATGTTGATGTGTTTCTGAAAGTATGTGATATTCATCTCTATACTTGTTGCATCTCATTATATCTTAATTCTTTCCTTATATATGTCATTTGCATTCATATACTCGTGGTTCTGATGGTATTGATATTTGGAGTGGTATGATTATGATGTGGGTCCAAGGGACCAAGAAAGGTAATAACACTGTTGAGAGTATAGAAATATTGAGATGATAATGATACACGGGGATCGGGGTTTCACCTCTGCAATAGATATTATTACAGCCATGAGTTGAGCTCTGATGGGACATTTCGAAGGGGTATAGGGACTTCACGGGTCTTCCATGTATGTACGATCATAATAAAAATTTGACATATTGCATTCGAGATGATAAAGGTACTTGGCATATGCATTACATTCATACCATACATATATCACATCATTGATTATATGTGGTTGTATTTTATGCTGGATTTGATTAGTAATGACTTGGTTGGATTTTGTTTATGAAAGGCTTGTTCATGCTCATGAAAATTGGATCACTATTATAGAACATGCCTAATATTGGATGACTTAAGTGATTATTAAATCCTACTTGAATAAGGTAGAATATGAACTATGTGAACCATTATTTGGACTATGTGACCTTACTTGGATTATCGAACTCTCTTAGTATAGGATTACTTGGTGTCAACTTGGTATTTATTTCTTTTTATGTATCTTCCGTCGTTGTCGGCCTATGATGTCGATGGGGGTATGTTTTCTACTCATGCTACACTTGATGTAGCTTTTCATGATGTAGATACATATCTGACCACGTGGCTGAGTTCGAGCAGTTAATCTCCAGCATTCAGGGTGAGGATTCTACCTTCAGCATACCCTCGGGTGTTCTATCCTGATTTTAGTCTTTTACTTGTATTTGAGACACATGACAAATATCTTTAGCTTATGTATTGGTTTGGCATTTTGTTGCCCTCAGTTTCAGACTTGTATCATTTTTATAGTGCTCTTGTATCTATAAACTAGATTATTTGAGGGATGTTATCTTGATGTTCAGATTTATATCTCATCCGCATTTATATTATGAGACAGTTTGTGTAGTATTTTATTATCTTCCTCTTTATTTATATCATATCCCATGAATGATTCAGGAGTGGTTCGCCTACCGGTGGGATATGTAGGTGCTACCACGATTCCTAGAAAGGGGTCATGATGAAGTTGGTATCAAAGCACTAGGTTAAACGGTCTTAATTACAAGAGCAATGTCTAGTATAGTCTTGCAGATCAGTGCGGAAACATCCGTACTTATCTTCGAAAGGCTATGAGACATTTAGGAAATTTCACTTTCTTTATTTCTTTCATGCTAAGTTTAATCAAATTGGTATCTGTCCTTTGTTTCTACTCTCTCACAGATGGTGAGGACTCATTCGATGTCATAGTCCCCAGATCCATATATTGAGCCTCAAGATAAGTTACTTGAGGAGGAGATGAGGCCAGCTTAGGATCATTATGGATGTATTGCTACTCCGATTCTATATGACACACTGGTCATATTATTGAGTATTTTTGATGGTTTTGCTCAAACATGCACACATCCTACTGCTCTGGTGGTTCTCAGACTCATGTGGGAGGGGGGCAGACTTAGACCTCCGAGTTTCGTACTCCCGAGTTTCAGCCAGCGGCAATATTAGCACCATGTATCGATGAGGTTCACACTCTAAAGTTTGGTCCATAGCCTATTGGTGGGACAATTATGACCCATGATGAGCGGAATATTTGGGAGCAATTTTCAAACATGAAGCCTCTTGAGTTCTTGGATAGCTCGAGAATGATGCGTATGAGTTTATTGTGAGCAGCCATGAGAGGTTGCATACCTTGGGTATTATTGAGTCGCACTGAGTTAGTTTTGTAGCCCTTCATCTTAGAGGAAATGTGAAGTAGTGGTAGAAGGAGTATGTTGATTGCTTACCTGTGGGGTCACCTCCATTGACTTGGTTAGGTTTTATCGGGTCTTCTTGGAAAAGTATGTGCCTTTGACCTTTCAATTGCGCAAGCGTGATGAGTTTTAGAAGATCACGTAGAGAGATTCTATAGTTGCACAATATGAGACTCGTTTTCATGCCTTATCGCTTTATGAAGCACCGCTGCTCCCTACTAAGGTTGAGCGAGTGAGATATTTTGTTAGAGGCTTGTGTATTCTGCTCTAATTGGCCACGTTGCAGTTAGTGGCTTCGAGAGATTCTTTTGAGATAGTGGTCGAGCATGCCAGGATGGTGGAGTCTGTGAGGGGCGGTATGCCAAGATATGAGCATGAAAATAGGGCGAGGCGATATGGTCATTTTAGCGATTCTACTTCCCATGGTTATGGGTATCAGGGGAGATATCAGCAGTCATAGCCTAGTCATATGGTTTAGGTAACTCTACATATTAGATGGTTACTCTACGGGGCAAAGTAATTATAGTAGGGGTTAGTCGTCTAGGGGTTCTCAATCTCGGTATTTCTGACAATAGTGGTTTAGGTTTTTCTATCTCTATTCATCAACCTTCAGTGGCCAGGACCTATTTTGAGTGTTGAGAGATTGGGCATTTCAAGAGAGAGTTCCCTCGACTTACATCGAGTGCATCCCGTGAACCTAGGACTTTGCACAATCATCTAGTGGTGGTAGTCAGACTAGCCAGGGAGGATCATATTCGGGTTATGGTGGCCATCAGTTAGGTCATGGTGGATCTCATTCGGGGAGAGATGGAGCTCATTCGAGGCGAGGTGGCCAGCAGGGTACTCAGACTGAGGTAGGAAACACCCACTTCTATGTATTCCATGATAAGGTCAAGGCTGATGCATCAGACACAGTTATTACATGTATCATCTTAGTTGATGATCGGTCTACTAGTGTGTTATTTGATCCACGGTCTACATTCTCATATGTGTCTGTCTATTTTTATGACAAATTGGATATATGGTGTGATATGCATGATGTGCATATTCTTATTTCCACACTGGTTGGTGATTCTGTGATTGTAGATAGAGTTTATCGTATGTGTGTGGTTACTTTTATGGGGTACGATACCTTGGTAGATTTGGTCATCTTAGATATAGTAGATTTCAATGTTATTCTGGGTATGGATTGGTTATCGCAGTATCATGCGATTCTAGACTATCATACTTAGACAGTCACGTTAGCTATGCTTGGTCTTCCGAGGGTAGAGTGGAAAGGCACTCCCAGACTTACTCCTAAGAAGATTATTTTTTCATATGTGCTAAGAAGTTGGTAGACAAAGGTTGTATGGCATATCTTGCTCATATTAGGGATACGAGCGTGGAGACTCCTTCCCTTGAGTCCATTCTAGTAATTAGTGAGTTTGTCGAGGTCTTTCCTTCAAATTTACCGGGTATGCCGCCATATAGGGTTATTAATTTTTGTAGTAATCTTGAGTCGGGTACTCGACCCATTAGTATTCCTTTGTACTGTATGGATCCAGTAGAGTTAAGAAAGTTGAAGGAGCAGCTTCAGGATTTGTGAGTAAGGGCTTCATTCGACCAAGTGTATCTCCATATAATGCTCTTGTCTTTTTCACGAAAAAGAAGGATGGCACCATTACTAGAACAGACTGATTATGGAGGAGGATCCATTCCAGTGGTTTGACGAGTGTGAGCAGAGCTTTCCAAAGCTCAAGACTCTTTTGACCATATCCTCGATTTTATCCCTTTTGGTAGAGGGAAGGACTTTACTATTTATTGTGATGCTTCGAGGATTGGGTTGGGATGTGTGTTGATGCAGGAGGGTAAGGTTATTGCTTATGCATCTAGATAGTTGAAGTTGCACTAGAAAAATTACCTTGTTCATGATCTAGAGTTGGTTGTTGTCGTGTTTGCTTTGAAGATTTGGAGGCATTATCTTTATAGTGTCCATTGTGAGATGTATACCGATCACTGCAATCTTTAGCACATGTTTAATTAGAGGGACTTGAATTCTAGGCAGCATCGATGGATGGAGTTGTTGAAAGATTATGACATGACCATTTTGTATCATCCAGACAAAGCTAATGTGGTGGCGGATGCCTTGAGCTAAAAGGCAGTCAGCATGGGGAGTTTAGCTCGCTTGATCGTTTCTGAGCGTCCTTTGTCTTTGGAGGCCTAGTCTCTAGGTAATCATTTTGTGAGGGTTAATATATAAATCCGGGTAGGATTCTAGCATTTATGGAGACAATATCATCTCTTTTGGATCAGATTCAGACTCATCAGTATGATGATGTGAAGTTATGCAAAATTTGAGATAATGTGATGAGTGGTAAGGTCAAGGAGGCCATGATTGATGGTGAGGGGGTGTTGAGGATCAAAGGTATAGTATGTGTTCCTAGAGTTGGTGATTTGATCCGACTAATTATGGATAAGACTCATAGCTCTAGATATTCGATTCATCCAGGTGCTACTAAGATATGTCGTGACTTGAGACAACATTATTAGTGGGGAAGGACGAAGAGAGACATTGTTGATTATTTGTCTCGATGTCATAATTGTCAACATGTCAAGTATGAGAACCAGCGACCTGGTGGTGTGTCTTAAAGGATGTCCATTCTGGAGTGGACGTGGGAGAGGATTGCCATGGATTTCGTTGTTGGGTTGCCTAAGACTTTGGGCAATTTTAATGCTATTTGGGTCATTGTTGATAGATTGACCAAGTCCGCGCATTTCATTTCAGTCCAGACAACTTATAATGCAGAGAAGGTAGCTAAGATCCACATTCGGGAGGTTGTGTGTCTTTCCTGGGGTTCTTATTTCTATCATCTCAGATCGAGGTACTCAGTTTGCTTCTCATTTCTGGTGGACTTTGCAGCGAGAGATGGGTACTCGCTTGGATCTCATTACATGTTTTCACCCTTGAATGGATGATCAGTCCGAGCAGACTATTCAGGTATTGGAGGACATGTTACGAGTTTGCGTGATTGATTTTGGTGGTCATTGAGACCAGTTCTTACCCTTGATAGAGTTTGTGTACAACAACAGCTATCACTCCAATATTGATATGGCTCCGTTTGAGGCTTTGTATGGTAGGAGATGTCGATCTCCCATTAGTTGGTTTGATGCATTTGAGGTTCGTCCTTAAGGTACTAATTTGTTGAGAGATTCATTGGAGAGGGTGAAGGTGATTCAAGACATGCTCCTGGCAGAAAAGAGCAGGCAGAAGGAGTATGCAGACCGGAAGGTCCGAGACTTAGAGTTTATAGTTGGTGACAAGGTTCTTCTGAAGGTTTCACCCATGAATAGTGTGATGAGGTTCGGCAAGAGAGAGAAGTTGAGTCCGAGGTATATCAGACCATTTGAGGTTCTACAGAGGGTTGGGGATGTGGAATATGAGTTGTCTCTACCACCAGGTCTTTTTGGCGTCCATCCAGTTTTCTATGTGTCTATGCTAAGGAAGTATCATGCCGACGGTTCTTATATCATTCAGTGGGATTTTGTATTGCTTGATCAGAATTTGGAGTTCTAGGAGGAGCATGTGGCTATTTTAGACAGGCGAATGAAAAAGTTGAGATCAAAGGAGATAGCTTCGATGAATGTTCAGTGAAGGCATCGCCCTATTGAGGAGGCAACTTGAGAGATAGAGGATGACATGCGGAGTAGATATCCTGTCTTGTTACTACTTCTGGTACATTTCCTCTGTCAGTTTCTCTATATTCAAGGATGAACGTTTGTTTAATTAGTATCTGATATAAGGACCCATCCGATTGTTCTTAGCTAATGACTATTATTTGCCTATTTTACCTTTTTGTAACCTTTTTGTGGGGTTTGTGATGTACGGGAATGTGTGGCACAGATCTCGAGGTCCAGTTCAAGGAGTTTCAAATTAAAAAGCCCAAAATGAAAAACTTAGAGTTGGATAGTTTGACTCAAAGTTGACTTTTGACTAGATGGGTTCGTTTCTAGGTTCCGTCACTTTCAAAAGTTCTGGAGGGTCATTTATGACTTAGTCGAGTTATTGGTTCACTTCCCCAGGAAATCGGATGTGTTTTGTGGCCTTATATGTAAAATTTGGATATTTGATTTTCCCGGATGATTCTTTAGAAAAGTATGTCTTAGCTCAATTAAAGGAGAAATCTGAGTGTATGAGTGAGTTCGTAGCACTGTTTACCCTAGACGACTAGTCCGATTTGTGTCCGGGGGTCTCGAGATTGTTTCAGGTGTTTGATGGGAGCTTGAGGGTGTTTTCCACTATTCTGGTGCTTGGTGTCCGCCTCGGCTGCAACTTTTCTCGCTCTGGCATGTCCGCCTCGGCAGGAGGTTGGCTCGCCGAAGCGCGGGTTGGGAATATGTGGAGTTTCCACCTTAGCAGATAGGACTTCCGCATGGGCGGGTGCGCCTCTACGGAGTCAGATTCGCCATAGCGCTGGGGCAAGTTGTAAAGTGACTACGCCTCAGTGAGGGTTATGTTCGCAAGAGAGGATCCGTGCCAACGAAGTCAATTCCGCTAGGGCGGAATCACTATATCAGGTGTCCTATTTAGTTTCCTAGGTCAGATTTCATTTCTCAAAATAGTATATCTCGAACCTAGCGCCCCCACAAAGCAACCAGAAGGTTAAAAGCAATTTCACCCTTTTGGGTAAGATATTTCCTTCCTTTATGACTTAATTACTTGTTCCTAAGTCCTTTAATGGTGGTTTAGTATGTTTATAAGTTGGGGAAATTGATTTACAAGTTCTTATAAGATTAAGAGAGTTAGGTTAGTGATTTAATGAAGGTTTTATGGAGTAGATTGTATTAATATTATGAATTAGTGTTGGAATATTTTTTAGATTATCATGTTGTAAGGCTTAATTGGAGTATACAAACATATTTCAATATTGGGGAAAATTCTAAGGTTTCCAATTTGGGGCTTTTTGTATAATGTTAATTGAAGGGTCAAATGTGTATAGTTTTCTAATTAGCTTAAGGATATGATTACCTAGTATGTATTAATGATTTTCGGGTACTAAAATTTGAATCTTGGTAGCGTGGGCTTGGGATTGGTAGTTGTGGTGTTGCTTCTTAAGGATTATGTCATTATTTGTTGTGTAAGCCTTATATTAATGAATAGTATATGTATGAATAGACTTCGATTATCACGAGGTGCAGAGGAACGGAAAAGCTCTCACCGAGGCTTGATCGTGTAGCGCTCCTATTCGGCATAGAGGTAAGCTACGGTTTAGCTTTTAGAGACTTCAATGGAACTACGTAATTAGTTATAAATATTAATGGGAATTGGGCGTGTTTGGGGGTCCCACTCAAACGATTATGATAAATGTTTGAGTGGGTACCAGTGTTAAACTGTGATGATGGGTGATTTGGGGAATTAGCCTTAAGGTGATCCCGACTGCTGATTACGTGGGCTTATCACTATTATGTGGGCTCATCGCCAAACTTGTTATCATTGTGCTTATTCATCACACATGTTTTGTTATTATATTCTGATTATACTTGGATTATATGCTGATGTGTTTCTGAAAGCATGTGATATCCATCTCTATACTTGCTGCATCTCATTATATCATGATTATTGCCTTATATATGTCATTTGCATTCATACACTCGTGGTTCTGATGGTATTGATATTTGGAGTGGTATGATTATGATGTGGGTCCAAGGGACTAGGAAAGGTAATAACACTGTTGAGATTATGGAAATATTGAGATGATGATGATACGCGGGGATCGGGGTTGCACGCTTGCAATAGATATTATTACAGCTAAGAATTGAGCTCTGATGGGATTTTCGGAGGGGTATATGAACTTCGCGGGTCTTCCATGGATGTACGATAAAAACATGACGTACTGTATACTGGATGATAAAGGTACCTGACATATGCATTGTATTAATATCATACATATATCACATCATTGATTATCTGTGATTGTATTTTATGTTGGATTTGATTAGTGATGACTTGGTTGGATTTTGGATATAAAAGGATTGTACATGCTCATGATAATTGGATCACTGCTATTGAATCTGTATGTTATTGGATGACTTAAGTGATTATGAAATCTTACTTCAATAAGGTAGAATATGAACTATGTGCACCATTCTTTAGACTATGTGACCTTACTTGGATTATCGAACTCTTAGTATAAGATTACTTGGTGTTAACTTTGTATTTATCTCTTTTTGCGTATCGTCTGTCTTTGTCGGCCTATGATGTCTACAGTGGTACATTTTCTACTCATGCTACACTTGATACATTTTTTCATGATGCAGATACATATCCGACCATTAGCTCAAGACCACATGGCTGAGTTCGAGCAGTTGATCTCCACCACTCAGGGTGAGAATGCTACCTTCAGCATACCCTCGGGTGTTCTATTACTATTTCAGTCTTTTACTTGTATTCAAGAGACATGACTGATATCTTTAGCCTATGTAGTGGTTTGGCATTTTGTTGACCTCATTTTTAGTCTTGTATCATTTTTATAGTGCTCTTGTGGACACTATAATGAGTACACCGCGTGTGGACACGACGACTATGCAATTGTCAATCTGTCGACTATATCATGTTCTTGTAGAGTTTTCGATGTGGACAAGCTCACATGCCCACATGCCATAGCAGATCTTAGTAAGAGGTACCCAGATACATTTGGAGACTCCGTCTATAACCACTCTTCTACATATTATTCAGCAGATGCATACTACAAAGCATACGAAGGTGATATTGTCCAAATTCCTCATAAAAGTAAGTGGATGATTCCTTCATATATGTAGGGCGCATAAGTTTCCCCACCAAAATACATTCCTAAACTGGATCGAAAGAGTAATAAGCATAAGAAGAGTTGCTTGGAGGGACAAAGTAATAATACCAAGAAATCAGCCAAGAGAAGAAATAAACCTATGCAAACAACCTGGACATAAGAAAATCACTTAGAATCTTAATTTGTCACAAAATTAGTCACAAGTTGAGAAGTGAATTTGTTGTTGGTCCATTGGTATATTTCCCTTTTATTTGCTATGACTGCAGTAATATGTATATTTGTTGTTGGTCTATTGGTCTATTGCCCTTTTGTTTACTATGGCTGCAGTAAAATGTATGTCTGTTGTTGGTTTATTAACTGTTGTTGGTCTATGTTAAACATTGTCACTTTGACTTCGCTTTTGAACGAATGCATTCGGTCTATACATAACGTAAAATAAGTTGACAATTGATTAAAAAAGAAAACGCAGTCAAAAGAAAACACAAAGGACTCATTTGGTAATTAAAAATGACACTAAGCACAACAACATCCTCTTTATCTTTTGATTCCCAACTTCAGCTGCCTTCAGTTTCTTTTATGTCTGATCCCTCTTCATTTTTGCTGCCTTCAATTCTTTTTTTACCTGATCCCTTTCAGTTTGAGCTTCCTTTATTTGATCTTTAAACCAGTCCCTTGATGCTTCCGCTTTCAAGAAGAGGCTTCTGACTTCTCCCAATGACTATTCAACTTTGTGGAGTATGTACAATAAATAAAATTTCTCCTTCCCAATGAATGGGGTATCATCATCGACCCATCTAAAAGAACCATAGGCATCATCTTCTTTCTGCACAAATAAAAATACTAGTAATGTATCAAGTTAAAACAGACATAAGCAAATTAAATATTAACCTTTCCGTTCGCACAATCATAAAACTCTCTTCCAGGATTTTGTGGTGTCTTTGAATCCTAATGGAAGCTAAATCACCACACTTGCATATTCTCTTTTTTGTGGCATACGTATTAGACGATGAATTCTGTGACATTTTAGTAATTAATGAACGACGCTTCTAATAATCTTCTCTGGTGTTATGATAAAATGTCAGTTATTTACTCTTTGGTAAAAAGCCTGGGGATGAGGGTATTTATAATGGAAATATTACCGTTATTTGGACGTTGGATTTGAAAACATTTACCGCTGGAGTTATGTGCAAGTTCTGAACATTTAGTTTAAATTCACCTACAACATATTAGTAGAATATACAATGTAACACATGTTTTTTCAACCAAAAAATATTTATTAAATAAGAATCGAACTAATTTTAAAATTTTAAACTTATATCTTTGGCTAAACAATATGTAGTCATCACGCAATTAGTGAAAGAACATTATAATGATCTAAACAATGACACTAATTGAGCAATGTTAATAATATGCTAGTGAAAGTCTTTGGTTGTGATGATCATATGTAACAACTTGAAATTGGTGACGTAATTATATGTGAACATCATATATATTTTATTGATATTGGTGTTTATATTAATATGACGTTTGATATTTTGATTGATATTGGTTGTGATGATAATATATAACAACTTTAAATTGGTGACATAACTATAATTATTCCATTTAATGTGCATATTTTTTCCATTTTGTGATGATCATATATAACAACTTGAAATTGGTGACATAACTATATGTGAATATCATATATATTTTCATTGATGTTGGTGTTTATATTAATATAACATTTAATATTGACATTTCATTGATATTGGTTGTGATGATCATGTGTAACAACTTTAAATTGGTGACAAAACTATAATTTTCCCATTTTATGTAACAACTTCAAACACGTTTAGTAGAAGATACAATTATGTCTAGTGTCTATGTGTGGCAGTTAACAGTGCATATTTTTCCTTTTTTTCATTAATATTGGTGTTTATATTAATATGATGTTATATATTCGTTAATTACCCTTTTAAATGCCATCCAATATAATTTTCAAGAATTAATTCATCAATTCTAATGTGCATAATTTTTTCATTTAATGTACATATCTTCCTCACTATTCAAATGTCTAGTAGAAGATACAATTTCGTTTAGTGTCTATGCGCCTCTTTTAAGTTGTTAGTGCATATTTTTTTCCATTGTTCGATAACATTTAGAAGAATAGATAATTGTGTGTAGTGTCTATATGTGGCTGTTAGCAGTGCAATTTTTCCCATTTTCCCATTAATATTATTGTTATCAGCTATTTCTTTTTTTTTCATTTTTCAACAATACTTAGTTGAAGATAAAATAAGGTCTAATGTCTATGCATGGGACTTTAAGTTATCAGTGCGTATTTTCCCATTTTTCAACAACGCTTGGTAGAAGATAAAATAGGGTGTAGTGTCTATGCGTGAAACTTTAAGTTATCGGTGCATATTTTTTCATTTTTCAACAACGCTTAGTACAAGATAAATAAGGTCTAGTGTCTATACATGAAACTTTAAGTTATAAGTGAGTATTTTCCCATTTTTCTATAATTCTTAGTAGAAGAAAAAATAAGATCTAGTGTCTATGTGTGGAACTTTAAGTTATCAATGCGTATTTTTTCATGTTTCAACAACTCTTACTAGAAGATAAAATAAGTCTAGTGTCTATTTTTCCCATGGCAGTTATTTTCCCCCGGTTAACTAGTAAAAAGAAATAGACTGGAAATAAGTGAATACTAATAAAATCAAGATGCTATCTTAATATTTATATAGGGTGATTTACATGGAATGCAAACAAAACAACAAAAACACTAAAACAAAACCCTTTTCACATGGCATGTAAAAACAACAACAAAAGAGAAGTAGAAACTACAACTACTGGGGGGGAGCTTGATGGGAATGTGGTGGTGAAGGAGGGGGTGTAGTAGTCTTCTAGCACCTCTCCACGCTCAGCAAGGAGTTTAGTGAGAATCCTATTTGTTCTCTGATGATGCCGCTGGTTCTCTTCTCTCTCAGCTAAAGCAATGTGACGGACATAACACAAGTCATCCTGAAGGTGATTAACACGGTTTATGATCCTAGTTATACTCTCGCTAGCAATTGGTACTTCTCATAATAGTCTATCCATACGAGGGTCACGGACTTGTGCAAGGGGGGTGAGGGTTAGCACGACCATTTGGAAAGTTTTGGGGTGCTGCCATTTTTAGGATTAGAGCGAGTGTTTAGAAGAATTTTTGAATAAGTAATTTTTTATGAACCCCCTTACATTATAGAGGATTTATTTATAGGGAGTAAAATATAGTATCTTTTTCACTTCTCATCAAAGCATTTAATACAAAAATCATCTTTTCCTTGTTTAGTGGTTGAAAAGCCACTTTGAAAAGTATTACATAGGTGTAATCGTGAGTAATATTGCAGAATATATATAGACAAAATTCATAGATCTACTATACACGTTTGTCGATGCATTTTTCAAGTTTTGACGTCTACACTCAATGTATATCCACTTGTGGGATTTGGGTATATTTTTGTTTTTTGTATTGTCTACACTCAATTTATAATTTACACAATTGAAAACTCATTTATTTGGACATGTACAACTGATTCTAAAATTAAATTGACAGTAATGAAAGCAACAATAAAGTTAATACGTAACATCAAATATATTTTTATGGTGCAACTAGTTAAAGTAATCCATCTGAACATGTACAAATAAAGATAATATTACAAATTGTCCTAACATTACAAATTATTTTGTAGCTTGGTGCATTTTTTGAACTCATCAATTGATTTCTCAATTGCTGCCACTCTATCTAAAAAGACATTCGTCCCCCGACCACACTCCTTGCAAAATTCACTACCTTTAGAAGTCACATTGTTCCAAATCAGCCGTTCATTCAACACTGCTACAACCGGAGCATGCATTCGTCAACCGGCAGAAGTGCTTTTTCAGTTTGTTATGGGTTAACATGCTCCCGCTCTACTAGACTTCGTTAGCGGGGCTCTACTGGTCTATTGATTCATGTCGTATCACCAATCTCGTCCCTCAATGCATCTATTTTCTCATTCACCTCCTCGTCGTCATAAGGTACAAGATTTCTTATGTGGTCCTTCTCCATCTCACCAACAGTTGGGTAAAGAAAAGGACGCACACTCTTAAGTTCAACAAACAAACAACAAGATCAATTTATAAAATAAGTAGTTTATAATGTACCAATATTGACATTCTAATAGACTTAAGTTAAAACTGATACCTCTTCAAAAGGTATTACCTTTTTGAATAAGTAGTTTATAATAAAGCTGGTCAGTGGGCCGGGATGGCCCGACCCCGTCCCGAGCCCGACCCGACACCGCCCCGACCCCGATTAGTATTAAAAAAAATCGGTAGCTGGACTCGAACCGGAATGGGACAATGTCCCGTCCCGAGCCCGTCCCGAGCCCGCCCCGAGTCCGCCCGTAGTCCCCCTTTGCAAATATAACTGTTGCACCAATGGCCATTTTAGAATTTGGCCGTTGGGCAACGGCCATTTTTGGCCTCCACCCCCTCCCCCTACCCCTTAATATTTATTTTAACCCATAAGTTATTATATTTACACTTTAACCCAATTTTCCAACTATAAATAACTCATTTTCTCTTCATCTTTCTCACAAATCTTCTTACAATCTCTCTAATCTCTCAATATATCTCTCTACAAGTCTACATTGTTTACTAAATATTCAATTTTATTTATTCATTTGGGAATTGGAAGTGAAGTTGGCAACTAGCTTGAGGATCTTCCATCGAGCAAAGTTTCAATTTTCAACCTCTCGATTACACGTCGACGTTACGTCGGCGTTTGGTACATTCGTTCCTTCATTAAATTATTATTGTCTGTTTATTTTATTTAGCGCACTTAATATTATTTATTATCATAATTAAAATGGAAGGATTAAGAGGTATGTTTAAGGGTAAGGGTGCTTCTTCTAGTAGGGGTAACCAGGGCAAGGGTACTTCTTCTAGTCATCCTATTCCTACACAGGATGATTTTGTTGATACTCAACATTTCCTACAATACTATTAGATTTAGACGAGGAGCTATTTTCTGGAACTCAAGAAGACTTTAATTTAGACGATGATCTAGATGATACACCTACTAATGTTGATGACAACACACCCACTAGTGCACCTTCAACTGAAATGTCTCATATTCCCCCTAGTATGAGACGAGGTCCAGCAAAACTACCACTAAAATCAGATGCATGGATATTTTTTGATAGGGACGTAGAGAATCAAGTAGCTAGATGTAAAATTTGTAAAAATGTTTTAAAATTTAAAACTGGAAAAGGTCACGGTGGGACGGGGGGTTTAATTAGACCCATAGTAAGTGCTCATCCAGCTAGGTATGGCCAATACCAGGCTTCAAAACCGGGTGCGCAAACGTCCGCTCCATCGGAACAAAGTTCACATATTGTCCCGGACCAAGTACAGGGTCAAATTAACCCCACGACGGGGGGAATTGTAGGCCCTAAATACAATAAACATAGAGATAGGGAAGCAATATCAAAATTAGTTGCTGTGGAGGGTTTGCCTTTTTCATTTCCTTCATCTCTCGGTTTCATTCATTACATTAGAGATATATATAATCCTGCTTTTAACGGTTTTCCTAGATAAATTGTTAAGAGAGATGTATTTAAATTCGCACATGAATATCATCAATATTTACGTTATTCATTATATCATTTTAATGGCAAGGTATCTATCACGTCTGATATAGGTCGTAGTACTAACGGCCATGATTATTTAACGGTAACTTGTCATTGGATAGATTATAAATGGTCTATGCAAAAACGTATCTTAGCGTATAGATATATAGATGATAGGCACACTGGTACTTTTATTGCAGATAATATTTATCAAGTGTGCCATTATTATGGAATAACCGATAAAATTATGACTATTACATTAGATAACGCTTCTTCTAACAATTACGCTATTACAATTTTAAAAAATTGTTTAACTCCATCTTTTCCAGATCATTTTCATATAAAATGCGCGTGCCATATATATAACTTAATTGTAAAGGATGGTCTATCACTTTTTCAAGACATTCTTAGTACAATACAATATGCTATAAACTTTATTTTTAAAAGTAATAGAGTACAACGAAGAAAAGAATATAAAAAATTTGTCACGATTGCGGACTACCTTATAGAAAAATTTCAGAAGAAGTATCCACTAGGTGGAATTCTTTATACGAGCAACTACTTGTTGCTTATGACTATAGAAAACCTATAACTTTATTTTTTAACTCTCATAATCAAAATCCAGCTGATATGATTGTAGATAGTGATTGAGTAAAAATTTCCGAACTTATTGTATTGTTAGAGAAATTTTTTCAAGCAACAAAAGAATTTTCCGGTATATATTATCCTACTATTTCAACTATGTTGTTTTATATAACTCTAATATTTTTATTACTTAGTGAATATATGGAAAAATCAGCTTATATGGCAGCTATTAAAAAAATATTTATCAAAATAAAAAAATATTTTATTCATATTCCCACTATTTATATTATTGGTGATGTATTAAATCCGACTATTAAAATAGACGGTACTAAATCACTAATTGAAACTATTTACGAATGTATAGAAGTACTACCACCTCCAAGTCCCAAAAATCTAAATCACCCACCACCTATTGAACAAACTAAAGAAGAAGTGTTGTTTAGCGTAGAAGACCAATGCAAAAAAATATATAGGTTTTACCAACAAGAAAATGCTAGTAACTTACCGGCTTCCATACCATCTTCTTCATCTTCAACACAACCTCACAAAAGACATGTTGTTTCTGCGGCTAGTATTGAAAGCCTCAGAAATAGAATGTGCGGCCGTACCGCTACTAACCAAATTAGCGAGTTGGATATTTTTGTTTTGCAGGGTTCTGTACCGTACCAAGAAGTTATCAATGAAAATGGACATGAAGACTTGCTGAAATACTGGAGGGGGAATGAGAAGACCTTTTCGACACTTTCAATGATGGCGCGAGATGTTTTGAACATTCAAGCGTCATCAACTGCGTCTGAAAGCGCTTTTTCCGCCGACGAGATATCAAATAGGAGACCACGGACACTCATTAGCCGAGAGACGACTTGGAAATTACAAGATTATTCGAGAGATTGGATACGAGCGGAGCGGAGAAGGTGCGGTCAACCGGAGATCAACGAAGAAGAAGACGAAAACTACAACGAAATCTTATCTGAAGGTAGTGGAAGCGACATGGATCAATTTGACCACCAAATACCAATTCCAACCGAAGAACCACAGGAAATTATCAAGCAATTAGAATAGGTTTTCTTGAGAATGTAATTTTTTTAATTGCAATTTTATTATGTAATTTGTAACTTTTGGACAACACGTCAACACCACAAAGTTGCAATTTAGACAATTGTATTTGTATTACAAAAAAATCATATGTCTATTAAATAATATAAGAGGCACAAAAACAGCCTTGGGATGTTTTTATTACACTATCTTGTCTTGTTTATTGAGTTTTTTTTATACATATGTTATTAAAAAAAAAAAGGAAAAACCCGTCGGAACCCGACCCCACCCCGACCCGATTCCGACGGGATCGGGATCGGGACGGGACTGAAGCAAGTCCCGCCAAACCCCGCCAAACCCGACCCTGCCCCCTTCACCCGTCCCGCCCCGACCCCGGCCCTGCCAGACCCGAGCCCGACCTACTGGCCAGCTATAGTTTATAATTTATCAATATTGACATTCTAATAGACTTAAGTTCAAATTTTTTACCTCTTTAGTAAGTATTTTCTTTTAGAATAAGTAGGTTATAATGTACCAATATTGACATTCTAATAGAATTAAGTTCAAATTGTTACCTCTTCAGCAGGTATTTTCTTTTTGAATGGATCAGGTTTATATTGGCATGAAGTGCGCCATATCAGCATCCTTGTAGTTGGAAGAGGAACAACCCCTGATTTGGCACCATTACGTCCAACAAAGGGGATTTCTTCATATGCCCATGCCTGTAATGGAATGCAATGCATAATAGGGTCAACTGAATACCAATGGTCTATAGTAAAATTATATTGGTATGGATAACTTACGATCAAGTCCAGGGAAATCCGTAAAGACAGTAAGTTGGTCTTATAGCGGGATCGTTTATGAATTTAATAAACAATTTGAACATGTTCACCTGTTCAAGTAATCCAATGTTAGATTAAAGCATATATTTCCCCAAGGATAGTTGTTAAAGCGCTGCAACGATTCAACCAAGCTTATCCATTTCGTCTCAACCGTTTTAAAATTATCATGTGCCAATACAATACAGTGAACAAACAATAGCAAGGACACCTTAAACTTTTCCAATTTGGACAATATTTGGTTTTCCAAGTTCTTCACAAGAAAATCCTGCGTAATACCTGATTTAACTTTTATCTCGTCTCTTTTTTTATGAACCTTATTCGACTCCTTTCCTCCAGGGAAGACCCCACAATTCAACACAATGACCAATGCAAACTCTTTTAGCCCAAAAAAATATGGCATATCATCATTTAAAAATCACATCTCATGCTTTTTCTTTCGATTGATAATTTACCGTAGAAGAAGCGAATGCACAAACTTTCCACTAAATCAATCCCAGTGTGAGGGAAGGTCCAAGAAGTGGCCAAAACAAATTCTACGAAACAGATTTAGAAGTTTACACTTTGGAAATAGAACTTTAAAATCAAACCACAACTCCATAGTAGACCTTACTATGACCCTGGCTGGGAAATCAACGCCTTCCAAAAGACATGAGTTCAATCCAAACTTTTTCAGCTTTTCTACGGCGATGGACTTGAAATTTTTAGGCACGAATAGGCGATCACTATTGTCCTCCTCATCTTCCGAAGCCTCGCATTCGCGATATTCCTTTTCTCCAAAACCATAATTGGCTACTTCTTCTTCTTCAAATTCAAATTCATCAATCTCCTTGAGAAGCTTATCAAGAGACGAAGAGTCTGCCTCTTCTTCATCTCGTCTATTAATTAACTCATCTAGTTCTTCATCTCGTCTATCAATTAACTCATCTAGTTCTTCATCTCGTCTATCAATTAACTCATCTAGTTCTTCATCTCGTCTATCAATTAACTCATCTGGTTCTTCATCTCGTCCATTAATTAATTCATCTGGTTTTTCATCTCATCTATTAATTAACTCATATGGTTCTTCATCTCGTCTATCAATTAACTCCTTTTGTTGTTTCTTTCGTCCATTGATTAACTCTTTTGATTGTTTCTTTGCTCTATTAATTAACTTCTTTGGTTCTTATCTCCTCTATCAATTAACTCCTCTTATTGTTTCTTTCATCCATTAGTTAACTCCTTTAGTTGTTTCTTTGCTCTATTAATTAACTTCTCTGGTTGTTTCTTTGGGGCTTCAACTTCACCTACGTCGGGATCTAGGTCAATAACCTCATTTTTTAACTTTTTTTTAATATTAAGAAGGCATGTAGTCGACTCTCCAAATTGATCCAGATTGTCTTCTAGTCATCACTATGACTATAAACTCAAAAGAATCAACAAATAAGATATGCAAACACACAATGGAACTCAACAAAAAAATAGTATAAAAATAATTAGGGCTTGGCAATGAATGTAAATCAAAATCAACAAATAATCAATATCACCTAATTAGGGCTCCGCCATAACTGTAAACTCAGAACATCACAAAATAAGACATTAAAATACCATTTTGAACTCGAAAGAAATTAAAATAGAAAAAAAGTTAGGGTTTCTCAAACCTGCAACTATTCTTCAGCTGAAATCCTCAAATCTTGGCTCTAGAAATAGATTTTTCCGCTCCCAAAGTTGCCTTCAGATATGTTTTTGGAGATGGAGTTGTGGGAGAAGGAGGAATCTCAACGATCGTTGGAGTTGGAGGAAAAATGAACGAATAAGAAATAGGGAAAGAAAAGAAACTTGTTTTGAAACTTTAGAAACTTAACCCCGAAATTTTTAAAAATATAAAAAGACCCTGCATGTTTGCGAATCACCTCATTAGTAATTTCTAGACCCAAAATAAATGGAAAATAAAAGAGGGGCCCTGCCACTTACAAAAAAAAATTGGGGTCCTGCCACCTTATTCTTCCTAGTTACCTAATCGATATAGTTGCTTTTATAATTCTCTTTTTCAAGTTATACTTAAAATACCGACAAAAATCGAACGGTCAGAAACCCTCTTGTGTTTAACTTTTTAGTGAAAACCCAATTTAACTTTTTAGTTAAAATACCATTTCAAATGGGACCGCAAAAAATAGGAAAAATTAAGCTGAGTATCCATTAGGATATCTAGTTTGCCCCTTTTAGCCCAACTATTAGAGTCATCAATGTGGGCTAAGGCCCATGGGATAACCCAACTCAGTCCGTAATTTGATAGGGTTGGACTTGAATTTTTGAAGTCTATTTAAGAACGAGGCTTTTTAGCCCGATCCGAGTAAGTCCGCTGATCAGTGGGCTTGAGTGTGCATAGGTTGGGCCGGTTTGTGGAACAAAAAAGTGAGTGAAACTTACACAAATGACTATAGTTTAGGAATTTTAAATTTGTCATAGCTATAGTTTTAATATTTACATGGTATAACTATTTTTTTTCTCGTTGTATTCATAAAATGGCTCGTTGTATTCAAAAAAAGACCTCGCTGTATATTCATGAATACATGGAGTAAAAATTGTAGTCAAAATTCTTTTCATTGTATTCAAGTCAGATGTATTCAGCTCAGCTGTATTCACGTCAAATGTATTCCATTCAGTTGTATTCATTTTAGCTACTTTTATATTGTATTCAATTTATTGTATCTAAAAATCGGTTGTATTCAAAAAACATAAATACAAAAAAATATTGTATTCAACTTATTATATTTTAAATTCGATTGTATTCAAATAACATAAATACAAAAAAATAGATTTAGCTGTAATGGATCCACTAAAATTTTGAATACAAAAAAATAGATACACTAAAAATTTAAGAAATACACTCAAATACTTAATACAAAAAAATAATCAATTGAATACAATCTAAAAAATTAACAAATAAACTCAAATACTGAATACAAAAAATAACAAATACACTAAATAAAATGCTCTGGCGGGCAAGAGAAGCTCAAATTTGGAGCTCCGGCAAGTAGTGGGTCACGACGGAGTCCATTGCTATCAGATTTGGAGGCGCCGACATTGATTTCTTTGCAGTGTAACAGATCTGGGTCACGACTGAGTTCATTGCGGTGATTTCTTTTCCAGATCTGGTCATGTGACGGCATAATAGTGAACAGTTTCAGATCTGATCTTGTGCCAGCGTAACAATGAACGGAGAGAGAGAGAGTAGTAAACGGAGATGGGAGAAGAGGGAATGGTTGTGGTAGTGATGGTGGTTGGCGGCGTGGTAGAGTGAAGAAGGTGAGAACGGAGGGAGTAGTGGTGTCGATGCGAAACAGTCGATTGGTTGTGGTGATGTTGGACGTCGTTTGTGGGTTGTTGGGTACTCCAGATCACCGGAGTTGGAGCTCCTCGCCAGAGCAGTGGGGCGCAGATGACGGAGAGAGTAGAAGGAGAAGGGAACGGAGGGAGCAGTGGTATGTTGTTGTTAGTTGGTGGTCGGAGCTCCGAGCTCATTCGTCGGAGCTCCGGCGACGGTTCGTTGTGGCCGACGACGGCTGAGAGCAGAAGCAGATTCTCAGTCAAGATAAAAAATAATAAAAATAAAGTATTCTACTTTAAATATATATATATATGTAACTATGATAGTTAATTAAAATACACATTATAGTTATGCTTTGTAATTTAATTAAATAATGGTTACTAAAGGTTAATACGTCCTAGATTAAGCTATGGAATGTAATTATTCCAAAAAGTGAAGATGTTAGAACAACTTTGTCACAAGCAGAATCAGATGTGCTTAATGAAGATGATGTGCTGGTGTTGGATACATCATAAGTGTCATGGAAGTTTCTTTGAGAAGTTCATTTTACTTTAAATATATAAAATATTATCATTTTCTTTTGCGTTTGATTGATATCTATTGAAACAAAGTTAGGTTAATATTCCTATTTAGCTAGTTGTATCGTTACTCATTAACTGTTTAGTTTGCTATTAATATCTTTATTTAATTTGAGTGATATTAGTTATTAATATGTTAAGTGTTAACAATATTAAAAGTTATTCAGTTTCACAGAAGGTTTGGTACTATAAGATCGTTTTCTTCGGTTGTACCCAAAATAATTACATAGAATGGTAGAAATTTCATACCGAAATCATATAATTAAATCTTTACTTGAAGTCAAACTTAATAAGCTTTATTAGAATAATTTTATTTGTCGATTTAAGACTTGATTAACAATGATATCACCATATGATATTATCTTGTAAATAGTTATGTTAGCATTTTAAATTAAAATTTAAATTAAAGAATTATGAAAAATATTTTTTATAAAAAGATGGGCTGGTCCGGCCAGACTTGCTGTCCACATAATGATGGGTTAGGCGTCCAACTTGGCCCGTTAAATTTCAAAATCCGTATGGACTGGACCAGCCCGTTTTGACAGTTCCACCAACTATCCACTTATTACTTTTATGTATGGGTGGCCAGTGGGCCGGGCTCGGGTCTGGCGGGCCGGGTCTGGCGGGGTCGGGGTCGGGCGGGACGATCGGGGGGTCGGGATCGGGACTAGCGGGGTCGGGTCCGGGCGGGACCTGCTCCAGTCCCGTCCCGATCCCGATCCCGTCGGTATCGGGGCGGGGTGGGGCGGGCTCGGGTCGGACTCGGGTCGGGGCGGGGCGGGGTCGAGTTTTCCTTTTTTTTTTTTTTAAATAACATATGTATAAAAAAAACTCAATAAATAAAACAAGATAGTGTAATAAAAACATCCCAAGGTTGTTTTTGTGCCTCTTATATTATTTAATAGACATATGATTTTTTTGTAATACAAATACAATTGTCTAAAATCTAAATTGCAACTTTATGGTGTTGTCCAAAAGTTGCAAATTACATAATAAAATTGCAATTAAAAAAATAACATTTTCAAAAAAATCTGTTCTAATTGCTTGATGATTTCATGTGGTTCTTCGGTTGGAATAGGTATTTGTTGGTCAAATTGATCCACGTCGCTTCCACTACCTTCGGTTAAGATTTCGTTGTAGTTTTCATCATCTTCTTCGTTGATCTCCGGTTGACCGCACCTTCTCCGCTCCGCTCGTATCCAATCTCCGAATAATACGCAATTTCCAAGCCGTCTCCGGCCAATGAGTGTCTGTGGTATCCTATTTGATATCTCGCTCGAAAAAGCGCTTTCCGACGCGATTGATGACGCTTGAATGTTCAAAACATCTCGAGCCATCAATGAAAGTGTCGGAAAGGTCTTCTCATTCCCCTCCAAAGATTTCAAACAAGTCTTCTTGTCCATCTTCATTGATAACTTCTTGATACGGTACAGAACCCCGCAAAACAAAAATATCCAACTCGCTAATTTGGTTAGTAGAGGTACGGCCGCACATTCTATTTCGAGGCTTTCAATACTAGCCGCAGAAACAAGATGTCTTTTGTGAGGTTGTGTTGAAGATGAAGAAGATGGTATGGTAGCCGGTACGTTACTAGCATTTTCTTGTTGATAAAATCTATATATATTTTTGCGGTGGTGTTCTACGCTATTCAACACTTCTTCTTTAGTTTGTTCAATAGGTGGTGGGTGATTTAGATTTTTGGGACTTAGAGGTGGTAGTACTTCTATACAATCGTAAATAGTTTCAATTAGTGATTTAGTACCGTCTATTTTAATAGTAGGATTTAATACAGAACCAATAATATAAATAGAAGGAATAGGAATAAAATATTTTTTTATTTTGACAAACATTTTTTTAATAGTTTGCCTTATAATTTGGTTTTTCCATATATTCACTAAGTAATAAAAATATTAGAGTTATATAAAATAACATAGTTGAAATAGTAGGATAATATATACCGGAAAATTCTTTTGTTGCTTGAAAAAATTTCTCTAAAAATACAATAAGTTCGGAAATTTTTTCCCAATCACTATCTAAAATCATATCAGCTGGCTTTTTATTATGAGAGTTAAAAAATAAAGTTATAGGTAATTTATAGTCATAAGCAACAAGGAGTTGCTCGTATAAAGAATTCCACCTAGTGGATACTTCTTGTGGAATTCTTCTAAAAGGTAGTCCACAATCATGACAAATTTTTTTATATTCTTTTCTACGTTGTACTTTATTACTTTTAAAAATAAAGTTTATAGCAAATTGTATTTTACTAAGAATGTCTTCAAAAAGTGATAGACCATCCTTTACAATTAAGTTATATATATGGCACGCGCATTTTATATGAAAATGGTCTGGAAAAGACGGAGCTAAACTATTTTTTAACATTGTAATTGCGTAATTGTTATTAGAAGCGTTATCTAATGTAATAGTCATAATTTTATCGGTAATTCCGTAATAATCGCACACTTGATAAATATTTTCGCAATAAAAGTACCAAAGTGTGCCTATCATCTATATATCTATACGCTAAAATACGTTTTTGCATAGACCATTTATAATCTATCCAATGACAAGTTACAAGTTAAATAATCATGGCCGTTAGTACTACGACCTATATCGGACGTGATAGATACTTTGCCATTAAAATGATATAATGAAAAACGTAAATAATGTTGATATTCATGCGCAAATTTAAATACATCTCTCTTAACAGTTGACCTAGGAAAACCGTTAAAAGCAGGATTATATATATCTCTAATGTAATGAATAAAACCGGGAGATGAAGGAAATGAAAAAGGCAAACCCTCCACAAAGCAACTAATTTTGATATTGCTTCCCTATCTCTATGTTTGTTGTATTTAGAGCCTACAATTCCCCCCGTCATAGGGTTAATTTGACCCTGTACTTGGTCGGGACAGATATCGTATGTGAACCTTGTCCCGATGGAGCGGCCGTTTGCGCACCCGGTTTTGAAGCCTGGTATTGGGCATACCTAATTTGGATGAGCACTTACTACGTGTCTAATTAAACCCCCGTCCCACCGTGATCTTTTCCAGTTTTAAATTTTAAAACATTTTTACAAATTTTACATATGGCTACTTGATTCTCTACGTCCCTATCAAAAAATGTCCATGCATCGATTTTAATGGTCGTTTTCTTGGACCTCGTCTCATACTAGGGGGAATAGGAGGTATTTCGGTTGAAGGTGCACTAGTGGGCGTGTTGTCATCAATATTAGTGGGTGTATCGTCTAGATCATCGTCTAAATTAAAGTCTTCTTGAGTTCCAGAAAATAACTCCTCGTCTAAATCTAATGGTATTGTAGGAAAATGTTGAGTATCAACAAAATCATCCTGTGTAGGAATAAGATGACTAGAAGAAGTACCCTTGACCTGGTTGCCTCTACTAGAAGAAGAACCCTTACCCTTACCCTTAAACATACCTTTTAATCCTTCCATTTTAATTATGATAATAAATAATTAAAGACAATAAAATTAAGTGCGCTAAATAAAATAAACAGACAATAATAATTTAATGAAGGAACGAATGTACCAAACGCCGACGTAACGTCGACGTGTAATCGAGAGGTTGAAAATTGAAACTTTGCTCGATGGAAGATCCTCAAGCTAGTTGCCAACTTCACTCCCAATTCCCAAATGAATTAATAAAATTGAATATTTAGCAAACAATGTAGAGATATATATTGAGAAATTAGAGAGATTGTAGGAAGATTTGTGAGAAAGATGAAGAGAAAATGAGTTATTTATAGTTGAAAAATTGGGTTAAAGTGTAAATATAATAACTTATGGGTTAAAAATAAATATTAAGGGGTAGGGGGGTTGGGGGAGGGGGGGCCTAAAATGGCCGTTGGCCAACGGCCATAATCTAAAATGGCCGTTGGTGCAACGGTTATTTTTGCAAAGGGGGAACAAAGGGCGGGGTCGGGCTCGGGGTCGGGACGGGCTCGGGGCGGGCTCGGGTCCGGCGGGCTTGGGGCGGGCTCGGGTCTGGCGGGACGAGACATCGTCCCGTCCCGAGTTCGAGTCCCGCCCCCGTTAATTTTTTTTTTTTTTTTTAGAGCGGGGTCGGGTCGGGACGGGGTCGGGACGGGGTCGGGACGGGGTCGGGTCGTCCCGGCCCACTGGCCAGCCTTACTTTTATGTATTGTTCGGCCATCAACTTTAACTGCATTTTAGCCGACCCTTTTTTTTTTTCCAAAACCCAATTCCCATTTCATCGAGAATTCTGTGAGTTTTCACGGGAGTTGAAAGCCCAGACGGTTGCGAAATCGAGGCAGTTTTCCCAAGAGCTGAAGGAGGTTAGCCTCAATCAATTTGCAGATAGGGCTTGGGATGCCGGAACCCGGATGTGTCGGAGTATAGCAGATCTCAACGCCGACGCCATTGTTGTTCTCGTTTTTTCTTTATCCCTCTTCTCTTTAGCTTATTGCAACTGAAAAAAGTGTTGAATTAGACTCAGGTTTTGAGGATTAGTTTGGTAATTTACATCGTGATCCCTTGGACCATGTAATATATATATATATATATAATTACAAAAGATGTTGAGAAATTTATATCTAGCTGTACAGATCATATACATTGTTTATATTGATGGTACAGTGGGCTACCTGGGCAGTAGACTAGACTAGACGTGTTGGTTGTATACATACATTATTTATATACTAATGATACAATGGGCTAAACTAGATATGTGAGCCGTATATATGGAAAACTCCCCCAAAAAATACCTGGTCACTGGCTGGGAGGAAGAGGAATGGAAGAGTTAGTATATTGAAAATTGCATCGTTCTAACTCGACCATATTGAGAATGTTATACTTTTCGCTAATCATTGCTTTGGCCTTTTTAATTTCAAAAACGGTGCGAGTTACGCACAGCTAGCGATTTATATCTATTTTTATTTAGAGAAACTTTATTTGTCCTAATTGGGGTGAACCACAATAGTATGGCTGTGAAAGTGGTTGGCTCTAAACTTGATATTCTGGTATCTTTAGAACGAAATTGTCCTTTCCTAAGAAGTTTGTTGCCACCAACCATACACAACCCAATGTGTAAATGCACAAAAAAGAATATCTTTAGTGTTTTGCTCTTTATCTTAAACTTTGCTCATCTTGATTTGGTAACCGTCGAACTTAATAACGATACGACTGATAATGTACATTTAAATTCTCTACCGTATTAAGGGCGTAATATTAAAGGCAGAAAATCATGAATTTCCGTACAAAAATTAAATTAAACGAAATCTACTTTCTGTCCTTGTAAAATAAATGTCAGCAAACTTTTGGAAATGGGAAGTAGTTAATACATCATTGAGAAGAAAAAAAGAATCACCTCACCATATGCTGTTGGCAACGGACAACATTAACTCGAGAATATATTATACCATTAACAATGTAAGAACTGAGGGGTCTATAGCAAAACCTTAACCCGAACCAAAGGAAACTAGATACTGTAACAAATCCTAAAATCAGCTTTGCATTAAACATAGTTCGGGACCATAAAGCTGAATGCATGAATACTGAACCTTGATAAGAAGACAATTTTTCTCATTATTAGACTCTAAGAAGGCAAACTAACTGCTACATGAAAAAAGTTATAACCAAGGGATATGGCCTTGGTGCGCTAAAAAAGATTTATTCGAATAGATTAAAAAACAAAAAGATTCCCCTCTTCTTCTGTTTCACTAACTTGTGTTCTCTATTCTCATCTGCTTTGACAGTAAGCAACTTCAATCTTTGCAAATAAGTTATAAGGCTTTCTTATCGCAATGGAAAAGTCTGGAAATTACTTGTCTAAGCTAGATCACCCCATCTTACTTTATATCGTGCTGCAAGGTAATGTGCTCCAATAGGTCCTCGACTTCCATAGGGGTAGTTTTCCGGAACTATTTTCTTCTGCTCAAGTTCTTTCAACACTGGTGTGAAAAGAGACCAAGCAGCATCCAGCTCATCACTGCGGATGAAAAGCCTCCGTTCACCTTCTATGGCATCAAGAAGTAGCCGCTCATATGCATCAGGGATTTCCTTCGAGTATCTGCAGATAAAGAACAAATCAGTCTTCAGAGTTTAACAAAAAACATAACATGACAAGGTTTTTACTAGTTTGCCACGAAAATTAGTGTGACAAGAGCATATTGAGTCACGAAGCAAAAACTACACTGAAGCAATGCATCTGCCTTTTCTTAAAGAATTGGAAGTGTTAAGCCTTAAAACATGAACCCAAAAGATACATCGACTTCATCATAGTTTGATCTCTGTTATGCACCATTTGAAAGTTCATTTCAATTACTTGCAAAAAAGAATTACTTGCAAATTAGCAAAAAATGCATAATTTTTCATGATTACATGGACACGATGCGGAATCATTTCAGCAATCACCTCGTACTGATATCAAAACAATGGGAAAAACTTAGCTAATCATTACATATGCAGTTGATATATGTGATCCAAATAGATGTTTAAAGTAGCTTTCATCTAAATGAATAGCAGAAGCACCTAGGAAAAAACTTCTAGAGTTTTACAGTCACGGGTTTTTCTTCTTTAGATTAACAAAAATTAGCTTGCATCCTGTATTCAAACTCGATAAGACTTTTCTAATTGTCTCATTTTCTATATATTCAAATTATCCCCTAAATTAAATTAACACAAACAGGAAATGGAGCATTACATATTTGTCATCAGTACCTTGCGGAGTAAAGAAGATTCAGGTTACTGGCATCTAGTCTTATTCCTAGACCCGGAACTTTGTTATTGATCTTTAGGTATATAGCTTCATCAGGCTGAACACGGATAACAAGCTCGTTCGTCGCCTGGTCAAGATCTGAGCCAAAGTTCTTGTTGTATAAATTTCCGGGCACGTGCCTGAATTGTACTCTTATTTCCGCACTAGCAAAGCAAACGCAAAGAGGTATGAAGTCGTAAGTAAAAATTAAGGAAAAATAAAAAAGGAAATATGTATTTCTCTGAGTGGCTTCACTAACCTCCTGGTATGTAAAGCTTTCCCAGCTTTCATAAGGAAAGGCACCCCATCCCATCTTGCATTATCTATGAAAAGAGCAGCTGCAGCAAAAGTTGGGGTTAGACTGTCCTTTGGTACAGTCTTGTCGTCCGTATAACCGGGATAGGTAGCACCCCCTTTTGTGTAACTTTTGTATTGCCCAACGACAACATCGTCTAGTTGTAAAGGTCTCATAGAACGTAAAACTTTTACCTGGCATGTAATAGGAATTAGTTATGGAACTAGAAAACAACAAATTCCTTTAAAATAAATCGGTCATAAAGGAATTAAACCTTTTCATTTCTGATATCTTCTGCATCCAAACTGACAGGTGTTTCCATGGCAAAGAGGGCAAGAATTTGAAGCAGATGGTTTTGCATAATGTCTCTGATTATCCCATAATGATCAAAATAACTGGAGACACAAATAAAAGTAAAACAATAAGTTCGGCAAACTAGCTCTACACCACCTAAATTTAAAATTTGAGAGAGAATTACCCTCCCCGTCCTTCAGTGCCAAAATCTTCAGAGAAAATAAACTGCACGTTCCTTATATACTGCCTTGACCACAAGGGTTCGAATATCAGGTTGGAGAAACGAAGGACAGAAAGGTTTTCCACAAGCTCCTTCCCTAAATAGTGATCAATCCTGTTGATGTGAAACAGAAATGAGGATAAAATATACCAGTTAAATAATAGTGCTCTTCCTTCTGTGGGTCAAAAGCAGTTGAACTTTAACTGCACCTAAAAATTTGATCTTCCTTCAAGTACTGCTTAAGCGCTCCTGTTAATGCAGCAGAGGTTTCAGAATCCCGACCAAAGGGTTTCTCTACAATGACTCTAGTCCATCCATAAGCAGATGATGCAGAGAGGCTTGCACATCGTACAGCATTTATAAAAATATTTGGTGGAATGGACAAGTAGAATAGCCGATTGGAAAACCTTCCAGCCTACAGAAGTTATCAAGGTAATGTTGAGACAATTCCAAAGTGAATTAGAAAATTATATTAAACTTCACCTCATTAGAATTATGAGACCTGCCACGAAGAGCTGGATTTGGCTGAAAATCTAGCAGAAGCCAACAATCAAAGAAACTCTTTCATTTGACAGGAAAAGGAGGAGAGGCGCGACAGGATGGGGTTGTATGCCATATTAAGGCAAGTTCAACCAAATTGATATGTCATAATGCTGAATTATATATATATATATATATATATATAGAAGGGGAACCTTGGAGGAACTGGTAAAGTTGTTGCCATGTGACCAGGAGGTCATGGGTTCAAGTCGTGGAAACCGCCTCTTGCAGAAATGTGAGGTAAGACTGTGTACAATAGACCATTTGGTCCTGCCCTTCCCCGGACCCCGCACATAGCGGGAGCTTAGTGCACCGGGCTGCCCTTTTGTTATATATATATACAGAGTTGTACACATAGGATGACTAATGAATGGGGTTTGCGACGATTCTCAAGTATAAAAGTTCCCTCTGTCATATCCTATTGGATGTTCAGGAGTGAGATCGAGTATTTTAAGATGAACTAGCGAGATGAATTCAACTTGCAAGCCCTGACCAAATAACACGAGAACTACACGTTGCTGTTATGAATGACCAGAAGAAGCTTCATTTTATTACATTGTCAAACTCAATTATCTCAAAAGCTAAAGATCACAAAACTTAGGAATATCATCCCTAATTACCTCATGTTCCTTCAGCTTTTTATCAAGCTCTGCAAAGTTTTCCTGCGAATTGTACTGGCCACTATGGTAGAAACACCTTTCAAGAAACTGTTCCATCTTTTCACCACAATTTTCCCTGAATAACAAAGTTAAGCACTTTTATATCAATCCTAGTCTCATTGCTCGAAATAAAACAACTACGCCTCAATCCCAAACAAATTGGGGTCGGCTATATGAATCCTAACCGATCAAATCAAATCGCACCTCTTATCTATCCTGCAAGTAAGGGTTTTGCTAACCATGTTCCTGAGTTCAGCATCAGTCATCTTACTCCGGGCATACCCAAAGATAGTGAAATGCTGCATTAACAAAAGGCGTAATTTTATGTGACCCATTCTACTGTATCTAAGTGTACCACACAAGTAATGAAGGATATAAAATTAATTTTAAAATCAACAGTAACCTCAACGGACACACCTCAGGGAGACAACCCTCATAATAAAGTGCAAAAAGTGCAGGAAATATCTTTTTCTTGGCAAGATCTCCTGAAGCGCCAACAACAGTGATACTAACTGTCGATTTATCTTTGTTGTTATCAAAATCAAATGTATCTTTCTGCTCCTTTGGAGGTGTAACTGACAAAATTCCATCTTTTAATTTCTTCAAAGGAGTTTCATTCTCGATTTTGCTAAGCGGAGCCGCTACAGCACCTATAGAACATTAAGTTCAACATAAGAAACCAACAGAGAGAAATATAAATGTTCCAAAGTAGTTATTCTAAGAACAATGATACCAAAAATGGGTTTACCATAACACACTTTCAAGAAACATATTAAGCAGCAGACCTTTACTATTTCACACAACAGGAAAACCGGCTCAACAAGCCCCAATGATTTCTCTTGCAGCCCTAGAAGGAGATACGGTTACTGATAAATCAAAAGCATCTTGATTGAAGAGATAATAATTTGAAAAATCACATTAATGCAGCTTTACTCTGTGGATAATTCACACAACCAAAAATGAAACAAACTCAAAATTTATGATGTAAACTCAATAAAGACTCCTAAAACCTGCTATCGCGGGATGCTTTGTGCACGAGGCTGCCCTTTTATTATCTTCTTCCTTTTTGTTGGAGACCAAGATTCCTACAACTCAATTAACAAGGAATATATTGGGACAAAATTTACTATGGTCAACTTATAAAATCCTGATGAAAAAAACCTTATAAAATCGAAACAGTTAATCAAATTTAGCATTTTGTCTAGATCAGGAAAAGAAGAAACATGAAAAAAAGACTCAAAACTTTATTATGTGAACTCAAAAAAGAATCCTAGAACTCTTTTTATCTTTTTTTACCCTTTTGTTGGAGAACAAGATACATGTAAGTGTGTCATGTCATCTAAAAGCTTAAGCATGTCAGAGAAAAAACACTTTTATTATTTGATTATATTCTCAACATTACTAACAAGGAATAAACTGATAACAAAATTTAGCATTGGTCAACACATAAAAACTAAACAATTAATCAAATTTAGCATTTGTTTCAATTAGGAACAATAGGAAAAAAAACGAACCATCCTGCATGCGAACGGCATTACAAATTGATGTCTGATTAATTTGCAAAGAAATCTTCTGTGAACCAAACTTTCTTGAAGAAATAGCTAAGTTGTTATGATAATTGTAGAACCCAATAGAAGAATTGGAGGCTACTGCCCCAGAAGATGATGAACAGTGTGTGGAAAAAAGGGTCACCATTTCTTGATTTCTTCTTCACTACTTTCAGAGAAATGGGTTCGGTAGTAAAGAAAAGGGGGGTTGGGTTATGGCGTAAGAGGACTTGGGATTTGTCGAGTGGGTTAGTCTCTTGAGATCTCCGAAAGGTTGTTCTTACATTTTCGGTTTTGCTAATTTTTACTAATTTGTTTGGCAAGTGGAGAGGGAATGCTAGGATGGTATTATTGATTACTAATTACTTATATTAGTGCCCTATTAATTTATTGATTTAACATAATATAAATTAGGTTATCATCTAATTGCATTTAGCATCCTGGATGTTTTGATGAAGTTTTGATTTAACCTCAAACTTTGGTTATGTTCATAATTTGTCACTCTTTCTAGAGTTGTAGTCATGTTTCCTTTTACTTTATATGCATTCTCCTTCACAATGTTCAGTTCCTTTACAATCAAGGTGCTAGCGTAAAGGATTATGGGTGCTTAATTTTGTGCATCACAATATCTACAGGACTTTCTTAGTTAAATGTTTTCCTTTTAAAAGTTTATACTTCATTTTATATAGGCATAAAAAGGGGCAGCCCGATGCACTAAGCTTCCGCTATACGCGGGTTCTTCATTTTATATAGGCATAATATATATAAATAAGCTCTCAAATTTGATTTCATTTTTTAAGTATGTACTCCAATTTTGGGTGTGCACAAATATGCACCTTAACTTGTCTCCACTTTATCAATTGAACATTTTAACTTACCAAATGACCATTTAGACACCTCCAAAATTTATGTGTCACGTTAGCATTTGTGTTTATGTGTTCAACTTTTTACAAATTGAGGTGCCTACTTGTGCACACATTTTACAAATTGAGGTGCCTACTTGTGTACACCCAAAGTTGGAGATCATACCTAAAAAAAAATGAGATCAAATTTGAAGGCCTATTTATGTATTATGCCTTTTATGTATATGTACCATTTTCATATTGTGCAATGTAAGTATGCAATATCATTCTATTTTTCTCATTAAAAGTTCTTTTTTTTTATCCAAATTGGTCGTTTAGGAGAGTAAAATGTATTACCTTAACTTATATTTTCTCAAACTTATTGAAAGAAAATGACCTTTTATTTGATTGGAATAATTAAGATGTTTATTTCTAATAAAATATAAATACATTTTTAAATTGAACTTTATTTTTAATAGTTACGTGTAATTAGTGTGACAAGTTTTTCTCAAACAAACGGGGTATACTTGAAGTAGTCTGAAAATTTAATCAAGGCTTTAACCACTAGAATAGATTCCAAAAGACTCAACTAAAAAAGTGCAAGTGTGCATGCCAAAAAAAATGAATCGATAATGAAAGAAGTATGTGGACTGTTTTAAGAAATTGGAAACATGAGGGGTTGTTAATAAGTTATTCTAAAGATTAGAGGGACCAATAAAAAAAATTGTAACATCAAAGATTGGTTGCAACTTTCAAGCCAAATACTGCTGCTGCTAATAAGTCAAGTTTGTATTGCAAAATTGGCTCTTAGGGAAGCGACAAAGCTACCAAAGAATCTTTGGTCTTTCTTGTAGTTTATGTTGGAAATTTGCCTTTGACGGGGAGGTACATCCACTCATATTTAATTAATTAAATATTAGGGTTCTGCATGTTGGAGGTTTTGTCTCTTCACACGTGCATAATCTACTAAGTGAGTAGATGGCCGTAGGGCCAAGAATCGTCAAATTTCGTTGAGAAATGAAAGAGATATTGGTCCACGAAGTAAGGTGTTTGAAGCATGAAAATATGGTGTGGGACAAATCTACCACATCGGTGGGAAAAGGAAGAATTGCTCTCTTTATAAGTTTCTAAATTGGCTAAAGGTTTGGGACCCCAAGGGGTATCACATGTGTTTAAAGGAGGGATGACCTAGATGTGCTTGGGTTCAAGGCTAAGCCCACACGCGCGCCGCCGCCCGTCCTGTCCGGTCCGGGTCTCGGGGATATTATTTTTTTGGACCCCAAGTTGCTTAATATTTACCGTTTGGTCCCTAGAGTTTCTGAAAAGTTGATTTTGGGAATGACGGAAGGTAGAAAGTTTCTGCCTACCGTTTGGGCTATTTTTTGGAGCATTAACCAGCCATTACTTGGTTGTTAACTCCTCCATAAACAGCCCTTCTTCAATGACCATAAACAACCTCCCTAATGGCCATAAATCTGTCATTAACTGCCCTCCCTAATGGCCATTAACAACCATATTTTGGCAGTTGAGGAGTCCCTCCCTCATGCTATATATTGAGCATTCTGGCTCAATTGTGTAACACGAAAAAAAATGAAACACCCACATACAGTAAAGAGAGACAGAAATATATACACATAGACAAACAGAAGAGTAAAACATAGTCCAAAACGTGAGCAGTAACGTTGGGACGAAAAACAGAAACTCTTCCTTCTTTTTCCATTTCTTCAGCAAGTCGATTCGTATTTGTTTTCTTCGTCAGACTCAACCTATTTGCTTTGTAGTGTTGAAATTAAAGTGTTGTTTTTTTTGAGAGACTATTTCCCGTTAACGTAAAAGCATATATATACGGGACAATCTTGTCTTAAGGACAGAGTGCAATCACTCGACTCAGCACACAGTTGTAACAATCCAGATTTAGTGTTTCTTGATTTCAGGTTATCAAGATTCAAGACTCAACAACTTTGCGGCAGTTCTGAATATTGGCAATTCGGTTTATCCTTTCGAACACTTGTAATAATTATTTACTTCCCGTACTGCTTTACAACAATAGTACCCAACAGTTTATTCCTTCTCGGACTTTCTTTGCCCTTGCCAGTCAGCAATGAACTCTTAGGGTCACTTTTGTTTGGGTTAGAGGAGAAATAATCCCCCAAATTTAGCATTATATTGTTAGTATCATATTTGGTTCGATTTGAAGAAATTTAGTCTCTACATAAAATCAACATTAAGATATATAATATTTAAATGTTACATTTTATTTTCCTCATAAATAATATTTGTAACGACTAATCTTTCGATCCTGAAAAATAATAATCAAGACAAGAAAAATAACGACAAAAAATAATATTTGATTTCAATAATTTGTGTGGGGTTTACAATATTTATAAAATCTTAAATAAAAAGATGTAATCCTCTTATTCTTCTCCTCACGATACGACCGTTAATCAAGGGCTTGCTTTTCTTGAATGGATGGATTACTTGTTGTCGAGATTTCACTACGAATGCGGATCACCTTTGGGGATGAGAGCTTCTCTATGTATATTTTTCTTCTTCCTCCTATAGTTGTAGGGGAGAGCTATGGTATGTATATGATTGGTTGAACCATGTCATTTAAACACTTAACGACATTTGATTGGTTCTTATATTGACTTGGCATGCTACGTCACTTGTGCACGTGGCATGATTCTATTGATTCTTGACTTGACTTGACTTGGCGCGCCATGTCACTTTGACACATGGCATGGACCTTGGGCTAATGGAGCGGGTTCATCATGTAAAGTCCAACAAGACAGACTAGTCCAATTGAATTGGTCTTTCAATTAAATTCATATATATTGGACTTAATCAATAAATCCCATCATATAAGCCCATAATATTTGTTTGGACCAATACATCTCGAATTTGTAATATGATCCATATTAATTTGTGGATTTAAGTCCGACTAAATTTCAATGCCTACAAATGTACCCTGCTTCAAGGCTTGTTGAGGTACACGACTTGACGGGCTTTTAAGGACGAGACTTGAAGTATTCGTGAAGCAAAATTTTTTTTTACTTCATGTAATTGACTTCTTGCAAAATATTCGAAATCAGACAAGAAATGACTATGTTCAAGCTCTTCGACTAACATATGCCGGCATCTTTTATTTTCTGTGGTGATATTCTCCAATTTGCGAGAGACCCACTTGTCTTCCAATCATTTGCCGACTCAATTTTCAATTTGAGGTGCTTCCGGCTTATGAAAATATTGCATGATATTCCTTTATTATCAATAGCCGAGAAAATCAAGTTTTGTATCAATAGATGGTAAAAGTATCAATTTTTATTTTTATTTTTGGTCACAACTACACAATGACGAATCTTGTAACAAAGGATCCCTGTAGCCTTTCTTGAATACCAAGCAGACCATACAACCACTAGGGTGGACATATATCGGTTTTGTATCCGAAAAATATGAACAAAATAAAAATCGGTTTTTTTTTTTAAAAAAAAAAATGATATGTTCGGTTTATATCGCCGAACGTATCAGATTATATCGGTTTTTTTTAGTGGGCCGGGTCGAGGAATTTTTTATTTTAAAAAAAAAAAAAATTCCAAAACTGAAATTGACATTCACACCTATACTACCATGAAATTTCGACGTCGAAATCTATTGTGTACCGTGAGATGTTTACTAAAGAAAAAGGAAAATTCAAAACCGATTTGGGGAAAACATAGGGAAAACTGACGTTTTCGTAAAAATTGGTTGCGCAGGCGGTTTGGGTTGGCCCCGTCTCGAAAAAATATCCAAAATAAAAAAAATCAGGTAAAACGGACATCCGAGCGCATAGTTATTACCATTTAAAGTTTCACCAATTTACAACTATTTTCTCTCCCTACATTTTATGTCAATGCTTCCGTGATATGTTAATCAAGTTCATGCCGCATTCGACTTCCATAAAAGCTTCATAGATTGACTTCAATGGCTATGATTCAAGAGATAGTAGTAGCCTAAAATAAAAAAATAAGAATAATTATATATTTAATTTGATTTTTTCGGTTCGGTTCGTATCCAAATTTAAAAAATCGAACCGAATCACTAAATCCTGATTCGATTTTTCAAAAAATCAGTTTTTTTTTTAAAAAAATGAACCGAATTCGGTTCGGTTTTTTCGGTTCTCCGTATTTTTTACCCACCCCTATTCTCAATCATATATTCTTCTTATTTGAAAAATCACAAAAAAAAAAAATTTGAAAATTTCAAAAAAAAAATGGTGTTGTTTCATTTGAGTGTAGATTTGACTTCCTAGAGGTCAAATCTATCTAGATCTAAAGGTTGAAGCAATTTGGATGAGTTTTGGGTTGAATCACCATTGAAGACCTTCAAAACTTGAAGAACAACAAGTGGGTTTGGTTAAATTTGAGTTCCTTGATCTTCAAAATTATTGGGGTTTCTTCTCTATCATCTAAGGAGTTAAAATTTAACATTTGGAGGATTCGGAGTTGATTTGAACAATCCACCATTGCCACCTTCAAGTTTGAAGAACTCAAAAGTGGGTCTTGTTGAAGGAAGGTTCAATTAGCTTCAATTCCTATTAGGCTTTGTTCTCCTTACTAAGCAGAGCCTTGATAAAAAATTTGGGAGCAATTGGAGTTGATTTGAAGGTGGTTGAAAAATTGGGTGTTCTTGAATAATCTTCATACCTTCGTAAGGAAGAAGACACCCGAAAGAGGCATTTGATCCAAAAAATTTGAGAAAAAAATGAAAAAGTGTTTGTTGGGTCAAAAATAGCAAAATATCTTAAAAGTGGGTCCAAGAAAATCCAAGTACAAGAAATAATCAAAAGAAGGTTAGCCAAACGGGCCTCAAAGGGAGTAACGATAGGGGTGCACACCATGATGGGAAGACTAACGAGTATTTATTTGTATTTGATGAGTCACCCCATTAACACCCTATCAAGTGATTGAAGACTATAGAATCATGAGGGAGCTCTGGGAGAGATCCCAAAGGGAGAAAATTGAGAAACGAGAGAGGAAGGCAATACATACTCCAAGTGAAGCCAAAGGAAAAGAAGAAGTAAGGGTTTCACCAAGTTCTTCTCAAGAAATTCTTAGCACTTGTCCCAACTCCCATGAAATTGAGAGAGAAAAGATTGAGAGGAGTAGGGGAGAGAAAAGTGACAACTCTACAGAGGAAAAACGAGAGGTTGTGAGGAGTGATGTGAGAGGATTGTTACAAACCCATTCTAACTCATATAACTTTTCTTTCTTTTCTAGTTGTGTTGATAATAGTGAAAGTATTCTTGGAAGTAAACCGAAAGACAAACCTCAAACTTTGGACAATCGTGAGGTAATTGAAGGCTTCCCGAAGGAGCAAATGTGTTCCAAAGATTAAACTCAAGATAAAGAAGATGTTGTATGTGAGCTTCAAGGTAAAATAGCGAATCTCGACTCTCCAAATCATGTGAATGATTATCTTGTTGACTTGAGTATGAGTGATATCTTGTCCTTATGTGAGCTTAGTGAGTCTTTACCATGTGTTGAGCATAATGCCTTAATAATTATTAATAATGTTGTTGATATTGGTGTTCCAACACTAGTTGATCCTTTTGATGACTGAATTGGTTCCTCTTATGAGATCAATTTGTGTCCACCTAGTGTTGACACGTATGATCAGAGCGTTTGTGCATTGTCCTTTATTGAGATTGCTCACCCACTAGTTGATCCTATTGATGATCGTATAGAAATATCGATTTGTGTCCAACTAGTGTGGATACTTGTGTTGATCAACTTGATTATAATGTTAATCCACTAATTGAGGTAACTTTTGATGTGCTTAATGAACCTCTGATTAGTGATGATGTGAATGTATTTGATCATGTGAATGCGTGTGACACCCCACCCGTGTTTGATAGATGCAAAAATGGATCTCTTGGTCTTGTCTTTGTGAAGAGTGATGAGTTCCAAGGACATGGTAGAGGTGTGTGTCATGAAAATCCTTATGTGAAGGAATGCTTTTATTCGTGACGGCTGCATGAGAGCTTCTCTTTCCTGTGACTAAAACCCTAACATCGGAGAATAACTCTTTTGGCCTCCCATGGCCTCTCCGACCACCGAGCAACCCCCCACTGGGGTTGCTCACCCTCCCCAACCAATTGCAATAACCACACCAATTACTTTGACTCTGAATTATTCCAAACTCTTACAACTTGGTACACAAAACCCTAATGCATCAACAATGCCGACAAAAACAATACATTATCGTCCTTTTATTTATCATCATGTAGAGACGACATTACAATATGATATGGATGAGATTAGTGCTATGATAGTACGTGAAAAATTACAATATGCAGTTGTGGGAAAATTTACCAATGGTTGGAATGACCTTAATAATTTACGTACGACCATTCCAAAAGAATGAGAGATTAAAGGAGAACCTATAATTGGTTTCTTATGTAATGACATGTTCTTATTAGATGTATTTTACTGAAAGATTATGTTACTCTCATGTCCAAATCATCTTCTTAGATTAATGAGAAAAAACTGTATTATCCCATGAGAACCTTGAAGTGGGATCCATGGTTCACCCTGGATGAAGAAACTAGTGTTGCTATTGCATGGATCTCTTTCCCTACTTTGGAACCTAATTTCATTGTGGAAGAACTCTTATTTTTTTTGGCATCGGCAGTAGGCAAGCCATTGACAGTCGACATGGCTACTAAGAATAAGATGAGGCCAAGTTATGCTCATGGTGAAATTAGAAGTGGATTTATTGGAAGAACATCCAACAAGGGTGTAGATAGATGTGGTTACTGCCAATGGAGCTATAAAATCACGTTGGGTTAAAATCCAATATGATTTTATGCTGAAATATTGTAAAGAATGTTGTTTACAAGGTCATGACGTAGATGGCTGCTGGAAGTTACATCAAGAGCTGCTACCGGTGAAGAACAATGATGAAGTAGGAATAAATAAAGAGAAGGCAATTGTGAACCTTAACAATGCACAAGAACAAGGAAAGGGCAACAATAATGGAAATGCTACAAACTCTAACCCTAGCAATGAACAAAGTGATGTTCTTATGGTGTTAACGAGTGGTAAAGTAGTTGGCAAAGCTAAGGAAGATGATAAATGGCAAACTCAAAAGGGGAAAAGTATAAAAATGGCAAGGTTGAGAATTAGAAGCAAGTAACAATGCATGGAAATAATATAGTAAACCCTAGTTCAACTGCTAAACCTAACTCTAATATGGCTAACCAATATGCAGCATTAGGGGAGGGTGAGTATAAAGTGGTGGAGGTTGAAGGAGTAAAAGATGGTATAGTAGAGTCACATGCAAATCCTAAACTGAATAAGAATGCTGAAAAGGTGAATAAAGTACATGGTCCTAGTCAGGATCATATTAATGTAGAAGAGAGAAAATTAACTGAAGTGGCTGATCAGGTGGAAGTTTTGGTGAATGATATGCCTCTAAATCCTAATGTTAAGGTGTTTACACCTAGTAAGAGGGTGCATTCTCCTGGAAAAACAAAGGAATGGGTGCAGAAGGCTTTTCATAAGCCAGTGGAAGAAATGGATGCTTGTGAGGTTCCTTCAACTACTATTGATATTGAATGGGAGAGGAAGTTGTGGAGTGACCAAGTAGAGGAGAAAGGGGAAAAAAGTGAAATACCAAGTGAATATGCAAATGTTTCAAAGGCATTTATAGAAGTCTTTGACATTATCACATATTGAGATTGTAGAAGGTGTAGAGAATGCAGACAAGGTGGTGAATCATGATTAATTACAAAAGAATCAAGAAGCTAATGTAATTGATAAGCAAAACCAATGTGTAGCAGATATGAATGGTAATAATAGTGTGGAACATGGAGTAACTAATATACAGAATGGAAATAAGGAGGCCAGAATGGAGAGGTCAGGGAAGTGTCTATCTTTGTTGTTGTTAATACTATGACTACTGATCATTATATGATAACCCCTAGTTCTAGCAGCAACAAACATGGTAGGCCTCCATAAGATAAGCAGTCGTCAACAGTGATTAGGAAAAATGCAGAAGAAGATTTGAGAAGTGCTAATGTGACTATAACTCTAGTAGATAACACTCAGAAGCAATCTAATAGTCAGCAAAATAAAGTTGGTGGTGTATCAGGTGGAAATAAGGGAAACATCATTATTACAAAGACTCAAGCACAAGGGGTCAAAAACAATAAAGGGGATAAAAAGAGTCACCTGATGCAGAAGGGTAATGAGGTTCAGAATCGAATCTTAGTTTCACAATCTCATTCAAATACTAGTAACATAAAGATAGTAGCAGTACCTAAAGGAAATCTACAGGTTGCTATTACTGGAGGTGAAGATGCTAGAATTGACATGAATGAGAAATCTACCGCCCAGAACTTTAATAATGCTGCAAGTGGTGGTGATTTATCTCCTACTCAAGTGTCAAAGACAGTTGGTAAAGCAAGGAAGAAGAATTCAAAAGATACAAGTGTACCTCATTTGTCAGGGGTACAAACAAGAAGAAGTACCTCTAAATCCAACATGTAGTGATGATGAATGCACTAATTTAGAATATAAGATCAATGAATACAAAAATGCCTTTGCAAGACTTTTAACAATGCATAGGAAACACAATTTCTTCCTTATAGGCTTGATGAAACCTATTCAACAAGCATATAAGTTGGAAAGTTACGGGAGGAGACTTGGATTACAATTTGCTATGAGCAATATATCTGGCAAAATATGGGCCTTTGTTGATGAAGAATATGAAGTTATAGTTTTGATGGATCATTGCAGCATTTGACCTTAAAATTATCTATTGGGAATCCTACATTGGAGATTATTATGACTCTTGTGTATTCAAAGTGTGACAGAGGTGAAAGATTAGAATTGCTTTTTTCGGAAGAAGGGTGGGATCTGGACAAAATCTATGAAACAGAAGAAATCCGATGGGATTCACCATCTCATATTGCATCAAACATGGCAGTTCCTTGGCTTGTGGGAGGGGAATTTAATGTTATTATGGATGAAGATGAAAAGTATGGTGGTAATCCAGTATCCCTTAATGAAGTAGATGACTTTAGACATTTGGTGCATACTTGTAGTCTCACAGATTTGGGCTACAAAGGCAGTATATATACTTGGTGTAATGGTAGAGGTGTTGGTGATTACTTTTTCAAAAGATTGGATAGGTGTTTTAGCAACTTTGATTTTCAGTAACTTTTTTCCTAGATTGGAGGTGACACACTTAACTAAACCTGGGTCTGACCATTCACCCTTGTTGGTTGAGTGTAAGAAGGATATTCCCAATTTAAGAAGTCCTTCAAATTTCTTAATTTTTGGACTAAACATCCTACTTTTTTGTTATGCGGAATTGGAATACTGATATGGTTGAAAATTCTTTTTACACTTTCAATTCTAAATTGAAAAAAATGAAGAAAATACTATCTACATGGAGTAGAACAACTTTTGGTGATATCTTTCAGCAGCTTACTAATATTAAAGAGGTTGTGAAAGCACATGAAACATAATTTGAGGCTGATTCTTCTTATATCAATAGGGAAAAACTTCAGAAGGTACATGCTGAGATAATTAGAGTGTTGAAACTGCAAGAAGAGTTCTGAAAGTAGAAATCAGGTATGTCTTGGTTTGAGGAAGGTGACAAGAACACTAAGTTTTTTCATGCACATGTAAATGGCAAGTGAAAGATGTTACAGCTTAAGACAATTCAGAATATGCATGGGTAATGACTTGAGGAGGAGCAGGACATAGCTAATGAGACTATTAGATTATTTCAGGATCAGTTTCATGAAGCTAATCCCCCTACTCAATGGGATATTTTGCAACATGTCCCTAGTTTGATCATAAGAGAGCAAAATGAGGCTTTGATTGCTAGACTAACAAAACAAGAAGTGCAACATGCAGTATTTGGACTTAATAGTTCAAGTGCAGGAGGTCCTGATGGTTGTACAAGTTTATCCTCCCAGACTTGTTGGGATATTGCAGGTGATGATCTATTTGATATGGTGGATGACTTTATACATAGTTCTGAATTGCCCAGGTATATCACTCATACAAATCTAGTATTCATTCCTAAGAAGAAAGATGCTCAGGCATCTGGTGACATGAGGCCTATAAGCATGAGTAATTTTTTCAATAAAGTGTTCTCCAGAGTTATACATGAAAGATTGGCCCCTTTGCTATCTATTTTGATATCTCAGTATCAAGCATGTTTTATTAAGGGGAAGAGCATAATTGAGAACATTTTATTAACACAATAAATCATTACTGATCTTAGACTTAAAACCAAAAAAAGGAAGAAAAAAGGAAATTTTGTGTTGTCCAATGTAGTAATGAAGTTAGATATGACAAAAGCATATGACAGACTCTCTTGGTGTTTTCTCACAAAGATTCTAAGGAAGTTTGGATTCTGTGAGTGGTTTATCAGTTTGATTTTTGGTAACAACTGGTATTCTGTACTCATAAATGGTCAACCACATGGCTTGAAACCATATGACAGACCATAGTGGATGCTTGAAACCAATAGTGAGTTCTCTATGAGGTTTTCATGGGAATACATCAGAAGTAAAGGTGAAAAGAGGGATGTTTATAAGAAGATATGGGTGAAAGGATTACCATACAAGATTGCACTGTTTATGTGGAGGGTGTGGCATTTTAGGTGCCTTTGAATGATTTTGTAAGAAGCTGGAGTTATCATATGTCTTCTAAGTGCAGGTGTTGTGTAAATCCAACACAAGAAACTTTTCCACATATTTTTCTCAGATGTGAGACTGCTAAGAAAACTTGGTCCTATTTTTGTTCTGATGCTGGAATCAATATAGAAGGTATGCATCTGCATCAAATGATAATAAAGTGGTAGACTGCAGATGTTCTTCCAAGAATGAAATAGTTTTTGACGTTGTTCCTTCTATAACTTTATGAGAGTTGTGAAAGAAGATGAATGAAGATATGCATAATAATTAGATTTCCAACAGTAGGGTCATATATCAAACATCAAACAATATTCATCAATTAGTGAGATTGAGGAAACCGGGTATCATATTAGTGCCACATAAATGGTATGATATTCTGCAAATTCTTGAGAACTTTGTGCCAAAATTGTAGATTACACAAGTTATTTGGTACTTGCCACCTGAAGGTTGGTGGAAATGCAACACTGATGGTGCTACAAGAGATAATCCAAGTAGGAGTTCTTTTTCTTTCTGTGTGATGAACCATAAAAGGGACTTATTTTATGCACATGCTAAAGGGATTGAGGATTCAACTAACACAGAATCTGAGGCAATAGCTTTGCTGCAAGTTGCTAGATTTTATTTGTCTTAACATGTATATAATTTCATATTGGAGCTAATTCCATGTTGATGAAGAATATTTTGGAGAGGACATAGAAGCCACCTTGGAATATAGCTGTTGTAGTAGAGGAATTATTAGAGATTATTGAAAATTCAGAAGTTCATGTTTTGCACATCATGAGGGAGGGCAACTAATTGGCAGATCATCTTGCTAATATAACTCTTGATCATAGAGAAATGTTGGTGTATTCTTTTACAGAGCTAGACTCCACGGGAAGGAAAATTCTCAATAGTGACAAGCTTTTATGTCCATATTTGAGAATAAGAATAAGGAAAAGATATTGATGGGGTCTGTTGGTGTATTGAAATGGTGGAATGAAGACTACCTTACTCAAATCCTATGGGAGGAAAGTATGGTGGTTATTTTTTACACTAATATTGGCTTTTGTTTTGCATGTTTAAAATTTGTTATGATGATTGTTGGAAATCAGTTTATGAGGGAAAACATAACCTTGGAAATGATTTAGTGGACAAAAGGCTCAAGGTTAATTTCTACTACTGGTATTTGGATCTTAGCACAGGAGATGACAAGTACACAAGTTCAATGGTGCAACACAAGTTTTATCTAGCAGCTATTGGATACTGCAATGGTGGTATCAATGATCCTGATCCTTTTATACTGGTTTGGTACTTTTCTTGTTATTTGGTCATTGATTCTATCTCAATAGAACATGATAGGACAGTATAATGCTATATAAAGTCAGTTCTGTATGGAGTATGGTGGTTCAAGTTCCTTACAAGGGCATACATGATCCATATATTGACTAATTTCCAAAGTGTGGTATTAGCATTACATTCTTAGTCACATGGAAATATGACAATATATGGAGATTGTCTAGATCTTTGCATACTGATGAATATATTCAACTATGCAGCAACTGGAGGAGTTGGTCACTTGGATTCTACACTCATATGGGATGTGCTGCTGTGTAGTACATCATATTGCTATCTTTATACTCATATCCTATGGGAAGTGAGCATGAGGATAGTTGAAGTTGCAGGATCATTGCTCTTATTTTCATGTGACAGAAGGATATGTTCTATACCTGATACAACTGCAGTTGTGACCTTTATATTATTTACTTCTCATATTTTTGGTGTTGACATCAAATTTTATCTCATCTTTTCCGATTTATTTGTAATTTTAAATATTTTTGAAACCTCAAAAATAATTTTAATATATATACATATAGACATATATATATTATATTATTTTCAATATCATTATTTATTATTCACATTTTTTCTATCGTTTGCCTTTTAAAATCATAATCATAATTTTACCCTAATATTCTATGTTATTTTATTTTTTCGCAAAACGACATCGCATTTTTTATTTTAAGCATTAAGAATTTCACAAATATTATGTTTTATTATTATCACATCGTTATATTTTATTTTAAATAATTTACATTTCTTCAAAGCATTTTAAACCCCTTTTTATATTTTTTAACCCACAACCCGTTTTATTTTCCCTCACCCAAACAAAAATCAGCCCACAAAGGGCAACCAAAATCGTCCAAACACAAGGCCCAACCGGCCACCCCCAAAAACCCGTCGGCCCAACCCCCCTTTATTTTCCCCTAAACCCATTTAACCCTAATCTCTAAAAAATAAAACCCTAAAACCATTTCCCTCTCTCTTACACCCGCCGCACCCCATACCCCAAAACCCGCCGACGCCGACCCGACACCCCCATCACGTCGTCGACCCACACCCTTGACACCACCCATACTCTGCACCCCTAAAAATCCGTCCTAAAATTCGCTTTTCAAACTCATAATTTTTTCCCTCTTATTTTGACTTTTAAACTCAAATTTCAAACTCGATTGTATGGGGTGAACATTAGGGGGAATCCATCTATAAACCCTTTGTTCTTCATTTTAAGGGGTTGGGGAGTTCCGGTCCGAAAGAGGTTCTTTTACGGGTCCATTTCGGGTCCATTTCGGGTCGGGTTTCGAAGTCGTTTTTTTAAGGTAAAAAAGGGTCGAAAATCTGAGGTCAAAATACAGTTCGAAAAATCAGAAAAGTTGGTTTGATTGTTCTCAGTTTTGATTTAGAAAATACCCCTTTTGTTTCATAAATTCTTTAATACGATAATATTCTGTCTTAGTTTGTGATTTTCCAAATCGAAAACCCCTTTTTGTGTTCTTTACGTTTTCCGGTCGTTCCGGGTCTGTTATGATTCCGGTTGGGTCGGGTGACTGTTTCGGTCTGTTCACTGTTTCCGGGTCGGGCAGAAACCGGGTCCCAAAAATCAGAAAATCAGCATTCTAAAAAAAATCGCAAAATCAGCATTCCGAAATCGCAAAAAAATCAACATTTTTAAATAACTTCTCCGAGAGGATTCAACGATTCAAAACACGCCTCGATTCGCTGTCCGGAGAAGCTAAACTCAATTTCCTCCTATTTCTCTTTTTATGTGTGTTATGTATGCTGATTAGTCCAAGATTCTGAATATTAAAGTGTTTAAAGTACAATAGCTTGTTTTACCTACATTAGGGATGTTTAGGGATCATATTCTACTTTAACATGTAAATCTTGTATAGTTTAAGTTAAATAGTATTAATTTTTCTCGTGATTCAATGTGAGTAGGCTATTAGGATATCCATAATTAGCATAGGTCTTTTAAGTTTCTTCTGGGCTGATGCTATATTTACGGATTAAACCAATGCTTTTTTTTATACTTAATGGTGTGCTTAAGGTACTAGATTTATACTCGAAGCTTTAATGAAATATGAAGTATGGTATTAGGGAACTCATTTGGTTTTAGCCTTAGTATATCTTTCTTTTAGAGGGATCATAACAAGTTTAATATGGATCCTGTGATGTTAGGCCATAATTATTTGTAACATGTTGATTGCATGTACTGTGTTAAGGTTCATATTGGAGAATCCTGTGATATATATGTTGTTCTAACTAGGCATCATGAGTAGAGTGACCTGTTATCATGATTAACTTGTGATTTTGTTTAGTCACCATAACACTTATATGATATGTATGTGCTTATTTTGAAATTGGTTAGTCCAGCATGCCTAAAAATGTCAGTTCTGAAAAAAATTAATTCTATGCATGTGTGCCTAGCTTGTCTGTTTAGGGAATTCTTCATGTTTTGCCGGTTGATCTGAGTCTGTCCATATGCTTGTAATTTAGCACATTGAGCTTATTTGCTTGAAAATAAAAATTTGAATGACTTGATTTGTTTTGATCTTAAGAGTTTGGCATAGCAATCAGTGCATTCATGTCTAAAACTCATTTGTTCGTAACGTCCAGCATGTTCATTAAGCCTGTCCCATTAGTATTCTATTTGTCTGAAGGCCATCATATGTAGCATAGTGTAAAGATAACCTTGCACATCCAATGGCATGTTCCCCTTCCGAAAAATGAATAGTGTACATTTTATTTGGATGCTCTTGCTTAATTACGTGCTCACCCCCTCTTAAAATCCGATTTTAGTCCTTGATTGATATGTTAAGACTTAATTAAGCTGTGATAGTTCCAAACGAAATGAGAAATCCTTTAGGTCATATGGTGTATTACTTTTCATGAAATTATTTATTTATAATTTTCTTATGTATATATTTTCGTATTCTACCTACTAATCCTTTTCTTTTTTTGTTTACATGAAATTGCATCGGGAGCAACGAAGAGTCTCACCATGACACTCATCATGACCATTGCCTAATGAAGACCCGCATCCACATTCATTACATTCTCCGGCTGTTGAACTTCTAAAACAAATAGGGCGTGATGATATCGTCATCCGCCCTAGTCGCTGCTTTCAACTCTTTAATTCCGCTACTTCTATTTTGGGTTGTAATAATTATTTAATTTTGCTCGATCTTAGGAATGCTTAGAATAATTAGGCCTCGAATTGTTAGATTAATAGGGTAGTTTAAAATTGGAAATTCGCCGCTAGTTTATTATTTTAGGCTCGAGTAGTTTAAAATAGGAATTTTGCCGCTAGCTTATTCATCTTAGGCTTGTTATGCATATTCAAAGCTTTTAAAACAATTTGGTCATCCTTTATTTGCATTATTAATCATACAAACAAGATTTTTGTTTTTATTCAATTTGCAATTCAAAATTACTTCCATTTAAATCACTTCTTTGCATTATAAATACATTATACATTACTTTTCTCCTTTACTAGCCAGAAATATGCATTTTATAAACAAATTCAATGAAAATACATGTTTTCCCAAAAAATTAATTTTCATATAAATGCTTACCTTTTTCAACTTTACATGTATTTTATAAACAATGTTCTACAAATGCATGCTCCTATCCAAAAATAAATTTATATGAATAAAACCATGCCTACTTTTATCGTATTTTACACCTGGAATTTATTTCTCGAAATCACAATCACCTTTGCAAGAATCCTTTTACGTTGTCTAAAATGTTTTTTTTAATCTACTACTTGCAACATCCCATTTTTTAAACATGCAATATTTTTTAACGTAATAATTAACCAAAGTTTGACCGTATAATCGCAAGTTAGCGAATTTTAAAGGATGCCTAACCCATTTCCTTTAGGATAATAAAGAACTCTTGCCTATAATCTTACAGTTTCGTAGACCTATTACGTCGCGAACCGTGGTAAAAATGAGTGCGACAGCATGACGACTCCACTGGGAATTCAGGTTCTTAACCATAGCAAATCCAAATTAATTATTATTGCGCTTTGTTCAAGCATAGTCGCATATGAGGTTCTACGCTAACAGGGAACGAGAAGATAGGGTGTTACATAAGAGAGATCTAGTTTATTTAAAACTACAACCCTATTGCCAAACTTCTTTGGCTTTGTGCAAAAAATTAAAATTAAGTGCTAAATACTACGGGCCCTACAAGATTCTATAGAAATTGGGTAATGTTGCTTACCGTTTGGAGTTGCCAGCGGGATCTCACGTGCATCCCGTCTTTCACGTGTCACAACTTAAACACCGTGTCAGACTGGCGATAGTGCCTCAACAACACCCCCGTTTGCGATTGAGAGGGTCGCCTTTTAGTACAACCTTTGGCTATTATTCAATGCCGTATGGTGAAGGTCAACAATGTAGTTCAGGTGAAGGTTTTGGTTAGTGGACTAATTTGGGTGTCGATGTTGCATCCTGGGAAGATTGGGGTTACATTCGTAACCAATTTCCAGATTTTGTTGCGCAATCACGACCTTGAGGACAATGTAGATTTTATCGGGGAGGTATTGTAATAACCCTAGATGAATTGGGGAAAGTGATGATTTAAGGAAATACGACGTAATTAGGTCTAAATAAATGGAGTAAGGGAGTGGACACGTGGAGTCGTTGGAGTGGTTAGATGAGTAGAGATCAATGGCTTAGATTAATAAGTGTAACACAACTCATATTGTTATTTCATTAATTGAGCTGATTGCTAGGATTAAAGGGGCAAGGCTGTGCAGGCCCAATTTATTGGAAAGCAAATTGGGCCAGACGACAGTTTTGGACTGGTAATTTGTATTTTCCCTCCTCTTTTCTCTCTCATCAATCTCAAACTCTTCTATCTTCTTTCTCATTTGATTCTCACCAATTTTGATTCATTTTGCACAGGATTTGGACCTTGGAAGCTTGTTAATGGAAGTCTAGTGTTTCCTAAGCTCGTAGTTACAATTGTTTAGGTGATTTCATTGTAATTCCGCAATATTATCAATAAAATAGTCCAATTTCCATTCGATTCCTAAATTCTATTCAATCACATTTGTAATTACTTTACAAGTCCATTACATTTGCACATGATTTACGAACATTACCTTTTCTTATTAATTTATTTTGTAGGTCGTTGGTGAATCTATACAACTTTAATTTCCGTAAAACATGATGCACTTTCGTGATCACAATACGCCGCATCCTCATCTAAATACAGTGAGCGACCAACGAAACCCAAACACCAAAGTTCTTGCCTTGGGGTTCAACCTCCGATGATCGACACCTTCTTACATGTTAGAGAGCTATCTGTCGAATCGCTTCATCTTGCAGAATGGTCGCCACTGTATCATTTATTCTGTGTTTCACGTGTTGCTAAAGCAATGGAGATTGATGTTCAAGATCGAACTTGGTCGCAAGTCAAAGCTTCGTGTTATCGACACCTATATCTACCACGTTGAACTAGACTGTTGTGCTTCTCCTGATGTCTATCATACCAAACTGAAGCTTCATACTATTGGCGTAGATCTGTATAGAACCAAAAAAACTTCATGCAATTAGTATTGAGGGCGTCGATCTGTATAGAACATGGAAACTTCGTGCAGTTAGCACTGTAGGTGTCGGTTCGTATAAAACCAAAAAGCTCCGTGAAATTAGCACAACACGTATTGATCCATATAGGACAAAGAAGCTTCACTCCATTGGCGACATGATGAATTATTCCATAATTTGGAGACACGGCGACCGTACTCCCTCATTAGCTGCACAACAACAATATTCCATAATTAGTGATACATCGACCGTATTCCATCCTTTGCGAGCGAGCATGTGGCGTATTTCCACAAAATATTTATTCCTTGATGTAAGAGCGATGAAATCACAAGTTGCTTGTTTATAAAAAGTCAAATCTCGAAGGAATGCATCATATCAAAAATCTACATCAAATTCCTGATACACCACGTAGTTTCGTATTTCGTCTAGTCGTTAATGGATACCGATGTTCTGGGAAGAGGTACGACCTCACGAAAGGGTAATTAAGGTTTATAGCTTATTTATGAAAGTACCGAAGTGTTTGGGAGTTAAACGGATCAAAGAAAGTATGTTTTGACAAAATCAGAAAACCGTGCAATTTGATGGCAAGGTTGACGGACTGTCAAAATGTTTGACGGACCATAAAAATGCCAATCTAACTGTCAAAATTCGTGCAAATTGATATTTCAGATTCTGATTGACGGTCCAGATTGACAGACCAACAAAAGTTTGACGGTCCATCAATCTGACCGTCCTTTTGTGGCGGTGGAAAAGTTTTGTAAGGTTTATAATAGGGTTGTGCAATTTTGAAGTCATTTTTCATTTAAACCAGACTTAGCATCCTCCCTAAATCCTCTTTAAGGTTCCATAACACCCCAAGCTCAATTCTAAGGCTAATCACACAAGATTAACGTGATAATTCCCGTGGTAATCGCAAAAAATCATCTTCTCCGTATTGAATCGATTTCAAGAACCCTTGGTGATGGGATAAATTGTTGTTTTATGAGGGTTTTGATGCGTAAAGGTAAGATTTGGCCTCGTCTACCTATATTTGTGATTAATTGATGGTTTGGAGTAAATTGTGAAAGGATTGTCGTAATCGAAAACTTGTAAACCTATGAAATCATTGTGATATGACTTGTGGGCTATTTTATTTGAGATATGAGTTGGAATTGATTGCCAAACTGATTGTTGGTGTTGTAAAACTAAGAAAGAACGCCTCAGAGAATTGTGGGATCGAAATACCTAAATATCCCTTGTTAAGGGGTCTAAGAACCTATGCGTAAAGTTGTCGTTAAAATGCTTAAGTGAAGTTCTCAATAGAATATGGATTCGATATTAATATCGACCCTTGGTTTGTTATAGATAATCATCCTTGAAAAGTACGTGGACATAGAAGACGACTTGTAGCTTCTTTGATAAGGTATGTAAGACAACTTTCATTCTTGGCATGACGCGATATATCATTTCTTTGAATAGAATTCTCTCTTATGAAACTGAGCAATGAGAAGTATTTCCTAACAGATTGATCCTAATCTCTGAATATTGCTAATCCATATTATTTCGTTGATTTTATATGATCCAACTTGATTGCATTGAGATTCTTGAACGTAGCGCCAATAACAATAGCCGAAGGATAACAACAATAAGTCACTCCGGCTCTGCTTATGATATCCTTTGGAGTCTATCTTGCATTGCACTTATATATATGTAGTTATTTAGTGGCCTCGTCAGCCTTGGCTACCTGTTTATATATATATATATATATATATATATATATATATATCCTGCTGGGACTCTTCTGCGTGCATGTCTTTAATTAGTCTTGTCGTATATGGTGATTTATAGGCCTTGTCAGCCCAAGTTTCAGGTTACTAGGTTCGAATACTACAGTGGTACGCTCCGGCCTTCGGGAACTGGGTACCGGACACCCTCCCCAAGGCTGGGGTGTGACAAACTTAGTATCAGAATATGTCTGTCCTAGAGAGTCTGCAAGACGTATCTAGTAGATTCTTGTTTATGAGTGTTTTGTTCACCACACTTATAAGCAAGAGGCTACTGGATATTTAGGATGGTTACTTTTCTTCATGATCTAGATCGCGCAGTAGTGCTAAATCGTAAGTGTCCACTCTTAATCCCATCTTGTTTATGTTCTCAAATATGTCTGCTACTACTAGATGACAGGAGGCTCTGCGAAGAGTAGATGAGGAGGCGGGAGAGGGTGCCAGTCAAGCACCACCCGCTGACCCGATGAGATAAGAGCACCAAGATGAGGCGGTATCTCGGGCCTCCAAGACTCCACCCCGCCACCTCCAAAAGGACAGGGGGAGCTGATGTACCTCTGTTTCCTCCTCCAGTTGCCCCTGACCAGGATCTAGATATGCGGAGTGCGGTGTAACTGTTGACTCGACTTGTGGCCTCTCAGGCCCAGCATCAAACCTCTGGCGTTGCTGATAGAGTTGTGAGTGCAAGAGTTTAGAATTTTGTTAACCTGGACCCTCTGGTATTTATCGGGACAGATCCTAATGTGGACCTACATAATTTTTTGGATAGGATGCAGCGGACCTTATGAGTTATGCATGCGACGGATGCCGAGATAGTAGAGTTGGCCTCTTATAAATTATGAGGTGTGGACGGAAACTAGTTTAAGACTTGTGTGAGCAGACTCGAGGACCTTAGGGTCCACCTTTAGGTTGGAAGGAGTTTTCCGAAGTGTTTTTACAGGAGTATCTATGGTCGAGCTTCGACGAGATAGGTTCTTACATTTGGAGTAGGGTAATATGAGTGTAAAGGAATATAGCATGCAGTTCAACTTCTTGGCCAGGTATGCTCCTACGATTGTTGTTGATATGAGCGACCGAGTATATCATTTTATTAATGGATTGGGGTCACACTTGGTGAATGAGTGCACAACAACTTCATTGAATTCGAATATGGATATCTTCCGTATTCAGGCCTACGCACAGAATCTAGAGGATCGCAAAAGGTAGCAGCAAGCCAGTTGATATCATGATAGGGTTCAACATAAGAGAACCTGGTTTGCAGGAGATACATGGGAGTTTCGAGGTAGATTTAGACCTCAGTTTCCTAGGCGCCCATCTTACCTGACGACTAGTGCACCATCGCAGTTTCAGGGCCAGTGTCATGACCAGGCCACTTTTTCTGGTCAGGGTCAGAGTTCGAGGGCATGAGGCCTATAGTATAGAGGAAAATCTAGTCAGGAGAGTCCCCTCATGCCATATTGTGGTCGATGTGGTAGGACTCACTTTGGGTAGTGTCAACAGGGCTCAAATGCGTGTTATTCATATAGGAAGCATGGGCATACTATGTGGTTTTATCCGATGAGAGGTGGGGGTGGTTTGGCACAACTGACTGGGCCTGTGGCAGCTTCTTATTCATCAGTATGCCCTTCAAAGTAGAGTACACATGCATCGGCTAGTAGGGGCAGAGACAGAGGAAGAGCATCTAGTTCGAGTGGTCCCCAGAACCATATCTATGCTTTATTAGGTCGACATGACCTTGTGTCTTCCCCAGATATGGTTACATGTATCGTATTTATTTTCTCTCTTGATGTATATGCTTTGAAAGATCCAGGTTCCACATTGTCTTATATTACACCCTTTATTGCTGGTACGTGTGGGAAAAAGCCTGAATTGTTACATGAGTCATTTGAAATGTCTACGCCCGTGGGTGAACCTGTAGTTGTTAGGCGAGTGTATAGGAATTGTGATATAAAGATATATGATCTCCGTACGGTAGACTACTTAAATGAGCTAGAGATGGTGGAATTTGATATTATGGGTATGTATTGGTTAGCTTCTTGCTACGCTAATGTCGATTATTGGACGAAAGTCGTCCGCTTTAATTTCTTGGTGAGCTGACCAGCAGCGCCAAAGGGTAGGTTTATTTCCTACCTTAAGGATAGGAAAATGATCTCAAAAGGATATATTTATCACCTCGTGTGAGTTCAGGATGCGGAGGCAAAGCCTCTAACCCTTCAGTCAGTTCCTTTCACGTATTTCCTGATGAACTTCCTGGTATTTCTCCCGAAAGGGAAAAATTGAATTCGCTATCGACGTACTCCCAGATACCCAGCCTATATCTATTCTTCTGTATTTAATGGCTCCTGTCGAGCTAAAAGAATTAAAAGCTCAGCTGAAAGATCTTCTGGAGAAGGGCATTATTAGGCTAGATCTTCCCCGTGGGGTTCTCCAATGTTGTTTGTTAGTAAAAAAGATGGTTTATTAAGGATGTGTATTGATTACCATCAGGTGAATAAGGTAACCATTAAAAACAAGTACCCACTCCCCAGAATCAACGATTTGTTTGACCAGTTATAAAGTGCTAAGTATTTCTCGAAGATTGAGCTCGGGTCTGAGTACCATCAGTTGCAGGTTAAGGAGAAAGATATTCCAAAGACCACTTTCCGGACCAGATATGGCCATTATGAGTTTTTGTTATGTCTTTTGGTCTGCCTAATGCGCCGATAACCTTTATAGATCTGATGAATCGGGTATTTAAGTCGTTACTGGATATCTTCATAATAGTATTTATTGACGATATTCTGGTACATTCTCGATCAGAAGCCGAACATGCGGATCATTTGCGAGCGGTATTTTAGGCACTTCAAGACCGTGAGATATATGCCAATGCAAAATCTGGTTAAACTTTGTTGCCTTTTTAGGCCATATTGTCTCATCCGAAGGTATTAAGGTGGATCGTCAAAAGATTGAAGCCGTAAATAATTGGCCGAGGACCATGACTCCTATTGAAGTACGTAGCTTCTTAGACTTAGCAGGATATTATCAGAGATTCATGGAGGTTTTTTCTTCTATCTCTAGACCTATGACCAAGCTCACTCACAAGCCAAATAAGTTTCAGTGGACAGATGCGTGTGAGCGTAGTTTTCAAGAATTGAAGGACAGGTTGACATTTTCACCTGTGTTAGCTCTTTTCGAAGGTACCAATTATGTTGTTTATTGTGATACCTCTACAGTCGGCCTAAGGTGTGTTCTGATGCAGCACGGAAAGGTTATAACATATGCTTCTAGGCAATTAAGGAAGCACGAGGTAAACTATCCTACTCATGATCTTGAGTTAGCGACAGTAATATTTTCCTTGAAGAAGTGGCATCATTATTTATATGGAGTCCACGTTGACATATTCATGGACCATAAGAGTCTACAATATATCTTTCGCTAGAAGGAGCTGAATTTAAGGCAAAGAAAGTGGCTAGAATTATTAAAGGACTACAATGTCGACATTTTATATCATTCTTAAATGGCAAATGTCATAACAGATGCCTTAAGACGTAAGTCCATGGGGAGCCTGAAAGGTATCGAAGCTAACCAGTTGGAGATGACCAAAGAACTACATCGCCTAGCTAGTTTAAGTGTGCGACTTGTGGACATGGATGGCGGATGAGCGGTGGTGCAGAATACCATAGAATCATCCTTGATAGCATGAGTGAAAGCAAGACAGTTTGATGACCCCAAGTTGGTCCGAATGAAAGAGGGTATTCCCCTGCAGAAGAATCCAATATTGAAACTTACGAGAGTCGGAGTTCTTAGAAATCAGGGTCGACTATGTGTACCAACTGTAGGGGGACTTCAAAGAAAATTATGGTTGAGATTCACCAGTCCAAGTATTCCATTCATCTTGGCTTGACAAAGATGTACCATGACCTCTGATAGGTTTACTGGTGGAATGATATAAAGAAAGTTATCGCAATGTTTGTAGCTCAATGCTCGAATTGTCAGCAAGTCAAGATCGAGCATCATAAGCCTGGAGGCTTAATTCAGAATATTAAAATCCCTACTTGGAAATGTGAAATGATCAATATGGATTTTATCATCAGACTACTCCGTTCTTATCGGAAGTTCAATTCTATTTGGGTTATCATCGACAGACTTACAAAATCGGCTCATTTCTTACATATTCGTACTACATTCTCAGTTGAAGATTACGCCAAGCTGTATATTAAGGAAATAGTTCGGTTGCATGGTGTTCTAGTCTCTGTATCCTATAGGGGTGCTCAGTTTATGTCTCACTTTTGGAGGTCATTTCAGAAAGGTTTAGGCATCCAAGTGAACCATAGCACAACCTTCCATCCAGAGACTGACGGTCATGCCGAGGGCATAATCCAGACACTCGAGGACATGCTACATGCCTATGTATTAGATTTCAAAGGTAGTTGCGATGATCATTTGCCCCTTATTAAGTTCGCTAATAGTAACAACTATCATTCTAGCATTAAGATGGCCCCGTACGAGACCTTGTATGGACAGAAGTGTAGATCCCCAATTAGCTTGTTTGAAGTGGGCGAAGCTGGGTCACTAGGTCCCGATTTGGTTTAGCAAGCAATGTAAAAGGTAATGCTTATCCAAGAATGCCTATTGACTGCCCAGAGTTGACATAAATCATATTCAGATGTTCGGCACTGTGATTTGGAATTCACACTTGGCGATTGAGTATTTTTAAAGGTTTCTCCAATGAAAGGAGTTATGAAGTTTGGAAAGAAAGGAAAACATAGCCCCAGATACGTCGGGCCATATAAGATCATCCGTAGGATAGGCCGAGTGGCTTACAAACTTGAACTACCCTTAGAATTGGAAGTTGTTCACCCGGTATTACATGTGTCGATGTTGCATAAATGCATAGGAGATCCCTCATGTATTACTCCCGTAGAGGATGTGCAGATCACCAAAGATTTAACCTATGAAGAGACTCTAGTATCCATTTTAGATCGGCAAGTTCGGAAGCTGAGAAATAAGGAAGTCACCTCTGTTAAGGTACTATGGAGAAATAACAATATAGGGGAGATGACTTTGATAGCTGAAGAAGATATGTGATCTAGATATCCTTACTTATTTCAGTCTTCAGGTTTATACCGATATTCATATGATGTGATTCTCTCAATTCTATTCTAATCCTAAATCCTAAATCATATATCTTGTTTAGGTGTTAATGTTGAGGCAGATATGGCATGTGCAACCCAGAGGATGACAGAGGATAGTTAAGGTGAGTTATGGCTAACTTTATTTGATTCTAGTATGTACAGATGGTCGTGTGAGTCCTAGTTGATATTGTTTTGTTATTGTGTTGTCCTGGGTAGCACTGAATATGTGTTTGGGTTGTTTAACAGGTTTTGGATAGTCATGTTTATAAAGGAAACTCTGCCAATTTTTTTAGAACCCTCGAAAGTTAAGAGTATCTTCAACATTCGCGGATGAATGTTCTTAAGGGGGGAATAATGTTACATCTTGTAATTTCATATTTTGTCGAGTTGTTAATGGATATCGATGTCCCGGGAAGAGGTATGACCTCATGAAATGGTAATGAAGGTTTATAGCTTATTTATGAAAGTACCAGAGTGTTTGTGAGTTAAACAGATTGAAGAAAGTATGTTTCGTGAAATCAGAAAACTGTGCAATTTGACGGCAAGTTTGACGTACTGTTAAAATACCAATCTGAATTGTCAAAATTCCTACAAATTGAGATTTCAGATTCTGGATTAATGGTCCAGATTGACGGACTGTCAATCTGACCATCCTTTTGCTATAGTGAATTTTTTTGTCGGGTTTATAATCGGGTTGTGCGATTTTAAAGTCATTTTCATCAAAACCAGACATAGAATCCTCCCTAAATCCTCTCTAAGGTTCCATAACACCCCAAGCTCAAATCTAAGGCTAATCACGCAAGATTAACGTAATAATTCCCGTGGTAATCACAAGAATCATATTCTCCGTATTTAATCAATTTCAGAAACCCTTGGTGATATGTGTAAAGGTAATATTTGACCTCATCTACCTATATTTGTGATTAATTGATGGTTTGGAGTAAATTGTGAAAAGATTGTCGTAATCGAAAACTCGTAAACTCGTAAACCTATGAAATCATTGTGATATGACTTGTGGATTGTTTTATTTGAGATATGAGTTGGAATTGATTGCCAAACTGATTGTTGGTATTGTAAAACTAAGAAAGAACATCTCGGAGAATTGTGGTGTTGTAAAACTAAGAAAGAACGTCTCGGAGAATTGTGGGGTCGAATACCTAAATATCCCTTGTTAAGAGGTCTAAGAACCTATATGCTTAAAGTTGTTAAAATGCTTAAGTGAAGTTCTCAATAGAATATGGATTCGATATTAATATCGACCCTTGGTTTGTTATAGATAATCATCCTTGAAAAGTATGAGGACATAGAGGACGACTTGTAGCTTCTTTGATAAGGTATGTAAGGAAACTTTCTTTCTTGGCATGATGCGATAAATCATTTCTTTGAATAGAATTCTCTCTTATGAAACTGAGCAATGAAAAGTATTTCCTGACATATTGATCCTAATCTCTGAATATTGCTAATCCATAGTATTTCTTTGATTATATATGATCTAAATTGATAGTATTGAGATTCTTGAACGTAGTGCCAATAACAACAACCGAAGCATAATGATAATATGTCACTCCAACTCTGCTTATGATATCCTTTGGAGTCTATCTTGCATTGCACTTATATATATGTAGATATTTTCTTACTGAGCCACGCTATAGTTACACCATTGTAGTTAGTTATGATATTACCGAGTCCCATATCTGGGTCGGGTACGATCGAGTCCTCATTGAGGACGGGTATATATATATATATATATATATATATATATATATATATATATATATATATATATATATATATATATATATTATGATATGATTTTCCCCACATAGAGGTGAATATTACATTATATGGCCTTACTGAGCGGCTTGATTTTATAGATCTTCCTTGGAATATCCATCATCTTGGTCTCGACCTTGTTGAGCTTTTCCTGATTGAAAGTTCCTATTTTGCTGCCTCTTCGATCGTCTCCGACTCCATAAAATAGAAGATTGGTGACCTAGATGGTCAGGGTTATGACAGGTAAACCCTCAAAGGCTTGTTTTGAGTTTCAGGTTGACTTATATACTTATATCTCTTACATTATACTTTCTTGTTACATTTGCTATCTACCTTACATATTCAGTACATCTTTTGTACTGGTGCCCTTTTCTGGGGCACTGTGTTCATGCCCACAGGTACATATAGATAGAGTGATGCTCCTCCTTAGTAGGTGATATGCTCAGTTATGATTGTCGCACTCCCCTCTCTCGGAGTTGCAGTACAAGAGTCCTTAGTTACTATTATATAAGTTACTAGTGTTTTGGGGTATGGAGGGGCTTTGTCCTGACCTATTGACATATATATCTTACTCTTAGAGGCTTGCAGACTTGTGTATGGTGGGTATTGTATGTCATGACCTTGTCTGCCCTTTTTGTTATCAATGTACTCATCTAGTGGCCTCGTCGGCCTTGGCTGGCTACCTATATATATATATATCATGATGGGACTCTTCTGGTCGTCATTCAGTCTTGTCGTATATGGTTATCTGGAGGCCTTGTCGGCCTAAGTTTCACGTTACAAAATTCAGTTACTAGAGTGGTACGCTCATGCCTTCGGGCACTGGGTGATTTCCTCCCCCCTAAGGCTGGGGTGTGAAAATTCCTTAAGGGCAAGCCGGAGTAAATTTTTAAAGTTGAACAAAACATATATCGTTCTGATTTTTCAGATTTGACCGCTATGGCAGAAATAATCATAGCCCGAGTTAAAAGTATTCAGATTTCGAGAATCTTGGTCGTACACAATCGTAATTCAAAAGTCTGCAACATATCCGAAATTCATAGCCAAATTCATTTTTGTTCGGCCAAAATTAATTCTTGAATCTGATTTACAAATCTATCATTTTGCTACACAACTTTGTGCACTCTCGTCGAAAAATTCATAACTCGGAGTAGGAGTGCTGGAATGTCGAGATTCCAATTCTGTTTAAAAGAGAACTCTGAATACTATAATATGCATAAAAATCGTGTCCCAAAACTCTATGTATTTGTACAGATAATGTTTTGAAAGTTAGCTCAAATTCTTCGTCGCTCAACTCTTCAGCTTTGCGCTTTGGTGGTAGAAAACTGATAACTCAGAGTAGGAGCATAAAATTTTTGAGATGTCTGTTCCATTTGAAAAATAACTCGTGGAACCACAACCTGTACAAAAATCTCGGCCAAAATCATTCCGGATTTGTACAGATATTTATTCAAAGTTGGTTCCGATTCTGCCTTGCTCGATTCTTCAGCTTTGCACCTTTGTGATAGAAAATTCATAACTTGGAGTAGGGGCATTTAAATCACGAGATGTCCATGCCATTTGAAAGAAGACTCGTGGAAACACAAGTTATACAAAAGTCTCGGTCAAAATCATTCCATATTTGTACAAATACTTATTCAAAGTTGGCTCAGATTCTGCCTTGCTCGATTATTCAGCTTTGCACCTCTGTGGTAGAAAATTCATAACTCGGAGTAGGAGCATCAAAATCACGAGTTGTCTATTCCATTTGAAAGAAAACTCGTAACCACAACCTGTACAAAAATCTCGGCCAAAATCATTCCGGATTTGTACAAATATTTATCTAAAGTTAGCTTAGATTCTGCCTTGCTTGATTCTTCAGAACACAAATTGCTAGTGCTATCACGAGGCAAAAGTTGGATTCAACTTCACAAACTTTTTGCAGTGGTTTCTTCTTTTTGAAGAAATAACGTTAACTTGACAGAAGCATTTAAGACAAGCTGCAACCATCTTCGGCTTCAACTGCCCTTGTGACCAACTTAGATTCTTTGTATAGGATGACGTAGATATTTTCATCCTTTTCTTTGAATCACTGACGTATCAAATTCTTTCGAAATTAAACCAAAAAAATAGTCTTTATGCCTTGCTGCAAATTATTTTCTTATTTTCAGCTATATATGGCTCCTCGTTTGAAAGAATTAAAACGTCGATCACATAACACCATGCTATTTTTTTACTCATGTGACTGAACTTAGAATAAGACTCCAAGTTGCCTCCTCAAGTCATATTGTAGTCCGGAAGAATGAGTTTTTTTTGTGTCCTATCTTTTGCCTAGGCCGCCTCTTTCGAGATTTTCAACCTAGCGGACTTTTTTTAGGGGGGGGGGGGGGGTTACACCGTTTAAACTCATGCGGGCAAGGAGTAAGATGCAGTTTATGGTCGTGCGTCAAGGAGCGGAATCTTGCTTCAAGGGTAGTACATCTTTAAGAACTTTCCATTGATGGGACCAATCCGCAATCCATTTACATCTACGAAATTGTAAGCACCACTTGAATAGGCTTCTTGGACAACATATGGCCCATCCCACTTTGAGGTGAACTTGTTTCCAGATTTATGAGATATGATAATAGGTCTTCTTACCACTAGGAATTGATCACCAACTTTAAAGGACCTTAGGCGAATCTTTTTGTTGAAAGCACCAGAAATACTAGCTTGATAACATTCAAGGCTTTGCTGAGCTTCTAACCTTTTCTCATCAAGAGCCTCTAACTCTTCAAGGTGTAGACGGGCATTTTCTTCTTCAATGAGCCCTTATTGGATAGCAAGCCACAATGAAGGTATTTGGCGTTCAAGTGGAAGCACCGCTTCAGCTCTATAAATAAGAGAATAAGGAGTTGCTTGAGTCGATGTGTGATGAGTCATCAGGTTTGCCCAAAGAGATTCTTCCATTATATCGTGCCAATCTCTTTTAGATTTGGATATGACCTTCTTCAACAATTTTCCCAAGGTCTTGTTAAATTATTCGGCTAGTCCATATGCAGCAGCATAATACATCGATGAATTACGTTGCTTGAAGCCAAAAAGGTCACAGATCTTAGTCATCAATTTGTTAGAGAACGGCTTGCCGTTATCCGTCATTATATAACTAGGAATACCTAAACGATAGACGATGTTCAATCGAATGAAGTTTGCAACGTTCTCCTTCTTTACTTCCTTGAGTGCTACAGCCTCCGCCCATTTTGAGAAATAATCTGTTGCAGCTAAGATGTACAAGTGGACACCATAAGATTTTGGCAGTGGTCCAACCAAGTCTAGCCCCCAAGCATCAAACGGACAAGATGCGACAATTGTATATAACACTTCAGGAGGTCGGTGTATAAAATTTGCATGAAGTTGGCATGATTTGCATCTTCGAGCATAGTCCAAACAATAATTCACCATTGTTGACCAATAATACCCCATTCTTTTTATGTGAAAGTGCAGTTTTGGCCCAGATTGATGCGATCTACAAACTCCAGAGTGTGCTTCTTCGATAGCTCGAGTTTTTTCTTCCCTTAAACAACGCAAGAGAACTCCCTCGAATGATCTTTGATATAATGTAGCCTTGTAGTAAAGGAAGCGAGGGGCATGACGATGAATTCTGATCTTTCTTCTTGGATCTTCTTGAGGTATGCTGTAACACAAGTAATCAATTATGGTTTGTCACCAATTGACTTTCTCAGCTTCAGAAATGTCTACAAGATGCTCGAGCTCGCTTTCTTCATCCTCATCCTTATCCTCCTCCGGTAGTACTATCCATTTTTTGCAAATAGTGATTTGTGTTTGATCAGGAAAAGTCAATGTTGAAGCCAAAGCATCTAAGACATCAACTTTCTTATTTTCCTTCTTTGGCACATGCTGAAGAGTCACATCGTCGAGCCATCCAATCCATTTTTATGGATAGTCATAATAGGGAAGCAATTCTGGCTTTTTGACCTCGTAGATACTCAACAACTGATTGATTACTAACTCGGAGTCTCCAAAGACTTGTAATTGTAATTGCTTCATATCAATAGTCATTTCAAGCCCAAGTATAAGTGCTTGATATTCTGCATTATTGTTGGAGTAGTATTGTGTTAAACTGAAGGAGTACTGCAAGACCTCATCTTGAGAAGTGACGAATATCATACCAGCGCCAACTCATTCGCGATGTGTGGAACCATCGAAATACATCTTCCAAGGTGGTTGAATATCAATGACCATTGCGTCTTTATTAGGTAGTTCATCAGTTAGATCCCAATCATTAGGTATAAGATGATCTACTAAGAAGTCTATCAATGCTTGTCATTTCACAACCTTTTGAAGAACGTACAAAATCTCAAATTGGAGATATCACCTTGCTAGTCAGTCACTAAGGACATGTTTCAACATCACAAATTTGATGGGGTTTGCCTTGGAAATAAGGCGAACAACATGAGCTTGAAAATACTGTTTCATCCTTTGAATTGAGAATTCTAAGTCCAAACACAATTTTCTATCGGAGAATACTTCAACTTCATGCTTTCTTGTAGACTTTCCAACTCACGAATGTTTCTTGGCTCGACCATCTTTAGGATTGAATCTACTTTGGCTTGATCAATTTCTATCCCTTGATGTCGAATGATAAAACCAAGGAATTTTCCAGAGGTAACTCCAAATGCACATTTCTGAGGATTCATTCTGAGTTGGAACTTTCATAGTAGATCGAACACCCTTCTCTTGCAAGTGGTCACTCTTTTTTCTTGATTTCACCACCAGATTGTTAACATAACATTCAATGTTTTTGTGAAGAATGTTGTCGAAGATATTTTGTATAGTTCTTTGGTATGTTTCTCCAGCGTTCTTCAAACCGAAAGGCAACACTTTGTAGCAATAAATACCATTAGGAGTGCGGAATGCGGTAAGCTATTCATCCTTAGGTAACATACAGATCTGGTTGTAGCCATATGAGCCATCCATGAAGGACATCGCGTCTTACCCAGTAGTGTCATCAATCATAATCTTTGGGATGGGAAATGGAAATTCATCCTTGGGATATGCATTGTTGAGATCCCTGAAGTCAACATAAACTTGAATTTATCCATTCTTCTTCCTCACATGGGAGATACTTGAAATCCATGTAGGGCACTTAAATTCGCAAATGAAACCAGCCTCAATAAGCATGTTATCTTTAGCTTCAATCAATGGAACCAATTCTGGCCTGAAGCGTCATTGAGCTTGCTTGATAAGACGTGCGCCTTTCTTGACTGCAAGATGATGGACCACAACTTTTGGGTCTAATCCAGGTATCTCTTTGTAACTCCATGCAAATACATCTTTATACTATTTAAGTAACTCAATGTAAGCACTTTCTTCATCTACTATAAGTAAAGAATTTATATAAGTAGGCCTCAGATCTGCATCAATGCCAAGGTTGACCTTTGGTATTCTCCGCCCCTATCAAATAAAGTAGAGGGGGAGAACTGGAATAATGCATCAACTGTCATTTTTACTCCTTCTTCAAGTTCGGGCAGAGCATCCTTAACATCTTCATCATGATCTTTGGTGTAGACCATAGTGTGCGGCTTTACTTTTAGTACTTTTCTATATGAGATCGCAAGGTTCGTTTACCGCCTCATTCTAGAAGGGATCAGACTTTGAAAATCCTTGGAGATATTTTCAAACTTGGGAAGAGCAGATGATTTCACACCATTGTTGTCTCTCCAAAGCTTGCTTTCCTTCTTCGGTGGCCCTAGCCTCTCAAATACGGAAACTCTTGTCATTGATTTTCCAAGTCGATCAAAGACATATAGCCTTTGTCAGAAATGACATGTTCATCTACTACAGTGATATAGTTATTGCTCACCCTTCTTATAGAGATACGAACTGGTAGGGGTTGTTTGTATCCCAAACCCTCATGTTATTGCCTCACAATTGGTTCTAATTAAAGCTTCCCTAATTTTGATGTATCGTCGGGATTGTATCCAGCCTTTGCAAGTAGTTTGTAAGCATTCAGATCAAAACCTTCCTCTGAACGCTTCATAGGGAGTGCTTCATTTTGTGGCAAATTGTGGGCCACAAACTTTCCAAGTAGCTTCATGGACGAATTTATCATGTCAATCTACTTAATAGGAAGGGTCAGTCCACCTAATGTGCTTCCCTTGTCCTTTTTATCCTTTGGAACATAACGAAGAATTACTTTTTTACTTGAAGAAGCGTCATTCATGTTAGGCACCTTATCCACAATGGCGGGCGTTTGATCTTCCTTAATTGTGACTTTTGCCTTGCAAGGAACCACCTTAGCCTTTTGCTCATGACCTCTACATTCTCGATCATCACGACGTCATCAATTTCATGGCATATTTCTTTAAGTAGAACTTTGCGAGAAAAGTGTGCCTCAGCTTCAATGAATGAATTATCATTTTCCATAATCTTCTTTTCAATTCCATCCTCATAATACTTCAAACATTGGTGGTAGATAGATGGGATCACCTTGTTCTCATGTACCCAAGGCCTACCAAGCAACATGTTTTTTGAAGTCTTTCCATCGATTACATGTAACCAGACACTTAAATGCAGTTCACCGATGGGGAGGTCTACTTTGATGGCTCTTATTGCCCTTTGTCCCACTTGGTTGAATTCTTGGATCATCAAGCAACTTTCAGAAATATCTTCCGTTGTAATCCCCAATTTCTTCATTGTGTGAATTTAAAGGATGCTAACTCCAGATTCGCCATCAATTAGAAGTCTATTCACCCTTTGCTCGCCTACAAACCCATCATTAATAAATGACGGTTATGAGGTGTGTCATCGAGTAGAAGGTCATCATTGGTGAACGTGATTTTTGGCCATGCATGCATCCATGAATTCATGAGATGACTTTGGAGGATCTTTTTATAATGGACATGATGAGGTTACATTTTTCAATTCCTCTTCATCAACGGTACAACATAAAGCTTTTACATCATCAACGATGAACTTGGTGCGAAACCAACTTGGAAAATATTCTCCTAATGTTATTGGCCATCGTGGTTCTTGGTAGTAGTGCCCCTCCATTTTATCCTTCTTTGAGCGCGCGATTGGATTTTTTACTTGGGGTTTCCTTACCATCTTTTCCTTAGTTTGTTGTTTTGCCAACTACCTTTGTGGACCTGTTTTGCAGCGTTTGTGGCGAGTCACGAGAGTCCATTCTTTATTGTCAAGATGATCAAGTTGGTTTCCATCTCCTTTTAACGATCCTACTTCTGCTGACACCACATCACTTGGCATAAGAAGAGACAATAATTCGTTTGTATTACGAGTTCAAAGTCTCCACACTTAATCATTCATGCCAGACATATGTTTGGGATATTTTTGTCTTCATATCCTTCAACAAACTTACAGGTCATGACTAGATTGATCAAGCCAAAAGTGATACCAACTTGGTTTGAACTTGCTTTCTTATCTTCAAGCATAATTTTTCCTTCGCGAGATAGCTCCATAACTTTGTCCTTAAAGACAAAGCTTTTCTCGATAGGGTGGACGACTAACTGATGATACTTGTAATAGTTTTGTTCGTTAGTTCTCCATGCTTCATTCGACCATTTCATCTCAGGTAGCTCAAATGTTTCAGCCCAAGGTGTTCATTAAAGATTGTGGAAACATCTGAATCAAGGAATGAACAATCATTCTCTTGCATCTCATTCAAATTCAATTTTCAGTTTTCTCTATCCTCCAAAGAAGTTGCCTTTACACTCTGATTCTTTCTCACCTTAGTGGTGAACCTCATAGGTGAAGAATTAACATTTATGGATTTCTTTGTTTTCGGTCTTGGCCAAATATTTCCCCACTTTCTCTATCTCTTGCTTGTCTTTACCTTTGAGAGATTCGTAGACAGGCGGTGCTTCACTTCCGGCTGACGCCATGCTTAACTCTATGTCATAAGCATGAGTGTCCAATTCTTCAAAAGTCTTAGGCTTTATGCCTTACAATATATAGAAGAGACCAGTGCATACCTTGGATGCACATCTCTATTCCCGAAGCTTCACTAAGTCTATCTTTGCAGTTTAGACTTGCATGCCTCTATCAGTTGATGTAGTCAATGACTGGTTCTTCCTTCCGCTAGCGAGTGTTTGTAAGTTCCACCATATTTACGGTACGTCTTATGCTGTAGAAGTGATTGAGAAACTCTTACTCCATTTGCTCCCAACTATTAATGGAACTGGACTCAAGGTATGTGTACCAAATCAAAAGCATAACATTTAAGGGAAAGAATAAACTATTTAATGAGGTAATCATCATACGTTCCAGTGTTGTTGCATGTTTCAATAAAGTGTGCCATATGTTGCTTCGGATTTCCCTTGCCATCAAACTGCTAAAATTTTGGGGGTTGATAATCGGCAGGCAACTACAAGCTATCAATCCTTGCAGTGTACGTCTTCGCATATGTAAGAGAAGATTTTTTGGCAACCTCATACTTATCCTTGATGGTCCTCATGATGAACTCCTTTATTTGATCGATTGGAATCATCCCTTTAGAGGAAACTTGGATTTCCGAAGCATGTTCCACTTGTTTTACGGGAGAGTCAATCCTTTCTTGTGCTTGCAGACGTTTTCTAGGTGCATGACTTAAATCCCTCTCAATCACACTATTAAATATGTATATCAGCTTGACAATTCGATTATCTTGCTCTTGCACATATTTTGTCAAGTCTCAAATCGCCTTTGTCAAGCTTGCGAGTTGTTCTTCAACAGTTGAAGCATTAGTCATCATCGCATGCATCACCATTGTAGACGACGGGGAATAACATGGATTTTCACGAATATTGTATGTAGACATATTATGCAGAGTAGATCCAGTGCTTAAGACATCATCATCAGCTAGCGTGGGGGATTTCTTGGACTTAAACAAACTAAGTTGGGCAAGAACCCTCTCGACCATTTGGGTGACATCCTCCCTTTCTTTTGCGGCTTCTGCGAGAGATCTCACATCTTTTGCAGATGAACCAAAGATGATAGCAGATTCAAATTGTGGTTGTGGGCCTCGTTGTCCTAAAAGTTTGGCTTGGTTCCTCGTGACTGTTTTCATGCTCCCCTCGATAACATCTAGGATATTTTCCACAATAACAGAAAATCTAGATTCGGTAGTTTTTGCGGATGCAGATTTCGAGTTAACCTTCTTGAAAGCCATCTTAGTGTTTTTTATAATTCGGTTGTTGGAGAGAAGAGATAAGAGGTAAAGATTGTCCCACTGGGCGTGCCAAATTTATAACGACTAATCTTTCGATTCTGAAAAATAATAATTCAGACAAGAAAAATAGCGACAAAGAATAATATTTGATTTCAAGAATTTGTGCGGGGGTTACAATTTAGCAAGATGTAGCTCTAGATAGGTTAGGGTAGAGCTTGCCATAAAGAAGCTATCCAGAAAGCAGATCAGGCAGGCGAGCAATAATACAAGCAAACTAACACGCGAGCGAGGTTGAAGGGGTCTTGTGCAACCTTCAGATTATCGCAAGCGCAACCTTTGATCCCTTCATCGACAACCTCTCATTTGCTTGACTACTCACGGGGCCTGCTGCGTTTAGGTATAAGAAGCCCCACCCGTCTTTATGAAATTTTAAATAAAAATATGTAATCCTTTATTCTTCTCCTCACGATACGACCATCAATCAAGGGCTTTGCTTGTTCTTGGATGGACGGGATTACTTATTGTCAAGATTTCACTACGAATGCGGAGCCGAGCTTTGATCACAGACGTAGAGGTATGGAAACTTGCGACTCGCCACTTGGAGCGAAGACTTCTTAGTATGCGGAAGACTTGCGGATCACCTTTGGGGATGAGAGCCTCTCTATGTATATCTTTCTTTTTCCTACCTTTTGGCTCTATGAAGACCCCTATTTATAGTTGCAGGGGAGAGTTAGGGTATATATATGATTTGTTGAACCATATCAATTGAACATTTGGCGACATTTGATTGGTTCTTATATTGACTTGGCATGCTACGTCACTTATGCACATGACATGATTCTATTGGTTCTTGATTTGACTTGGCGCGCCACGTCACTTTGACACATGACATGTACCTTAGGCTAATGGAGCGGGCTCATCATGTGAAGTCCAACAAGACAGACTAGTCCAATTGAATTAGTCTTTCAATTAAATCTATATATATTGGACTTAATCAATAAATCCGATCATATTAGCTCATAATATTTGTTTGGATCAATACATCTCGAATTTGGAATATGATCCATATTAATTTGTGGATTTAAGTCTGACTAAATTTCAGTGCCTACAATATTTACCTTCATAAGTTATGCAGAAATTTATGTATTATTTTATACGAGATAAAATATAGAATTAGAATACGAATATTAGCAATACATGTATTAATATTTTTAAATGACAATAACCCTCATAATACAAATATTTTTCTTACAATTTGGATAAGGAATAAATAAATATTTAAAATTATTATACATTAATTTATTCTCTCCTTCTCAATTTAAGTGTCTTAGTTTGACTGACCACAATATTTAAGAAATAATAAAAATAGACTTTTGAATCGTGTGATCTGTAATAACATGTTTGGTCATTTTGTGCTTCTAAGTAATTCTCCCCAAAATGACCCTTCTCGTAGCTTTAGATTAGTGTTTTTAACTTGCGGGGTAGGGTGACACAATTTTCGAGGTAATCGGATAAGTATCGGGGAGAAAACCAAAATTTTAAGTTTCTTAAGTTTAAAGTTTAAAGGGGTTGAGCAATAGTTTATTTTTGGATAAATACGTCCGAAATTGAATTCTGATGGTTCCGTTAGGTCCGGAATGTGATTTTTGTCTTAGTTGAATGGTTAGAACAAATTTTGAGGGGTTCGGGTATGATTTAGGTGTTTGGTTGAGAAACTAGTTAAGCTAAGAATTTGAAGTTGACAATGGTCAACATCGGGCCAAGACAACCTCTTTTCGGTGTTTTGAGGGCATGGACAGGTTCATAGCTCGTTTTATGATTGAAATGCATATATGGGTGTGAACACCTTATTTTTGACCGAACATAAGTTTTTACACCATTTGTAGCTTTAAATATTTCTTTTAGGTTTAGTTAAATATTTTTATTTTATTTTATTTTTAGTAAGTTTTATTTTTTTAAAAAAAATTATAAACTACAAAAATAGAGTCACATTTTAGAATAGTCTTGTTTTTCAAAAAGAAAAGAAAATTTATAAAAGAATATGTTCCTTTTACTAATTACTTAGGTCTTAATAAATAAGCTAGAGAGTTTTAGTAGTTTTTCTTAATTATATTTTATTTTGGACTAGCGATTTAACTTCTCTATATTTTATTAGTCGAAAAGTAGTTAGTCAATATCTTTATCTTTATATTTGATTTTCTTTAACTTTTAAGGAAAAGGAAGAGACCAAAATTACTGAATAAGAAGAAAATAAAAACCAAAAGAAAATATTTCCTAAAAATGTAACCTAAATGAATCTGCAAATGTAAACCCCCCAAAATTCACGTTCAACACACACATCCCCCCAACTGCACGTCTCCTTCCCCCTTTAAAGCTTCAACCAAAGTCAATCCTAAAACTTCCTCACCCTCACTTCCTAAAAAACACTCAACCAAAAATTATCTTCACGACCCCCACTCCCACACGTCCCTTGTTCTCCAACCCACAACATACAATATAAATAAACACACTCAGAAAACACAGAGAACACACGAAGAAATCAGTAGAGATACTGAAAGAAATAATCCCCTTGATTATTTTTATTAATAGAATAGATATATATACAAGTAACAAAATAGGAGAATCCTATCCCTAAAATCTTATTCTACCATAATTCTAACTCTACAATTATGGTAGTGTATATTCTTAATTACGGTAACAAATACATTACAATATACTACACATATATTTTCCTAATATACAATATTCTTACCTTGTCTAATATTAACAATTACCAAAACCGAGAGCCACAATTATGGGCAGAATCCGAGAGTTAAATAAGGCAGTATACACATGTATATTGTGTGTATATTGCCTTATTTAACACACCCCCGCAGTCATAGCGGGCGGTCTTCGAATGCTGAGACTGTCCCTAAAATCTTCAAAGAGTACCGAGTGAAGACCCTTTGTAAAGATGTCTGCAACTTGATATCTTGACAGGACATGACATACGCGTACCTGCCCCCGAGCAACCTTTTCACGGACAAAGTGAATGTCCATTTCGATATGCTTAGTGCGTTGGTGGTTGAACCGGATTACCTGAGAGGTAGATGGCACTAACATTATCACAATATACTAAGGTTGCCTTCTGAATGGGGCAATGAAGCTCTAAAAGCAAATTACGTAGCCAACACGATTCGGAGACCACATTAGCTACCCCTTGATATTCTGCCTCTGCACTTGAGCGGGATAGAGTCGCTTGACGCTTCGCAGACCAGGAGACCAAGTTGTTGCCAAGGAACATACAATATCCTGACGTAGACCGTCTGGTGTCCGGATAACCACCCCAATTCGCAATTGTGTACGAGACAAGTGTGGATGTAGATGAAGGATACAAGTGCAAACCATAGTCCAGCGTCCCATGAATATAATGAATGATGCGTTTGATTGCATTCATGTGCTCAACTCGGGAATCATGCATGAATAAACACACCTGCTGAACAGCATACGTAATATCCGGTCTGATAAAGGTAAGATACTGGAGGGCCCCTGCAAGACTGCGATAGCGGGTCGAGTCCTCGTATGGTGCACCTGCTGCGGCACTAAGCTTGGGTTTCGCATCAACTGGAGTGGAAGTGGACTTACATGATGACATCCCAGCCCTCTCGATGATCTCAACCGCATACTTTCTTTGGGACAAAAACAACCCTCTTGAATGACGTTTGACGGCAATCCCCAAAAAGTAACTCAAGGGCCCTAAGTCTTTCATAGCAAACTCAGAACTAAGCATGTCCATGATAGACCGGCGCAAGGCATCGGAAGAAGCAATCAAAATGATATCATCCACATACAACAGAATGCAGGCCAAGGACGAACCACGACGCTAGATGAACAAAGAATTATCTGACCTGCTGTGAGTGAACCCAATAGTCGAAACAAAGTCAGCAAACCTCGTATACCAGGCCCGTGGAGATTGCTTAAGCCTATATAAGGATTTATTCAACAAACATACATGATGAGGACGTTTGGGATCCTTGAAACCCAACGGCTGATGCATATAGACTGTTTCTTTGAGGTCACCATGTAGGAAAGCATTCTTGACATCCAACTGATGAATAGGCCAAGTCTTTAAGAGAGCCAAACTAAGCATAGTGCGAATAGTAGCCGGCTTGACCACCGGACTAAACATCTCCCCACAATCTCTGTTGAGTCTTATCATCACCCACCAGCCGCGCCTTATGTCGAGCAAATGAACCATCTGAATTCTCCTTATGAGCAAAAATTCACATAGACCTGATAACATTAATACCATATGGACGGGGCACCAACTCCCACGTCTTATTATCAATAAGAGCATTATATTCATCAGTCATGACAATTTTCCAATTAGGGTCATTTAAGGCGGACACAGGATTACGGGACAAGGGGGATTTAGAGACATCAGAAAGTAAATTAAAATGTCTTTTAGGTGTAAAATACCCCACTGACTACGAGTGACCGGTCTATGACTCGAGGAAGAATTTAGTGAATTTTGGGAATTTGCTGGGCTCGGGACGGACTGGCCAACCGGCAATGGGCCTGCTGGCCCAAAACGAGAATCTGGGGCCGAAACTGGAACAGTTCCAGAATTGGGTTGGACTGGCCCATTCGCTGGAACTGTTCCAGCTACTGGAAGCAGTGACCGAACAGTGGGTCCAGCGGGCAGTGGGCCTGCTGGAGGATTTTGGGTGCGGGACATGTCCGAAAAATGATGAATAATATACGGAGATATACCATCATCCAAAAAGTTATACGACCTAGGCTCGGGAGTATGATCTTTCGTAAAAGGAAATTGGGTTTCATCAAAAATGACATAGCGATTAATTATGATTTTCTGGGAAGATAAATCAAAACATTTATAACCATGATGGTTAGACGGATAACCCAAAAATACACACGGTGTAGACCGAGCCTGAAGTTTGTTAATTGTGGTGGATGGGAATAACGGATAACACAAGCACCCAAAAATCCTAAGATGAGAATAAGAAGGGTTCTTATTATATAGGATTTGGAGGGGGGAAGAGTATGTCAGACCTTTGGACGGAATTATGTTAAGGAGATATGTTGCCATTTGCAGAGCATAATGCCAAAAATATGGGGGTACGGAAGCATGAAGTAAGAGAGTGCGGACAATGTTATTTATGGAACAAATTTTGCGTTTGGCTTTCCCATTTTGAGAAGATGTATGAGGGCATGAAAACCGAAAATTTATTCCATTATTATCACAGAACTCCCGAAACACCATATTGTCATACTCCCAAAAATTTATTCCATTCGAATTGTGTTCTAATGAATGCTCTAAATTTTATGAAGACAGAAAACACTTGAGATTTATTGGCAACTGGAAACGTCCACAAAAATTTAGAATAATCATCCAAAAACAGAACATAATATCGATGACCTAACGAACGTAGGACAGGAGACGTCCATAAGTCGCTATGGATAATATCAAAAGGTTGTGAAGTATGAGAATTTGAGTCTACAAATGGCATCTTAACACTTTTTCCTAACGAACAAGATTGACAAATTTGAATACGACTCGTACTCTTACAAGAAATGAAGCTATTTTTATCTAAAACTGATAAAATAGAAGAGTCCGGATTACCAAGGCGAGCATGCCATACGGAAGGAGAAATGGCTGCAAAAGCTGACGGCTAGGCTTGACTCGATGGACTGAAACCGGGCATGATAAGATAAAGATCTCCCCTACTATCACACCTCATGAGATGACTTCCCGTCTTGAAATCCTTTACACAGAAACCAAAAGGATCAAATTCAACAGAAATAAAATTGTCAGTGGTGAACTTTCGGACAGACACTAAATTTTTAATCAATTTGGGGGCATGTAAAGTATTTTTCAAGTTAAGGGGTGGATTGGGGGGGGGGGGGGGGGAGACAACGTTTTCTAACCATAACCCTGAATTGGAATAGAGTTGCCATTACCAACAATTATACCCCGAGGGGTGCTCAAATTGGAATAAGATGAGAGAGTACCTGATTCGGAAGTCATGTGAGTAGTGGCACCGGTGTCCATATACCAATTTAGGTCCGGTTGAGTCAACCCCAACGTGTGCATCGCGGCCTCGATATCGATCTGAGTGGGGCCTGATGCATGGCGGGCTTGCGGAGGTCGGGGTCCAAGTATTCCCGGACGTGACTGAGATGGGCCGTAGCCGCTGGAACTGGCACCGGCGGCGCCGCCGGGCCACCGCGCCGGGCCGCCACCGCCGGCCGCCGGGCTCGAATTGCCGGCCAACCCACCGGCACCGGAATTTCTTTGGGCGCAGGGGCCGCCGGCCCACGACCCACTGCCATGGGCCCCACTGCTGGGACCAGGGGGCGGTGGGCCACTATTCACTGGACGGGGCCCACTACCTGCTTGCTGACCACCGGAACCGCCGCGTTTGCCCCCGCGGTTTTTGTTATTATTCTTATGATTATTTTTGCTGCCACCATGATTGTGGTTTTGGTCTGAATTATTAACAAAACCCGAAGAACTTGGGGAGGACGCCATCATAATGACGGGGCTTGCTCCGGTAGCCGCCATTTTAGCCAATCCGGCTTCTTCCAAAGTAAGCATGGAGCGGGCTTGAAAAAAGTCGGGAAGAGGGTTGCTTTGACGAAGGAGAGTTCCAACACCATTATAGGCCTCCGAAAGGCCGGCAACCAATTATAGAACCAGGCGATTATTTGTTATAGGTGCGCCAACATTACGGAGTTGATCCGTCAACTCCTTGAGTTTCTTGCAATATGCAGAAACGTTTGGAAATTCTTTCATTCGAACTAGAAAGAATTCCTGCTCGAGTGTGACGACACGTGAATGTTGGTTATCTTGAAATATGTCACGCAATCTATTCCAGGCAGCCATAGCCGTGGTATCCGACTCAATAATCGTTTGTAGAAGGTCAACCGAAATAGTTGAGTAGATCCATTGGAGAACGGTAGCATCAAGAGTAATCCATAACTGAGGATCCTCCGCGGGAAGAGGTGTAGCGGGAGGAATAATGTGATGAATAACTTGATGGGAGATAGCGTGAATTTTAAACAACTCCGCCCACGTCGCATATTGGACGTTTTCCATCTCAAGTACAATAGGGATACTGTTCTTGACGTTAGAAACCATGAGGGCAGGATGATAATTGTTCTTAGACATATTGAAAGAACAAAGAAGGAGGGAAAATTTGGGAAAAGTAAGAGAGATTTTGAGAGCGGAAGACTTATTTCGGAAGAGAAATCCTAGAGGGGGGGGGGTATTCGGCCGAGAATGGAAAAACTTTTGGGAGAGAAATTTTTTGTAAACCCTAGTCTCTTGATACCATGAGAGAAATAATCCCCTTGATTATTTTCATTAATAGAATAGGTATATATACAAGTTACAAAATAGGAGAATCCTATCCCTAAAATCTTATTCTACCATAATTCTAACTCTACAATTATGGTAGTGTATATTCCTAATTACGGTAACAAATGTTGGAAATTAGCCTTTGGCGGGAGTTGCGACCGACCAACTTTAACGGCTTAAACACTAGTGTTACGTATGTTGGAGAATCCGGTTCTTCACACATGCATGATCTACTAAGTACGTAGATAACCGTAGGGCCAAGAATCGTCAAATTTCATTGAGAAATGAAAGAGAAATTGGTTCACGAAGTAAGGTGTTTGAAGCATGGAAAAGTGTGGTGTGTGATCAATTCTCCCTCATCGGTAGAGGAAGAAAGAATTATTGTGTATATAAGACTCGAAATTGGTTTGGGGTTTGGGACCCCAAGGGGTATCCCATGTGTTTAAAGGAGGGAGGACCTAGATGTGCTTCGGTTCGAGGAAAGACCACACGCGCGCCGCCGCCGCCCGCCCGTCCGGTCCGGTTCCGAGTTCCCGGTTCCGGGTTCCGGGTTTCGGGTTTCGGGTTCTCGGGTTCTCGGGTCACGGGTCACGGGTCGTGGGTCGTGGGTCGTGGGCCTTCTGATATTATCTTTTTGGGCAAGAAAACTTTGCCAGAAGTACAGTTTGATACCAGAAGTTTCAGATGTACAGTTTGGACCAAAATTCTTTCAGATGTACAGTTTGGTCCCTGAAGTTTCAAGATGTACAGTTTGGTCCCGTAATCCGAGGGGATTGTTGGAAATTAGCCTTTGGCGGGAGTTGCGACCGACCAACTTTAACGGCTTAAACACTAGTGTTACGTATGTTGGAGAATCCGGTTCTTCACACATGCATGATCTACTAAGTACGTAGATAACCATAGGGCCAAAAATCGTCAAATTTCATTGAGAAATGAAAGAGATATTGGTTCACGAAGTAAGGTGTTTGAAGCATGGAAAAGTGTGGTGTGTGATCAATTCTCCCTCATCGGTAGAGGAAGAAAGAATTGTTGTGTATATAAGACTCGAAATTGGTTTGGGGTTCGGGACCCCAAGGGGTATCCCACGTGTTTAAAGGAGGGAGGACCTAGATGTGCTTCGGTTCGAGGAAAGACCACACGCGCGCCGCCGCCGCCGCCCGCCCGTCCGGTTCCGGGTTCTCGGGTTCTCGGGTCACGGGTCACGGGTCACGGGTCGTGGGTCATGGGTCGTGGGTCATGGGCTGTGGGCTGTGGGCTTTGGGCCTTCTGATATTATCTTTTTGGGCTAGAAAACTTTGCCAGAAGTACAGTTTGGACCAGAATTCTTTCAGATGTACAGTTTGGACCAGAATTCTTTCAGATGTACAGTTTGGTCCCTGAATTTTAAAGATGTACAATTTGGTCCCTGAAGTTTCCAGAAGTCAGAATTTGGACGGTCAAAGCAGGAACGCCACAAAGCACTCAATTCAGCCATTTATTTTGGCTGAATTACTCCTCCTATAATGGCCAATTCGTTGGTGTTATTCACCATTTATTTTGGTGACATTACTACCTCCATAATGGCCATTACTTGGCCAGTAATGGTACTTATGGAGGTAGTTTTGCTGCTCCTCCCTCACCTATATAAACACCCCTTACACCAATGTTGAGGCACATTTGATATACACGAAAATACACAAAGCAGAAAACAATTTTCTTCCTACAAACTTCCAAGCATCATTTAGTTACTCAATATTCTTCACGATAGCTCTTGAGTTTCCTTTGCTCAATTATTCCATTGCTGTTTTTTCTTGGGAGACGAATTGTCCAGGACGTATAAAGGATACATACGGGGCAATATTGTCTTAAGGACAGAGTGCCACACTCGACTCAGCAAAAACAGTTTCTAGTTTTTCTTCTTCAACAAAATTGTAATTTCAGTTTTGTCGTTTTATTGTAATTTTCAGTTCTCTAGTTGAATTGTAATTTCAATTCTTACATAAGCAGTTACTTGTAGTTTCCGTTCCTGCAATCCTTTGTAATCCAACAACTTAAGACAATAGTTGTTTACTACAACTGCTATAACATGACTGGAAATATGACCGATGTTCTTGCCATCGCGTCGCCTCTCGAGGCAACGTTGTCGCCTTCCCCGCCATCGTCTGCTATCGCTCAAGGCGTAACACCGCCGCCTCGTCGTCGCTATCGTTCAAGGCAGTAACACCGCTGCCTTCCCGACTGCTGGAGCTCCACCCTCTTCTTCACACCATCATGATCGCCCTGAAAAATTCATGGGATCAGAATTCAAAAGATGGCAGCTAAAGATGCTGTTTTACTTAACAGTTATGGGCATGGCCCGGTTCCTTACGGAAGATCCTCCGAAGTTTGGAGATGAAATGGACTCTTCGCCTAATGAAACGGGTGAAGGGGGCCTTGGTATCCATGTCATTAACGGCATGAAGATGGTTCGTGACGCATGGAATCATAGCGATTTCATGTGCAAGAACTATATACTGAACTGCTTGGCAGACCCTCTCTACACGGTCTATTGCACCGTTGGCACTGCCAAAGAACTGTGGGAAAAACTGCGAAAGAAGTACAACGCACAAGATGCGGGTACTAAGAAGTTCATCGTTGGGAAATTTCCAAAATTCCAAATGGTGGACAGTAAGACAGTGATGTCCCAAGTCCAGGAATTCCAAATTATTTTACATCACCTGGATTTGGAAGGACTGAAACCAAACGAGCAGTTTTTTGTTGCATCGCTGATTGAAAAGTTACCTCCTTCATGGAATGAGTTTATGAGTTACTTGAAACTCAAGACAAAGGAGATGACCTTTGAAGAGCTTGTTATCAAACCGCAAATCCGGAAGATAATAAGAAGACCTTGCCAAAGGGTAGACAACCCGCCGAGGCGAAGGCGAATCTGGCTGAGGCCAAAGGGAACTCAAGCAAGAAGCGGAAGTTCCAGAAAGACGGCAAAGCCCCTGCAGCAGAGATGTTCAGAGGTAATTGTCATCACTGTGGAAAACCTGGTCATAGGATCAAGGAATGCCGCAAGCTCAAGACGGAGCAACAGCAGAAAGCCAAGTCTAAAGGCAAGGCTCAAGCAAACGTCGTCAAGGACACGCTCCTGGATGACATGATCGAGGAATTCTCTGCAGTGGTGCTATAAGCCAACTTGGTGGAGAATCTGATGCAGTGGTGGGTGGACACAGGTGCTACTAGGCACATCTGTTCCAACAAAGATGCCTTCTCCACGTACACACCAGTCGCTGACAAGAAGCTGTTCATGGGAAACAACGCTTCTTCCAACGTGATGGGGGTTGGAAAGGTGGTCCTGAAGATGACTTCCGGTAAGGAACTTACTCTGAAGGAAGTGATGCACGTCCCAGAGATTAGAAGAAATTTAATTTCTGGACCTTTATTGGTTAATGCTGGTTTTAGGCTAGTATTTGAATCCAATAAGTTTGTACTCACTAAAAATGGCACATTTGTAGGGAGGGGCTTCGTCTGTGAAGGCCTCTTCAAAGTGAATGCCATGTCTGTATTGCGTCAAGGAAATAAAGTTGAGTCTTCTTCTTATTTGCTTGAGTCTTCTAATTTATGGCATCATAGATTAGGACACGTAAACTACAAGTCTATTCAAAGGCCGGTAAAGATGGAGTTGTTTCCTTCTACCGACATAAACCCTCAACATAAGTGTGAGGTGTGCGTAGAGGCAAAACTCACCAAGCTTCCTTTTCGATCCGTCGAAAGGAATACCGCTCCTCTAGAACTTATTCACACAGATATATATGATTTGAAGTTTGCACAAACTAGAGGGGGGAACAAGTACTTTGTGACATTTATAGATGATAGCACAAGGTATTGTTACCTTTACTTGTTGAAAAGTAAGGATGAAGCCTTTGAAGCGTTCCGACGTTACAAAGCAGAAGTTGAGAATCAACTTAGCCTACGGATTAAATCCATTCGTAGCGATAGAGGGGGAGAATATGTAGCGCCTTTTGAGGAATACTGTGCCCAAGAAGGCATTATTCATCAAACGACGGCTCCATACTCACCTCAATCAAACGGTGTGGCGGAACGTAAGAACCGCACAATAAAGGAAATGATGAATGCCTTGCTTATCAATTACGGTCTTCCCCAAAACATGTGGGGAGAAGCCGTCCTTACCGCTAATACGATTCTTAACAGAGTCCCACATAAGGGTAAGGACAAAACTCCATATGAATCATAGAAGGGAAAGAAACCCACCTACAAATATTTTAAGGTGTGGGGTTGTCTGGCAAAGGTTGAAGTACCCAAGCCAAAGCAGGTCAAGATTGGGCCTAAGACTGTAGATTGCATATTCATCGGATATGCAAATAACAGTAGTGCTTATCGCTTCTTAGTGCATAAGTCAGATATTCCAGATATCCACCAGGGTACAATAATGGAATCAAGGAATGCTCTATTCTTTGAAAGTACCTTTCCTAGAAAGGAAAAAGACATAACCTCTCTCAGACGAAGTTATGCACAAAGCTCTCAAGAACCGGGAGTCCTTGATCGCCGGATCTGAATGGTTCAGATCTAGCGAATCTCGAGGTGGCTGAACATCCGGAATCTAGTGTTTCAGATTCTCAGAGCTTGGAGACTCCAGAGATGGATCTAAGGCGAAGTAAAAGGGCTAGGAAGGATAAATCCTTCGGTCCTGACTTTGTAGCTTATATGGTTAATGATGAACCAAGGACAATTGCTCAGGCGTTGTCAACTCCAGAAGCACTGCTCTGGAAAGAAGCTATTGAGAGTGAAATAGGCTCCATTCTGCATAACCATACGTGGGAGTTGGTTGATCTTCCTCCGGAAAATAAACCGTTGGGGTGTAAGTGGATACTCAAACGAAAATACAAAGCAGATGGGTCTAGACAAGTACAAAGCTAGGTTGGTAGTCAAGGGCTATCGGCAGACTGAAGGCTTTGACTACTTTGATACCTACTCCCCGGTATCCCGGATGACATCCATACGGGTATTTATTGCGATCGCAACTTTGCGTGACCTTGAGATACACCAGATGGATGTTAAGACAGCCTTCCTAAACGGTGATTTGGAAGAAGAAACTTATATGGACCAACCCGAGGGGTATGTAGTTCAAGGGCAAGAGAAGAAAGTATGTCGACTTGTCAAATCTCTGTATGGGCTGAAACAAGCCCCGAAGCAATGACACGAAAAATTTGATAGTACTCTACTATCGAAGGGTTTCGCCATTAATGAGTGTGATAAATGTGTCTACACGAAAAGTAACTCTGACTCATTTGTTATGATATGCCTGTATGTAGATGACATGTTAATCACAGGAAGCAGTCCTAGGGTAATCCTAGAGACTAAGAACATGTTGAAACAATGCTTCGACATGAAGGATATGGGTATCGCAGATATCATCTTAGGGATTAAAATCTCTAAGACGTCTGACGGACTGGTCTTATCTCAGTCTCACTACATCGAGGATGTTTTGAGAAAGTTCGAGATGTTAGACAGTTCACCGATAAAGTCACCAATGGATACAAATCAAAAGCTTGATAAAAATCTTGGTGCACCTGTATACCAGGAGCGATATGCACAGGTGATCGGTAGTTTGATGTATATAACAAACCGCACCCGACCCGATATTGCTTACGCAGTCAATAAGTTGGCTAGGTTCACCCGTAATCCGAGTGATAATCACTGGAAGGCGTTGAATCGGGTATTACAATACCTGAAATACACGTTAAATTATGGGTTACACTATTTGAGATATCCAGCTGTACTAGAGGGGTACAGTGATGCAAACTGGATATCTGATATAGAGAACACCAAGTCCACCAGTGGGTATATTATTTACGATTGGTGGCGGGGCTGTGTCTTGGAAATCCTCTAAGCAAACTTGCATCTCCCGATCCACGATGGAATCAGAGTTTATCGCTTTAGACAAAGCAGGAGAAGAAGCTGAATGGCTTCATGACTTTTTAGAGGATGTTCCGTGTTGGAACAAACCCGTACCTTCGGTAATGATCCACTGCGACAGTCAGTCGGCTCTAGGAAGGGCACGGAATGCTATGTACAACGGCAAGTCTCGTCATATTCGACGGAGGCATAAGACCGTTAGGCAACTGATCACCACGGGTATAATATCCATTGATTACATTAAGTCAAAGGATAATATAACAGACCCATTGACAAAGGGCTTACCCAAAGATCAGATGGCTTGCCTGTCTAGGGGAATGGGCTTAAAACCCAAAATATAAGGACCGATACAGCGGTAACCCAACCTTACTAACTGGAGATCCCAGTAATTTGATTAAATGGGAAAACTAAGTTGTAATGGTTCAGTTGATCGCTTCAGTGGAAGCATGAGCACTTCGGATAGGGATTTCTGAAAAGAAACACCAAATCCAAAGCCATTCCCGCGATAGACTTTAAAAGTGCTATCTGCAGTGTGGGTAAAGGTTAAGTTTTCAAAACCCGTAATGATCCTCAGCAGTTGAGGTTAGGTCTTTGGAAAACTTTTAATGGTTCCTAACACTTGTGAAGTGGGTTATAGCAGGATACCTTGTAGGAGACCACCTATTTAAGTGCGAGGACGGGCCGCCTCAAAATGAACGCACTTAAGAATCCAAGACGTTGTCCATGGCCAAAACGGACAAAACATTATGAAGAAGAGAGTAAGGGAATTTGTTGTGTTGGTACCATTGACTTGGCTTACACTAAACACTGACGGTTCAAGATATCACGTTCACCGCGCAGTAAGTAAGTCCGATGGTATTCAACTATGGAAGGTTCAAATCTGAAGCTACCTCTCCTTATGCAACATCGGTCCGCTTAAATATTGCTGGAAATGAAAAGACACCATGTGAGTGCGCCAAAATCTCTTTCAAAAGGGGATTGTTGGAAATTAGCCTTTGGCGGGAGTTGCGACCGACCAACTTTAACGGCTTAAACACTAGTGTTACGTATGTTGGAGAATCCGGTTCTTCACACATGCATGATCTACTAAGTACGTAGATAACCGTAGGGCCAAGAATCGTCAAATTTCATTGAGAAATGAAAGAGATATTGGTTCACGAAGTAAGGTGTTTGAAGCATGGAAAAGTGTGGTGTGTGATCAATTCTCCCTCATCGGTAGAGGAAGAAAGAATTGTTGTGTATATAAGACTCGAAATTGGTTTGGGGTTTGGACCACACGCGCGCCGCCGCCGCCGCCCGCCCGTCCGGTTCCGGTTCCGGCTTCCGGGTTCTCGGGTTCTCGGGTCACGGGTCACGGGTCGTGGGTCGTGGGTCATGGGCTGTGGGCTGTGGGCTTTGGGCCTTCTGATATTATCTTTTTGGGCCAGAAAACTTTGCCGGAAGTACAGTTTGGACCAGAATTCTTTCAGATGTACAGTTTGGACCAGAATTCTTTCAGATGTACAGTTTGGTCCCTGAAGTTTCCAGAAGTCAGAATTTGGACGGTCAAAGCAAAAATGCCACAACACTCAATTCAGCCATTTATTTTGGCTGAATTACTCCTCCTATAATGGCCAATCCGTTGGTGTTCTTCACCATTTATTTTGGTGACATTACTACCTCCATAATGGCCATTACTTGGCCAGTAATGGCACTTATGGAGGCAGTTTTGCTGCTCCTCCCTCACCTATATAAACACCCCTTACACCATTGTTGAGGCACATTTGATATACACGAAAATACACAAAGCAGAAAACAATTTTCTTCCTACAAACTTCCAAGCATCATTTAGTTACTCAATATTCTTCACGGTAGCTCTTGAGTTTCCTTTGCTCAATTGTTCCATTGCTGTTTTATCTTGGGAGACGAATTGTCCAGGACGTATAAAGGATACATACGGGGCAATATTGTCTTAAGGACAGAGTACCACACTCGACTCAGCAAAAACAGTTTCCAGTTTTTCTTCTTCAACAAAATTGTAATTTCAATTTTGTCGTTTTATTGTAATTTTCAGTTCTCTAGTTGAATTGTAATTTCAATTCTTACATAAGCAGTTACTTGTAATTTCCGTTCCTGCAATCCTTTGTAATCCAACAACAAATACATTACAATATACTACACATATATTTTTCTAACATACAATATTCTTACCTTGTCTAATATTAACAATTACCAAAACCGAGAGCCACAATTATGGGCAGAATCCGAGAGTTAATTAAGGCAGTGTACACATGTATATTGTGTGTATATTGCCTTATTTAACAGACACAACATAACACAGAGAGCATAAGAAATAGAGAGCAAAATATTGAGAGGAAAAAAATACCAGTTTCGAAAAAGTTTGGTTTGAAAGTTAAGTTGGAGTTGGAGTTCTTTTTTTGTTCGCAGTTTCGAGTTCGTGGATTTGAAAGTTAGCTATTATTAGCTTTGAAAATCAGTAGATTGTAGCCGTTTTCATTATCGTGAATTAATCTTCGCAAAAAGGTAACATTGAATCTCTTGAACAGTTTAGTGTCACGATTATCTAAAACCTGATTCCAATGTTACGAGGTTGTTCAAATTTCGTATGTTTGTAATGAGTTATTATTCTTCGACCTTAAAGTATGAAGTATGTTAAGATTTTTGTATTGTTAAATTGAAAATAAATTTGGTATAACATGTGACTATTCTTGCATCTTAAGGTCGGCTTTTACTTCCTATTTTTCATTTGATGATTCTGGTGGTAAAACAAAAAAATTAATTTCTTGTTAAACGAATAAACGACTAAAAATCTCATGTGGGATTAGGGGTGAGTATATATACATGTTTAGACGACTAACCTAGATCTTGTTTTTTTTTTTAAATAGCTTTGAGTTAAAAGAGGGAGATATGAAGAACAATTGGTTGTCCTAATTTTTAGGTTCTTTTAAACAAAAATAAACACACTAAATAAATGACTAAACAAAAATATACATATTTCAATATCCAATATGAATTAAGATTATTAAAGTTCAATGACCTAATAAACTAGATGTATAAGTTTATATGCTTAACACACAGAGTTTTACTCAAAATTAAAACCACTCTTTACATATATATGTATTTATTATGGACCCATGAACTACCACCATGTTCCAAATTTGTTTACGTAATATTGGTACTCCACTACAAGACTACACAACTTTTACTAATTGGACCGCCACTTGACCTATATGTGATTTTGTTGGATACAAAGGTGCAGGAAACGGAAATTACAAGTAACTGCTAAGGATTACAAGAACTGAAATTACAATTCAACAACAAACTGAAATTACAAAGAACAAACTGGAACTGTTTGTGGTATGCCGAGTCGAGTGTTTACACTCTGTCTTTAAGACAATATTGCCCCGTATGTATCCTTTCTACGTCCTGGACAATTGTCTCCCAAGATAAAACAGCAAGCGAACAAATGAGCAAAGGAAACTCAAGTGTTACCGTGAAGAATTTTGAGTAATGAAATGATGTTGGAAGTTGTGGGAAGACTGAATTCATTTTTGTTCGTGTGTTAAGTGTACCGCAACAATGGTGACAAGGGGTCCTTTATATAGTTGAAAATTCTGGTCCAAACTGTACATCTTGGAACTTCAGGGACCAAACTGTACATATGAAAGAATTCTGGTCCAAAAAGATAATATCAGAAGCACAGCCCGTGACCCGGACAGGACGGGACGGGCGGGCGGCGGCGCGCGTGTGGGCTTTCCTCGAACCGAAGCACATCTAGGTCCTCCCTCCTTTAAACACATGGGATACCCCTTGGGGTCTCAAACCCCAAGCCAACTTTGAGACTTATAAACAAAACAATTCTTTCTTCCTCCACCGATGAGGGAGAATTGATCCCATACCACACTTTTACATGCTTCAAACACCTCACTTCGTGGACCAATATCTCTTTCATTTCTCAACGAAATTTGACGATCCTTGGCCCTACAGTCATCTACTTACTTAGTAGATTGTGCATGTGTGAAGAACCGAATTCTCCAACACGCGAAACACTAGTGTTTAAGCCGTTAATGTTGGTCGGTCGCAACTCTCGCCAAAGACAAATTTCCAACAGATTTCACATAAATTTGTAAGTGTAGTGACGGGGATTCATAATCGGATGGATTCAATTAAAGTAATTTTTACTGTGCAATTTAAATCACTATTTGGTTTCCTTTATAACAAAAATCTAGTTGATTTGCTACTGGCTAATGGTATTTATTGTTCTTTCAAATATGAATTAACTATGTATTTATTGCATGTTGAAAGTTGTCTGTCCGTGTCTAACTTAATGCACTCAGAATGATAAAAATAATTAATGACAAAGGATTATTATGCAAATTGGTCTTAATTTGGTTTCGGTTTGATTGAGGGAACTAATCTAATTTGCTGAGTTCGTTTTTCATGTTAGCATATAAATTTGAATTCTTTTTAGTAATCAGATCTAAGAGAATTTTGTGTGAATAGTAGGCATAGAAAAACAAGTATAATTTATTCAAGATTAATTTAAGTCAAACACAGGTCGATAAAGCAACCGTGCTATGGAACTCAGGGAATGCCTAATACCTTCTCCCCGGTTAACAGAATTCCTTACCCACTTTTTTATTTTTGTCGACCAAATAATAAAGAGTCATTTCCTTTTGATTAGGGATTCATAAGGTGACTTGGAACACCATAACTCAATTTTAAGTGACGACTCTGTAAAAATAATAACTCATTTTCAGAACGTCACTTTAATTGGAAAAATCCTTTTAAATAAATAAAACATAGTATTTTTGGCGGTAAAAAAAGTGGTGTGACAATGGTTTGTGTCCATGAAGTTTCGGATGAGTTTCAGCTGCTAAAACTAAGATTTCTCAATTGCCGAGTTTTCTGGTGCAACAATTCCGAATATACCAATTATGTCTTAAAATTCGTCCATAAATTTTCAGACTTCCTCTAAAACTTAAAAACATCATATCTCTCTCATCTTAAGGTTAAATTGGGTGATTCAAAAGGTTATCTTGGGTGGAATCTCGCAAGGATTATCTTGGGCTTGTCAAATGTGAGTTTCATGATCATCTAGTGTCTGATTCGTGCTGGGACAGATAATGTATTTTCACTTGTTTCGGAATTTAGTCATTTTTTCTCACAAGTGTAGGAGCTCGGATTGAGGCGATTTCGAAGAAATTCTTCTCGTATTTGCTCGGGAGTAAGAATATGATGTTGGTTACAAAGGTGCAGGAAACGGAAATTACAAATAACTGCTAAGTAATACAAGAACTGAAATTACAATTCAACAACAAACTGAAATTACAATGATGTTGAACAAGAAAATGGAACTGTTTTGTGTATGCTGAGTCGAGTGTGGCACTCTGTCTTTAAGACAATATTGCCCCGTATGTATCATTTATACGTCCTGGACAATTGTCTCCCAAGATGAAACAGCAATGGAACAATTTAGCAAAGGAAACTCAAGTGCTACCGTGAAGAATTTTGAGTAACGAAATGATGCTTGGAAGATTGTAGGAAGAAGAATTCTGTTTTCTGTTTTTCATCTAGTGTAAAGTGTGCTCAACAATGGTGACAATGGGGTCTTTATATAGTAGAAGGAGGGGCTGAAGAACTGCCTCCATAAGTGCTATTACTGGCCAAGTAATGGCCATTATGGAGGTAGTAATACCACCAAAATAAATGGTGAAGATGTGCAACGGATTGACCAGTATAGGAGGAGCAATTCAGCCAAAATAAATGACTGAATTGAGTGTTGTGGCGTTTCTGATCTCTCTGCCCAATTCTGACTTTCTGGTCCAAACTGTACATATGAAACTTTTGGGATCAAACTGTACATCTGGCAAAGTTCTCTGGCGCAAAAAGATAATATCAGAAGAAGCACAACCCGTGACCCATGACCGGACTGGACGGGACGGACGGGCGGGCGGCGCGCGTGTGGACTTTCCTTGAACCGAAGCACATCTAGGCCCTCCCTCCTTTAAACACATGGGATACCCCTTGGGGTCCCAAACCCCAAACCAATTTTGAGTCTTATAAACACAACAATTCTTTCTTCCTCCACCGATGAGGGAGAATTGATCCCAAACCACACTTTTCCATGCTTCAAACACCTCACTTCGTGGACCAATATCTCTTTCATTTCTCAACGAAATTTGACGATTCTTGGCCCTACGGTTATCTACGTACTTAGTAGATCATGCATGTGTGAAGAACCGAATTCTCCAACATGCGTAACACTAGTGTTTAAGCCGTTAAAGTTGGTTGGTCGCAACTCTCGCCAAAGGCAAATTTCCAACATATGCACCTTACTTCGCAGTACTCCATTGATTTCTTACATGATTTAGAGTTGATTTTGTTGGCGGGGTGTTGAAAATTAGGGGGGTTTACCCTAGGTTGAATTTTTGGAATATAAGAAATTGAAGGTCAAATTGTAGCCTTTTTGAGGGCAAACTATTTTGAAAGGAAAAATATGATTTGGTCGCCAGAATTCGGGGTCACTTTTGGGATTTTAAAGCCCTAAGTTAAAATTATGAATTTATTCAAATTGTAAGCCAAGATGATGAATTTTTGAGTTGATCCGTTGAAATATTTGGATAGTGGGTATTTCAATTTTGAAATAAATATTTGTTTCATCACCTAGGCTCGGGATGAATTTTAGGTCGAATATTGACCCGAATGGATTTATCCCACAATGAGTATGGTTGGATTCGTATGCTCATAGAGATTTCATTCTTGATTGTTTTGGATCGATTCGAGACTCAGAAAAAAGGGAAAAGCTCGACTTTGAGGGTTCATGGCACCCACTCGGCATCGAGGTAGGTTATGGTTTACTCTTAAGACTCCGTTTGGAGAGCTTATATATCCTATAAATACTTAAAGGGTTGAGGCCGAGAAACCGGGTCTCACACTTGTGACTGAGATACCCACTTGTGTGGGTGACGGTGTAATTGTAAGGATATTTTATAGTGATAAATTATTAAATGGTTGGCGTTTGATATGCGGAAATCTAGGATCTAGTTGTGTGCCGGTAGATAATATCGTGATATATGAACTTGTCAATATTTGATTTCTATGTGCTATATGCATCACTTCTTACGTGATAATTCTTGTATTCTCTTGCTAATGGGGCCTACAACAATTGTTGGAACAATATAGGCTATCTACTGCTTTGCATACGATACTATGCATGTTGTTATGTAGAAATTTATATATTATTTATACGGGATAAAATGTAGAATAAGAATACGAATATTAGAAATATATGCATTAATATTCTAAAATGACAATAACCCTCATAATACTAAGATATTTTTAAAATTTGGTTAAAGAATAAATAAATATTTTAAATTATTATAGTACGTATTAATTATAATATATCAATTATTCAACAAAAAGCATTTTTTGTTGAACTAATGCTTATATTACTAATTTATGTATTACTAATTTTGCATAACATACATTTTTAATTCCCGCGTTACCTATTTGTACATAACTTCTCTGAATCAAACGACCCCTTAGACTTATAGGTTGAAGACAAAGATGGTTGTTTAAAATTGGTATTTATGCTTAATCAAATAATTTGATTGCAAGGATTAAAAACCCGGGGAGCGCAGATTGTTATGAATCGATTAACTTAATTCAAACATTACTATTTCTTGCATTACCAGTTTGTACATAACTTGTCTACTTAAAATCTACCACGTTATCATAATCCCAAGTTCTTATTTTGACAAAGTTGTGTAAGGAGAAATAGAATTATGATGTTACTTCTTTGAAGCACTTACAAATTAATTAAGATTAGAGATTTAGAGTAGTAGTCTTGGAAACATTTACAAATTAAGATTAGAGATTTAGAGTTGTTGTTGTATAGTTACAACTTTATCACAATACAGTAATCACTTCAATCTTAATAAAATACGAGTTAATTTCTCAAATAGATACTCAACTTAACAAAATTATCTAGTAAAGTCATTATTTTGATTTTATCCCAATAAAGTCACTCAAGTTCTTGCATTGATCTTACAAAGTAAAAATGATTGGAAAACCACTTATAATGTGGGATAATTTACAATTTGCACCCTTAATGTATGTGCTCTTTTGTGATTTACTCCTTATCCTATTTGTTTTTAATGATTTACACCTTAATTTTCTCAGTGCTTTGCAAAATCATAAATAATTTTATTTTTCAATTATGTAAAAGGATAAAAAAAAAAAAGTAGAATTAAGAAATGGTAATTGAAATTAAAACAAAAAAAAATATAGAAGCACGAAATAGACGCTCATCAGTTGGCAATGCATGAAATAATAGATTACAACTTATCTTCTGAGACAAATGTGCCAACATTTATATAGGGAAGCACGAATTTGTTAGTAACTGTGTTCAAAACCAGTAAATAAGAAAATTGAATTAAACTAGAAAATGAAAAAAATGCAAAAATTGAAAATATCTGAGACCACCCGAGGTTATGGACTACTTCTTTTCAAAATAAAACGGATATACATGTCGTAGGAGTACCAATACATCAAACGCCTACGACTTCGTCGAGCTCAAAGGCAATAACAAATCACACAAAGACTCAATTTTTGTTTGTAAGACGCGAAAATAATATCATAAATGGAAAATAAATTACAAAAATGAAAAATGAATTTGGTCCGAAAAAATTGATCAATCAATCAGATCATTTGACCAAATTCGAATCTGGATCCAAATTCGAAGCCAAAGCCAAAATCGAATCCAAATTCGAAGTTGAAGCCAAGTCGGTCGAACTCAAAGGCAGTAACAAATCACACAAAGACTAGATTTTTATTTGTAAGACGTAGAAATAATATCATAAATGGAAAATATATTACAAAAAATGATACAAAAAAATTATTAATCAATCAGCTCATTTCGCCAAATCTAAATCCTAAGCAGAAGCCAAATCTGAAGTCGAGTATTACTCCCCAAACTTGGGTGAGGCGGACCGACACTCTATCCATTAACTTTACCGAGCGAACCAACCTGTAACATCGCTTATGACTATCACATAATCCTGAGATATCTGAAAAAGAGAGATAACAAAATACTCGGATGAACTACTGTATGTATATTGAAACATAGCATCTTTACATAACTGCAAATGACCACAAACGTCTATGAGACCTCTAAGATAGCTAAAACTGAACAACTGATGTAATGTTGAGACAAGGCCCCGACCTACCCTTAATCTCTATACATCAATGAGAACACTAGACCTAATTCAGTTCCATATAGAAGTGGATTTTACAATACACACCTTCATTGAATGTCCGTAATATAGAGCAAGAAAGTCTGTCAACCTGTACATCTGAACCTCCAATACGAACATAACGTCCCCCGACAAAAGAGATGTGAGTACGGAAAGAATTGTACCCATATGTAAGGCAGGCATGATAGGATATACAAATATTGAAGCTCATAAAAGAGACAACTGAAATATAATCAAGTGAGAACATCAGGAGACTAAGAAACAACCTTTAGACTCACCATTTAAGACTTATTATACTTAGATTATTCTTAGCATTCTTATAAGTCTTTCTAATGATATATTAGGTTGCTTTACGGAGAAATATTCTGGGACGGTTCACTGTAACACTTGGGATCATCATACATTAGATTCCTTCTTTATTTCTTTTAGAACAAGTGAGCCAATGTGAGGCACGTAACAAATGAATAAAGGAGCCACATAGGGGATATAACATGTGAAAACATCTCCTGTATATACATATAGACCCTAGTGGATCTTGTGTGATACAATATCAAATGCGGAAGATAAATAAACAAGAAATAAAATATAGATAAATTAACACAAGAATGACTTGAATTGGAACCAAGGGTCCAAGGATACCAAAACCCCAATTCAAGGAATTTCTACAAGAACCTAATCTCTTAGGATGACCTCAAGGGAATTGAATTCCCAAGCAACCAATCATCTCAAACAAGGTTCGATCAAATGCTTCAACAAGAACTCACAAACTCTTAAAAAGTACAATCAATATTCAACATAAACTAGGGATGAAATGACTTAGTCTAGCTATTTACAGTCTAAAGCTAAACTATTATAAAAGAGGCCCAAATATGACACTATTTGATTGCAAAAATAACCAAAACATTTTACTAGCACATCTTGTGGCCAACCTGCGAAACACAGGTCATGTTTATGGCACCATATGCGTTTTGCAAGTAGTATCTCCTTTAGCTTCATCTGCGTTTGACATGTGCCTCACAGGTCCATCTTGAGACACCATCTGTGTTTCGTAGATGGTGTCATCCTCACCATCGTTCGCCGTTTTGCCTTCACATTCAATCATCTACACTTGATAGCCCGAGATGGCGCTAAGGCATGCTCATGAGCATCCATCTTCATGTACAACCCTTATGATGCTTGGAGTCCATGGACTTGACTCCATGTCAACGACCTTGATATTGTATCATTATCCCTATCTTGAAAGAAATATGTTCTCAAATTTAAGGGTCCAACAAGAAACTAAGATGACACCATTACAAGAATCATTAGCACTAGAGAGATCATTGAGGATAATCTCACAATGAAAATCATTATAAGAAAATAAATAATAGAGGAAAGTATCCCTTAATGCAAACTAAGTATAAACTTCTCATGGGACACAGAGGCATCATCACATTCACAAGAGACCTCACAAAAAAATAATTTGGTACGGAAAACATCTACCAATATCGTACCATCAATATAGCCATCAACCAAATCACTCACAACATCAAAGCCTTGTTCCATTACCAACATAGGTCGACTCAAATATGACACTACACTCTTAGGACCAAGATAGGTTCCGTCACTAGCATTTTTATCAAGGAACAAATCATACTCGGATGGGTCACTTGAATAAAGCCATGCATGAATATCATCGTCATAAATAGGTGGGGCATCATACAAAGTCTCAGAATCATAAATATTAGAGGTAGAAAGATTACTAATAGGGTTCATCAAGTAGTCAAGTAAGTCAATCGCACCATCAACTAGAGATGCATTCTCCTTTGGCATGTCAAAACCATTATCAAAACAATCCCTCCCCATAAGTGAAATGCAATCCCTCAACAAGAGACTTTCGTCAATGGGAAGATGGTCAACATCCAATAGTGGGTTGTCATAGATGGTGTAGCCCCTAAAAGTTGCTACATCAATATCATCAAATTCCACAACACTAAGTACATCACTAGAAATGTTCTCATCATCATAAAATAAGGCATCATCACTAAAGAGAGAATAGTCACTAAACGTGAATTATTCAAAGCATGTGTTATTACTCTCAATTAGATAAGGATTATTTTTCAAATAAAAAATTCCACTAGTTGGAGGTAAGTTAAGCTCAATGCAAGGTAAATAATCACCCATACTCAAATTGTCATCAAGATCGTGCAAAGAAGTAGGAGTATTAAGATAAGATGCTTTACCTCAATATGTATTTAAAGTATCCTTTGAGTTACCTCGATTGGCCGATTTATTTGATAAGTTGGACCCAGGCGCGAGTTCAATTTGGTGCTCACTTTACCTTAGGTGTGGCAAACCCTTTGGGAGCTCCATAGGCATCACATCATCATAGTCCTGGAAGAGGTAAGACATAGAATTAGGCAAGGATAAGGTTAGTTCGTTAGTTTATAAAAGCATAGTCCCAAGGCATGATAGGAAAAACTGCACTTTGCTCCTCAACGTCCTTCTTAATCTCCCTAAATATCGCCATGAGAGTCACCTTACCCTTTACCTTGGACTCTTTCCTTTTCTTGCTCCCCTTTTTAGCACCATTTTCACTACTACTTCCTCCCTCGCCTTTTCTCTTTTCCCTTAACTCCTTCATCTTTTGATAGACTTCACTAACTTGCAAAGGTGATATAGGGTATAGAAAATGTCTCTTTCCATTGAGTAGCATTGAATACCTATTCGTTCTCCCATCATACCTTGATGAACGGTCATATTGACAGGGTCTTCCAAGTAAGAGATGATAAGCTTGCATGGGGACTAAATCACATTAGATCTAATCTTGATACTCCCTAACTATGAACTTAATCAAAGCTTGTTGGTTCACCTTCAACTCTCCAGATTCATTTAGCCATTGGAGTTTGTAAAGAGTAGCATGTTTGGTTGTTGGAATCTTCAAGAAATCAACCAATGTTGTGCTTGCGGCATTTGCACAACTCCCACTATCAATGATCATGAACATACATTCCGATTTATGAGGCACTTGGAATGAAAGGGATTCTCCCTTTGGCTTGGATCATCTATGACCTCGCTTATCGTAGTTCTCATCACAACGTAGTTTGGAACGGTAAGTTCCCCTTCTTGAGGTATGGCCTTACGTGTTAACACCCTCCTTGCGAAATAATTTGGCACGATAATATCCCCACCTCGTGTCCTAGAACTTTTCTTACCCTTGTTATAATTTCTAAAGTCATCACCCTTTGGGCCTTCTCCTCTCCATACCCCTCATACTCCCTCTCATCATATTCTTGATACTTATCTCCTAAAAGTTGTACATTCCATAGCAATTGGCAGGTATTTAGAAGGTTTTGGTGTGGCAAATGATTATTTGGTGGTGGTTCGATTGAGCTTTCATCTCGTTGAGGTATTGGGGTGGTGTTTTGTAGAGTAAGATTATACATTCGGTGAATGGTTTTGGGTAACAAGGTAGGCGAGGTGTCTCGGGGCATGCTACTTCTGGTGTCTTGATGGTGAACTTGAGGGAAGAGAGACACGTCCCTACTTCGCCATGAAATTACCCCTAGCCTACCATTCATAATGACAATCCGACTATCAATAGAAGCCAACACGTTCATCACATCAACAAGAGTTAGTTCCCCGGTGGGAACTTGTGTTTCATCTCCCGTCGTCATAGTACCTATTCAAAGATACTCAACCAAAACAAGCAAACACATTAAGTTAGTGAAATATAAATCTCACAATCGCTCAAGTTTGCACACCTTTGATTGCCTCACAAATTGTATCTGCCAATGATTGTACCTTATTTAATCCAATGAGTCACAAGGGATACAATTTCTACTATTGTCCAGAATTGATTCTTGTTCAACTCGAAGAACGGACGACTCAATTCAAACCAACGGACTTGAATCAAGAGGTTATCGATGAAGTTAAATGAGAAAAGCTTGAAAATAATTGGCACGAAAGAAATTACATGCTAAAAAACTAATCAACCTCTTAGTAAGATTAATTACAAGAGTTAATTAGTTTATAGGATCAAAGAAGTGGAAAAGAAAGTGAAACAAAATGAAAATTTGAGTCAAAAACCTGAAATGTTCGATTTGTGGAGCAACAGTAGCTTGCAGGTCATGTCTGCTACACAGTATACGTTCCGCAGATGATGCACAGGGAGACACCAAATCGGGGGCATTTGCGTCGGACATGCAAAACGCAGGTCACACCTGTGAGTCGTAGATGTGGTCGTAGGTCGTGTCTACGTAGTCAATATTTCTTACGCAAATTTCTTTCTTGGGATTTGTCTATGACCTTTTTTTTGAAAATTCTTGATTATTCTAACTACTTGGGCCCACATTTTAAGATATTTTTCCTCTTTTGGCCCAGAAAACACTTTTCACCAAATAGAATTCGGTTTTGAATATCAAATTGTACATTTTCACCTTCTTCCTCAAGAACACTTTGAAGATTCAAAAAAATTCAGATCTTCAAATCTACTCAAATTTCTCTCAAATATCATATTCTAAAGTTTCTTCACGGAGAACAAAGTCAAATAGGTTTCAAGCTCCAATTATCCCTTCTTCGATAAGACCCACTAGCTCTTCAAGCTTCAAGCTCCAAGCTCCAACAATGGTGATTGACTAAATTGACTCCAAATGACTTGAAACTTTGGATTTAAACTCTATTAACACTAGGGAACTCATATCTAGTGTTAGATTCAGTAAAACAACACGGAATCAAATATATTTGGATTTTTTTACTCTATTTTTTTTGTAGTAACAAAACCTAAGACTAGATTTGCTAGAGCAAACATATTAATGGTTCTGATACCAATTAATACAATATCAAATGCAGAAGATAAATAAACAAGAAATAAAAGATAGATAGATTTACATAAGAAGGACTTGAATTGGAACCAAGGGTCTAATGATACCAAAACCCCAATTCAAGGAATTGCTACAAGCACCTAATCTCTTAGGATGACCCTAAGGGAATTGAATTCCAAAGCAAAAAATCTTCTCAAACAAGGTTCAATCAAATGCTTCAACAAGCACTCACAAGCTCTCAAAAGAGTACAATCAATATTCAACATAAATTAAGGAATAATATGACTTAGGCTAGATATTTATAGTCTAAAGCTAAGCTATTACAAAAGAGGCCCACACTCTTTGATTACAAAAATAACCCACATTCAGTTGTCATATCATCTTGTGGCCAACCTGCGCAATGTAGGTCATTTTTGTGGCACCATCCATGTTTCACAGGTGGTGTCTCCTTTAGCTTCTTCTGCATTTGAAATGTGGCTCATAGGTCCATCTTGTGACACCATCTGCATTTCGCAGGTGGTGTCATCCATACAATCTTTTGTCATTTTGCCTTTCCATGCAATCATCCATACTCGGTATCCTTCGGATGACGCTAAGGCATGCTCACGAGCATCCATCTTCATGTACAACCCTTGTGATGCTTGGAGTCCATGGACTTGACTCCACGCCAACGGCCTTGATGTAACGTAGGTTGTATTATTTTCACCGTATATATATATATATATATATATATATATATATATATTATATTATATAGGTCCCATGAGAGGCATGATATTCCATATATAAATAGACCCTAATGGGCCTTGTGCGAGGCATATGATACCAAGTTTGTCACAAATCAAATCCGAGTGAGGCAGATCGACACCCGATGCCTAAATATGAATGAGCGAACCATTTATACATGTAAGCTATGCAAATACTGATATACCTGAATTGAATGATACCACATTCTGTATGATAAGTGAAAGATGTTGTCATATCCCGAACCATGGCCTGGGTGTAACATGACAATCGGTGCCTGACTGTATGTGACCGAATGAACCACATGGCTTGTTGGATCAACATGGGAATCTAATATTATGAAATAGTAATTTAAAACATGAGTAACTTAAATGACATGCTAGATTAGTCTATGAACCTTTGAACATGAGTCTGACTACTAAAAATTATTTTACCAGGACAAAGCCCTAGCATACCTTCATCGTAAAGCATGACATGGAAAGTAAATAAACTAACACCCCGAATAAAATGGAGCTCACCAATAGCTGGTACATGAGAATCTTAACCAATTGATTTGTCGTCTTGAAACTCCGTTCCTGCATCGTGAGATGCAAGCTCCGGGAAAAGGGGATGTATGTACATTTGAATTGTACTTATATATATAACAATTGAATGAATAAGCAGGCACATGAAAATTAGAATTGAAATTGAAACTGTAACCTGAACACGTATAATATCTAACATGAAACCACCAAGCGAGATCTCTGCCTGATCCGCTAAGCTACCCCGCATATTTTCGGGGTATGAGACATGAACATGACATGGATGGATACAATAAGCCTCAATGGGTAATATGAAGGAATCGCCCTAACTGGGCGGAGTGATCCATATCCTATGTTGGCATACATAGTTTTAGGTATTAACCCTTCTCAGTAGTCTGTGCAACTCTCAAAACATGAATATAATTGGCTTTTAAGCCCATAGATTTCACAAACATGATTTGTAAGTATAATTTAACATGTATATAGATACATAATATAACTTGTATGAAGCATGGAAACATGTAAGATTCACGGAATAAAGTAATATTGGTTCATAACTTGTAATTGAGAACCTATGTGACATGACCCCTATCTAGGAGTTGTGGTGGCACCTACGTATTCCCACTGGTAGGCGAACCACTCCCCCAGATCATTAACATGATATGACATAAATAAAAGCGGAAAGATAGCAATTACTATATAATATGTCTCATATCATAAATGAGGAATAGATGGCCATAAGATCAATACAAACCCCCAAAATCAAATCTGTAATACAAGAGCACTAGATAAAATGAATACAAGTCTGAAATTCAAGGGCAAAATAGTGCCAAAACTGAATAGCCATAATCTAAAAGTATGAGAATGTCTCCAGAACTAAATAAAGACATAAAATGAGATATGAGCATCCGGGGATATGCTGAAAGTGGCATCCTCACCCTGAATGCTGGAGAATCAACCACTCGAACTCAGCCACGTGGTCTCGAGCTAGCTGAATGGTCTATATCTTCATCAAGCAAAGATACAACAAGTGTAGCATGAGTACAAAATATACCCCCGTAGACATCATAGGCCGACAACGACGGAAGATACGCAAAAAGTGATAAATATCTAGTTGACACCAAGTAATCCTATACTAACAGTTCAATAATCCAAGTATTGCCACATAGTCTACAAAATGGTTCACAGAGTTCACATATTACCTTATTTAAGTAAGATTCCATAATCGCTTAAGTCATCCAGTGCCAGACAAGTTCAATAACACTAATCTAATTATCATGAGCAAGTAAAATCCTTTTATATCTGAAATCCAACCAAGTCATCAATAATCAAATCTAGTATCAAATACATCCACAGATAGTCAATGATGTAATATGGGTATGATATGAATGCAATGCATATGATAGATACATTTATCATCCCGTATATAGTACATCAAGTTTTTATTGTGATCGTACACCTATGGGAGACCCGCGAAGTCCATATACCCCTCTGAAATTTCCCATCGGAGCCCAGTTTTTGGCGGTAATAATATCTATTACAGACGTGCAACCCTTTCCGCGCGTATCATCATTATCATCTCAATGCTGCCATATTCTCATAAGTGTTCTTACCTTCCCAGTCCATTAGACCCACATCTTATATCATACCACTCTAATATAATATCATCAGAACTATGAGTGTATGAATGCAAATGACAATACAAGGCAAAAATCATGATATAATGAGATGCAACTATTGTACCTTGAAATTTCATATATCAAGTATACCATAAGATAGGGGGCCTAAGATAAGGAAGAGGGTTACCTTGGGATTATTAAGGAAGCATCGAGTTGAAGCCCGAAGAAGTCGTGAGAGTTAAGAACTGCTAAGCCCTTCGTTCTAGCAATATTTACGTTGTGTACATCGTGTTGAACCGATGTGAGATGAGGAGAGTTATGGTGGCCATAAAAGTTTAAGGAAGGCCTTGTACCAAGATTGGAAGAATTGCTAAGAAACACTGAGTTACACCCGTCATTTCATACACGTTTAATAGTATGGTTAATTGAATTGAGCTCTGATGACCCAATTCCCATTCCGAGGGTCGTTTATGACATGAATGGATAATAATAAGGTTTATGGATGGTTATAAATCATTGGGATCAAAGGAATCATATTTCGATGAAGTTCAACAAAGATCGGTCGATACGCTAGAGCGTTTCGCGTCGCGGATGGGATCCGCCTCACGAAAGGGGCGCATATGGTCCAAGGGATCAAGCCAACTCACTTCCATAATATGCCCTTGGATCTACAGTCGCATATGGCATATGCGACCGCAACCATCGCACATTAGAGGCGGTGGCCGACCATTTTGGCTTATTTAAGCGGTGTCTCACCAATTTGGTCATTATTCCAACCCAAACCTATCCCTAACACCCCTAAACCCTCTCTAAAGGTTTACATACCATTGAAGTACCATTCCACAAGTTTAGGATATAAATCTTCCATCATAAGAGACTAGATCACCATGGAAAATCATCTTGATTTTTGAAAGGAAGTTTGGAGGTTCTTGGAGATTCAAAGAAGAGCATGGTGGAAGGAACTCTTAGATGATTTGAGGTAAGGTTCTTGATACCTCTCATGTACTGAAAATCTTATAGATTAAAGTGAACTTTTGGTAGAAGTAATCTGTGGAAAGTTAAGATAAATGGCATAGTTGAACATGATGGTTGTCAAGTTAATATAATTGAGTTCTTGAATAGAGTTTGGATTAGAACTTGTGATGTATGGTTATTGTAACCTTATAATTGTGTTTGATGATGATGATGATGGAACGATTATACTATCTTGGTTTCTATGAAAACAAGATAGGGAGATTGTGCACGCTAAGTGTTCGATTATATGTCGCAATAATGAAATGTTGCAACTAATGAGTCGATTCTTAATTTATCAACTTCAATTTGATTCGAATCACCTCTATGATGTTGATTATCATTCATAACACATACGAGGTTGTGCAAGCCATCGTTGAGAAGACAATAAAGGTATGTTAAGGCTCTTCCCTTCATTCTTTTGGCACGATCTACGAATAAGTGTAACCATAACGACATCCCTTTAAAAGGAACTCTATTCTCAAGGTTTAAGCTTGTGAATACCTTTATGTCATATTGTTATAGCTCCTGACTCTTATCAATATGTTTCGGGAGAATTTCCCGACTTTATAGTAACTTGAATCTTATGCCTTTTTATGGATTTTGTTGATTCTTAACCCATGGATACCGACATAGTTACATAACGATAATCAGAGGGTAACGACCCTAAGTCACTCTGATCAAATTCATAAGGTCGTTCGGAGTCATTGCATGGATTATATATATGTATATATTTTACGACACTGCGCCGCGCTATAGTCGGCCGGTTAGGCACTTATATGTGTACACCACTGCAGTTGAGAAGTTTATGATATATTTTCAGAGAGTTTGGAACATTTTGAGAATGTTTTTTTCCTCTTAGCGACTCACGTCCCTTGAACGTGAGAATATGTTATGAATGCATGAATTAAATAGTAATCGCGGGCCAGAGAAATTAGAAAGACCCCAGAAGATTGATAAAGAGAATTGATTTCTGAAATCATATCACATGGAGTTTCGTTCCAGGAAGTATCTAAAGTAAATGGGTAAAATGTCATGCCCGAACCAGTGGCCCCAACTTCTTCTCAAGTATTAGGCTAATTAGAAGGGTTGAGGACAAGATAAGTCCCGTCTATTGAAAGAAAAGAACATATCTCATTTATTGTTAGCAACTACGTGCGGGGATGGCAGTAAAGGATTGCAAGTTTCCAACACTGGGTGATACGGACTTCGAGTTCTGTCGTATAATTCTACGAGCCGACCAGGCAAAGATAGCTTATTAAAGACAATACTATGATAAAGATCATTACAGAAGAATGACTAGAAGTGGTAGACGGATGTTTAGTAAGTGCAAGCGGAATGTTATGACAAAGTACTACGGCCACAAGATATCCCTCAAATGGGACAGACGGGTGAAAGAAATGTAACGATAAGGATACTGATAACAAGACTAGAATGGAACCCAAAATAGTACACATGGAAAAGAAGGATAATGGCGAATAAATGATACTTAGATCCTCCCAGCCAAAAGTGCAAATCCCAACGCCCAGAAGTGGTGGTACAAGAAGTACATTACAAGGAGCCTTAAAATGATTCAAGGCCAAAATGTAAAGGTTAACAGGTCAAGTGGCGGGTCAAGAGAATATCTAATGCGTATTAAGGGGAGGGAACCGAAGTAAGTAGAAAATTGAAATCCGGCTACGATTGGAACCTGGATATGCTAAACACTAGTTCTGCCCCGAATACCAGCAGGACGCTGGAGGATAAGCAAGTGGAAGTAATAATGAATAGGGCCTGATGCAGGCGTATAACAGAAGGATAAAGTGATCAATAGACCTCAAAAGGACCAAGGTAGACATTAAAGAAAGAAGTTAAATAATAGGGATGATGAGGCAAGAAGAGGAGGAAGAGAATAATGGTAAACTTTGGATTTATCAAATCAACCGGAAACTCCATGAGATGAATGATATAATTAAAGTAATGTCTAAAAATATGAGTTACAAAAGGAACCTGAGCCAAGCCATAGAAGTGAAAGCATTAACTTTAAGTGTAGTGATCACGGTGAAAATGACAGATCGACGTCTTGCAGAAATGAATTCTTCGATGATAAAAGGGTAGGATGACCCTTAGCATGGACAATACTGAAGAGCAGTATGATTATGTCAAAGGTTTTCCTTGAGAAAATATATACACGACACACCCCGCAAAAGAATAGTCGAATATGACGAGTAGCAAATTTTGAAGTTATAAGGGTAAAGTATTTCACTCTTAGTATGGAATAGATGTTGCTCACAAGGAGATGCAGGTCTCACTGAATTGTCTTATCTTACGTTGTTTCAAGACGTTCACTGAATGGTTGTTGGATGCCTCAGCTGCATACATCACTACACTTCCACTTGACACCTATCGTAATGATAAACGGCTCATCTCGCCATGACCTTCTCTTGAATTCTCAAAAAACTTTTGTCGCTCCATCCCCGTAGGGGCAGAGAGCGAACAAGTAAAAATAGTGGATGCTAAAGAAATAAGGCCGATTAAGAGGAAAGATGCCACATGTGAGAAGACGTCTTGTCTCTAGTACATAAGTAAAAGGGAAAGTAAGATGGATAGTAAAGAAACGTTATGAATCGAGAAAGAACACTTAAGTAAATATGGAAAACGACTAAGCATTAATGAGTTTATTTCATATTTGATAGCATTATTTGTAGAACATCCGGTTGAAACGTTATGAGAAATAAGAGGTCCCGACATAGAGAACAATGAGGTAATGGATGATATGGTTACCTACCATTGGCAAAGACAACTAATATAAAGGCTAAAGGAAAAAATCGACCTGAATGGGGTAAAACATAGCCAACCGCAACGGAAGCCAAATGATAATAATCCCCTGAAGCAGATTACAAAAGAACCCTTCTTAATACTGAAAACTAGAAAGACACTAAGACAAATAGCTCCGTCTAGAGCCCATTGAGAGGTATTGATATAGAATAAATGCAGGAATGAGAACCTCATTGCGATCAGAGGATTAGTATGTTGGTCGACAACATATAAGAAGATGCGCACTCAAAGTTGGAAGAAGTAACTAAGAACTATTGGTTGATCGTTAAGAATCATCTCACTATCATGATGAGTCATTCTAATTTGAAAGACCAATGCATAATTGACTCGTCAAGCTGCATCATAATAATCGAAGACTGCTGATACAATTAAAGATTGGCTAACAATTTATATTAAGAAGATTACCTATTTTCCAAAATTATCTCAAGCTAGTATACGAGCGCTCTTTCTATGGCAAACTCTTTTTGAAAAACCAGCAGGGAATGGACCTTGGATGTACATGATTAACTCCACCTCCATCTTAAGGGGCCAATTTATACTAAGGTTCAAAACCACCAGACACTAGTGTGAATGGACATATGGGAGTTGGAAAAATTTAGAAAGACTCTTCTAAGGTGCGACAACGATTATGCAAAATACTACCAAGTTGACGAATAAGGTGTTATGTACGGAAGAGGAGCAATACTCTTAGAGAGTAACGAAAAAGGATGGAACCAGAAGTAGTGGTATAGAAATTGATGTAGTAAGTTATGATAAAATGCTCGGATTAATACTGAGATGTTGGAAAGAATTGGTTGCAGGAGTCGGATAAAACTTGACAAGAAAAGAAGATTTCGTCTAAAACATTTGCAATCGTAATACCCAAACTCGACTAAGAAGCGCAATGTCGGAAAAATAGAGTATACTCCTAACCATGGATGTCCACTTACCGGATTTTTATGTTGTGATACTAAAGATATTTATTGGGTATTTACTCCAAATGTTTCCATGACAGAAATATAAAGGTGAAAAAAGAACTTATTGGATGAAGAAATTCCAGGACCACCGAGTCATCCATAATCTACGTCTTCATGTATGATGATATGAAAAAAGTAAGAAATGAATGTACAAAAATAAATGCAAGAGAAGAACAGAAAAAGAAATGAACTCGAAAGATCTTTATCTTTTCCAAAGTACCCCGGTCACTGATGACCCTCATACCGCAACCTTTCATTATATCCCTACTTATGCTCCAAATTGTTTATCATTTTCGAAAAGAAAAGTCAAAAGAGATATTCTATTCATCTATCATTTATCCCTTATCGGGAGTAGCCCTATTGCTATTATTATATTTCATATCTATTGTTGGTTGCTTAGTTGAGACTATACTCCTTCCCGATGAAGCCTCTCAAGTCACAGTCTTGTATATTGATAAGTTTTCATTGTAAAGAAAAGGAAAGGGCGAGTCAAATGTCAAGGTTCAACAATTCAGATAAATTACAATTATTAAGTGATATTGTATAAAGGGATGTATGACCTTATGAGGTCGATATGGTACTGGTATTATTGGTATAACCCTATGAGGCGATAATTATGGTATCTGACTACGTAACTGATTGATATGATTAAAGAAACTCCGCCAAAATTTCCAGAGGATATAAGAATCACTATACTCTAGTAATGATGTCCCAAATTTAGAGAATGAATGTTCTTAAAGGGGGAAGGATGTTACACCTCGTAATTTTATATATTTAGTATACCTTAAGATAGGGGCCAAATATAAGGAAGAGGGTTCCCTTGGGATGATTAAGGAAGGATCGAGTTCAAGCCCGAAAAAGTCATGAGAGTTAAGAGTTGCTATGCCATTTGTGCTTGCAATCTTTATGTTGTGTACATCGTGTCGAACCGATGTGAGATGAGAAGAGTTATGGCGGCCTAAAATTTTAAGGAAGGCCTTGGACCAATATTGGAAGAATAACTAAGAAACACCGAGTTACAACCGTCGTTTTGTGCACGGTTAAGAGTATAGTTAATTGAATTGAGCTCCGATGACCCAAGCCCAATTCTGAGGTATCATTATAAAATATTGGGATCAAAGGAATCATATTTTGACGAAGTTTGATAAAGATCGACCTATACGCTAGAGCGTTTCGCATCACGAATAGGATCCGCCTCGCGGAAGGGGGCGCATATGAACCAAGGGATCAAGGCCAGCTCACTGCCCTGACATGCCCTAGTATTTGCGGGATCAAGGCCAACTCACTACCCTGTTATGCCCTAGTATTTGCGGCAGAAGATGACATATGCAACCATAGATGCCATCGCACATCAGAGGCGGTGGCCGACTATTTTTGTTTATCTAAGCGGTGGCTCACCCATTTGGTCATTATTCCGACCAAAACCTATCCCTATCACCCCCAAACCCTCTCCCAAGGTTCTCATACCATTTAAGGACCCTCCCACAAGTTTAGTAAATAAATCGTCCATCATAAGAGACTAGATCACCTTGGAACATCATCTTGATTTTTGGAAGGAAGCTTGGAGGTTCTTGGAGATTCAAAGAAGAGCATGGTGAAGGAACTCTTGGTTGGTTTGAGGTATGGTTCTTTCTACCTCTCATTGTTTTTTAACTCTTACAATTTAAAGTGATCGTTTGGTAGAAGTAATCCATGAAAAGTTAAGATAAACACCATAGTTGAACATGATGGTTGTCAAGTTAATATATTTGAGTTCTTGAAACGAGTTTGGATTAGATCTTGTGAAGTATGGTTGTTTTAACCTTATAATTGTATTTTATGATGATGATGATGATGGAACGATTATACTAGCTTGGTTTATGTGAAAACAAGATAGGGAGATTGTGCACGCTAAGTGTTCGATTATATGTCGCAATAATGAAATCTTGCAACTAATGAGTCAATTCTTAATTTATCAACTTCAATTTGATTTGAATCACCTCTATGATGTAGATTATCATTCATAGCACATATGAGGACATGCAAGCCATCGTTGAGCAGACAATCAAGGTATGTTAAGGCTCTTCCCTTCATTCTTTTGGCATGATCTACGAATAAGAGTAACCATAATGACATCCCTTTAAAAGGAACTATATGCTCAAAGTTTAAGCTTGTGAATACCTTTGTTTCATATTGTTATAGCTCCTGACTCTTATCAATCTATTTCGGGAGCATTCCCCGACTTGATAGTAACTTGAATCTTATGCCTTCTTATGGCTTTGTTGATTCTTAACCCATGGATAACGACAGTTACATAACGATAATCGGAGGGTAACAACCCTGAGTCACTTCGATTAGATTCATAAGGCCCTTCAGAGTCATTGCATGCATTATCTATATGTATCTATTTTATGACACTGCGCTACACTATAGTCAGTCGGGTAGGAACTTATATGTGTACACCACTGCAGTTGGGATGTTTATGATGATGATACCCTCAAAAAGTGGCGTAATAATGATATGATAACCCCAATGTATGGCATATATATATACTTATATATGTATACAAGAGTTTTAAAGCATAGTATGCATAGTCCATGACCATAGAGGTACTCAATGCATAGATTGTTTCTCTATGGCTCTATTTACAGTTTGCACTCAGCTGCAGTTTCAGCTTTATGATTCATTTACAGTATTGTACTTGTTTACAGTTTCAGCCTTATATATTCAATACATCTTTCGTATTGACGACCCTTTGCTAGGACGCTGCGTTTTATGCACACATGTACATATAGAGATTCAGACGATACCTCGAAGTAGGTAAATCGACTCAACGGAAGGTTATCATGCTTTTTTCTTTCAGAGCTGTCTAGTGAGTTGATATGTATGGTGGTTGCATGCATGTACATAATTGGGTATGATGGGGCCCTGCCCCTACCATATGTGATTGATGTACTCTTTAGAGGCTTGTAGACAGTTGTCATGTATATAGTACTTTTGTGTGGCCTTAGCGGCTTTGCCAGTTGACCGTTGGGTTTGTATCGTCCTTGTTGTATATATATGTATGTTGGGTCTTTTCTGCGTGCAAGTGGTCGTTCTTTTGATCAAGTATTCATTCGTTAGAGGCCTTGTCGGCCCATGTACTATTGAGTGTGTCAAAAGTAGTAGGATTGGTATGCTCGGGCCCTTAGGCGTCGGGTGCCGGCCAATCCCCCCAGGGTTGGGGTGTGATAGCAACCAAGTATAGAGATGAATATCATATGCTTTGAAAAAATACATCAGCATATAACCCAAGTACAATCAGAATATCATATCAAGGCATGTGTGATGAATAAGCACAATCATAACAGATATGGCGACAAGCCCACCTAACGGCGACAAGCCCAATCCATCAGCAGTCCGAATCACCTTAAGGTTGATTTTCCAAAGCACTCATCATCATAGTTCAACACCGGTACCCACTAAATTGTTCATCACAACCGGTTGAGTGGGACCCCTAAACACGCCCAATAACCCTCAATATTATAACTAATTACGCACTTCTATCGAAGTCTTATGAAATTAAATCGTAGCCTACCACTAGGACGAACAAGAGCACCAATAATCAAGTCTCAGTGATAGCCTTGCCCTTCCTTCGCACCTCGTGATATTCAAAGTTTATTCACGCATATACTATTCATTACTATACGGCTTACACAAAAAATAAGGACATCATCCTCAACAAAGCAAGACTCAAATACCAACCTTGGGACTACATCATCAAGACTCTAACTTTACTATCCAAAAACCATCAACACATCTTAGGTAGTCATATCCTTAAGTTAATTAGAAAACTATACTCATTTGGACCTTCAATTCAACAATATACAAAAAAACCCTAAATTGGAAACCCTAGAATTTATCTCCAAATAAAATAGGTATCTATACTCAAATTAAGTCCCACAACATGATTATCCATCATATTCAATCACTAGTTCATAATGATCAAGGTAATCTAATCCATAAGGATTGCTCGTTGTTGTATGTATGCACTTGCCTTCGGGGCAATGATGTTTCCTTTGGGGCTATTGACACTGCCTTTGGGGCTATGATACAGATGGCCTTCGGGGCTATACAGATTGCCTTCTGGGCTATTGGCCATACAAATTGTCTAATGGGCTATACAAATGCGCGCTTGCCTTCGGGGCTATACATATATAGATTGCCTTCGGGGATATACACTTACACATCGGATCCCTTGTGAGGCCAGAATATTGTGTTTAGGTTGTACGCTAGATAGTAACGTAATATAGATTAGAAACCAGATATAGCAAGGATGGTACATAGAGCCGAGATCGAATAGATCGTATAGATAAATAGAGAGGTCAAACGATCCAAGCAACAATGACCAGGTAAGTTGATCGAGAGGTTGTGGTCAGTCCACTCCCATCCCTTCCTTCCAGTAGAGACTTCCAGCATATTTATCCATGTTCGTCAACTTCAGAGTCCATATATATATATATATATATATATATATATATGTAGATTATTTTTCTGTCTTACATACTTGGTACATTTCTTTGTACTAGTGTCCCATTGCTGGGGCGCTACATTCTATGCCTACAGGAGCAGGTAATCAGTTCGACAAGTTCGCCCAGCAAAGCAGATTGGGATTAAGCAAAGGATCGATAAGACTCCATCTCTTCCAAAGTGCAGCCGAGTCTAGAGGTCATGTAGCAGATTTTCTGTATAGACTATGGGTAGGCCAGGGCCTTATCCCGACCACATTTGATGTCAGTCATCTTTAGAGGCTTTGTAGACACAGGTTCAGTATGTATAGTTTGTCAGTGTTGGTCCTCATTTTATGTTTTATTAAGTTTGTCAGTATAAGTATTTGCAGAGACTTTCTTGGCCCACCGTAGCCTTTATTAAGATCAAGTTCAGCCTTGTCGTCCTAGTTAGAGATTACTTTTATAGTATGGCCTCAAGGGCCTAGCTTGCCTACAAGGTTCATACTTCGAGTTCATATTGGTACACTCGGACCTAGTAAGGCATCGAGTACCAGCCACACACCTCTAATTTGGGGTGTGACAAAGTGATATCAGAGTAATTCAGTCCTGGGGAGTCTACAAAGATGTGTCTAGTAGAGATAGCAAGACCCCGCTTTTGCAGGCCAACCTCCCGCCAAGGCAGACATTCACATGTGGACAGATATGTCATCGAAGCGGACACCAGACACCAGAAATCATGAAATACAGCCTAACATCCATCAAACACCCAAAACATTCCCGAATCCCCCTAGATATAAACCAAACATACTCGTCTAAGGTAAATAATGCTACGAACTTACTCGTGCCCTCGAATTTTCCATTTAACCCAGCTAAGAGATACTTTTCTAAAGAATCATCCAAAATAATCAAAAATCCAAATATTACAAATAAGGCCATAAATACACCCAATTATCTCAAGAAGCGAACCAATGACTAGACTAAGTCATAAATGACCCTCCAGAGCTGCTGGAAGCGACGGAACCTAGAAATGAACCCATCTACTCAAAAGTCAGCCTTGAGTCAAACTATCCAACTCGAAGGTTCTAGTTCTGGGTTTTTCCTCCGAAACTCATATAAATGAACCTCGGGATCCGTGTTACCCATCCCCGCACATCATAAACCCTATATAGAGACCACGATAAGGGTAAAATAGGCAAATAAGGATCCTTAAATAAAAATGACCAGAAAGGTCGTTACATCATATATCAATTAAATTAACGTTCATCCTCGAATGGAGAGAAACGAATAGAGGGAGCATATCGGAAGTAGTAAACAAGTGAGGATATATGCTCTGCATGTCGGAATCTATCTCCTAAGTCACCTCATCAACAGGATGATGCTTCCATTGAACCTTTACTGAAGTTATCTCCTTCGATCTTAACTTCCTCGCATGCCTGTCCAAAATAGCTACATGTTCCTCCTTGAACTTCAAATTATGATCTAGTAATACGGAGTCCCACTAGATGATATAAGAACCATCGGTATGATGCTTCTTCAGCATGGACATATGGAATACCGGATGGACGCCTGAAAGACATGATTGCAGAGCCAACTTATATGCAATCTCTCCAACCCTCTGAAGAACCTCAAAAGGTCTAATATACCTCAGACTCAACTTTTCTATATTACCGAACCTAATCACACCCTTCATGGGTGAGACCTTCAGAAGAACCTTTTCACTAACTATAAACTCTAAGTCTCGTATCTTCTGGTCCGCATATTCCTTCAGTTTTCTCTGTGTTGCCAGGATCTTGTCCTGAATCACCTTCACCCTTTCTAAAGAATCCCTCAACAAATCGGTACCCCAAAGATGAACCTCAAATACATCAAACCAACTAATGGGAGATCGACATCTCCTACCATATAAAGTCTTGAACGGTGCCATGTCAATATTGGAGTGATAGTTGTTGTTGTATGCAAACTCTGTCAAAGGTAAGTACTTGTCTCAATGACCACCAAAATAAATCACGCAGGCTCGTAATATGTCCTTCAATACCTAAATAGTCCGCTCGGACTGACCATTAATCTGAGGGTGAAAATTGTATTGATATCCAAGCGAGTACCCAACTCTCTCCAAAGTCCACCAGTAATGCGAAGTAAATTGAGTACCCCTATCCGAGATTATAGAAATAGGAACCCTATAAAGAGGAAAATCTCTCAAATGTAGATCTTAGCCAACTTCTCTACATTATAAGTAGTCTGAACTGGAATAAAATGTGCGGACGTGGTCAATCTATCAACAATGACTCAAATAGCATCAAACTTGCCCAAATTCTCAGGCAACCCAACAACAAAATCCATGGCAATCCTCTCCCACTTCCGTTCTAGAATAGGCATCCTCTGAGACACACCACCGGGTCGCTGATGCTGATACTTAACTTGCTAACAATTTTGACACCGAGACACAAAATCAACAATGTCTCTCTTCATCCTCCCCCGCCAATAATGCTGCTTTAGGTCATGGAACATCTTAGTAGGACCTAGATGAATCGAATATCAAGATTAATGGGCTTCCTCCATAATCAGTCTAGTCAAATCACCAACTCTAGGAACGTATACTCTACATTTGATCCTCAACACCCTCTCACTATAAATCATGGCCTCCTTGGCCTCACTACTCATCACCTTATCTCAAATTTTGCACAATTTCACATCATCATACTAGTGGGTCCGAATCTAATCTAAAAGATATGAATATCACATGCTTTCAAGAAATACAACAACATATAACCTAAGTACAATCAGGATATCATATCAAGGCATGTTTGATGAATAAGCACAACGATAACAGATATGGCGACAAGCCCACATAATGGGAATAAGCCCAATCAATCAGCAGTCGGAATCAACTTAAGACTGATTCCCCAAATCACCCATCATCACAATTCAACACCGGTACTCACTCAATCGTTCATCACACCCGGTTGAGTGGGACCCCCAAACACACCAAATGCCCTTCATATTTATAACTAATTACGCACTTCTATTGAAGTCTTGTGAAAGTAAACCATATCCTACCTCAGGGCCGAACATGAGCACCAACAATCAAGTCTCTGTGATAGCCTTTCCCTTCCTCCACGCCTCGTGATTATCTGAGTCTATTCACACATATTCTATTCATTAATATAAGGCTTACACAACAAACAATGACATAATCTTTAACAAAGCAAGACTCAAATACCAACCCCGGGCCCATGTCATCAAGACTCTAACTTTATTGCCCAAAACCATCAACACATACTAGATAGTCATATCCTTAAGTTAATTAGAAAGATATACTCATTTGGACCTTCAATTGAATAATATACAAAAATCCCTAAATTGAAAACACAAAAATTTATCCCCAAATCAATACGTATCTATACTCAAATTAAGTCCCACAACACGATTATCTAACATATTCAATCATTAATTCATAATGATCAAGGTAATCTAATCCATAAACACCATTTAAATCAATAATTTATCTCTCTTAAACTCATAAGAAATTATGACTCATTTTCCCCCAACTTATAATCATACTATATCACCATTAAAGGACTTAGAAACATATAATCAAATCATAAATGAAGGAATTTCTTACCCCAAAGATGAAATCTCTCTTAAACCTCTGGATATTCTCCCTGGCGCTCTAGGTTCGAGAGCTTCTATTTTGGGAAAAGAATTCAGACCTATGTAATTTAAATAGTACCTCTGACCCAGCAATTCTGCCCCAGCGGAATTGAATCTGTTGGCGGGGACCCACTCCTGTGTAAATAACCCTTGCTGAGGTAGTGTCACTTGACTTCTTGCCTCAGCGTCACAATGAACCTGACTCCGCAGAGGCACACCCGCCCCTGCGGAAGTCCCATCCTCCAAGGTGGAAACACCACGAATACCATGACCTCGCTTCTGCAGGCCAACCTCCCGCCGAGGCGGACATAAAGAAGCGGACACCAGAAATCATGAAATCAAGCCAAACTTCTATCAAATACTCTCAAGAGACCCCCCCCCCCCAACACAAACCATACATGTTCATCTAAGGTAAATAGTACTACAAACTTATTCATATCCTCAGATTTCCCATTTAACCTAGCTAAGACATACTTTTCTAATAATCATCCGGAATAATCAAAAATCCAAATATTACAAATAAGGCCACAAAATACATTTTATTATCTCGATAAGCAAACCAATGACTAGACTAAGTCATAAATGACCCTCCGGAGCTGCCAGAAGTGACGAAACCCGAAAATAAACTCATCTACTCAAAAGTCAGCCTTGAGTCAAACTATCTAACTCTAAGGTTCTAGTTTTGGTTTTTTCCTCCGAAACTCATATAAATGGACCTCGGGATCTATGTCACCCAGCCCTTCACATCACAAACCCCACATAAAGACCACGAGAAGGGTAAAATAGGCAACTAAGGGTCCTTATCTAAAAATTACCAAACGGGTCGTTACACCATGGAATTCAAAGCATGGTGTTCATATATTACAGACATGTTCATGACAGTCATAATGACATATCATGAATTCAACTAACAAATATGTAATATAATCATGAAATACAATAATATATGTAATTAGAGTTATCATGAACTTAGAATAAAATCCTATGCTTGTGGAATTTTATATTTTCATGGAGGAACGTGGCATGGAGAAGAACAATAACATTTTCACATGTGGATAGAAGTCCTACATACCTTAATCGCTCCTTGTCTTGTATTAAAGGTCAGAACTTGAAGAAGAAATCCAAAAGCTTGAACCTTGAAACCTTGAGAAGGGTTTATCTTGAAAATCCTAGGTTAGAAATCTATGATTTCGCTTAGAAACTACGTATAATTAATAAGAATCATATGGAAACATATGGAAAGGACTTACCTTGAGCTATGAGGATGATGGGGGGAGAAGAACTTCATGCTAGAGCTTGGGAGAATGAAGAATGAAATAAAAGACTGAAAAAGCAGTTTTATATTGTTCAATCGTTAAGCTTATTTCATGATACATTTCACGGTCCGTAAAATAATTTATTGTCCGTGAAAGTGACCGTGAATCGGTTCCCATGAGTCAGTTTGGGTCGAACTCTTCTAATGTGACCGTGAATCAATATACTTCTAATGTCGAGTCAAGATCAACTAGGACAGAAATAAAGCATTAGGTCAAACTTTTCTTTGGTGTCAAGGTAATGGAGGATATTGGTGCGTAGACCCCTTTCTTCTATATTTTTCGAGAAAGAGAATTAATATACCGGTGTGCGAATGATGCATAATTATTTTCGTATTGGATGGATGGTTGCCGACTACCCTAGACTCATGTCTAAAGTCAGTTGCTAAGTTGATTCTTATTCAAGCATTCTCATTCAATGTCAATGTTGCCTTATTTTTTTTTCAAATTCCTTTCCAATGAGTCAAGTGACTTTCAGCTCCTTTCTGGTTCCAAACTCAACGATGACAACTAAAAATGAGGGTTGCGCTCGTTGCGAGACTTAACCCAACAGCTTACGGCATGAGCTGACGACAGTCATGCACCACCTGTGTTCGCGTTCACGAAGGCACCCCTCTCTTTCAAGCCTCGTTCCGCCCTTCCTATTGGGATAGCAACCTTCGGGCTTTGTTTGCCCTTTGTAATCTAAAATTTTGGCTCATCCCGGGAAAGCGGTGGCAACAACTGAAAAGAAGGGGTCCATGTAGATGTTGTGTCTACCCCCTTCTTTGTCAATGGGTCACCTGGGCTACAGGTTTTTCCGTTGGTTGATTCTCAAAATCACCTCTTGAAAAAAAAGGCCCTCGGTTCGGATCATGGCCTTACCACTCGGTCCCTGATGGCCAGCGGGGATTCGATATAGCAGCTCAGGTTCGTTTGCGTTGCGCGTTCCCGCTGGACTGGACACATGTTAGCTATAGGAAGTATGATTTCGAAAGTGATTTCGGTTCAGACTGAGACACGGCCCAAACTCCAACGGGAGGCAGCAATGGGAAATTTTCCGCAATGGGCGGCTTGAAACCAAATCAGTGTGTTTTTCGTCTATGAGATTTCAGATGCCTTTACAATTAAATGTGGATACCTATTTATACGTGAGTTATGGGGTACATATTCAATGAATCATTCCCTCCTTTAATATCGAATATTAATTATAAAGCAATAATGAATAATAAAAAGGACAATAATGATCATTTAAAGACTTGAGGGAGACTGGGGTCTATTTGTAACGGGTAATCGTTGGCCTTCATATCGCTGGTGCAACGTAACATCCTTCCCTGAAGCTCTTCCAAACCTCGGCCTCTGAAGACATGAAGCCACATTACCCTTCCGGGGACATACGAGTATCCCTGCAACCTCGCGCTTGCTGATTCAAGTCCGACCTGTAATTATTGCTACGTGGCATTATTTAATGCGTCCCCTTGTAGTGTACAAATTTTGCCCAATACAAGGGGTACTTGGAATTGATTTTTCTTTGAAAAGGCATAAGCCTAAGCATATATTTATGTGACAAAATCACAAATGTTAATTTAATCCGAATAACAAAATATACAGTTTCTTGTTAAGATTTTAAATGAGACATTAGGCATGTAGAGGCATGTTCTCAACTAAGACATCTATTTTCAATGAGAGAGGGATAGTGGGGAGAGATATCTGTTGTGACGAGAATCAAACAAATAGATAAAATTAAAGCGAAGGAAGCTTTAGTCATTTTAAATAGATCTATAACGAGCTGTAGCTCTTGTACAAATACATGTTTCATTTATTGAACCATATATAGTTTTGAGAAAGGGCGGAGCCAAGTGGATCAAGCGCGTTTATCAGAACCTTATTCTTGAAAAATTATATTATATATATATATATATATATAGTAGATATTGAATTTCATTGACTTCTTTGTGTGTTTATTTCCTCATATTTTGAATTTTCTTAGTGAAAATTTTAGCTCCGTCACTGATTTTGAGAATCATTCTATATTTATAATTTAAGGTAATGCAATCTGAAATGAATTTGAGAATATTAGTAAGTGATTTATATCGTGATGGTTTGATAAGAATAAAAAAGTTTGGTTTTCATTGTCCTAGAAAATCACTTTCCTAGTAGTGATGTAATAGAATTTACATGATCCATATGTAATCAATATTATAGAAATACACCAAAATAAGGAAGAGAAATCAAGAAACTTATTTAGTATGTTATTTATGATTTATGCTTTGTCTTTTTGGTACTACTTTAAATATGAAATGAGAAGGTTTATATGATAATGAAATCTTCTCCGACACAAACATGCATGGTAGGGGTGGCAAATGAGCCGTTTGGGTTGAAGTTGGCGGGTCAAGATGAGCTAAATCAATAGATGAGTCAATGCACAAACTTGCCCAAAGCTTGTTTTGGCTAAGATGATTGGGTCAAGATTGACTAAATGATGAGTCATAATCCAACCAACTCAACTTAACCCACTTTTCAAACATTTTGAGAATCTAAAAATAAAAAATTATTAAAAAAAATAAAATTCAAATTATTTTTTATAAAAAATTATTTAAAAATTTAAGTAAAAAAAAATTAAAAAAAAATATTATAAAATTTAATTAAAAAATGAAAAGAAAAAAAATTAAAATTTAAAATTTAAAATACAAAAAACTAAAAAATAATTAAAAGAGAGTTTCATATTTTGCAGCTTTTAACTTCTAAACGGAAGGCAGTTGATGGGTCAGTTAGGACTCATTTAATGGGTTAGTTTGGGCGATGATTTGTGATGGGACAACTTGGGCTAGCCCAAATCAGCCCATCTTCAAAATCACTCTAGTCCAAAATCATTAAAGTTTGGACGGGTTGGACGGGTCAAATGAATTTGGGTTAATTTTGACACATCTAATAGTAGATATTCTTTTGTGAAGAAAGTGCAACAACTTTGTTTGTGCCTTTGAGAAAATTTGAAAATGTTTTGGGCTAGGTTTTGTTGTCCTGATACCTGATGCCTGATGCCTGATGCCTGCAGTCTACACCTAATGAATCATAACTTCGAAATTAAAGAGGAAAAATGCAGAGATATAACACATATTTACCTGATAGGAGAAAGATAAATTTGTAACGTTTATTAACCGAGAAAGTAGGCACTACAATTGATGTAGCATTTAATGCTACCGATTGATATTTTTTGTCGGCTACGCGGTGCGAATTGATTTGTAAAGTTTACCGGATGTTATTATTTTTGTTCCACTTGAATATTTGCGAAAAAATTCCAACTAAAACAACAATCAATCAGCAACCTAGGTTGGGCTTGATTTGCGCTAGCACTGTTATACATTTGCCTCGACGGTAATGCAAATTTGTAATATGACAACCAACTTTTGAAAATCAAATTGATAATTCACGACTTTCTGCAACTAAGAACTCCAACTTCGAGTGCAACAGTTTAGAAATACAATTAATTTCTTGCATTTAGTAGTTAATAAACAGTCAGATCTCACTATAAGAACATTTCATCATAAATAACAAAATTTCTTGGAATTAGATTTTTTATTTTACCTTTATAACGGATTTTTAACCTATAAGAGTAATCTGTTGGAAATTTGCCTTTGGCGGGAGTTGCGACCGACCAACTTTAACGGCTTAAACACTAGTGTTACGTATGTTGGAGAATCCGGTTCTTCACACATGCATGATCTACTAAGTACGTAGATAACCGTAGGGCCAAGAATCGTCAAATTTCATTGAGAAATGAAAGAGATATTGGTCCACGAAGTGAGGTGTTTGAAGCATGGAAAGTGTGGTGTTGGGTTCAATTCTCCCACATCGGTAGAGGAAGAAAGAATTGTTGTGTATATAAGACTCGAAATTGGTTTGGGGTTTGGGACCCCAAGGGGTATCCCATGTGTTTAAAGGAGGGGGGACCTAGATGTGCTTCGGTTGGAGGAAAGACCACACGCGCGCCGCCGCCCGCCCGTCCGGTCCGGTTTCGGGTTCACGGGCTGTGGGCTGTGGGTCTTCTGATATTATCTTTTTGGGCCAGAAAACTTTGCCAGAAGTACAGTTTGATCCCATAAGTTTCAGATATACGAGTTTGGACCGAGAATTCTTTCGGATGTGCGGTTTGGTCCCCGAAGTTTCAAGATGTACGGTTTGGTCCCCGAAATTTCCGGAAAATCAGAATTTCGACGGTCAAAAACAGAAATGCCAAGCACTCAATTCAGCCATTTATTTTGGCTGAATTATCCTCCTATAATGGCCAAAACAGTTGGTCTTTCTCCCATTTATGTTGGTGACTTTACTACCTCCATAATGGCCATTATTTGGCTATTATGGAGGCAGCTTTTCAGCGATAAACAGCCCCTCCCTCTCCTATATAAACACCCCATTACACCATTGTTGAGAACTAAGACATATGCACGAAAATACAGAAACAGATGCTGAAAAACAGTGCACGAAAATACACAACCGAAATAGTTTTCTTCCTACAACTTCCAAGCATCATTTCGTTACTCAATATTCTTCACGGTAGCTCTTGAGTTTCCTTTGCTCAAGGGTTCCATTGCTGTTTTATCTTGGGAGACAAATTGTCCGGGACGTATAAAGGATACATACGGGGCAATATTGTCTTAAGGACGAGTGTTACACTCGACTCAAAGCAAAAACATTTTACATTTTTCCGTTTTCTACAAAACTCGGAATTTCCAGTTTTTACTTGTGTAACGATTGTAATTTCAGATTCCATGTTGAATTATTGAAATCTTTATTTATCCTTTCGAATACTTGTAATAGTTAAATACTTCCCGTACTGCTTTATAAAGTACCATAGAGAGAAAAATCTCCCAACAACTTAAGACAATCTTTGTATAGTATTACTATTAGTGTTCGAAAGATGTCGGTCAAAAGTTGTGTGACCAAATCTGGATATGGCAATGGTTTTCTGGTAGAAGAGAGTGATGATGATGAACGTGTTCATGGTGTCACCGCTACCAAGATCGGTGGGAACAAGCGCTCACGAGAGCTCGAGGATGTCAAGCGGGACAAGAGGAGAAGACTGAAGATGTACTTCTATCTTGCAGCAGAAGGCATGTATCTATCCCGGACAAAAGATCTGAATAATGGTGAGAAGGAAATGGACACTCAGTCTGATGAAGTGACTGAAGTGAGCCTGAATCCGAAATTGGGATAAGTAGTTTTTCTTACTTGTCAAGAATAAAGATTAAATGATGTCTGATTAAAAATGGATTAAAGTAAGGAGGAATATGAAAATAATTTATATTCCTTACGCTTTAAAATCAGAAGTTTAATCTTATCTTCTTTCCCGTTTAAAGATTGGATTGTAAATGACTTAAAAAGATCCGTTCTTTTAAGTGTAATTGTTAAAGTGTGTAAAGTATGTTCACACATACGATGGAGAAAGATCCACTAACTGTGTGAAAACTGTTACCACTCTTAAGTAAGCGCCAAGAATTATCTGGGGCACCAATCATAACGGAAGAAGTCTAAAAGTTAATGACGTTGAGCCTGTCATATTATTTGGCAGAAGATCCTTCATAGGAAGATATTGGACACTCAGTCACATAAAGCCTCCGGGCGACTGGAGTGGGCCCAAATTCCTTTGATAGGATGATATTGGACACTCAGTCATACAAAGCCTCCGGCGAACTGGAGTGGGCCAAAATTTCTTTGATATGATGATATTGGACACTCAGTCATATAAAGCCTCCGGGCGACTGGAGTGGGGCCAAAATTCATTTCATAGGAAAAGTAATGGACACCTAGTAAGGTGGGCCAGAGTTTTCAGGTCCTGAATGATCTGAAGGCCTAAAGAAAGGCAGTAAAGAAATTGGACACTCAGTCTGCCAAAGCAACTCGAGTAGGCCAGAGTATCTAGATCACATATGATCCGGTTACGCCCTAACCACGGGCAAGAGGTTGTTCATGTGAAGCAACGCCACCTCTAAATTAGAAGGGGTTGGAGAGGTTGTCCTCAATAGGACTTCATGGATTGTGATCACTCTAAGATGAGGCGATACATATTCCTAACTTGGTTTAAGGGACGCTGTTGGTCAAGCTGGTTTAAGATTAGTCCAACAGGTCTGTGATGACTAAGAATGGTACAGTATGTATGTAGCCAAATGAATGATATATTTGTAATCCGTGCGTCTATGCCATCATAGATTAAGACACGTTAAATAGCAAGTCATTCAAAAGCTAACGATGTTGAGATTGTTGCCTTCTTCGACATAAACCTTCAAAATAAATGTGAGGTAGATGAAGAGGCAAAATCACCTTTCCAAATTCCGTCAAGGGAATAGCGAAAGAAGCACCGCTCCTCTAGAACTTAGTCACACCTACTTGGGTGATTAGAAGTTTATACAAAATAGAGGGGGGAGACAAGTACGTTGTGATCTTCATTGATGATGGTACAACGTATGGAATCCTTTGTTTATTGAAAAGCAAAGATGAAGTTGTTGAAGCCTACAAAGCAGAAGTTGAAAATCAACTAAGCCTACGGATTGAGAAATTCGTAGTGATAGAGGGGGAGAATGTGAAGCATCGTTCATTAAACGAATGTTCATTTCTCACCTCGCCTAACGGTGTTAGCCAAGCGCGAAGTCGTACGCCCAAATTATGAGGGGTAGCTTGGTAAAAGATGGGCTACCGAAACAGTCAAGTTCGACCTAAGATCGTAGATTGCATATCCACCGGATCCGCAAATAACGTAGTGTTGATCGCCTCTTGGCGTCAAAGAATGCGAATTCTTTGGAGATAACTTTCCTTGGAAAAGGAAAAAAAAGGAGTAATTGCTCAAGGTTACCAAGAACCCGCGAGGGCTCGACTGTCGGAACTAGACGTTCCGTATCTTCATGACTCGAAAGTTGCTTTGTCTATCCGGAACTTAATATTCCGATCTCGAGAACTTAGGGATTCTAGATGTTGAACCAAGACGGAGCAAAGAGGGGACAAAGACTTGTTCCAGTCCTTCTAGCTTGTATGGTTGAGAACGAACCATGGACAATTAACAAATAATTGTTATCTCCAAAAGCGCGCTTTGGAAAGAAGCTAAAGGGAGAAATAGATTCCATATATAGAACCATACGTGTGTAATAGTTAATCTTCCTCCGGAAAAGAACCTTTGGGTTGTAAAAAGTGCTCCCCCTGTGAGTAGCTTCACATCCGGGGCCATTGTAATCTTACATGGCATGGGTGTTGAAACGACCTTCCAAACCGGAGAGTTGGAAGAAGAGGATCGAATTGGTTTCTTTGAACTGTTGGGCTTCTTCCGAACTTTCATTTTGGTCCCCGAAATGTTAACATTTTGGTCCCGAAAGTCTCGGATAAAACAGAAACAATGAATCGATCACGAAACATTGACTCGAAGTTAGAAAGCCAACAGTTGGAAAACCAACGGTCTTAGAGTGAAAATCATATTGAAACAAAGTCTCGATATGAAAGATATGAGTATCACAGATGACATCTTAGGAATTGGATTTCTAAGACATCTAACGGATCGGTCGATAGTTGACAGTCTCGTTGAAGCCACCAATAGATATAAATCATAGGGCGATTGGAATCATGGTGCACCCATAGACAAGGAGCGATATGCTCGGGTCACGTGTAGTTCAATGTATTGTACACACTACAACCGACCCGGTATCGTCCAACAAACAGATCGTTGAACTAAGGTTCACCGATGATCTTAATACATGATCAATAGAAGGCGTTAAGTCGGATATGACGATATCGAATTATTCGCTTATCTACGGATTATAGTATTCTCGGATGTCCAGCGGTTACGAGAGAACACAAGTGATGCAAACTGGACATCGATCCGAAGAACACCAAAGTCACAAGTAAATGTGTATGGTGGGTCTTGGAAAATCCTCTAAGCAAACTTGCATCGACCGATTCATGATGGTATCGGAGTTTATCGCTTTATACAAAGCATGAAAGAAGTTGAGTAACTTCACGACTCATTAGAGGACGTCCCTTATTGGGAGAAACCCGTGCCTTCAGCAGTTCTACACTGTGGCTAGCCGGTCGGCTTTAGGAAGGACACGGATGACGGCGTCTGGACATATCGTCACGATCGTCGGAGACATAAGACCGTATGGCGTTGATCATCACGGGTGTCACTTCCTTATTTACTAACTAAGGGACTACCCGGAGATCAAGTGTTCTGCCTGTCTAGGGGAATGGGCTTAAAACCCAAAATATACGAACCAATACGGTGGAAACCCAACCTTACGAACCGGAGATCCCGGTAATTTGGTTCAATGGGAAAACTAAGTTGTAAAGGTTCGAGTTGATCGCTTCGGTCGAAGCATGAGCACTTCGGATAGTGATTTCGAAAAGAAACACCAAATCCAAAGCCGTTCCCGCGATAGACGTTAAGTGCTATCTCGCAGTATGGGTAAAGGTTAAGTTTTCAAAACCTGTAATGATCCTCAACAGTTGAGGTTAGGTCTTTGGGAAACTTTTAATGGTTCCTAACACTTGTGAAGTGGGGTATAGCAGGATACCTTGTAGGAGACCACCTATTTAAGTGCGAGGACGGGCCGCCTCAAATTGAACGCACTTAAGAATCCAAGACGTTGTCCATGGCCAAAACGGATAAAACATTACGAAGAAGAGAGTAAGGGAATTTGTTGTGTTGGTACCGTTGTCTTGGCTTACACTAAACACTGACGGTTCAAGACATCACGTTCACCGCGCAGTAAGTAAGTCCGATGGTATTCAACTATGGAAGGTTCAAAGCTGAAGCTACCTCTCCTTATGCAACATCGGTCCGCTGAAATATTGATGGAAATGAAAAGACACCATGTGAGTGCGCCAAAATCTCTTTCAAGAGGGGATTGTTGGAAATTTGCCTTTGGCGGGAGTTGCGATCGACCAACTTTAACGGCTTAAACACTAGTGTTACGTATGTTGGAGAATCCGGTTCTTCACACATGCATGATCTACTAAGTACGTAGATAACCGTAGGGCCAAGAATCGTCAAATTTCATTGAGAAATGAAAGAGATATTGGTCCACGAAGTGAGGTGTTTGAAGCATGGAAAGTGTGGTGTTGGGTTCAATTCTCCCACATCGGTAGAGGAAGAAAGAATTGTTGTGTATATAAGACTCGAAATTGGTTTGGGGTTTGGGACCCCAAGGGGTATCCCATGTGTTTAAAGGAGGGAGGACCTAGATGTGCTTCGGTTCGAGGAAAGACCACACGCGCGCCGCCGCCGCCCGCCCGTCCGGTCCGGTTCCGGTTCCGAGTTCCGGGTTCACGGGCCGCGGGCTGTGGGTCTTCTGATATTATCTTTTTGGGCCAGAAAACTTTGCCGAAGTACGGTTTGATCCCGAAGTTTCGGATATACGATTTGGACTTGGGAGAATTCTTTCGGATGTGCGTTTGGTCCCCGAAGTTTCCGTAAAATCGAATTTCGACGGTCAAAAACGAAATGCCAAGCACTCAATTCAGCCATTTATTTTGGCTGAATTACTCCTCCTATAATGGCCAAAACAGTTGGTCTTTCTCCCATTTATGTTGGTGACTTTACTACCTCCATAATGGCCATTATTTGGCTATTATGGAGGCGTTTTCGAGCGATAAACTTGACCCCTCCCTCTCCTATATAAACACCCCATTACACCATTGTTGAGAACTAAGACATATGCACGAAAATACGAAACGGATGCAGAAAAACAAAGTGCACGAAAATACACAACCGAAATAGTTTTCTTCCTACAACTTCCAAGCATCATTTCGTTACTCAATATTCTTCACGGTAGCTCTTGAGTTTCCTTTGCTCAAGGGTTCCATTCTTTGTTTTATCTTGGGAGACAAATTGTCCGGGACGTATAAAGGATACATACGGGGCAATATTGTCTTAAGGACATGAGTGTTACACTCGACTCGGCAAAAACATTTTACATTTTTCCGTCTTCTACAAAACTCTGGAATTTCCAGTTTTTACTTGTGTAACGATTGTAATTTCAGATTCCATGTTGAATTATTGAAATCTTTATTTATCCTTTCGAATACTTGTAATAGTTAAATACTTCCTGCATCGCTTTATAAAGTACCATAGAGAGAAAAATCTCCCAACATAATCATCATTAACTATAAAAGTGTTCCTATATATATATATATATATATATATATATATATATATATATATATAAAGTCGCTAGTTGAGATTTTACCTTTATAATAATATCGTTGATATGTGTGGGGTGGGGGGTGGAATTTAGAGTAATTTTCGTCTATAAAATAAAATAAGGCCAAAATGTTAACTGATGTTATAGGGCGTATTGACATCAGTCACAATGAAATCCTCTCCCACACACAACATGCATGGTAGAATCCTTTTGTGAAAGACTGCAACAATTTTGTTTGTGCCTTTGGGAAATTATGAAGTGTTTTGGGCTAGGTTTTGTTGTCCCACACCAAAACAGGACAAAGACGTGATTGACATCCGATGCCTACAGCCCACACCTTGCAAATCATAACTTTGAAATTGAAGAGTTAAAAATGAAGAGACATAATACAAGTTTATATGATACAATAGAAAGATAAATTTGTAGCGTTTATTAACGGAGATAGTAGACACTACAACCTAGCATTTATTTCTACCAATTGATATTTTTTATTGGTTATGCGGTGTGAATTAATTTGTAAAATCTACCGGATGTTACTATTTTTGTTCCACTTGGATATTTGCCAAAAAATTCCAACAAAAACAACAATGAATCAGCGATCTTTGTAGGGCTTGGTTTGTGCTAGTACTGTTATACACTTACCTTGCCGGTAATGCAAATTTGTAATACGACAACCAACTTTTGAAAATTAAATTGATATTTTCACGACTTTCCGCAACTAAGAACTCTAATTTCGAGTGCATCAGTTCAAAAATACAATTTTTTTGTAGCATTATTAGTTAATAATACAGTCAGATCTCTCTATAAAAGTTACCTTCTATAAGAGCATTTCATCATAAATGACACGTTTTCTTGGGATTTGATTTTTTATTTTATCCTTCTATAACATAATTTTTATCTATAATAATAATAATAATAATAATAATCTTTATATCAATTTATTCTTTGTAAGCTATAAAATCGTTCCTCAAATATATATTAGAATGTCAATGGAAAATAAAATCGTTAGTTGAGATTTTACCTTTATAATAATATCGTTGATCTCTTACAACATAAATATGTGGAAAACAATTTTTAGAGTAATTTTCGTCTATAAAAGTAGAACAAGGCCAAAATGTTAAACTGATGTTACAAGCATATCACATCATTAACTGTTAGAGGCAAAAAGCGACCCCGACAAACAAAGCTCTTAGAAAAGGGTCTGACTGTATATGAAAATCAAGCTTTACTTTGTCGACATCTTAATAATCTCTCCATCCTAATTTATGTATCACTGCTTGACTTGGGACAAAATTTAAGAAAAAAATCTGAAATTTATAATCTAAAACATGCGAGACATTTATGTGGCTGCAAATCATTTCATTACAAATAAAAAAAGTTTTAAAAAATTGATTCTAAACATAAAAAATGTCATTCTTTTTTTAGACAGATTAATAAGGGAGGTCTCCTACATAAAATTAAACAGAGGGAGTATGAATCAGAATTCAGTAGCACAAACTGCAACTTGAGCAAAGTATAGCATACATTCTGGACAACATTTCATCTTACTGTCCATGAAAGATCATAAAGCAGAAAAATTCCGATAAAATCTACACTTAATAAAGAGTTGACAAAGTTCGGAATGCTCTCTCTTAAAGTATGCTTTACATATTAATCTATGAAGATGGGCAATACAAGTATATGGAAGTAAAACTGAAATTCAGTGTTTTCGTCGTTGATTGATGGCTGAAAGTTGGAATAATTTCCCTTGGGGATTCCTTTCATTATTCACAATATATATAGTTGTACAAGGTTGATTCCTAATATGGTACGAATCCTAACTTACCTTACAAAGGTTGATTCCTAATACAATTAGAATCCTAAGTTATCTTAAATATACATCTATCATAATTACAAAATATACGGAGAATATTCGTTAATACTCCCCCTCTGACGGAGCGGGAGGAGGCCGAATGCTAAGGCTGGATCGGAAGTCGGTGAAGAGTTGTCGCGGTAGTCCCTTTGTGAAAATGTCGCATCGATAAGAGGAAGGCACCGTAAAATTTTGACTCGACCACGGGCAACCTTCTCTCGCACAAAGTGGATATCCATCTCAATATGCTTAGTCCGCCGATGTTGGGTGGATTATGAGACATATAGATAGCAGAGATGTTGTCACAATAGACTATAGACGCCTTGCGTAATGGACACTGGAGCTCCAAAAGAAGATTTCGGAGCCAACAGATCTCAGCGACGACATTAGCAACTCCGCGATATTCTGCTTCAGCACTCGAACGGGATAGCGTGGCCTGCCGCTTGGCGGACCATGAGATAAGATTATCCCCAAAAAATACACAGTACCCGAGGTGGAGCGACGTGTGTCGGGGCATTCTTGCCCAATCTGCATCCGTGTAGGCTAGCAACTTGGTTGGGGCAGAGGTGTATAGATGTAAACCAAAGTCTAGTGTGCCCTTAACATATCTGATAATACATTTGAGGGCGGCAAAATGGGACTCTCGGGGGTCGTCCATGAACAGACACACCTGCTAAACGGCATATGCAATATCAGGCCTAGTGAATGTAAGATACTGAAAAGCACCTGCTAGACTCCGATATAAAGTGGGATCAGAAACTGGCGCACCGTCATTGGCACTATGCTTAGATTTTGAGTCCACCGGAGTTGGCATAATTTTACAATTTGCCATCTTGGCCCTGTACACTATCTCTTCTGCATACTTACGCCGACACATGAACATAGTGGCTGCAGATCATGTCACCGATATACCCAAAAAATAACTTAGCTTGCCCAAGTCAGTCATAGCAAATTTAGTTTTGAGTAGAGAAATGATTTCATTCTTCAACCCGTCAGAAGAGGCAGTAAGAACAATGTCATCGACATATAATAGCAAATATGCAGTGCCGCTACCTCGGTGAAAAGTGAAAAGAGATGTATCACACCTGCTACATACAAAACCAATCTGCAGAAGATACATGGCGAACCGATCATACCAAGCGCGGGGTGCCTGTTTCAATCCATACAATGACTTCCTGAGACGACACACAAACTGCGGAGCTGCCGGATGAACAAAGCCAGGAGGCTGATACATGTACACAGTCTCTTTCAAATCCCCATGAAGAAACGCATTCTTGATACCAAGCTGATGAATCGGCCAATGCATGCCTATAGAAATACTGAGAACAGTCCGAATAGTGGTCGGTTTAACAACCGGACTGAATGTCTCACCACAATCAATACCCTCCTGCTAATTAGTGCCATTGGCAACTAGTTTTGCCTTATACCTCTCTAAGTCATCACTGTCTCTGAACTTGTGACGAAATAGCCACATACACCGGATAACATTCACACCAACTGGTCTAGGTACCAAATCCCAAGTGTTCTGCTTGGTTAAAGCGTTAAATTCCTCGCACATGGCCGCATTCCAATTTGGGTCCAGTTTTGCTAGTTTTGGATTTTTTGGAATGTGTGATAAGGTTTGTGTGGAGAGATTGAATTGAACCTTAGGTTTGAAGATCCTGTGTTGTGCACGAGTCTCCATGCGATGTGAGGGCAGTGGTGGTGGGTCGGGGCCGTGAGGTTCTGCCGGTCCACCGGTTCTCGGACAAGTGGGCGGCGGTGTCGCCGGTGGTGCGGGTGACTCGACCGGGGGTCGTAGGGGTGAGCAGGAGTGGTGGGGTGGTGCCGGACAGTGGCGAGACTGTCAGAACAGTGGGTTGCTGTTGGTATAGATTTTGGATGACCGGGGACAAACTTGGTTCATCGAGAAAGATGTAATCGGTGGTCTGAAATTTCCAGAGATTTGAAAAAGTAAAGGTTGTCTCGTCAAAGGTGACGTGACGGGAGACGATGATTTTTCGAGTAGTAATGTCATAGCACAAGTAGCCCCGATGATTAGAAGATAGACCAAGGAAGACATATGGAAGAGTGCGAGGGGCAAGTTTGTGGGGTGCAGTGGAGGCTATGTTGGGGTAGTATAAGCATCCAAAAATGCGTAGGTGATCATATGATGGCTGCCTACAGTATAAGATTTCTGTAGGGGTTTTGTTTTGGAGTGTGCTAGTTGGTAAAATATTTAGAAGGGATTCTACCATTTTGACAGCATAGACCCAAAAATGCGGTGGTAGGCAGGCATGAAACAGAAGTGTGCGGACCATGTTATTGATGGTACGTATAATTATTTCAGCCTTTCCGTTTTGGAAAGAAGTATAGGGACAAGAAAAATGGAAAACCATGCTTTGTTTAGAACAGAAATTGTGAAATGCCGAGTTATTAAATTCACGTCTATTATCACATTGGAATGATTTAATATGTTTTTCAAATTGTGTCTTAATGAATTTTTGAAACTCGAGGAATTTGCAAAAACTTCAGATTTGAATTTCAGTAGGTAAATCCAGACAAAATGTGAAAAATTATCCAAGAATACTAGATAGAATTTATGACCCAAAGAGCTAGCAATCGGAGATGTCCACAAATCAGCATGAACAGTATCAAAGGGAGAAAAAGTAACACTGTTTGATGACATAAAGGGAAGATGAGTATGTTTGCCTAGTGGACAGTGTTGGACAAACGTCCATTATCACATTGGAATGATTTAATAGGTTTTTCAAATTGTGTCTTAATGAATTTTTGAAACTCGAGGAATTTTGCAAAAACTTAAGATTTGAATTTCAGTAGGTAAATCCAGACAAAATGTGAAAAATTATCCAAGAATACTAGATAGAATTTATGACTCAAAGAGCTAGCAATCGGAGATGTCCACAAATCAGCATGAACAGTATCAAAGGGAGAAAAAGTAACATTGTTTGATGACATAAAGGGAAGATGAGTATGTTTGCTTAGTGGACAGTGTTGGGCAATTTTCCCATTATTACATTGAATACACTTAGAAGTCCTAAGAAAAGTAAAAACTGGTCTCCGGGGTGTCCGAGTCTATTGTGCCAAGTTGAGGGAGAGATCGCCGCATTGGATAGAGGTGCTTGCGGTCTGACAATGGAAGATTGAGTGAATGGGTAGAGGTCTCCCATATTATTGCAGCATGTAAGAATTTTCCCCGTATTGAGTTCCTTCACAGAAAAACCAAAAGGGTCAAATTCGACAGACACAGAATTATTGCTAGTGAATTTTCTAACAGAGATTAAGTTTTTAATGATGTTAGGTGTGTATAGGACGTGGTTTAGGGAGAAAGGTGGGTGTGGATGTTTGGTGTGTGTGTCACCGTAACCTTCAATTGGAATGCGATAACCATTGCCGACAGTAATAAATTGAGGACACTTTAACCGACGTAGTTGAGATAGGTTACCTGACGACCGGGTGAGGTGAGGTGTGGCTCCGGTGTCCATGTACCAATTGTCGTCGTCTGTTGAAGGTTCACGGTGGTGTAGGCTCGGCCCAAAGCGATCGGGGCCGGGGCCGATGTCTTCTTTGCCTGCTTTGCGATTCGCTATTGTCTTTGTTGTTCGGACTGCGCCCAGTGGGCTCGCTCGCTGCTGCTGCTGGTGGTTGGCCTACACGGTGGCCGGGGTAGGGCCCAAGAGGCCGATCGACCACGGCCTGCCGGAACCGGGCCCCCGCGTCGGTACGGGCATACGGGCGAGGCCCGGTTCTGGCGGTTGGGTTACCGCTCGCTGCCTTTGGTTGTGCCCCCGCTTGGTTCCGGTTCGCCCGCCGGCCGGTCGCTGCTTGGTTGCGTTGGCCCTTTCCGCGGCCCTTGACTTTGTTGTTTCGACCTCTGCCGCCACGACCTCCGCCACCTTTCTTCTTTGGACTCCGCTGCGGTGCTCGGTTGCGGTGTTGTCATCCCGTCAACGGCTAAGGCCTTTTGATTGTGTTCCTCTTGTTTAGCACGTCTAGTTTCTTCCAACAATAGTTGTGAACGTGCCTTGTTGAAACTTGGGAAAGGGTCGGCTTGTTGAATCATTGTTGCTAGTGTGCCATATTCACCTTTTGGTAAACCCGCAACAAGTTGAAGCACCATCTTGGTTTCTGAAACATAAGTCCCGACGTTGGATAGTTGATCGGTTATGAGTTTCAGTTGCTTACAATATTCGGACATGTTGTTAAAATTCTCGAGGCGGGTATTATTGAATTGCTCTTCCAAATATACGGCCTGAGTATTTTTATTGTGCTGAAAGATTTCTTCTAGCCGGACCCAAAGTTCACGTGTGTAGCACCTATTTTCATGATAGTGCACAACAGGTCTTTGGAGATGGTGTCGTAGATCCATTGTTTGACGATGGCGTCAAGACGATGCCAGATTGAGTCTGTAACATCGGTGGGACGAGGAACAAATTCGTCAATATGATCGAGCACGTTGTATGCACATGCATGAATGTAGAATAGTTCCATCCACATGGAATATTGACAGTCTTCTTGGTCAAGAATTATAGAGATAAATTTTTTGATGTTGTTAACGGCGAATGCCAGATGAAAAGAAGATACCGAACGTTGAGAGGGATTGTCAAGTGTGCCAGTGGATGAACCGAAATTTGTGGGGGAAGATATGTTGCCACCTGCCGAGGGAAGGAAATTTTTTGGTTTGGCCGAGAAAGGGAGGAAGAAACCAGAAAAAAAAATCTGTGAAATCAGAAAAAGAAAATGCTGATTTCGGCCGAGAATGAGGAAGAGAAGGGATTTAGGTTTTAGGCTCTTGATACCATGAAAGATGGAATAATTTCCTTTGGGAATTCCTTTCATTATTCACAATATATATAGTTGTACAAGATTGATTCCTAATATGGTACGAATGCTAACTTACATTACAGAGGTTGATTCCTAATACAATTAGAATCCTAAGTTACCTTAAATATACATCTATCATAATTATAAAATATACGGAGAATATTATGAGAATATTCGCTAATACTAGCTTTTGCTTTAGTTTTCAATTATGTAGTTGAAAATTTTAGAAGGTGCATGTTTGTTGATTTTGCTAGGTCTGCCTTTCTTCCCCTTATAATTGAGGTTAAAGTTGGCACGTGCATTTAAATTCTATACTTTGTGGTGCTTTTAGACAAGCATATTTTGAACAATGATGATTAAGTTTCTACTACTATTATCTGCCAAAAGTACTTGCTTACATATGTTTCCTTTGTTAAACGTATTTTCAGATAGTACTGCGTTATACAAGTACATTTCTTTGACGAAAACAAAGCATGTTATTTTCAGTGAGACTCGTCTTTTAGATGCTTGATTTGAAACCAAGGAGTTTCATCGGTAACAAATCACAGCGATAGCTCTTCACTTTCAATACAATGGTATCAATACATATATATACAGGAAAGAAAAGGAAAAGTAAGATGAGAAGAAACCGTTCAGTAAGATTAATGGTGCTCAAATCAGATTTAACAAAACTGTAAGAAAAGATGAAGAAAAGAAACAGGAACTGTCAGGGAAATTTGCATTTGCAACGAATCTCATTTCCTTCATCAGCATGAGTTACAACAAAATAAGTGTACTATTCCAGCTCCCAAAAGAATAGTACCCACCAGCAAACTACAACTAGACTCAAAAAATTGCACAACAAAAAGAGCCGGCAACACAACTAAAAGCAGGCACTTGCCTGATGGACTTCAAATAGACCAAATCCTACAACATACACCCTCAACAAAAATTTGATGTCCCAATTGGACATCTTCCTCCTATAACCTAGAAAAGAATCGAGAACATCTTTCCAATTGAATTCTCTTTGAATAACTACTACTACCTCTCTAACCACAAGAATACCCCAACTGATGACCTACAGTACCAATGCTACCTTTTCCTGCGAAACATACGCTGAAGGAGAAGCAATAAGAGGCTCATAATGATCAGCCCCAGCACCACACCAACCTGCAATTGCAAAGGTTCACAATCTCAGACATGCAAGTAAATAAACATAAAAATCTTAGCAGCAGGACAAAATTGTCTGTACGTACCTGTTCCTTTCATGAAAAGGAAGAAAGGAGGTTCGCATATTTCACATCTTGGACGATGCGGGAGAAAGAAGACACAATTTTCTTCATCAACCATAGCATCGGATCCATGTGCTTGCACCTGAAAATTATATACCAACAGGAAAACTTAGGACAAGTACTGTTTGATTAACAATTCCACATCACACAAATTGAGAAATATGTGAGCAACAAAGACACATAGGAGTAAGGAACATAGGAGTTGAGAAATGAACTTGTGCAATCTATCAAACCTTGGTGGGATCTTTCCCTATTTATCAATTGGAAAAAAACTATGAAAAGAATAGGAGGATTGTTAATATGACTATAAATAAACCCGCTTTCTCAACAGACACATCTCATCATCCCAAATTGAAAAAGGAAAGGGAACATCCACTAGCAAGATTATCTTCTTGAAACATCCTACTTTCATTAGCATTGTTCTCATGGATTATCTTTGCTCATTGCTCTCATTACATTGTCTTTGACCAATAAAATTATGCAGCTTCATATATAACAAACATAGCACCATTCGAAAGTAGAAACAAAAATAATACATTGCATACCGTTCAACCTTCAGAGTGCTTGTGAAACCACTCACAAGCAATTACTCAAGAGAAGGCAATTATTAGTATATAGGAAGATGATTTTCTTACCACAAAGATCTCTCTTTTAAACTCGGTTGCAAGACATTCAATGGCTATATCGTCTCCAAATGCAGCGGCATGACCATCACTATTCTCATCAACAGTTAATAAACCGTCCTCAGTATACTGCAAAGTGATGATATCATATTCATCGTCAGGTGAACCAGAGATTGACATGTACTTTGCCCAACTTGGCCCATCATCCACACCTATGCACCTCTCTTTGTATATAGACTCAGCGGCCAATTCCCTTCAATTTCAACCACAAAACCAATATCAAAAACTAAACCATATCCAATAAAATAACCAGACCAAACTCGATCAATTGCTAGCATCCACACCTATACAAGAAAAATAAAAGTTCCAAAACAGACAGTGCTGAAAACCTAGCAAACAAAGGGTGTGTTTGGTATGACGGAAAATGTTTTCCTTTTTTCCCTTGTCTGGTTGCGCTAAATATCTAATGTTTTCCTTAAATATTTGAGGGATAACATTTTCCGAATCAATAAAAACACACCAACCCCCTACCCCTCACATCTTCACCACCACCACTCCATAACCCAACATACCTCACCTCACCCACCCCACCCCTACCGCCACCCCCACCCTATCTCACACCCCCCCTCTCCCCCTGCAGCCTACCCTACCTCCCACCAGAAGTTGCACTCCAAATTCAAAAACTTCCTAGTGTTTTGCTTTCAACATATGCAAATGCTCTTTAAAATGACATTTTTCAACTTGCGTACCAAACACAAAAAAATGAGTAGGAAAATCACTTATTTCCGAGAAAATATGTTCTGGGAAAACATTTTTCATCATACCAAACACACCCAAAGATTTGATTTCTTCTTTGGTTCCTTATTATTAAATGAATTACATAAAAAAGAAATTTTCACTTCAAAGAAGAAAAAGAAAAGAGTCTTTCTCTATGGCGAAAATGCATGATAAAAATCTCACTTGACGTTAAATAACACAGCTGAGATCTGGGGAGTGAAACATAGTTGATATAATAACCTAACCGGATTGTCAGAATTAAAGGACACGACGCACAATCAATCAGATCTAAGAATAGGAAATTACCGTTGCATCCCTAGCTGAACAAGCTCAGAAATAGCGGAGTGAAGAGCCTGACGATCATCTTTCAAAGCTAAGAGTTTAAACTCTTGAACGACATGAATACCCCATCCAGATTTCAGATCTGGAGAATACATATGCTTAATCGCTGATTCAATCATTTCTTTAGCTTCATCACTCACCGTTCCAAGATCTTCCAAGAACCTCTTCACCGTCCTCCGTCTAAGATCTGTGGCATATGACACCATAGATTTCCCACACGCCGTAAAAAGACAGTTTCCGTCTGCCTCCACATCTCCACCATGGCTTAGCCTGAATACCAACGAAGCATTCTGATCCAATGGATTCTTCCATAGCACTCCCTTTGACTGAATCTTTATTAAATTCTTTCTTTGCTGCTCCTCTAAACCTATAACATTTTCCCATGAAGAGGTCGTGGTGGTTGTTGGATCCAGCCATGGAATCACCGGTGATGACGTGGTTGAGTCGCAGATGAGTTTCCCCATTTTGAGGAGAATTTCTTTTTTTCTTTGTTTTTGGAAACAGAAAGTGGGGCAAAAAGGGAAGAGCTTAGGGCAATCGGATAGATGTCTTTGGACACGTGGACCAATGAGCATGTGTAAAATATTGTTTTCAAGTATTGACTGATGCTAATGTGCGCTGGCTGGAACAAATACAGGTTGGTGAAGCGGGAAACAGCTATATATATATACGTGGCGGCTTATGAGTGGTTAACATATTGTAACGTTATGGGTGATTTTCGAGGCGCGCGTCCTTTTCCCGCTAGTGGGTAATTAAATAATTAATTAAGGGCATATACACAAACGGTAATGTTGGACACAATGAGGGGTATGAAAGGAGCTTTTTTATTTTATTTTTTATATTCAGATTTTTGACGTATGCTAGACTAAGGGTGGCCTACGGGCCGGGTCAGCCAGATCCCGACTTGGTCCAGCCACGACTCCAATTTAAAAAAAAATTGGTACCGGGACTCGAACTAGGACGAGACCTGAGCTCGTCCCGCTCGGACCCGCCCACCCCAGTCCCGCCCGATCCCTCCCCTTTGTACAAAATAATCATTACACCAACGACCATTTTATATTTTCGCCGTTGTGCAACGGCCATTTTTGGCCTCCCCCTCCCCCAACCCCTAACTCATTAATAGTTATTTTTAACCCCTAAGTTATTATATTTACACTTTAACCCAATTTCTCAACTTTAAATACTTCATTTTCTCTTCATCTTTCTCACAAATCTTCCTACAATCTCTCAATCTATCTCTGTACAAGTCTACATTGTCTACTAAATATTCAATTTTATTTATTCATTTCGGAGTGAATTTGACAACTATCTTGAGGATCTTCCATCGAGCAAAATTTCAATTTTCAACCTCTCGATTACACGTTGACGTTACGTCGGTGTTTGGTACATTCGTTCCTTCATTAAATTATTATTGTTTATTTATTTTATTTAGCGTACTTAATTTTATTATCTTTAATTATTTATTTGTATAATTAAAATGGAATGATTAAGAGGTATGTTTAAGAGTAATGGTAAGACTTATTCTAGTAGGGGTAACAATGGCAATGGTACTTCTTCAAGTCATCATATTACTAGACATGATGATTTGGTTGATACTGAACATTTTCCTCCAATACCATTAGATTTAGACGATGATATATTTTATGGAACTCAACAAGACTTTAATTTAGAAGATGATCAAGATGACACACCCACTAGTGCACCTCCAGCTGGAACGTCTCATATTCTCCCTAGTATGAGACGAGGCCCAGAAAAATGAAAATTAAAATCAGATGCATGAATTTTTTTTGATAGGGACGTAGAGAATCAACTAGTTAGATGTCAAATTTGTAAAGATGTTTTTAAATTTAAAATTGGAAAAGGTCATGGTGGAATAGAGGGTTTAATGTGACACGTACAAAACTTTCACCCATCTAGGTATGCCCAATACCTGGTGTCACGACCCAAACCGTAGGGCCGCGACGGGCACCCGGATCCCACCCGCCGGGTACCGCCAACCGTACATCCAACACCTAATCGTAATTAAATACGGACTAAGCCGAATAACATTATAAAAAAATTTAATCAGAAATCCAATTTTTATATATACTTACCCATACCAAGGCCGACAAGGCCATACAAGACTACTATCCACAGGACACATGTCTACAAACCTCTAAAGAATACATGACATCACAAGGACGGGACAGGACCCCGCCATACCCATATGCGGATGCAAAAATATTGTACCATGACCAACTGCAACTCTAAAACAATTAAAGTGCTTCAACATCAGCTGAACCAGCAACCTACTAGCATGAACCTCCACCTTCTTTAACTGAACCCGCGGTCATGAAACGCAGCGTCCCCCGACAAAAGGGGACGTCAATATGACTGATATACTGAGTAAGTCAGGCATGAACAATAGTATAACAGGGATATACCAATAACTGAAACAACTGACCAGCAGTAAATGCCTCTGAGGGCCCTAATACATATGCCTAAATGTTATGCACAATGCAGCATACATATCCATCGGCCTCATCGGGCACCTTCTTTACCAAAACAGCATATGTGGGCACCTTACCATGCAATGATTAATGAATGTATGCATAATGCAAATGCGGTATACTAATGTCCACACATGAATCCTCCCATAACCGCCTATGTGGGTATCAGGTTATATCGCCACACAAGGGCATCACATCATCACATCATATTGGCCTCTTCGAGCTCTTTCGTGATAGTCTGTACTAGTTGCAGGTGGTGTGCGTATATAACACATTTCCCTTTTCTCATTCCCCGTACATATATATATAATATTTACCATATAGTAGTGTGCCTAGCACAAGTGGTCCAGGGTAATATATGAATATAATGCAAGTGAAAATGCATAAATGACAATAAAACATTTTCCTGAATTTACCGGATGACATAATATCCTAGTACCCCGGTTAACGCCATAAATATTAACATCTTTTCTGTATGCCTTAATAAGGATTTAGGAACATATTTAGACATGTTTTTAACATAGAAATGACACGGGTAAAGTGGTAAAGCATGCCAAATTTGGATATTAACTTCTCTTTTCTTACTAATCACATTTAGGGGAAGTCCAAAACATGTGGAGGAAACCTTTATTTTCGTAATTGCAAATAGTTGAAAATGTTCATAAAGTATATGTATACAACAACCTTTTCTTATGAGAATTAGAAGCAATTTAGAGTAACCTTTCTCTTTGAAAATATTGCCTAGAACAATTATATATGAACAACAATGTTCTTCTTAAATACCTAACAATAACTTTTCCTTTTAAGAACATAGCAGTAACGTTGTAACCACAAAATTAACCCAAGTTCAATCATGATGAGTCTTCCGTTTATAAGGTAATTTTTAACATTGACTTTCTCTCTATCGTAGCAAGTCGGTCTTTCTTTGAAGTGAAGTAGGGTTTCTCGAAAAATAAGATTGGGGTGCATTATGGGCCGCTTTAGTAGTATTACGGACACAAAATGGCTAAGGTATGTTAAGGAAAATCCTTCTTTCTTTTGGCATGTTCTAAGTACGAAACGTAAATGTAATATTGTCCCATAAATGATTCTACTCTTAGTAGTTAAGGATGTTCATGTTATTCATTCCTATTATCAAAGCGTGTCTAAATATATTCCTAAATCCTTGTTAAGGTATATGGAAAAGATGTTAGTATTCATAATGTTAATTGGAGGTGAAACGATATTACATCACTCCGACAAACTTATAGTTTCTTATTATCATATCATTCATGCATTATACTCATGGACATACCTTGACCTCAAATGAGTTATGTACTCTACTATATGTATGCATTATATATGTATGGGAAAAGGGATACGACATTATATACGCACACCACCTGCAGCTGGTACATATATACACGATAATGATTATGCCCACAGAGGCCGATATGATATTATGGGATGCCCACAGAGGCTTGATGGTGTTGTATACGAATATGTATATGAATAACCGCATTTGCATTATGCATGGCATTTAGGCATATTATGGCCCTCAAAGGCATTCTACACAGACATGATACTTATATTATGGCCCTCAGAGGCATTCTGCACAAACATGATACTTATGCATATTAAGGCCCTCAGAGGTATTCTCTACTAGTTGGTTGTTTCTTGCCTCAGTTTACTTTTATGTCTCTATTATGATATTCTTCATGCCTGACATACTCGGTACATCAGTCGTACTGACGTCCCTTTTATCGGGGGACGCTGCGTTTCATGCCTGCAGGCTCAGGTAGATAGGGTGACGGTTTGCACTAGTAGGTTGTTGGTTCAGCTGATATTGGAGCACTCTACTTGTTCCATAGTTGCAGTCTAGTTGTGGTACGATATTCTTGATATGATTAGGGGTATGGCGGGGCCCTATCCCGGCCTTATGATGTCACATACTCTTTTAGAGGCTTGTAGATAGTTGTCCTATGTATAGTAGTCATGGTTGGCCTTGTCTTCCTTAGTATGTATATATGCATAGGTTGGGTTCTTCCGTTTGCAAGAGTTTATGCAGTACCTTTCCAGTTTATTATTCCCATGTGTCAGCAGGTTACCTTGTGACGGCCCTCGTGGCCATGCTTAATCATGGTTAGATGTTACATACATGATTAGTAGTGCTCGGCAAGTAAGGTCTGGGTGCCCGTCATGGCCCTCCGGTTTGGGTCGTGACAAACTTGGTATCAGAGCAGGTCCGTCCTAGGGAGTCTGCAAGCCGTGTCTAGTAGAGTCTATTTTATGGGTGTGTTGTGCACCACACTTATAGATAGGCTACAGGGCATTTAGGATAATGGATACCTTCTTTCTTGATCTAGAATCGTGTTATAGAGCTGAGTTATAAGAATTCCCTCTGTAAACCTTATCGTGTTTATGATTATAGCAATTCCATTTTCAATAGGGCTATGATTAGCAAGGAAATTAAGGTTGGATTGTGTGTAAATACGGGTAGTATGCTCTCTATTGAGACAGATCCGTCAGAGGATATGAGTAAGTTGCTTTCCCTTGTATCGACGAATCTAGTAGTACCAGAGGAGTTGAGGGAAGATCCCGTAATCAATCCTACCACTGGCTCCGTTTGATAATGATGTAAGGAGAGCGGTGCAGGTATTGAATCAATTGGTTGCCTCTCAGGCACGACTTCATCCTAGAGCATCTGATAGAGATAGGCCCTTGAGGGGTCAGGGAGCTCATAACCCAGGGAGTTTATTATTCAGGGATCGCCAATATTTAAAAGGTTCAAAGATGTCAATATCTCAAGGTCAAAGTTGTAAAGGTCGAGTGAGACCGCCCCTACTATCTTGTAGTCAGTATGGTCGAGCGCATGCCGAATTATGCCGCAAAGGTACATGGGGGTTGGTTTAGTGTGACAACCATGGCCACAGCATTTCGAAGTATCCCAAGTTGATGCGCAAAGGTAAGGATAAGATGATTATGAGTTGTACAGATGAAACACATAAGACATAATTGGAAGGTTTAGTAGGTTATGTAAATCCTACATATTTTACAGTGACTTGTGCTGATTAGAATGAGGGAATATGTTATGTACGTGCGACCTAAATTGTAATGTCTTACCTAGAATAGATTGGGAACAGTCTAAGGATATCATTAACGAGAATGTATTGCCACAATCGAATCGTCAGAAGAATGACCATCAGTAAATTTAAGAAGATCATGTAAAGTGATGTACCCGAAATAGTGAGCCCAAGCCATATATAAGGATCGAGTTATCCACGGTAGTGGAAGGGGACATAAGCATCTCGTCCATGCGTAATGGGTCATACCGTGTATTATTGAGAATTACATGTATTAATGTTAGTAGGTTAATGCATGCTATAGGTATTGGACTGGTAAAGTCTTTGGCTTTATTGTGCAGCATGTTGCAATTCTAAGTAACCTCTGGATAACAATAACTTGTTGGGGGGCAATTAAGGATGGGAACTATGAAACAATCAAATAATGGTTGTAAGAAATATGAAAATAGTTAATAAGTATGAATGAATGGTATTATCAAATATCAAGGTAGAAATATTTTACGTTTGATGCCGAATAGAAGGAACTATTATGACAAGAAGGATAAAGGTGAATAAGATTATAGTTATGCAGGTATCACAAAGGTATGATTACTTCAGAACAACGTAAAGACAAATGGTAGAGGAAGGACAGTAAGAACTCTTCGGCCAAAGGTGACGAATCTCTGATGTTCCGGAAGATAGTATAAAAAGTACTTTGAGATAAGGGACCCCCCAAGGCAACTTGAAATGGAAGTATAAAGGTAAGACGAATGAGCACTCGGTCGATAGGAAATCTAATAATGATAAGACAAGAAAGTTTGACAAGTCATGGGATCATGCAACACCGTGAATATGTTCTAAACATACGAAGCATCGATTCCACAACATATGCAGTCATACCTTTCAGAAAGTATGTAAACAGTAATAGTGAGTAAAGCTCGAGATTAGCACCTAAACATGTGAAATTGGGCCAATGCCGCCTATGGATACAAGGTAGACATTAAAGTTATATGTCAATAGATAATGACATTATAATGAAGATAAAACTTCAGGCAAATACAGATGTCTATGAGCATTTTTGAACTGACCAAAGGTTCTACGAGATAGATAAAGTAATGGGTTTACAGCTTAATAAGATCGAAGGAATCTTTTCCCAAAGCGACATTGACAGAAAGTCTTAGCCATGAGGCAAGTGAAGGAATTTGAATCTAAGTATAATGACAAAGTTTGGATAGTAGGCCAACGTCATGTAATGCAAATTCTTCAGAATCTTCCACATACTGAATAAGGGAATAAGTTGACAACTCATCTTGTAAGGAGTAGTAACACCAAAGATTGGAATCAGGAGCAATGTTTGGTATTACGTGTGTATACCAGAATATTTTAGAATTAAGAAGAGTACGACAAGTAATAAAGTGAGTGAACAAGTGTCAAAATAAGTAAAGAAAGGAAGTTGGTTATAATTAAGAGTAGTGAGAAAGTACGAAAAAAAAGATTCCTTTCAGATCAAGAATGAGAGTTAACTGCAATGATACGCACAGACATTGCACATACATGATACTTATGCATATTATGGCCCTCAGAGGTATTCTCTATTGGTTGGTTGTTTCTTGTCTCAGTTTACTTTTATGTATCTATTATGCTATTCTTCATGCCTGACATACTCGGTAAATCAGTCGTACTGACATCTCTTTTGTCGAGGTACGCTGCGTTTCATGCCCGCAGGCTCAGGTAGGCAGGGTGACGGTTCGCACTAGTAGGTTGCTGGTTCAGCTGATATTGGAGCACTCTACTTGTTCCATAGTTGCAGTCTAGTCGTGGTACGATATTCTTGATATGCATAGGGGTATGGCGGGGCCCTGTCCCGATCTTATGATGTCACATACTCTTTTAGAGGCTTGTAGACAGTTGTCCTGTATATAGTAGTCGTGTATGGCCTTGTCGGCCTAAGTATGTATATATGCATAGGTTGGGTTCTTCCATTTGCAAGAGTTTACGCAGTACCTTTCCAGTTTATTATTCCCATGTGTCAGCAGGTTACCTTGTGATGACCCTCGTGGCCATGCTTAATCACGGTTAGATGTTACATACATGATTAGTAGTGCTCGGCAAGTAAGGTTCGATTGCCCGTCATGGCCTTCCAGTTTGGGTCGTGACAATCACGTTCTCCTTCCTCACGTTAGCGAAGAAGGAAGCCAGATTACCTGACACCATATTTTGCTGTTTCTTCTCCAATCTCGAACTGACATTCGAAAATCATTCAAAAGACAAATAACACAAATCAAACATGAATTTCTATCAGAAATACATTGTAGACCCACTCGATCACTCATAATTCCCAGAAAAGGTCTGTAAGGGTCGAGTTTGACTAAAGTCAACACTTAAGTTTTATATCCACAATTTTACAAATAAATTATCAAAACACACCCGGCTACCTCAGGATCTGAACCAAAGGATCAACTAAGTCATAAATATCATTTCGGAGCTAATGGAACTAATAAAATTATGAAAAGATCATGTTTACCTAAAAGTCAACTATAGGTCAAACTTCTCTATTCTCTTAACTTAGGATTTCTCAAACCTACCAAAAGGATCTGAACTCCTCGGGAGTCGTACCATCCATCCCCGCAAGTCACACACAAGCAAATAAAGACTCGGAACGGGTAACAACATACCCAGTGAAATCCACAACGTGGGGTCTGGGAAGGGTAATTTATGGATTTCAAGTCAAAACAAGTAAAATGACTTTTCAAGTTGTTACACTCAAGATAAGAGATGAGGGGAAAGAGAATAGGGAAAAGCGGGAAGAAAAGGTCGTTAGTATGTGTTTTAGAAAGAAAATGGAGGATCAACGAAGCTACCATTTTTTCAGCCACAAAGAAAAGAAGAAGAAGAAGATGAACAAAATGAATATGGTCGAGTTAATGAGTGGGTTTCTAAAGGAACCGGGTATTTAAAATTTAGTGTGGATCATTTGATTCTAAGTTTGACACCTGTTCCTCCATCAAAACTAAGGGAAAATTTGTGCTAAAGTATAATGGGAGGGATATATTTAGAAAAAAAAATATAACACGAGGGTTATATTTGGATCGAAATTCAAATGAGAGGTATATCCAAAATATTTCTCATAGTACATGGGTATATTTGACCCTTCTCTAGTTTTTATTCCTTTTTTCTCTCTTGGCACAACTACCTCTACCATCAATTATTCTTTCCTCCTCCTTTGACACATATGCAGTTATACACCTGCATTAAAACAATATTCAATATTGCATGTTCAAGTCATTTAGCACATTCCCTCCCAGTCTTGTAGATAGTGGTAGGGTGACGGGGATAGAGAAAGAGAAAGTAGAAGAGAAGATGATGGTGGAGGTAATAATGATAATGGTGGCAGGGAGAGAATATGAGGAAGGAAGAAGAAATGGTGATTGGTGATAGAGGTAGTGGTGGGATGAAAGGGTCAAATTAGCCCGAAAGGTTCGAATTTATCCTCCGTTTAAAAAAATAATTCTTAATTGCATAACACATGACATCACCAGTTGCTAAGCTTCCACCATTTAAAAATAAGGGAAAATTATTCTATTTTGCATAGGTCAAGAGCATATTTGATCCAAACTAGTAATGGATATATTCGACCACAACTATTAACGGAGGGCAAAATTTATTCCATTTCTCATAGTTCAGGGATAAATTTGATCATTTTTAAATATATATATATATATATATATTATATAGTGAAAAAACTCAAATATGTCATTGAACTATCAGAAATGACTTATTCATACCACTTGTTAATAATTGGGCATAAAAATGTCACCACTGTGACACATTTGGTTCATTCGTGCCACTAATCACTAATGGAACCCTACTATTATCATATTTTGTCACGTGGTATTATCTAAACTCTTCATTACTTACCGGCCTCCACCCCTCTCACCCCCTTTTATGAGTGGCATATTTGAGCAATTTCATTAACTTCAATGGCATGTTTGAGTCTTTTCCTAGTCACTTATAATTCATGACTCTCTTGGAAGTTGGATAACAAAACTAACTTATGTTATTTTTCTGTTTATCATCGATGCATAACATTCAACCTTTTAGATTGAGTCATATTCCTATATAAACGTCCATCTTTTCTAATTTTATGTAATAAACTTATAATTTATGTAATAACAAAAATATTATTATCTTACATGAAAAAACTATATTCACTTATTTAATTGGATTATTTCTTTTTTAATTGGATTATGAATCTAATTATATTCTACATCATTCACAATTTTCACGTACTTTATGGATCTTTTAAAATGATTTTAAAAGCACATAAAATTTGTTAAGGAAAACAATAAGAGACAAATTTAAAAGAGAGTACATTAATGAGGTGTAGTTGGGTATGAAAAGTACGTATGAGTATAAATTAAGAGTATGTATGTATTTTCATGGTGAAATTTGGGGTATTACAGTGGTTGGGACGCGGTGATGTCTTGGGAAAAAGACATAACATTTATTTAAGAACAAATAAGAGACGAGATTAAAAGAGAGTATACTAATGAGGTATAGTTGGATAAGGAAAGTACATATGAGTGTTTGAATTAAGAGTATGTATGTATTTTTATGGTAGAATTTGGGTGTTACAGTGGTTGGGCCGTGACAGTGGCTTGGGAAAAAGACATAAAATTTGTTTAAGAAATAAAAAGACGAATTTAAAAAAGAGTACACTAATGAGGTGTAGATGAGTGGGTATCCATAGCCTTGCTTCTTTTTCGGTCAAATCCGGATTTCGTTTTGCTTCTCCCGATCGTCGAGCCTGATCGACTCGACTCTTTTCCCTGTCCCCCGGCCTCTCACTTCGTTTCGTTCTTATTCTGTACCATCGCTTGAATGAAGACACCCGATTATATTCAACCAACTCTTTCTACCCTTGTTTCTAGAAAGAAAAGACGAAAGTATATATGAGTGTGTGAATGAATAGTATGTATATCTTTTGATGGTGAAATTTAGGGTGTTAATAGTGGCCGAGACGTGATGAGGGATTGGAAAAAAGCTCAAATATGCCACTGAAATCAATGAATGACTCATATATGCCACTCGTAAAAGGGTGTGGGAGGGGGAATGGGGCCTAGTAAGTAATGAAGGGTTTAGAAAATGTAATGTGGAAAATCTGTTAGTAGTAGGGCTCCGTTGGTGATTAGTGACACGAATGAACTAAATATGTCACGGCGGTGATATTTTTATGCCCAACTATTAACGAATGACATGAATAAGCTATTTCTAATAGTTTGATGATATATTTGAGCTATTTTAAGGTACCTTATTTTAAATATTTATACTTTTACCTAAGCTTGATTTTCTCATCCCTAAACTTTGAAAAGTCAAAAAAAAAATCTTTCCCTATCCCTCTTGTCAGCGCCCTACCAAAGCCTCTTCACCCCCTCTCACTGCCGCTAACCCATCCTCTTAAACACCCTTCTTCTTTCTCTTTCTTTTTTTTTTGCTCCAAAAGGTGGAATCTCCCACCCCAGGAGCCCCCACACCCCGGTCCGACAGGTCTGTGAATGAGGTAAATCATGGTGACTCAATTGATTTCAAAGGTTAGACCAAAGCACCACGCTCGCGCACAAGGGGCCCTCCTTTATTTCAAGAAGAAACCCCCACACTGCCGCTGACGGCATTCGATCCTTGGTCTTTGCTCTAAATATCCCCCTTGAAACCAATTGAGCTGCCCATGCGGACTTCTCTTTCTTTTTTTTAGTTAATTTTTAAGTAATGACTAAATGACTCCTAAATTATGGCTCAATTTACAATAACACACTCATACTTTATGGTGGACCTATTAACCCTCTCCCTCAGACTATTTTAAATTGAAATACATACCTCATTGGATGTCCACTTTTAAATTTGAATTATGTGGATGATGTACACGCACCACCATGTGTATATATCATAATTTTTAAATACTTCTGTAGCTTTTTCCTTTTTTTTTCTTTTCCTTATTCACTTGCATTATCCAGAAGCCACATTGACTTCTTGTTCTCTCTTTTCTCTTTGATTTATTGTATTCTATTTTTTTCTTTTGTTGTTCTATTCCTTTTTTCTTTTGCTAGCAGTGATTTGGACTGAAGATTAATTTTTCTGGGAAATTTGATTTGATGATTGCTGAGGTAAAAAGCTGGTGATTTTTTTTTTGTGGATTTGCTGTAATGTTAGTTTGTTGGTACTGATGGGTAACTAAATTACGTGAAAGATGAGAATTCGTTTAGAGAAAGATATGTCGCCGGACCTCCATTAATTGTGACAGAGATGCTTCACTTTACCTCCAAAATGAACAGTCAAATTAGGCTGCACTTTACGGGAATGGGTATATTTCGGGGTGGGGAGGGTCTTTAGGTCTGTAACAGTTTATTTTTTCAGAAAATTTACATGATGCCATTTTTTCCGGTGAGATCTTCATTTTAAAATTCAGTCTCTTCAAAACCCACTTCATGAATTCTTTAGCCATTTTAATGTCATTTTTGCTTGATATTTTTGAAAAAGTATTGTTGATTATTTATAGGATAAAGATTAATACAATTCAAAACTCCTTAAAACATCCAACTTTTTAAAAAATGGGTGGCTGCTCTATACCCGCCGGAGAAGAAATTAAGAAAAAGAAGGAAAGAACAAGAAAAGAAAAGAATTAAAATTTTTAAAATGAATATATTTAGTGAAAGAAATGTTGAATTTTTTTTAGTTGCTTCGCACTCCCTCAAAGATAGTGAACTACACTTTTTGTGCCAACTCACCATCTGTAACGACCCGTTTGGTCGTTATGATCTTCCCGATCGATTTTTTGTTATAACTCTTCTCCCGATATTCACCGATGACATTTCTTATATAAAGCATGAGTCGAGTAATTTCCACGGATGAAAAAGAAGACTATTCGAAATGAGAAATTCTGAAAATAGTCATTTCTGCCTCAGTGAACTCGTTTCCGCCCCAGCGAAGCCCTCTCGAGCGTGAACCTGTCTGCCCCGGCGCAGGGGCGATATGTCAAGTAACTCCGCTTCAGCGAACCATTTCCTTCGCTACGGAGCATCCGCTCCAGCGAAATCAAATCTGTTGTGGCGGAAGCATTGGTGGTCAGGTGTATATAAATACTTAATGATAAGCACACTTTCCCAAATGGTATTTCTCGAGCTGGGAGCTGTCCTAATCAGTTTTCAGCATTCTTGACCTAAGTTTCCCCTATGAAAGGTAATTCATTCTTTCTCCTTGTAATGTTTCGTTAATGTTCTAGTAGTTGGGGGTAAAAGCTTGAAAATGGAGAATAGTAGTAAGATCTCTTTAAAATAGTGGGCATCTTGAGGTGATGATTTCGTAATGGAATTGAATGGTTAAGAATGATTTTTTTTTATAATTAGCCATAATGTGGATAAAACAATCTTGTTGTATGATTAATTTGATTATATAAAACCGTTTATGAAACTGGGGAAGAACCTAAGGTTCCAAAATGTGTTTTCTATGGTAACATGGAATTGAAGGAATAAATGAAGTTGTTTTCCAAATTAATTTCTGGTTATGGCTAATAATCAAGGCTAGAAGCTTTTGAAGTAATAAAGTATGGATTTTGACACCGTGGGCTCGGATGGAAGTGTAGGTGTCTTATGTTGTTTTGGGACTATGTACTTGTGTACTTATCTTGATGTTAATATAAAGAACTTATATGTTAGATTAAGTTTGCTACGAAGAGTTCTAAGGAGTCAATCATGCACGTTAAGGATCGACCGTTCGTGGGTCGTGCTCGACATTAAGGTCTGCTACGATTTTCTTTGTTGTAGACGCTGATAGAAATATGTAGTAGTTATAAGTGTTAAGGGGTATTGGGCGTGTTGGGGGGTCCTACTCAACCGATTGTGATGAACGTTTGAGTGGGTACCGGTGTATTATTGTGTATATAGGAAGATTTGGGGAAATCGACTTCTAGTCAATTCCGACTGCTGCTTATCTGGGCTTGTCGCCACTACTTGGGCTTGCCACCACTATTTGCTATTGTTGTGCCAATTCATCACACAGTCTTCCCTCTCGAGGAGCCTAATCCATATTCAAGACTTATGTGTGTAGACTCGGGACCGTGTCCTCATGATTATATGAAACTTACATGGTGTGGGCTTATGGCCATGTGGTTACTACATTTTGATTTGATTTGTTTTGCATCATTCACTCTACACCTCATCAGATTACTTGATTAAGATTGATAAATACTGATAAACTGATTATGCTTATTGCCTGGTGTATTCATATCAATCTCATTCATACATTATATATACTTGGCATTGGTTACTGGTGAAATTACTGAGAATGACTTGGAAAGTCGGATTAAAGGATATGATACATGTTTATGAGAATGATGACCGATATGACACTTCAGTCATAGAGCTGGTATCCGATGGGATCAGATGGATATATGGACCGCATGAGTCTCTCATGGGTCATGCGACAGCTACTACAACAGTGTGTGTATACCAGGTATCTGTGGCCACTTGCATTCATCCATAACATTCGCATTGCATTTATTTACATCATGATACGAGATTTATGACATATGTGCCTGGCTTGAACTCTATTGTACTTGTTTTCTTGGACTGTTAGAAGGAATACATTTAGCTTATGCTTAACCTTGTGTAAGACCCGGACAGAGTGATTTGAAGGACCTAGATGCCTTAATGGGGTTAGGTTGGACTTGTTTCACGTGTGACTTGAGGTACTTATAGTGAGTTAAACTGCAGATTCATATTATAAGTTGGTTAATTGAATTACTCTTATGCATAGGTAACTAAATAGTAGGTAACCAAATAACTTTCATGGTTATATGTTCATTGCATAAGTTAAGATCCATTAGGTGAGATTGTGGGCCCCTTGTTATGTAAATTGTTGCTACTAAGGGTTAGTGGGAGTAGACTTGCGGCTTGTCCTCCGTAATGTATTCACCTATGTGCTAAGTGTTTGAATGTCTAAATGCTGTTATTTTGGAGTATGAGAGTTGTATTCTTGGCTTGTATAAGGGAATAGGTCATTAGGAGAGTTACCATCTAGCATGACTGTAAATACAAGGCATCGTAGTGTTACTAGAAAATTAAGACCAATAATTAGACAATTAGCATGCTAATTGAATTAGTACTTATGGTAGAGTCAACTTGATGCTTATGTCTGTTACGTGATTTCCGTCGTTGTAGACCTATAATGCTTACGGGGGTACGTTGTGTATTTATACTATACTTGCTACATCTTTTACGTAGATGCATGTATCCGGTTTGTTCAGATTACATCTTGAAGCACAGGAGAGTAAGACAGACTATCATTTTTTGGTAGCCTTGATCTCCAGTCAGGTCTTCCCTATCATCCACGGCAGTGTCGTTTATTTCTATCCTTATTGTATCTTATGGTCTTTGTACTAGTGACACCATGTTTTGAGGTAGAACAATGGTATTGGTAATCGTTTGTAAAGCTCAAGGTTTTCGTTGTATAAAAGTATCTTTCATTATTTCCGCACTCTGGTTTTATTATACTTTATTTGATTTTGAATTTAGTGGTCCTACAGTTAGTGTAGGTGCCCTCACGACACAATGAGATTTTGGGTCGTGAATCATCCAGGGTCGCAGAGTTTAAGTGTGTTACAGCACATCCAACCATAGTTTAGGCGTCATTTTAGCCATTTTCCCTTATATTTTTACTTTCTTTCTTTTAAAATTTTCCTTTTTAAATTTTTTTCAGTATACTTCTCTTTTTTCCTTATAAAATTGCTTTTACTTTTTTTTCTTTTTTTCTTTCTAGTTAAAATTCATACTGTTCCTTCTGTTTGTTGCTTCTTTTCACTTTATATCTTTCTTTTATGTTTTGTTCTTTCATCCCAAACTTTTGGTACTCTTTTTATTTTTTTGTTTTATTTTTGAGATTTTAATTACTAAAGAGTAGGTATATCATCCTTTCTAGAGCTTTTAGATCTTTTAAATTTATTTGTAGTGTAATGTGGGTTTTAAAATTTGTAAGTGAGATTATAATATTATTCATAATTATTCAATTTTTTACAAAAGTATTTTATTTGAAAGATTGTGTCTTTGTGAACAAATATATTTGAATGGTTGTGTCTTTATGGATAGACATCATTCAAAGGTTGTAACTTTATGAAATGATACCTCTTCATGAAGGGTTGTGTCCATTATGAAAAGAGACTTAAAAGTCTATAAATAATCCAGAATTTACTACAGATTTCGGTATAGATCAATATAGATTATAATTAGTTCTAGAAACACCATCTTATTTGCTTGAGATACTGTTTAGAATTTGTTGTATCTTAGGGGTAATTTACCATAAACTCTTAGTAAACCTTGTGTTGGTGAGGGCAAATAAAACCTTAAATGAAAGTGTTTCTACACGCCTCAAATCCTGTTTTGTCATTTATCTTCTTTTGCCTCCTTATTCTTCTTTTACACCAACAATATTTAATGTTTTAATTTCTTGCAATGGAGGCTTCTAAAGATATGACTTCGTTCCTCAATTCAAATGTTCAACTTGATCGTTTTGACGGCACCAACATCACTCGCTGGAAAGGAAAATTGTTCTTTCTTCTCACAGTGCTCAAGGTTGCTTATGTGCTTGATCCAAAGTTGCCACCACTTCCAGAGCCAAAGAAAGATGACACAGAAGTGATAAAGGCTGCTAGGAAAAAGCGTGAAGATGATGAAGTGATGTGTAGAGGTCACATTCTCAACACTCTTTCCGATAGGCACTATGATCTCTATAACTTGATGGAATCTCCTATTGAAATTTGGAATGCTCTCGAGTATAAATATAAGACGGAGAAAGAAGGTACAGATAAATTTCCTGTATCTAAATATCTTGAATTTACCATGATTGACACAAAGTCCGTTCTTGATCAAATACATGAATTGCAAGTCATTGTTACTAAGCTTCGAGAATTGAAAGTTGAAATTTCTGAACCATTTCTAGTGAGGACAATTATTGCTAAATTGCCTCAAAGTTGGAATGGTTATAGAAAGAAACTTATTCATAAAAGAGAGGACATACCTTTGGAAGAATTAGAAAAGCATTTGAGAATCGAAGAATGGACTAGTTCTCGTGATTCTAAGAACAAATATGATTCTTCCAAAGTTAATGTCGCTGAAGCCAGTACGTTCTCAAAGAATTTCAAAGTCAAGAACAATCATAAATTCAAGAAGTCCGGTAATGGCCCATTAAAGTTCTCCAGAAATTGTTTTAATTGTGGAAAAAAGGGTAATCGCAAAAGTGACTGCAAATTCAAGAAGAATGAAGAAGAAAATTCCAACAAGGCCAATGTCATTGAGGAGAAAATTGAAGAAATTTGTGCTATGGTCTCCGAAATGCAAATTGACGTGATTACCCAAATCAATATGGCTGAAACAAAGTCTTCGGATTGGTGGCTCGACTCGGGCGCAATCATTCATGTTTGTAATGACAAGAATTTATTTAAGTCTTACAAAATGGAGAATGAAGGACAAAAGGTTCTTATGGGGAACAATGATTCAGTCGTGGTTGATGGTAAAGGTATGATGGAAATTAACTTCACTTCCGAAAAGAAAGTCACATTGAACAATGTTTTCCATGTGCCTTCCATTAGGAAGAATCTTGTTTCTGCTAGTTGCTTGTGTAAGAATGGGCTTAAGGTTGTTCTTGAGGGCAATAATTTTATTGTATCAAAGAATGCAATGTTTGTGGGGAAAGGGTATTCTTGTGATGGAATGTATAAGCTAAGCATTAATAATAATAATTTCAATTCTTCTTATATTGTTGAGTCTTTTGATATTTGGCATGCTAGATTAGCACATTTAAATTTTCGATCTTTGAAGTACATGTCCAAGCATGGTTTGATTAATTGCAAAGATATAAAAATGATAAATGTGAAATATGCATCCAAGCAAAATTGACTAAGAAACCTTTTCTAAGTGTTGAACGTAATACTCAAATAATGGATTTGATTCATACCGATATTTGTGAGTATAATGGTGTTTTGACTAGAGGAGGGAAAAGATACTTTATCACTTTCATTGATGATTGTTCAAGATACACTCATGTGTACTTACTTAGAATAAAAGATGAATCCTTTGAGAAATTTAAAATTTTCAAGGCCGAAGTTGAGAACCAAAAAGATAAGAGAATCAAAACGGTTCGAAGTGATAGAGGAGGTGAATATTTTTCTAATGAATTTGATAATTTTTATGAAGTGTTGGAATTATTCACCAAAGAACAACACCTTTTACTCCTCAACAAAATGGTATGGCTGAAAGAAAGAATAATTTTTTTACAGATATGATAAATTCTATGATTCTTAATTCTAAGTTACCAAAAAACTTATGGGGGGAAGCATTACTCACTACATGTCATGTTCATAATAGAATTACCTCTCTAAAAATACATGTATCTCCCTATGAAATTTGGAAAGGAAGAAAACGAAACTTGATGTATTTAAGGGTATGAGGTTTTTAGCATTTTATAGAAAGCATGACCCAAAATCATCTAAGTTAGATGCTAGAGGTATTAAAAGTATTTTTGTGGGATATGCTAAGAGTTCCAAGGCTTATAGATGATTAAATTTTGATTCTAATATCATTGTTGAATCAAGAGATGTTGAATTTATTAAAAATAAGTTTAATATCATTGATCAACCATGTGATGATTCTCTTGATGTTCCTACTGATTATAAAAGGAAAGAGTCCATGACATCTTTCGAACCAAGGAGAAGTCAACGTGAAAGAAAATAAAAAGATTTACCACCAGATTTTATTTCATCACAAGCATTACTCTTCTTGGTTGAAGGGGATAGAAATAATGTACTAAATAAAGTACCATTATTGCTAAATGTTGAAGCAGATCCAAAGACGTTTAATGAAGCTATGACTTCAAGAGATGCTTCCTTTTGGAGATAGGCGGTAAATGATGAAATGGATTCAATTATGTCAAATCAGACATGGATTTTGGTTGATTTTCCACCGGAATCTAAACCAATTACAAATAAATGGGTCTTTTATAGAAAGTATAATATCAATGGCTCTTTGCAAACTTTCAAGGCTAGATTGGTAGCCAAAGGGTCTAAATAAAGACATGGTATTGACTACTTTTACACCTATGCTCTGGTAGCAATATTAATATCTATTAGAGTGCTATTTGCAGTTGCTTCCTTGAAAAATTTGCATGTGCATCAAATGAATGTGAAAACGGCTTTTCTTAATGGTGATCTTGATGAAGAAATTTATATCTTATGGTTTTGAACATAATAATGCAAATAAGTGCATATATTCCAAATTTACAAGTGATTTTTGTGTGATTTTATGCGTATATGTTGATGACATGCTTATATTTGAAACGAACATACAAGGGGTAAAAGACACTAAGAGTTATCTAGCTTCATAATTTAAGATGAAAGTTCTTGATGAAGTAGATACTATCTTAGGTGTAGAAGTGCGGAAAAATAGTGGGGGTTACTCGTTGTGCCAATCTCACTATATTGAGAAAGTAGTCCTTAAATTTAATCACTTAAAATTTAAAGAAGTTAATACCCCATTTGATTCTAGTATTAAATTACTAGAGAACTCAGGCCAAGTTGTAGCACAACTTGAATATGCTAGTGCGATTGGTAGCTTAATGTATGCTATGCATTGTACAAGGCCTGATATAGCTTTTGCGGTATGCAAAATGTCTAGATTCACGAGTAACCCGGGCATTGAGCATTGGAAAGAAATTGGGCGAATACTTGGTTATCTTAAAAGGACCATGAATTTGGGTTTGCATTATAACAACTATCCTGAAGTACTTGAAGGGTATTCAGATGCTAGTTGGATAACCAATATAAGTGATAATAAATCCACATCTGGATGGATCTTTACAATTGCTGGAGAAGCTGTCTCTTGGGCATCCAAGAAGAAAACGTGCATAATTCACTCAACAATGGAGAGTGAGTTTATAGCACATGCAGCAGCAGACAAAGAAGCAAAATGGCTGAGGAATTTGTTATTTGATATAAAGTTGTGGCCACAACTGATGCCGTCTATTTCTGTGTACTGCGATAGTGAAGCTACATTGTCTAAGACTTATATTAAGGTGTATAATAGAAAGTCTAGACACATTAGCTTGAGACATGAGTATGTGAAACAATTAATAACCGATGGTGTTATTAATGTGATTTACGTTAGGAAAAATAAAAACCTAGCGGACCCTTTAACAAAAGGTCTTTCAAGAGACTTAGTTAAGGATACATCTAGTGGAATGGGGCTGAAACCTTTTAGTTTTACAGTCACCAATGATGGTAACCCAACTATGTAATAGTTATACCATTATTCCATAGTTAAATGGGTAAGAACAAGTCATTGTTTAGTGACGGATTTGGCACCGATATATATATATATATATATATATATATATATATATATATATATATATGTATAACTAGTCCCTTCCAAGATGTTCGGTGCAAATAGCTACGAAGTAGAGGTTGAGTACTAACTCTTAATGAAGTTCAAGTCTCATTGTAGCTAGAGACAAAATTTGAAACTTCACCTAAGTGAGCATAAGAAATGGTGTCGTTTCTAACAAGACCGTAGTTTAATCTTGTAAATGCTCATGAATCCAAGATAGAGCACAAGGCCAAAATAGTGCTAAATAAAGTAGAACATAATTTAAAATCTGGGATAGCTTATATGTGATGTATCTCCGGTATTTGCTTAAGAGACAAAGTTCAATGCTAAGCACACTATTGTCTTGTAGATACTTTGAAATGCATTCACTAATTAAAGGTTAAAATCGAAAGATATCTCTTTGTATGTATAAGTTTATCATTGTAAATCTGGAATAATATTACAATCTAGTGGGAGATTGTAAGTGAGATTATAATATTATTCACAATTAGTCAATTTTTTACAAAAGTATTTTATTTGAAAGATTGTGTCTTTGTGAATAAATACATTTGAATGGTTGTGTGTTTATGGATAGACACCATTCAAAGGTTGTGACTTTATGAAATGATACCTCCTCATGAAAGATTGTGTCCATTATGAAAAGAGACTTAAAAGTCTATAAATAATCCAGATTTTACTACAGATTTCGATATAGATCAATATAGATTTATAATTACTTCTAGAAACACCATTTTATTTGCTTGAGATAGTGTTTAGAATTTGTTGTATCTTGGGGGTAATTTGCCATAAACTCTTAGCAAACCTTGTGCTGGTGAGGGCAAATACAACCTTAAATGAAAGTGGTTCTACACGCCTCAAATTCCGTATTATCATTTCTCTTCTTTTGCCTCCTTATTCTTCTTTTACACCAACAAAAGTTTCAAGTAAAATTTATGATTTTTTACTCAAAATTTTATCTTTTAGTTATGTGATATACAATCACATAATTATAGTAATTATATTGTGAATACTATTAAAATGGTATATTACATAATATACTTGGTGTATTATGATATCATTTAATATACCAATAACCACGACGTAATATGATTCAACAGTATTCATGGTATGCCAGACAATATACTTGATATATATTTTAAACATACCGATAATTGTAGTATACCAAGACTCAACAACAATCATGGTATACCATACAATATAAATATATATTGTGAATATCATATAACATACCAATGCCGCATTATACCATGATTCAGGAGTAATCATAATATACTACATAATATATTTGGTGTATATTGGTAATCACAATATATTATGTAAAACAATAGTTAAGGTATACTACATAATATACCAATATACAATTGGTATATTGTGAATATTATTTCACATACAAATCACATTAAACCATGACAACAGTATACATGGTATACTAGACGACATCATTGGTATATTGTAAATATCGTTTGACATAGCAGTAATTATAATATTGATGGTGTACTACACAATATTGTGAACATACCAGTGTGTGCCCGTGTGTGTGTATTTCGTAAACACATGTATAAATCATATTTTTTGTTCTGCTATTTTTTAAGTCCCGCTACTTGCATCATTTTCAATATATGCATGTATATATGTGTGGGAGATGTACAATGATAGCTCGAAAGTCCAATCAGTGTCCATATACCTAAACAATAAATTACTATGCATAAATAGTCTATCTATTTATAGTTTAGCAAATTTTAGGTTATAGGCTTTACTAAATAAAATGAGTAACTCCTACATTTTGTTTGAGCAATGATTAAGTTTTTGATATTTAAAATAATTAATTAGCAATTTTATTATATTATTTTGATTTAATCAGGTTAAAGGTTTAGTAGAATAAAATGCCTTAAATAGTGTGTGATTGTGAAAACAATCTACTTGAGTTGTTTAGAGCTTACGGTTGCAACTCTTCCTTTCTCAAAATGCGAAGAACTCTAACTTCATTAAATGAAGGTAAATTAATTCTTTTGGATCTAAATATTTTCCTTTTGTTCTCATACACTTATTTAGTTTCAAAATGTTGATTGATGGTCTAGTTCTTCAAGGGATTTTCTAGAAAAGTAAAGAGCCTATTTTTGTGGCCAAAACATCGTAGATTCTTCTCTTCACCCCTTCTAACCCACTCTCTCTTCGTGGAGCTCAAAAGTTTTATGGGTGATGGTTAGGATATGTTGTAATTTATTTTTAGAGGCAATGATTATAAATTGTAAGACATGAGACAACAACAACTAAATAATTTAGGATAAATCATAAATGGCCAAGCCCAACATATTACATTTCTTCTGATTAATCATAAAATTCTTTAATTAGTTACATGAATTTAAAGGACCGTGTGTATCATGGTCCGATTTGGACTCAACAAAATGTAATTCATGTATAATTATAATTATGGTATTAGTATTGTACTAGGAAAATGAATTAGAATTAGAATAGGAAAAAGTAGAATTATTTTTCTATATTGTCCATATTTAGGAATTGTATATTTGTATATATACCTCTCATTATCAATGAAAATAATCAAGGAATTATTTCTTTCATGGTATCAGAAGTCTAGGTCTTCTACCGATTTCTCCTCTCTTCCGCTGCGTCGGTTTCCATGTTCCTTCTCGGAATCCATGCACCTTACCTCCTCTCTTCCCAAATTTTCTTCCAAATCCCTCATTCACCTATTGTTCTTTCGTTATGTCTACGTCAAAGAACATGTTTCATCCAGCTCTTATTGTTTCCAACATCAAGAACCACATCCCTATTGTTCTTGAGATGGAAAACGTCCTATATGCGATGTGGGCAGAATTGTTCAAAATTCACGCAATTTTGCATCAAGTACTCCATCACATAATTCCTCCTGCTGTCCCTACACCCGCGGAGGATCCTCAGTTGTGGATCACTTTTGATGCTACCGTCCTTCGGTGGATTTACTACACTATTTCTACCGACCTTCAATTGATGTTTTCTTAACCTTTCGAAGACCTTGTGTAAATTTTCGATGTGGTCGGTTCTTTCTTTTGAAAAGACTACCAAATCGTCCATGTAAGGTAGGAGGATGCCGCCCCCTCGGGACTACCAGTAGCTTCGGTTGTTGAATCTCGTGCAAGTTAGGTTGTGGTTGTATTCGCTGCAAGCGGAACATGTGAATTAGTAGAATTTGAAGAGGGTACAATAGGCATTGCTCTGAATTTACAGACGATCATTGAATCGGACACTACAACTATGACTCCTAGAATAGATTGCGTGATATATTCCAGGATAACCAACATTTCCGATTTGTCACTCTTGAGCAAGAATTTTCACAAGTCAGTATGGAAAAATTCCCGAATGATTTAGCTTATTGTAAACGGCTCAAGGAATTGGCCGAACCAACTCCGTAACGTTGGAGTGCCTGTTACCAATAATCTTCTTGTTCTCTGAATGGTTGAGGCCTATAATGGCGTTGGGACTCTACTCCGACAAAGTATCCGCCTCCCCCTTTTTATCAAGCCCGTTCGATGCTCATTTTAGAAGAAGCCGGCTTGGAAAAAAAGGTGGCTACCGGCGCAAGTTTCGTGGCGATGATGACTTCATTTGATAGCTTACACGGTTTTGTTGACAATTCAGGCCAAAACCACAACAACGGTAGAGGCAAGAAGGGTCAAAACTGTAAGAATATTGGAAAAAATTACGGCGTAACAACGGCGGCGGACAAAACAGTAGCAACGTCGGCAGTGGGCCTCGGGGTACTAGGCCCCAGCCCACCTAATCTCAGCCCTGGGCCCCTTGGCAGTGGGCCTGGATCAGCGGCCAGTGGCCCAGTCCAGCCTACTTCCCGCCCAGTTATTTTCCAGGCAGTTGGGCCCTGGTCCAGCCCAGTCACAGGCCCAATTTTTCTGGTCCTTCAGGCAACACCCAATAGCGATATGGGTCGGGTCAGCAGGGCGGTCTGCTTGGGCCTCGGCCCATGCAGGCTTTCACTGCTGTGGGCCCGGCTCCGATCCCGACACCCACCAATATTGAGGCCGCCATGCATACACTTGGATTAAATCCTCCGGACATGAATTGGCACATGGACACCGGTGCAAGTTCTCACATGACGTCCGACCAAGGTACTCTCTCGTCTTATTCCAATTTGAGCAAAAATGATCACATTTATTGGTAATGGCAATACAATTCTAATTCGTGGTTACGGTAATACAACTTTGTCTACCCCACATTCGCCTCTTGTCTTGAAAATATCCTTCATGCCCCTAACATAATTAAAAATTTGGTGTTTGTCCGAAAATTCACCACTAATAATTGGGTTTCTATTAATTTTAATCCTTTTGGGTTTTCTGTTAATGATTTCAAAACGGGGACACCTCTCATGAGATGCAATAATAGGGGAGATCTTTATCCAATCACACCCGCATCCAGTTTCTCGAGTCAAGCCATGCCATCGACATTTGCAGCTCTAGCTCCTTCCTTATGGCATGCACGTTTGGGTCACCCTGGATCGTCTATTGTTTCTTCCCTGCATAAAAATAATTTTATTTCTTGTAAGGGTACGCGTAATACTCCAATTTTTCATTCATATCCGTTAGGAAAACATGTTAGATTACCATTTGTAGTCTCTACTTGTCATACTTTGATGCCTTTTGACATTATTCATAACGATTTATGGACTTCTCCCGTTCTAAGTTATGTGGGCCATTGTTATTATGTTATATTTTTGGATGATTATTCTAATTTTTTATGGACCTTTCCGTTAGCGAAGAAATCTCATGTTTTCACATTCTTAAAATTTAAAGCATTCATCTGCACCCAATTCGAACAGAAAATAAAAAATAGTCAATGTGATAATGGCAATGAATATGATAATGGGTTGTTTCGGAAATTTTGTGATGCTAATGGCATAGTTTTTCATTTCTCTTGTCCTCACAAAATGGGAAAGTCGAACAAAAAATTCGTACCATTAATAATATTGTCTGAACTTTATTGGTCCATGCTTCCGTACCCTATTCCTTTTGGCATCATGCTATACAAATGGCTACTTATCTCCTTAACATACTTCCTACCAAAGGATTGGCATATGCATCTCCTCTTAAAATTCTCTATAATAAAAATCCTTCGTATTCACATCTTAGGGTCTTTGGGTGTCTATGCTATCCACTATTTCATCAACTACAATTAACAAATTTCAATCCTGTTTTATCACTTGTGTGTTTTTGGGTTATCCATCTAATCATCGTGATTATAAATGTTTTGATTTATCATCTAATAAAATCATAATTAGTCGCCATGTTATTTTTTATGAAACCCAATTTCTGTTTGCTAAAATGAGTAGTCCCGTGCCTAGTTCGTATAATTTTTTAGATGATGAAGTCTCACCGTACATTATGCACCACTTAATGGGTGATCCAGTAACGACAAAATGCCAGCAGGCCCACTACCTGCTGGCCCGCCACAACCCACTGCTTCTGCCTCGGTTTCTGTTATTGGGCCGATCGACCAGCCCACTGCCGAGACTACTTCTGCCCCAGTTTCTGCTCCAGTCCCACCTTCGGTTTCCAGTTTTAGGCCAGCAGGCCCACTGTCTGCTGGCCAGTCCATCACCCATTCAGCCTTCCCCAAAATCCACCCAATTCTCCCCCAACACACATACCTATTACTCGTAGTCAATGGGGGTATTTTTAAACCAAAAAGACATTTTAATATTAATTATAATGTTCTTAAATCTCCACTACCCTATAACCAGTGTCTGCACTAAATGACCCGAATTGGAAATTGGCTATGAATGGCGAATATAATGCTCTTATTGAGAATAAGACGTGGGAATTGGCACCCCGTCCTTCTGGTGTTAATATTATTCGCTCGATGTGGATTTTTACTCATAAAGATAATTCTAATGGTTCATTTTTGAGACATAAGGCTCAGCTTGTAGTTGATGGTAAAACTCAACAGGTTGGCGTGGATTGTGGTGAGACGTTTAGTTCGGTGGTCAAATCGGCTACCATTCGCATTGTTCTCAGTTTGGCTCTTTCGAAAGTATGGCTCATTCATCATCTAGATGTAAAGAATGCTTTCTTACATGGTGATCTTAAGGAGACAATTACATGCATCAACCAAGGATTTTCGAGATCCCACATATCCTAATCATGTATGTTTATTAAAGAAGTCCTTGTATGTGCTTAAGCAGGCCCCACGGTCCTAGTATAAGCAATTTGCAGACTATGTATCTACTATTGAGTTTTCTTACAGCCGGTCTGATAATTCTCTGTTCATCTATCGTCGTGGTACTTTCTTGGCATATATTCTATTGTATGTGGATGATATTGTCTTGACAGCTTCTTCTGATGATTTACGCCGGTCTATCATGACACTACTCAGTTCTGAGTTTTCTATGAAAGACTTGGGGCCCTTGAGTTACTTCTTGGGAATTGTTGTCACTCGTCATGCAGGTGGGTTGTTCTTATCCCAACGGTAGTATGCCACTAAAATAATTGAGCGAGTTGGTATGTCCTCGTGTAAGTCTACTTCCACTTCAGTTGATACCAAACCCAAGCTGGGTGCTGCGGCTGACTCCCCTTACTAGGATCCCACTCACTATCGCACTCTTGCTGGAGCTCTTTAGTATCTTACTTTCACGCGACCGGATATTATATATGCCGTACAATATGTGTATTTTTTATGCATGATCCTCGGGTTGAGCACATGAATGCGCTCAAACGCATTATCTGATACATCCAAGGTTCACTTGACTATGGTTTGCATCTATATCCATCATTAGCCTCTACACTTGTATCGTATACGGATGCTGATTGGGGTAGATGTTCGGACACCAGACGCTCTACATCTTGATACTGTATATTTTTTGGCGATAACTTGGTCTCATGGTCTGCAAAATGCCAGGCTACTTTATCACGATCCAGTGCGGAGGCCGAATATCGATGGGTAGCCAATGTGGTGTTTGAGTCATGTTAGCTATGTAATCTTCTACTAGAGCTACATTATCCTATTCATAAAGCTACCTTGGTCTACTGTGATAATGTGAGTTAGTCTATCTTTCTGAAAATCCGGTCCAACATCAACACACTAAACATATTGAGATGGACATACACTTTGTTCGAGAAAAAGTAGCTCGTGGACAAGTACGCGTCCTCCATCTCCCTTCGCAATACCATATTGTAGACATATTTACTAAGGGTCTTCCCTTGGTTCTATTTGAAGATTTTAGGGACAGTCTCAGTGTACGTCAACCGCCCGCTATGACTGTGGGGGTGTAAAAGACCATGTGTATCATGGTCCGATTTGGACTCAACAAAATGTAATTCATGTATAATTGTGATTATGGTATTAGTCTTGTACTAGAAAAATGTAGAATTATTTTCCTATATTATCCATATTTAGGAATTGTATATTTGTATATATACCTCTCATTATCAATAAAAATAATGAAGAGATTATTTCTTTCATAATTAGGCATCACCCCATCCCAAAACCCAACAACAAGAAATAAGTGGCATAGCTCCTCTCCTCCCAAACTCCTTCAACTCCAATATCATATCTTCAATTAGGAGAACAAAGTAACCCATATCTTTATAAAATTTACATTGATTTCCTTTGACCTTAGCATCATTACCTGCTTTTCATCATTTTCTCCCTCCTTGTTCTGATAAGATTAAAAAAGAAAAATAAATCTTTCATCATTTCTCACATCATTTTCCAGATCTTATTCTCTTTTTATGTTGAAATTCACCAAATGAAAAATAAAGCACATCACTATCCTTTACCGTCCATTACCATGAAATATTGTCATTTAAGTATATAATTATATATACAATGTATAAATAGTGTATAAAATTGTTATACATTGTTTGTATAGTTGTTAAACACTATATAACAATGTAGGTATATACATCAATGAACTCCTCTAGATCACCATTAAAGCTCTAGCTTTATTATACACTATAGGTCAGTATACAAGGTGTATAATAATATCTATAACACTGCTACACAATGTAGATACAACCGTTATACACATTCACCATTACATACACACACCAACTGCCATTACACCTTAATCACAGCCAATGCTTCAGATTGTAAGATCTTTTGTTGTGTGCATCTGTTCTCACTATTTTTTGGCCACCTACATATCTTTTGTGTTTGCAACTGTCTCCATGTATTTGCTTGTATCCCACTGTAAAATTATTTTAGAGTTATGATACTTAGATAAGGAATTTGGGATTTATCATTGTTTAGTATCCTTCTCTTGTCACTCTCTAACTTCATGAACTGCTGGCCGAAAACACTACCTTTATCAATTGATTGATTTTCTAGTGCATCTGCTAGTTTGTTTCCCTCTCGCAAAATATGTGTATGTGACTTGCATATTCCCACTGGATTCTCTGATTTCTTCCACCAAATTTGCAATATTCCATGGTGGCTTCCTACATTCTTCAAGTATTCTTTGTATAAACTTTAATTTAATCTGCACAATGATGTTGTCTAGTTGTTTTGAATTGCAGTACCTCATAGCTTTCAATATTGTCATTATCTCAGCATGAGTTTTAGTAGCTTGCTCTATTTTCTCTGCTTGAGCATATACTAAGTGTGAGTGAGATAAGGAGAGCTTAGTTTGAGGGGCTATGCCAGGGGCGCATGACTGCGGACAGAATACGAGACACATTTTCATGCCTTGTCTCACCCTGCTTTTATGATTCTCCCAAATGAGGCTCTGAGGGAGAGGACATTCACCAATGGATTGATTTTTCCTTTTCATTTTCTTGCAGTACAGATGGCCGCCATAACGTCTTCCTTCCAGTAGATATTGAATGCGGTTCGAGAGGCTAAGTTTATTAGGCGTGAGGATTATGAAGAATGGGTGGTCAAGAAGCCCGGCTTTAGCACTCACGTGGGCACCTCGTTTGGAGGTAGGGTTATTTTTGTAGGAGTAATCACCGTTAGTTCAGTAGACCAATTGTTACAGCCATGTCAATATTTGAGAGAGGTCAATCCGGACTTACTACTTATGGTTCGGAGCAATTTTCCTAGAGTTCTTATAGGCTATCTAGCTGTGGTGGACATTCAAGCACCGGACCTTCTCAACGGTCCATGACCCCCCGAGGGTGTTATGAGTATGGTAATCCCGGGAAATTCAAGAGAGACTGCCCCAGATTTAGGCGTAGTGGGCAGTATCATAGTTCTCAAACCCTTAGAGGCTGTTCCCAGGGTGGTAGAGGTGGTTCTCAGTCCAGCCGAGGTGGTGTTGAAGAGGTACTCAGATGGAGGGTGATAAGGTTCATTGCTATGTTTTTCCTGGAAGACCTGAGGCAGAAGCCTTCAATGCAGTTATCACCCATATTCTTCTAGTTTACCATCATTTTCGTAATACTCCGTAAATTCGAGTTTGGTGAAAATATGTTAAATGAGTATTAATGTGACATTTTATACATATGAATTCAATCGAAATGATTTTCAGTGGAAATAATTCTTTTGAGGTTAAGACGAATAATGAGGTGCATAAGATTTGATAAAATCGACTAAGTTTACGGTTGGTCTGGCTTTCAGCTTGTATACGTGAAAATCCCTTGGGGATTTGAGAAAACATAAAATAATAAAGTTGTAGACCTTTGAAATACATTTCTAACGATACATGGCCTAGCTAAAATGGAGCTATGTGCTAGGAGTTATGCTCATTTTACTGAACATTGTCGGTAGTAGGGGCACCCATGCGTCACACGGGTGGCGTGCGAATTTCGTATCTTTGGAAAATATTTGGCTTTGTGTGCCACTTGTGAGACGTAGGGTGGCGCACGGGTAGTGACGTGCGATGGGGGTGCGACGCATAGGTGTTGCACGACCCCATTTTTCCGGTTTTGAACCTTATAAGTTTAAAACTTCATTATAACTCTTCTACACATCATTTTGGCCGACCTTTTTGAGGAAAAAACCATAAGGCTTTCCAAAAATATTTAAGGTAAGTTCTTGATCAATTCTCATCATTACTACATCATTGTAACATCAAATTAACACTAGTTCATCCTTTTAAACCATAGATTCTTGAAACTTGAAAAAATAGAAATTGAAGGAGACTTTGGAAAATCTCTTGAAGGTATGTTCTTTGATATTTACTGAGATTATGTATAAGATTTAGAGTAGTGTAGGGTATTAGAAATAATGAGAATCCATGGGTGATTCAAGAACACATTTTTGGGCTTGAAAAAGCCATAGTTTTTCGATAAAGGTAGGAACTCTTAGAATTTAGTTAAAGTTCTAAACTTTATCATTAATAATCAGAATAGAACAATTTGTTGAACTTAGAGGAATACGTTTGAGTAGGAATTGAGGTATGTTTATATTTTTAACGCATTTTGATTCGCAACTATACTTTTAAAACATCGTTTGAACCATGTCTACTTTTAAAGATGTTTTTGAAAGCGTGATTGGTTTTGAGAATCCTCCTTTTGGTTGTTGTACACATTGAAACTATAGTTTGGTGGTTGTCTTTTTTGAACTTACTTTCGAATTAAATATGGTATCTGAACAAGGTCATGCGTGTGTATGATCAAGACCACATTGAACCTTATATGAATTATATTAATGAAATGAAAGTGTTTTGCCCACTATGGGATGATTGAACTTATTTACTAAATATTGAAGCTTCAAACGTGTTTTGCATTTAAAGAGTTTTTTTAACTAGAAACTGAGCAAGTGATTTGAATAAGGTTTCTAAATTGATTATGACTAAAAATACCTCTATTGTGAGAAGATAACTTGACAAGTGAATTCGACTGTAATCCATGTTTGATGATTCGATTAATATGCCATGACATGTATTTACTTATGTTTGAGCCTGTATGGGCAAGTTGTGCTAGTCTAGAGGACGATTTGTTGTATGGATCCTAACGAATAGCTTTCGAGCTGTTGTGTCAGTTCAGAGTATGATTGACCTCCGTGGGATAATAGCCTCGATGTATCTTTGCTATGATAGTCCAGAGGACGATTAGCCTTCATGGAATAATAGCCTCGGTGCATATGTTGATGTGCTAGTCTAGAAGAGGATTAGCCTCCGTGGGATGATATCCCCAGTGTATCGAATGATTTCGCCCGCAAGTTTTCATGTGTTGATCTTTTGGTTGCGTGTGATAATCTTGAGTTTGTAAGTGAAAGACTTAATGATAAAAATGGTATAGTAAGTTGAAATTGATACACTCATGTGCTATTGGATTTTATTGGTAATTTTACTATGTTTTCTAGCTTACTTTATCTCTAGATTTTGAACTGCTTTTCATTGATATTGTTTTACCATTTTTCTATCTTATATTGATTAATTAACTATTGCCCTTTAGACACCCACTGATTATCCAGTACTTAAGATACCATTGTTGTTTTTTGTGGTATGTTAGATAACAAAGAAGATCGGGTTCGTGATACGCGCAAGAAGTAGGATGAATTTGTTGCTTTTTAGGCTTATCGGTGAGCCCACACCCTTGTTCATGGGACACCCCATCTATCTTGTTTTATTGTTTCAGTTTCTGATTTGTGTCCTAAAGTGATACTATTGTTTAAGTTTCTTAGAAGCTCCATAGATAGTTGTCAGATTTGTGGGAAGATTGTTGAAGTCTTGTATGACTTGTTAGGGCATTTGCAACATTTTACGACTGGTTATTTATATTAGACTTCTGTTGATTGCTTTTATAAGTGTGGGCATGATTTCATGTAGCTATTTATGAATTGTTTGAATAAATAATGAAAGATTATTAAAAAGATATTAGTGGTCATTTAACTTTTAAGGTACTTCTGATGTGGTTCCTGAGCATCAGATGACTGTTGCGTCCAGGGTTGTTTTGGGGTGTGACAGTTTCTCTATGGTATTATTTGATCCAGGCTCTACCTATTCTGATATGTCTGCATACTTTGCTTCGATTCTAGATATGATGTGTGAGTCCCTTGCTTTACCAGTTCATGTATCTACTCATGTTGGGGATTCCATAGTGGTAGATCATGTTTATAGGTCTTGCATATTTACATTGATGAGATATGACACCCAGGTAGGTTTGAAGGTCTTGGATATGATAGATTTTGATGCTATTCTTGGGAATGATTGGTTATCTCCTTATCATGCGATCATGGACTATCACACCAAGACAATTACTTTATCTATTCCGGTATTCCGCGATTAGAGTGGAAGGGCGCTCTTAGTTAGTATCCGAAGAGAGTTATATCGTTCCTTAAGGCCCAACTAATGGTTTAGAAGGGTGTCTCACTTATATATCCTACATCTGAGTTACTAGTTCAGAGACTCCTCCATTAGAGTTGGTTCATGTGGTGAGAGAGTATCCTGAGGTATTCCAGATGGACCTTCCAAGTGTACCTCCTGATCGTGATATAGATTTTTGCATTGACTTGGAGTGGGCGCTCAGCCAATCTTTATTCCTCCATATCGGATAGCACCGACCGAGTTGAAAGAGTTGAAGGAACAATTGCAAGATTTATTAAGTAAGGGGTTCATTAGACCTAGTGTATCCTTATGGGGTGCTCCGATTTTATTTATGAAGAAGGACGGGTCTATGCGTCTGTATCGACTATCGGCAGTTGAACAAGGTGACTATTAAGAACAAGTATACGATACCTTACATAGATGACTTGTTTGATTAGCTACAAGGTGTTTCGATCTTTCCCAAGATTGATTTGAGATTCAATTATCACCAGATGAAGATTAGGGCAGGGGATGTTCCTAAGATGACCTTCAAGATACATTATTGGCACTATGAGTTTCTGGTGATGTCCTTAGAGTTGACCAATGCCCCAATAGCCTTCATGGAATTAATGAATGGGGTATTCATGACATATTTTGATCTTTTGTTATTATCTTCATCGACAACATCTTGATTTACTCCTGTAGTGAGGAGGAGCATGTGCATCACTTGAGGATTGTGCTCGAAATTCTGAAGGAGAAGCAAATTTATGCCAAGTTTTCAAAGTGTGCGTTTTGGCTTAGCTCGATGGCATTTCTAGGACACGTGGTTTCCAAGGAGGTATTATGGTGGATCCCAAGAAGATTAAGGCAGTCAGAGATTGGATTAGACCTACTTCAGTTATCGAGGTTCAGAGTTTCGTAGGCCTCACGGGTTATTATCAGTGATTTATGGAGGAGTTTTCATCCATTGCATCTTCGTTGACCAGATTAACTCAGAAGGAAGTGGTTTTTTATTGGTCCAATGAGTTTGATGTGAACATAAAAAAGCTCAAGACTTTGTTGACTACCACTCCGATCTTGACTTTACCTATAGGGAGGGAGAGCTTTATGGTGTATTGTGATACTTCATGAGTTGTCCTTCGGTGTGTATTGATGTAGAGTGGTAAGGTGGTAGCTTATGCTTCAAGGAAATTGAAGGCACATGAGAGGAATTACCCACTCATGACTTGGAGTTAGTGAAGGTGGTGTTCGATTGAAGATTTACAGGCATTATTTATATGGAGTGCAATGTGAGGTATTCACGAACCATAGCAGTCTTCAGTACATATTTAACTAGAAGGACCTTAATTTGAGGCAACCTAGGTGGTTTGAGTTACTAAATGATTATGACATGACTATTCTTTATCACTTGGACAAGTCCAATATAGTGGCGGATGCCTTGAATCGGAAGGTAGTGAGTATGGGTAGACTAGCATTGTGGATATGGATGTCCATTTGTTCTACAAGATCTTTGTGAGACCTTAAGTTTAAGAGCTTGATAGAGTACTAACTTGTGTTGAGGCACGATCTTATTTATTAGAGAAAATTAAGGCTCAGAAGATTGATGATGTGTAGTTGTGAAGATTCATGACAAGGTGTTATGTGGATAGGCTAGAGACGATTCTTGATGGTGATGGTGTTTTGAGGATCAAGGTTTGACTTGATTGTTCTTAGAGTGGGTAATTTGATTCGGTTGATCATGGATAAAGCTCAAAGCTTGAAGAATTCATTATACTAGTAATTATAAAATTCCTCAAGTATTAACCTTCACATACCAATGCCCATAAATATTATCCAAAAACTAGATGTAACACCCAGTAATCCTTTAATATACCTCGACATTTGTCCGATGCAAAAGTTATTCCTATTAGTTGATCACTGGCTCCCATTAGCCTATGGAGATTCCAACATACCAACGCATATACGACTTTCACACTCACCCAATACTAAACAATTGCGAAATACTCACAAATCAATAATCTTTTGGATTCAACAATCCCCTGTCATCACTAACCTTGAAAATACCAAGTGAACCTACGAACACACTTTTTGGGTGAAGAAACGCGACTGTCTATCCAACTAAGATTCACTCATCACAAGTAACACTATCACCTGATTTCGATCATAAAACCATTCCCTAAAAGAACTCACAACCACTAATTCTACTCTGCTATCACAATACTATCAAATTGAAGCTAACTCAATAACTCATAGCCTATACGACATCCGCTCGCGTACACCTTGCAACTTGTCCCAACAAACACGTCAGTTACCAATTGTTCCCTTCCTATAGAGGAGATTGATCCATCCAAATTCTCATCCTTATGCCTCCATCCCACAAGACAAATAGGTACTCCTACCATCCGACCCTAAGAAGTCTTACTTTCTCTCACTTTATCACTAAGAGGTTGCCCTTCAAGTCTATATTCTCAACTTCTCTTTGCAATCTTACCACAGTCACTGTCCGCTTTGTCAAATCAATTGATCTTTTCCAATTTTACACTTGTATTTCGATATCGACATATATACCCTTCCATTGTTGAATTGTTGACTTGCCATTGATGTAACGACCCATTCTATCATTGCTGGTCTTTCAATTACTTTTCCTAAAATGTCCTCCGATAAGTTTTTATTTGTGCTTTTGGTTGAAATTGAGGATTAGAAATCCCTAAGTCTGTTTTGATTGGAAACTACTTGACTGGTAGTTGACTATTGTGTTGTTGTATCCGGACCAGAATTCTGATAATCTTGTTAGGTCCGGAAGGTGATTTTAGTCATGGAAGCATGATCGGTTCGATTCCCAAGGACTTGAGGGCATTTCTGTGTCTTAGTTTGGTTTTCATATTTTGGCCGTTGCAGGTTGACTTGGTCAATGGGACCTTGTATGATGATACTGAGTGCGCGGATGAGTTTATAATGTGTTTTTGTGTTAGGCTGCATATTTGGTTTGTGTCCGGGGAGAGGGGGGTTCTTGGTGAGTTTTGAGTATTTGGTTGAAATTCAGGTAAACCAGATTTTCTGGTGTTTAGGTAACTGGTTTCCTTCTTCGCGTTCATGAGAAAGGTCTCGCATTCGTGAAGAAGAGAGACCAATTGGGGCTGCACTCTCGAGGTGAGGCTCGCATTCGCGTAGGATGGTCAGGGTTGTTCATCGAATTCACGACTGTCTTATCGCATTCGCGATGGTCTTGGGCCGGGTAGGCTCGCATTCGGGGGGCCGTCTCGCGATCGCGAGGAAGGCATGTTCAAAATCATAACCTAAAATCCAAACTTTGGGATTTGACTTCATATTCTCATATTTTCCACTTAGAAGCTCGGTTTGGGGAGACTTGTAAAGACTTTTGCAAGATTTATCATTTGGGCATGATTCCAAACACCTTTTCATGATTATTCCATTGTTTAATAAGATTTTTCATGCTAAATTTCTTGAATTAAGAGAGGTAAAATGAGAATTTGAAACCCTAGGCTTGAAATTGGTTTTTCTTCTATTAAACATGAATTAGTGGTTGGATTTCGACTATTTTTGGTAAATAGAGTCTATGAGTCATGGGTAAACTAATTTTGAACTAATTTTCCTATTTTGACCTTCGTGGCACGAAATCCTATTTTGGATGACTTTTCGGGTTCAGATTTAAAGTATGTCTTGTATGACTTCCTAGAATAATATTTTGACCTTATTGAACTCGATTTTCCTATGAAATGACTATTTTGCTCTTGAGGTTGGAAATGGGTTTTTAAACTAACTTTTCTACCAAGAACTCTCCTAAGACTATTGTGGGTATCTTTCGAATCATGTGTTAACATTAAATTCATAATTGTTAGACTTTGCTTATTTTGAGGCATTTCTGAAGAAGAAAGCTCGAGTTGGATAGTTGATGGTGCCTGTTCGGCCTTCCAGGTAGGTTACGACTTACCTTCTGGTTAGACTTCGATTAGCAAAGTATATGTAGAGTTAGTTACTGTCGGAGAAATCATATACTCATTCGGGTATGAAGTTGGGATGGATTACTTAGGCTTGATATTATTGATCGATTTGTGGGCTAGTTGCCTATTTGGATTTATTGGTTGCTTCTATGTGTGTGATATTGGACTTGTACTTAGTTTCATTGTTGTGATTATGATTCAGTTGTCTCTCACTTATTTTGACACTATCATGGATAAAGGAAAGGATTTGACTAGATATTGATATTATGATATGTGACTGTGTGGCACGATTGGGATTTGACAATGATTTACACTTGAGATTGATACATGCATATCATTCATACACCTTCTACATGATTCCTTATTGTGAACTGTGATTTCATATTAAAAATGATAAGAGGGAAAGAGAAAGATAATAAGGTGTTATGTGGGCTTGTCGCCATATTTGCTATGTTTATGACTTGTATTTGCATTCATCTCTCTCTTGATATCTCACTTATCATTAGAAATGGAAAGATAATGAAAATAGATTGAAATTGTGAAGTGTACTTTATGACAAGTGTAATTGATATCATGCATGACATACATTCTTATTTCATATGATGATTTGTTATAAATCATGACTGGAAATGATAATAAGTGAGAGAGTGTAGCCTCTGAGGTCGTTGTCGGAGAGAGTGAAAGAGATATGAGTGTTCGATGCCCGAGTTCTTTGCGGGGATTGTGAGAGTGTCTGATGCCTGAGGTTTTTGTTGGGATCGTGAGAGTGGTACATAGACTTCGCGAGTCCCCCATGGGTCATGACTGCCAGGAGTATAGGAGATACCAGAGCATGTGTGTACAATATGAGACAGTTGGCCAGTGCATTGCATTGCATCGCATATACATTCATATTACATCCACTCTTATCTATGATTCTAATTGTTGTATTCATTGTATTTCATAATGTATTTCAGCCTTGCTTCCTTGGTTGTTGATTCATTTGAGATGTTGTATGCTTGTTAGCCTCTTTCTTAGACACTTGATGGATTCGATGACTAGAGATTTTTCTTAGGCTATGACTATAGACTACTGAGATCTAGTGTATTTCACATTACTGCAAGTCTTACGTGGATGTGCTTAGTGATTAGTTCATTCATGCATTTCTTGGATTCTGACTAGATACTCTCTACTTGGGTTGTTTACTCTTGGACTGTGGTAGTGTTTGTACTTGATTGCGAGCATGTCTATACTTCAGTTTCTTCATTTATATATGTTAGCTAACTGTTGTCGGCCTATGATACCTACCAGTATATAGTGTTTGTACCGATACTACTCTTGCTACACCCTTTCGGAGTGTAGAGTTGTTGCAGGAATTTCAGTGAGGTTTGATACTCCTTCAAGGATCTCATGGAGATTATCTAGATTTTCTGTTTAATTCTCTTTCTAAACAGATGTGTATTCAGGTTGTAGTTGTAACTTTTATCCAAGTTGTATGCTTAGAAGATCTTGTACTATTCAGACCAGATCTATTGGGTAGTTGTTGTATTATGCATAATCAGATATCTATTATTTTTAGACTCCTATTGTTATTATTATTTATGTATGTTGTTGGTGAATCTTTAAGGGAAGGGTACGCCTACTGAGGTAGGAAATGGTAGGTTTCTGCATGACTTAGTAATTTGGGTCGTGACAATTGATACGCTTGTGCCACAAAACTATCATACTAAACCTTGACAATGCTGAAACTTTCCCACTCCAAGAACACCTCGAGCAACCCTTCTTGTTAAGCCATAATTACACTTCCCCCACTTCTAAGCAACCAATCGTTGAATACATGCCGATCATACAATCACCCCTATTAAGGACCAAAAAAGTGAAGAAGTTTCAGATACAAATTGGAATTGACCAGATACCAATTTGAATGAAGTAGAATGAAAGAAATGAAAGAATAGAAATTTCCTAGATGTCCTATAGCCTCCCAATTCTATGTGTGGCGCACAACACACCCATAAGTTGGACTCTACTATATATTGCTCTTGTACTTATAGATTGGGTAACCTAGGGCTCTGATACCAACTTATCACTTTCCAAATCGGGGAACGTGCGGGCACCTACCTTTTCTCGCCTAGTAGGCGAACCCGTCCCTTACAGAATCATCCAACAACATAAATAAATCATAAGAGCAATAGAAGTCTAAAAACATAGGTATATGATAATGCGGAATACAACAACTACCCAAGAAATCTGGTCTGAATAGTACAAGAGCTTCTAAGTATACAACTGGAATAAGAATTACAACCACAACCTAAATATAACTTCTATTTAGAATGAGAATTAAACAAAGAAGTCTAGATGAACTCCACGATATCCTTGAAGGCTAATCAAACCTCGCTCATGTATCTGCAACAACTCTACACCCCGAAAAGGGTGTAGCAAGAGTAGTATTAGTACAAACACTATGTACTGATAGGTATCATAGGCCGACAATAATTAGCTTACATCTATAAAGTAAAAGACTGAAGAATAGACATGCTTGCAATCAAGTACAACACAAAATAGTCCAACAATAACCAATAAAGTACAGAAAGATCAATAGCCGAATCATAGCCTATGGTGAAGCACCTAAACCCAAGTCTGCCAAGTTTCCACGATTTCTCCGAATAATCACACACACAAGTACAATTAACAAATCCGATCCATAGATGCAAAATGAGATGATGAGATACAATCTCTGTACACACATGTTCCATGCTGAATATCTCTATGTCCCGGCAGTCATGACTCATGGGGGACCTGCGAAGTCCATGTACTAGCCACTCCGTATCACAAAGCCCGGAGATGACTCTACCTCTGACCACACCGCTAGCCATTCCGCACAAAGCTTAGAGATGGATACGTAATAAATATGTCATAAGAATCACTGTTGTTTCCTTCTCACTTATCACCATCACGCCAATCACAGATAATATCAATATATCATGAAAATGAGGATGAATGCAATTCAATGATAATATCAAGTGTATCATATAAATTATCAATCGTGCCACACATGGACACATGTCACAATATCAGTATCAAGTTAAGTCTCTTCCTCTATCCATGATAATATCAAGATAAGTTCATTACAAATATATCATAAGGACGATATGGAAACCAAGTGCAATCCACTATCCAACACTAGGCAGCAACCAATAAATCAAAAGAGGCAACAACCACAAATCAATTAATAATACCAAACCTAGTATTCCATCCCAACTTCATACCCGAAGGCATACATGCTTTCTCTGACAGTAACTAACTATATATATGCTTCGCTAATCAAAGTCTAACTAGAAGGTATGTCGTAACCAACCTGGAAGGCTGAACAGGCGCCACGAACTATCCAACTCAAGGTTTCTTCTTCTGAAATGTCTCAAAATAAGAAAAGTCTAGCAATTATGAATTTTACATTAAATAAGATTCTAAGGATACCCATAAAAGTATTGGGAGAATTTCGGGTTAAAACGTTAGTTCGAAAATCCATTCCCCACCTCAAAGGGCAAAATAGTCATTTCGTAGGAAATTCAGGTTCGATACGGTCAAAATATTATTCTACGAATTCATACGAACCCAATGATACCCATATTAACATACTTTAAATCCGAACCCAAAAGTCACCCAAAATAGGATTTTGAGCCACGAAGGAAAAAATATGAAATTTAGTGCAAATCAGTTTACCCATGACTTATATAGTTTACATATCAAAAATAGTCGAAATCCATCCATTCATTGTATCCCAAATCGAGGAAAAGCTTATTTCATTTTTATGTCAAACCCCCTCATTTTCCGAAATCCAAATCGTGGATAAAAACCACAACAAACGAAAATGATCATGGAAAAAAATAAAATGAAGGTTAGATACCTACCCCCTTGTTGATACGAGAACAACGCCGCAGAAATCACCTCAAACGAAGCTATATAACTAAAGATATGCTCAAAATAAAAAAGAAACACAATTTGTTTTTTATAGCCCAGAAGCCCGCCCCAGCGACCCAGAGTTCGCCCCAGCGGCCCAGAGTTTTCCCCATCGCCCAGAGTCCGCCCCAACGAGCACACCAGGTACAATAACAATTTTCTGCGCTAAAATGACCATAACTTTCTCATACGAAGGTGAAATATGGTGATTCTTATTGCTATGACTTCGTAATTATGATACGCATCTATTCAAATAATCAAAACTCCATCAAATGAATATAATTGTTTATTGAAATGCTGAAGGGAAGCGACTTAAGCCAATGACTCAAACACCCTAGCTTGACTAAACGAAATCCAAATCTAATTCCGAAAGTTTCTACGAGTCACCAATGATTATACGAAGCTGCTTGAACTTTCAAAACACCCAAAATGGATTCATATTGACCCAATGTTGACTTTGGTCAACTCCAAACTATCTCAAAAGCTAGTTTCTTGCCCAACCACCTTAATCACATCCGAACCTCTCGGAAATCACACCAACGCCTCTACTATGTCATTAATAACATCCCGAACCTAACAGAAAGAATAAATTTTGAATCCGGATCTTATTTCTTAATGACCGTCTTTTCACCATATTTTGGCATATGTAATTCTAAAACTGATTTAATTGTCAAAACTAACCAAACGAACTATAAAATTAGCTTCGTCAAGTTCTACATGTCATAAATAATATTTCAAATCTATCAGGATCTTCATATCTCCAATCAGAGCACGTTTTCCCAGAATAAATAATTTATCCAAATAATTGAATGCTAGAATTCCCATAGTGAAACCTTCTCCTGAAGTGAATCAAATGATATCCGTTTGACTTCAAATTTTGCAAGCAAGACAAAATAGTTACTATGGAGCTTCTGGAATAGACGATACACTAAAAAGATAATCGGTTCTCAAAATGAACGATCGGGTCATTACACTAATAGTCTATCATATCATCATTCCAATCATGTATCATATCCAATTCGGTCCCTATGGACCATTACTTATGATGTGTCAATAACATGCCAATAATATCATAAATATATGAAATGGATTTGCGTACAATATGCAATTGCATAATATCAATTTAATGTCAAATATAGTTCATTTTCATAATTTAGACGAGATCTGAAGTGATGAATGCATCATGAATCAATAACCACAAGTATAAGTCAAACATGGATATCATATTCCCATATAATAAACAATTACCAAACCAATAGATTTAACACTACCTACAATGCTCGTAGGCTCACATACATATCCCCGTTACAATATTACTCCATTTTTATTTACTACCCATACAAATACACTGATACCCATATAAGTACTCATCACCTCATAATTATGGGACCCCCAATTTCCCATTACACCCATTACATACTTTAGCCAACACAAACATTTCATAAAGAGTCTAATAAGTCTCAACTTGCCTTCAATTCGATGGCCGAAGAGTCAATCCCATGTCCTTTCCCTTCCTTTGAGCTTCTGAACAAGCCTAATCTGTTCATATATGGTATCTACATAATAATACGAAGCCGTGGACACCCATATTGCTATACTAAAGTTTCGGGTCCAAACCGTCAATCCAAAACTTAGCCCCGATCCCCGAAGGTCAAAACTATAATTTTTGCATAAATTTATATTACCCATAGACTAAATAGCAAGAATATAAAAAAAATATGAGAATCTAATCACAATTGAGCCTCCAACATAATTATTTACACTAACCCATTTCCATGCAAAAACCTTCATTTCTAAGTCTAAATCATGGAAGAAATTACTAATTAACAAATAGAAACATGGGGAAATACTTAGATTAAGGTTAGAATCTTAAACCAAGGTCAAATATTGAATAATGCACTTAAAATCACTCAAATCCGAGCTCTCTAGCTCTCAAAATTGATTTAGAAAGAATGGGGTTCGAACTAGGATTTAAGTTCTCTCCAGATGAAAACTAGCCTTTCCGGTAGCGAGGTCCTAATGCCGCGATCGCAAAGAGTAACCGAACCCGACCAAACTTTTCTTTTGCATGATTGAAACCCACTCTCTCTTCCTTCATCGCGATCGCGAGCCTCTAATCGTTGTCGGATGAAGGAAACCAGATAGCTGAACCAGATTTTTCTAGTTTCTCCCATTTTGTGACACGACACTCAAAACTCATCCGGAATCTTCCGAACACAAACCAAATGTGCATTTCAGTTTCCGTACCTGCTCGCGCACTTGAAACACTCGGAAAAGGTCATCTTGACCCGATGTTGACCGAGGTCAACTATAATTTTGCAAATTACTAATTTCTCAACTAGTGGCCCAAAACGCACCCAAATACCTCGAGACCGAACCAACAACTTGACTAAGTCAAAAATCACATTCCAAACCTACTGGAATCAATGAAACTTCAACAAAGACGTAATTACCCCCGATGTTGACTTTGGTACCATTTTCATTTCCTTAAATTTTCCAATTATGCTTATTTCGATTTGAAACCCACCTGATTGCCTGGAGAATCATCCCACAAATCCTTGCAAGTCATAAATACCAAGATGAAGCTAGGGGGATGGTAATTTGGGGAAAATATGCGAAAAATCTCAAAATGACCTAGAGAGTCAATACATTATCTACGACTTATAAACCCTTGTCCTTCAACGGTAAATAAGAGAACATATATGAACCCTCGAAAAGTTTGGGATATCTGACTCGCATGTCTGACTCGGTTTCCTAAGTTGCATCCTCAACCGTACAGTTTCTCCATTGCACTTTCATATAAGTTATTTCCTTTGACCTCAACTTTCGAAACTACCTATCTAAAAATGGTTATCGACTATTTCTCAAAGGCCAGATTCTGATCAAGCAACAATTGATCTCACCGAATCACATGAGAAACATCCGAATGATACTTCTTCAACATTGAAAAATGAAAACCTGGATGAACAGTCGATAGACCCGGAGGTAAGGCCAACTCATAGGCCACCTTGCCAATATGCTGAATAACCTCAAACATGCTAATGTACCTCGGGATCAACTTGCCTAACTCGTTATCCAACCATGAACTCCAACTTACGAATCCTACGATCCACATAACTCTTGTCTCTACTTTGAGTCGTGAGAAGCCTCTCCTGAATCAAGTTCACCTTATCCAAGGAATCCCTCAACAAATTAGTACCCCATAGCCTAACATCAAAAGCATCAAACCAAACAATCAGAGAGTGACATATCCTACCATATAATGCCTCAAATGGTGCTATCTCAATACTTAAATGACAAATATTATTTTAAGCAAACTCCGTCAAGGGTAGGAACTGATCCCAATGACCACCAAAATCGATCATACAAGCCCGCAACATATCCTCAAGCACCTAGATAGTCCGCTCAGACTGACCATCTATCTAGGGGTGAAAAGTTGTACTAAGACCTACTTGAGTATCCATCTCTCTCTGTATGGACCGCTAGAAATGAGATGTAAACTGAGTGCCCATATCCGAAATGATAGAAATAGGCACCCCATTCAAATGAACTATCTCCTGAATGTAGTTTTTGGCCAACTTCTCAAAATTTTAGGTAGTACCATGAGCGGAGCTTCAGGAGACGCCGACATGAGGGAGACAAATGCAATGATTTAGGGATTTCAAATGAAATTATGTTGCTTTACTTTTCTTTTTACGCTTTTGCTTTTGTTCTTTATTTTCGGACCATGTGGTTTTTGTTTCGATTTTTTCTTTAAATAAATAAAATACCCCTTTTTGGGGTGAAATTAATTTTAAAAAAAAACATATATTCAAAGCAAAACGCTACTAAATTTTTGAATTCAAAGTGCAACTTCTGATGGTGGGATGTATGCGGGGTTGGAGGCATTGCGGTGGGATAGGAAGGGGGTTGGAGGTAGGACGAGAATGCTGTATTTTAATAAAGCCTCTTCAATCATTGAATCATTGTTCGGGGTGGTGAGGTGGGGTAGGTAGTGGGTTAGGGAGAGGGTGGTAGGTATATGTGGTGGGGCATGGGCTGGGTGGTGGGTAGTGGGGGTGGGGTTAGCAGGTTAGGGTAGGCAGAGAGTATGTGGGGATGGGGTCAAAACATTTCTCATTTTTTATAATCATAAAATAAATTTAAAAATAAAATTCGGAGGGGGGAGGGTGGGGGTATGGATGGGTAGGAAAGAAATTCTCATCTTTTATAATTTTTTTATAAAAGTAAAATTAAAAATATGAAATAGAATATTCGGTTGTGGGGTGGGAGGTGGGTGGGGTGGATGGGGGTAGTGGTGGTGAGTTGGGGGTACATTAGTGTGTTTTTATTGACCCGGAACATGTTTTCCTTCAAACTTTTAAGGAAAATATTTTATGTTACCCGGAGAAAAATATTTTCAAAGATATTTAGTGAAATAAAACAAGGAAAAATAGGAAAAGATTTTTCGAATAATATATTCCATCATACCAAACACGCCCTCTATTTTCGGGTATTACTACAAAAGTGAGTGCGCATATGGATACCCATATTTGTTCAGATTTTTGTGGGTTAAAAAATATATTGAAACCCATATTTTTGTATTGAAATATAAGTGATCCAACTCATTAAAATGGGGGTTAAAATGAGTTAATTTTATAAACATAAGCTGAAATTGTCAACTCTAGACAAGACATTAATTTCAAATCATACCACACTTTAAACCTATTAAATTTAGCATTGAAATGAGCTTTTTGGATAAACATCCAGAATTATTTTACATCAATTTTCCTGCTAATCAACAACAAAAAAAACAAAATATCCACTGTAATTTCACAAATGTATATAAAGAGTGAAGGTGTTTGAAGGGGAAGGACGCAGGTGGAAGAAAGAAGGTGATATGTTTTGGAGAGAACTTCGTTAGACTAAAAATGGAGTAAAGACATGTTGGATCTGATAACATATTTTTTTGGGAAAGACAATAATTGTCACTTTGATTTTTTCATTTGTCAAACTCCTTCATAAATCATAATCCGGATCTAGCACTGAGCGTCAATAAGGTTCTCCTTTTCCTTGGTCATTATACAATTTAAACATGAAGAATTGATGTATATTGCCCTTCAAAAGTCGATCCTATACAAGTTTACCCCTATAGTCTCCTTTTTGAAAAATAGGATTCTTTCTAATAAGTATCTTTTGGTCTCAAATTTCGTAAAAGAGGCATTTAATCTTGTAAATTATTTTTCAACAACTTGTTATTATATTTTTGTAAAAAGTTTTTATAAAATGTTAATGCTAAGTTGTTTTATGATTTTCACAAATAGTAGATACAACGATTGGAACTTTGACTTTTCACTTGTCAAACTCCTTCACAAATCATGATCGAGCGTCTGAAATAAGAGTGTCAATAGGGTTTCTCCTTCTCCTTGGTCGATCATATACAATTTTTTCTTTAACACGAATTATTGTGGTGTATCGCTCCTCAAAAGTTGATTATATACAAGTGTGTCCCCTATAGTGTCCTTTTTAAAAATATGTAGTAACGATCTTTTGGTCCCAAATTCCGTAAAACGAGGCATTTATTTCAAAAACTTGGTTATTTAAATTTTCCGAAAAGTTTTTATAAAAAAATAAATAGTAAGTTGTTTTATGATTTTCACAAATATTAGAGAAAACGATTGGACAACACTTGGGTTGAACAAAAAAGGTTCAATCTTATGAAATCATTGCGTAGTCTTTGCTTTTTGACTTGTCAAACTACTTCATAAATCATAATCGAGCGCTTGTTAGTAAGAGTGTCAATAGAGTTTCTCCTTTTTATTGATCGATCATATGTAATTTTTAACACAAATTTTTGTCATATATCGGGCCTCAAAAGTCGATCATATACAAATTTGCCCCCTATAGTCTCCTTTTTTATATAAAAATAGGATTCTTTCTAATAGCAATATTTTGGTCCCAAATTCCGTAAGAAGCATTTATTTGTTGAAAATTGATCTTGTAAATCATTTTTAAAGAACTTATTTATTTTATTTTTTTCTGATTTTTTTATATAAAAATAAATAGTAAGTTGTTTTTTATTTTCACAAATAGTAGAGAAAACAATTAGAACTTTGCTTTTTCATTTGTCTAACTCCTTCAAAATCATAATAGAGCGTCTGGTAGTAAAAGTGTCAATAGAATTTCTCCTTTTCCTTGGTCGATCACATATAATTTATTTAACATGAATTATTACTGTGTATCGCCCCTCAAAAGTCGATCATATACAGGTTTGCCCCTGTAGTCCCCTTTCTAAAAAATAGAATTCCTTCTAGTAACAGTCTTTTAGTCCCAAATTTGGAAGAGACATTTATTTGTTGAAAATTAATCTTGTAAATAATCTTTCAAAAACTTATTTATTTAAATTCTTGCGAAAAGTTTTATAAAAGAAAATAAATAGTAAGTTACTTATGATTTTCACAAATAGTAGAGAAAAAGATTGGAACTAAGGCTTTTCACTTGTCAAACTCCTTATAAATCATAATGGAGTGTCGGGTTCTCCTTTTCCTTGGTTGATACAATTAGTTTTACACGAATTATAAAAGTCGATCACCTTGTCTCCTTTCTATAAAATAGAATTCTTTCTGGTAACAATCTTTTGGTCTCAAATCCTGTAAAAGGAAGCATTTATTTGTAGAAAATTAATCTTTTAAATCATTTTTCAAAAACATGATTATTTAAATTCTTTCCAAGAAGTTTCTGCGTAAAGGTTTTATAAAAAAAATAGTACTAAGTTGTTTCATGATTTTCGTTGTTCCACAAAGCACCTGCTTCAACTCAGAAGGATTAACAACGCCATGCAGCACTTTTAAAACAAAAAGAAAAATCTAACAATTAGCAAGGTGAGCTTTTAGCTTGCTGATAAGTCAATACAGGCATGCCTTAAGGTGAAAGACATTGTGGAAGATGCCCTTGTGACGTTTCCAAATCTTTTTCTCCTTTTAACTATAAAATATTGATCGAACTCATTGTAAAGAAATTTAACACCACAATATCTCACCTAATCCCATAATAATTACTACCTCCATATTTACGTTATTAGTTTGTTACTCCTTTTTATATTTAAAAATAATTGAATTTTATGAGATCATTTAGAACTACACAAATATCTAAGATTTATTTTGGACCATAATTTCAAAAGTCTTTCTTTATTTCTTAAACTTTGTGTCAAGTCAAACTAGATTAATCTTTTTGGAACAAAAAGAATACAAATTAGTAAAAATCTCATGGCAACGTTCTAGCAAAAAACTACCCAAACAGTATTACAATTTCAGAGACAAAACTGTAAAAACCTGGCTAACGACCAAAGTAAAAAACTCCGTTGAAGAGGAAAGCGACCAAATTACCTCATAAAATGAATATATTTTTTGGTTCAAGGAAAGAAGACTAAGTAGCTCTTGGAGCAGCCCATTCAAGTCTAAGGATGAGATTGTCATAACCATAACCATTGAGCTTGTTTATGGCCCTCTCAGCATCTTGTTAGTTGACAAAGTTGACAAACCCAAATCTTCTGCTCATTCCAGTCTTTTGATCAATGGCAACATACACTCGGCTGACATGACCAAAGGCACGGAAGAGCTCCAACAAATCAGCCTCCCGTGTGTCCTCGGAAAGGTTGGTGACCCTAACAGAGTTTTCTTCATTCCTTCTGACATAACCACTTGCTCTCTCTGCAGCACCACCACCTCTCATGCTCGGAGGAACATGCTGGAAAAATAACGCCATATTTTCTTTTATCAGCTATGTGCGAGCAAAAATAAATACGGAATAAATAACACATAAAATTTACGTGGTTCGGCAAAATAAGCTTATGTCCACGGGGCTGCTGTAGATCTTTTAATGAAAGAAAAATATACAGTGTTTGCAAATACTCACAACACTCAATCTGAAAAACACTCAGAAAATTCCTCACAATTTTCTCGCTAGTATTTTCTGTCTGATTTTTCTCTCAATATTTCTCTTAGCCTGTCTCTTGATTTTGGGATGATTTACAATGGAGCTAAGTGGATGTATTTATAGGCTCCAAAACTCATGGTTGGTGGCCAACAATTTACAAAGCCAATTTCACTTGGCATTCTCTTCCTTTTGTTTTTCAACAAAGGATGCACCTACCAACACCTACAAATATGCATTCTCATGTTTTTTTTAATCACATAGGTTGTTGCCCATATTTGTTGACTAACAATCTCGCACTTGAAGACTGATTTCAATCTGTCTTCACAACCTTGATCGATGCAGTAGTCCTCCTTCGGTCTGTCAGTCTAGCAGGCCAACTGAAGTTGAGCACAACTTCAGTTTATCAATCGTCACCACCTTTGTTAACATATCTGATGGATTCTTTGCCAGATGTATTGCACTCTGACTATCACTATACAAAACACTCTTCTTCTGGTTGAATCCCAGCTCTGTCAACAAACCTTGAAGCCATATCAACTCTTTACTAGCTTCTGTCACTACAATATACTCAGCTTCCGTAGTAGATAGAGCAATAATCTTCTGAATTTTCCATATCCAACTAAAAATTGTCGTACCAACAATGAATATGTAGCCGGTGGTGCTTCTGCGGTGATCGACATCACCTCCATAGTCTGCATCTACGTCTTTCATAGCAAGCTCCCACTTGCTGGCATCTCTGGTCTGACATGCTTCCTCGTAGCATTCAGGTTCACCTGCATCAGTTAACAATAGGTAGTTCATATACCTTCTGTTAGGGACATGAGGCCGAGAACTCCTTCCCAGTTTTGGAACTGGAGCAGAAGACTGTGCTGTATCAGACTACTGCTCGGTGTTCTGATCAATTGATTCCCCAAACTGAGGAATGTCAACTATCTGCTCTGTAGGACTTTCTGGGACATCGTCCACCTCTGCATACACTAACTCACTCTGTTCTGAGTCACTGGCAATTGTGTTATGCATGTCCTTATACATCACTCGTTCATTGAAGATTACATCTCTACTGCAGATCATCTTTTTATTTTCATCATCCCATAAGTGGTAGCCAAACTCATCTTTACCATAACAAATGAAAGTGCATTTCTTTGATTTTGGATCAAGTTTATTTCTTTGTGCATCACTGATATGCACATATGTTACACAATCGAAAACTCTAAGATGTGAGAGTTTTATCTCTTTTCTGCTCCATACCTTTTCTGGTATTCTATGCTCCAATGGTACCGAAGGACCTCAGTTGATCAAGTAAGCTGTTGTGTTGACTGCTTCTGCCCAGAACTGCTTTGGTAGGCCTGACTGTACCCGCAAGCTTCTGGCTCTCTCTGTCAATGTCCGATTCATACGCTCAACTACACCATTGTGTTGAGGCATACCAGGAACGGTTCTCTCCATTCTGATCCCGTGCTCATAGCAGAACTTCTTGAATTTGGTGTCTTCATATTCACCACCATTGTCGGTTCTGAGCTTCTTTATCTTCAATCATGTCTCATTTTCAACCATCGCTTTCCAAATTTTGAAAGCTTCAAATACTTCTGACTTGTATTTCAAAAAGTAAACCCATACTTTTCTCGAGTGATCATCAATAAAAGTCACAAAGTATTGTTTCCCACCAATGGATGAGACAGTTGTTGGTCCCCAAACGTCAGAGTGAACAATTTCAAGTTTCTCCTGTTTGGGGGCCTAGTCCCTGTTTGAAAACTAAGTCTTTTCTGCTTTCCGAAAATACATCCTTCACACATGTCAATATCAATTGACTGAAGACTCAATAGTCTTCCCTTCGAGTGCATAACCTTCATTGCTCATGTGTCCAAGTCTCTAGTTCTACAAAGTAGGACTTTCTATGTCTGCTACCACTGCAATTGAACGTGTTTCTACTGTCATGTAAAGAGTATCATTCTTTTTGCCTCGAGCAATAATCATTGCACCTTTTGAGGTCTTCCAAGTATCGCCGTGAAAGACTGTTGTATAGCCTTCACTGGCCAACTAGCCGACTGAGATTAAGTTCTTTCTCAGGTCGGGAATATGCCTCACATCCTTCAGTTCCCATATAGACCCGTTCAACATAATTTTTACGATACCTTTGCCAACAATCTCGCAAGATTGTTCATTACCAATGTAGACTTTACCAAGGTTTCCAGGGACATATTTCTAAAAGAGTTCTCTCTTCGAAGTGGCATGGAATGATGCTCCAGAGTCTAATATCCAAGACTCTTGCTTGCTCTCCAAAGAACATATTAACGCATCATCTGTGGAAGCAATGTTTGCTTCTGCCTTCCCCTTTTGATTCTTCGGTGCACTTTTGCACTGATTTTTATAGTGCCCGGGCTTCCCACAATTCCAACACTCGATAGTCTTCGAGTTTTGAGAATTAGAGGGATTTCTAGATTTGGATCTCCTGTCCTTTTATTTGCCACGTCCGCATCCTCTGATTGATTTTCTACCTCTTGACTCTGTATGTAATACTGAAGAGGTTGATGACTCATTGGAATCTTTTCGCCTGATTTCCTCGATGAGAACAAGATCACGAACATCGTTAAATTTCAACTTGTTGCTTCCCGACGAGCTACTCACAGCTATGACAGTAGCATTCTAGCTTTCTGGTAGGGAAGACAAAAATATCAATGCTCGTACTTCGTCATCAAAATCAATTTTAACTGAACTCAGCTGGCTTGTCACTGTGTTGAGTTCATTGAGGTGTTGAGCTACCGAACTGCCTTCTACCATCCCCAAATTGAACAACCACCTCATCAAATGGACTTTGTTTGAGGCTGATGGCTTCTCGTACATGCTTGAAAGAGCTGCCATAAGACCATCGTGGTCTTTTCTTTTGCTATGTTGAAAGCAACGTTGCGTGACAACGATAGTCGGATAACTCCGAGAGCTTTTCTATCTAGAAGAGCACAATCATCATTTTTCATGCCTTCTGGCTTCTTACTTGAGAGAGGTTGATAAAGACCCTTTTGGTACAGATAATCTTATATCTACATCTTCCAAAAGCCAAAGTTCGAACCATTGAATTTTTCAATATTTATTTTTCCTTCGTCTGCCGCCATTACTCCCACTCGAACCTGACTCCCACCGGATTGTTATTTTGACAATTTTTTAGAACCACCGTGTCATTGAAAACACAGCTGCAGATGAATTTGGTGTAGCTGGCCAAATTCTACTATTCACGAATTTCACTATTCATATGAATAGTAACTCATCGTAAATTGGCAAAATTAACAATTTGGCTCTGATACCAGTTGTTGGGAAAATAACGCCATATTTTCTTTTATCAGGTATGTGGGAGCAAAAATAAATATTAAATAAATAACACTCAAAATTTATGTGGTTTGGCAAAATAAGCCTACGTTCACGGGGCTGCTGCAGATCCTTTAATGAAAGAAAAATATACAGTATCTGCAACACTCACAACACTCAATCTGAAAAATACTCAAAAAAATCCTCACAATTTTCTCGCTAGTATTTTCTCTCAATATTTCTCTTAGTCTCTCTCTTGATTTTGAGATAATTTACAATGGAGCTAAGTGGATATATTTATAGGCTTCAAAACTCATGATAGGTGGCCAACAATTTACAAAGCCAATTTCACTTGACATTCTCTTCTTTTTATTTTTCAACAAAGGATGCACCTACCAACCCCTACCAATATGCATTCTCATGTTTTTTTATCACATGGGTTGCTGCCCATATTTATTGACTAACAGAACATAAGCACTCTTTTGAGCCCAAGAGTCTCCACTAGATTTAGCTTCTTCTTTGTTGGAACCTGTTCAGAATTCCATAACCACAACAATAGAGTTAGGTCTCAAGTCAAAGAATGCATATCATATCCATGGACAGTAAGGCATATACAACACCTAAACCATAAAAAAAAATTAGATAACTCAAAGATAAAGACCCACCCATTAATTAAAACATAGATGAGAACACAATTCACCGTGACAAAAATGGTTGGACATAAATCAAGCCGCTTGACCGAGCTGTCCAAGCCGAGTTGACTGAGCCATCAAAGTCGTTGACCGTTGACCAAGTCTTTCGGCATTCCGGATTCATCTGCGCAATCGGATTTTACAAATTCTCATTATATTGAGAGATATGGAAAATGGTATGACACCATTCCAAGTCCTGACACTCAACAACAACAACTACGACAATTGGAGTATAAAAATGAAGGCACTTCTTGGATCACAAGATGTGTGGGATATCATAGAGAAAGGCTATAACAAGCCTGCAGATCATGCTTCTTTTGCTGCTCTTACACCAGATCAAAAGACAACTTTGAATGATTCAAGAAAGAGAGACAAGAAATCTCTCTACCTCATCTACTAAGCATTAGATGATGATGGCTTTGAAAAGATTTTGAGTGCAAGCTCTGCCAAGGAAGCGTGGGAGAAGCTACAAACCTCTTACAAAGGATCCGAGCAAGTGAATAAGGGCTGTCTCCAAACATTAAGAGGTGAATTCGAATCCTTACACATAAAAGTATCTGAGTCTATTTTGGATTATTTCTCAAGAGTAGTAGCTGTTTCTAATCAATTAAAAAGAAATGGTGAAAAGTTAGAAGATATGAGGATAATATAGAAGATACCCTATTTATTGGATCCCAAATTTGAGCACATGGTTATGACTATTGAAGAAACTAAAGACTTGGAAGAAATGATGATTGAGCAACTCCAAGGATCACTGCAAGCATACGAAGAGAAGCATAAGAAGAAGCAAGGGTTTACTAAGCAACTCCTCAAGCTGCAACTCAAGGATATGCATGAAAATCAAGGCAATGATATAAACCAACATGGCCGAGGCCGAGGCAGAGGTAAAGACCATGGATGAGGTAGAAGTCGTAGTCATGGACGAGGTTGGAATTACAACAACAACTATGAGAAACGAGAAAGCTCAACACGAGGCCGTGGAAGAATCAATATGAACTCAAGGTATGAAAAATCTCAAGTTCGATGTTATAATGGTCAGAAGTTTGAGCATTATGCTTCAGAATGTAGAGCTCCCAACAACAAAATTGACGAGAAGGCCAACTACATGGATGAGAAGACATATAGCAAAGAAACTCTTCTTCTAGCATGAAAGGAAACTGATGATGGCCAAGCAAATTCCTGGTACCTTGACAGTGCTGCAAGCAATCACATGTGTGGAAAGAAATACATGTTCATAGAGCTAGAAAAGTCAGTAAGCGGAAATGTTTCGTTTGGAGATAATTCCACAATAGTAGTGAAAGGGAGAGGTAACATCCTTATCCGTTTGAAAGATGGGAGACATCAGTTTATTTCCAATGTCTACTATGTGTCCAATATGAAAAGTAACATCTTGAGTTTAGGACAAGTGTTAGAGAAAGGATATGATATTCATATGATTGATTATAATCTTTCTATAAAAGATGATAAAAATAACTTCATTGCTAAAGTGTCAATGTCAAAGAATAGAATGTTCCTGATCAACATACAAAATGATGTTGCAAAGTTCCTGAAAGTTTTCCACAGAGATGCATCATGGCTTTGGCATCTTCAATTTGGGCATCTCAATTTTGGAGTTCTAGAGTTGCTATCTAAGAAGGAGATGGTGAAGGGACTACCTCGCATCAACCATCCTGACCAGCTTTGTGAAGGGTGTCTAGTCGGGAAGTAATTCAGGAAAAGCTTTGCAAAGGAGTCAGAGTCAAGAGCCAAGAAGCCACTCGAGCTCATCCATACTGACGTGTGTGGTCCGATCAAGCCTAGCTCTATCGGTAACAGTAACTATTTTCTTCTATTCATTGATGATTTTTCAAGAAAAACCTGGGTATATTTCTTGAAATAGAAGTCAGAAGTTTTCAAAGTTTTCAAGAAGTTCAAAGCTACAATGGAGAGAGAAAGCAGTAGAAAGATCAAATTCATGAGATACAACCGAGGTGGAGAATTTACTTCCAGGGAGTTTCAAGAGTTCTGTGCAGCAAATGGAATTCGTCGATCAATGATAGTTCCTAGATCCCCCAGCAAAATAGCATGGCAGAAATAAAGAACATAATAATCCTCGACATGGAATGAAGCATGCTCAAAAGCAAGAAACTTCCCAAGGAGTTTTGGGCTGAAGTAGTAGCATATGCAGTCTACTTGTCAAATCGATCTCCAACAAGAAGTGTATGGGGAAAGACACCACAAGAGGCATGGAGTGGAAGAAAGCCTGGTATTTCCCACCTGAGAACCTTTGGAAGTATAGCCCATGTTCATGTACCAGACAAGAGAAGAACGAAGCTTGATGATAAAAGCGAGAGATTTATCTTGATCGACTATTATGCTAATTCAAAGGGCTACAAGTTGTACAATCTAGACAATAAGACGATTGTGATTAGTCGAGATGTGGTATTCAACGAAGAAGGAAAATGAGATTTTAACTCTCATGCAAATGACTTCAATTTATTTCCTCAGTTTGAAAAAGATGAGAAGATAATGAAGGAGCAACTAGGTGAACCTCAACAAGAGCTTGCAACTCCACCCACTTCACCAACATCAACCACTCAAGGAGACTCATCACCTTCGTCATCGTCAAGTGGGAGTCAAAGTGAAAGATTTGTGCAATGTATAAGAAGCCTTAGAGATCTCTATGAGGTAACTGAATGACAAGATAATCTTACATTATTTTGTCTATTTGTCGATTGTGAACCAGTGAGATTTCAAGAAGTAGTACAAGAAAAGAAATGGAGAGATACGATGGATGAAGAAATCAAGTCCATCGAGAAGAATGACACATGGGAACTTACCTCACTTCCCAAGGGACACAAAGAGATAGGTGTCAAATGGGTGTACAAAACAAAGCAAAACACTAAGGGAGAGATTGAAAGGCACAAGACGAGGCTAGTTGCTAAAGGCTATAATCAAAAGGCTGGAATTGACTACGATGAGGTATTTGCTCATGTTGCTCGATTGGAGACTATCAGACTAATCACTTCTTTGGCAGCTCAAAACAAGTGGGAGATACATCAAATGGATGTAAAGTCTGCCTTCCTAAATGGAGTTCTTGAAGAGGAAGTCTACATTCAGCAACCATCAGGCTATAAAGTCAAAGGCCACGAAGACAAAATATTGAAGTTGAAGAAGGCTCTTTACGGGCTAAAACAAGAACCAAGGGCATGGGATAGCCGAATCGACAAGTACTTCCAAGAAAATGGCTTCAACAAATGTCCATACAAGCAAGTTGTATATATCAAGATCAAAGATGGAGATATTTTGATCGTGTGCCTCTAAATGGACGATTTGATCTTCACCGGAAGCAACCCAAGCATGTTCAATGAATTAAAGAAAGTAATGACGAAAGAATTCGAGATGACAGATATGGGGCTCATAACGTACTATCTTGGCATTGAAGTTAAGAAACAAAATGATAGAATTTTCATTTCAAAGGAAAGCTATGCAAAGGAGATCCTGAAGAAGTTCAAGATAGAGAATTGTAAGCTGATAATCACACTGACGGAATACGGAATCAAGATGTCCAAACATGAAGAAGGTGAAAGTGTAGATCCAACATTCTTCAAAAGTTTAGTGGGAAGTCTTCGATATCTAACTTGCACGAAGCCTGATATTCTTCACGCAGTTGGATTGGTTAGTAGCTACATGGAATCTCCAACAACCACCCATTTTAAAGCCGCAAAGAGAATTCTTTGCTATCTGAAAGGTACAATTGACTTTTGCTTATTCTATTTAGTTTCTAATGATTACAAACTTGTTGGATATAGCGATAGTGATTGGGGTGGAGACATAGATAATCGAAGGAGCACTACTGGATTCGTATTTTTCATGGGAGATACTGCTTTCACATGGATGCCAAATAAACAACCGATTGTCACATTGTCCACTTGTGAAGCGGAATATGTTGCTGCTACCTCATGCGTTTGTAAATGCAATTTGGCTTAGAAATCTATTGAAGGAGATAGGCTTGATACAAGAAGAGCCTACCAAGGTTTGTATCGATAACAAGTCAGCCATTGCCTTAGCAAAGAATCCAGTATTCTATGATCGAAGCAAACACATCGATATTCGCTACCACTATACAAGGGAGTGTGTTACAAGAAAGGATGTGCAAGTTGAATATGTGAAGACACAAGATCAAGTTGTCGATATTTTTACCAAGCCACTGACAAGCGAAGACTTTATAATATTAAGGAACTTACTAGGAGTCACAAGATCAAGTTTAAGGGAGGGTGTTGGATCATAAACTTGATCCATTATGGGAGCCCAAACCCAAACCCAATAAAATTGGAGTCCAAGTCCATAATCAAGGTCCAAAACTACAAGCCTTCTACCTAGAATCTTCTAGGGTGTGGTAATAATGCATGTGAATTATTTGGTAATTTAAAATATTGTTAGAAGGATGGAGAAGAATGAGGTGTATGGTTATTGTAATTTTTGATTAGTTTATTAGTGTGGTGTAGGATTGTTCTTAAGTAGTATAAATCTCCCTCCCCATTTTAGTTTAGATAATAAGAAAAATTAAGAGCTTCTAAGTGAGTGAAGAAGCAAAGTCTTATAAGAGTGAGTTGTAGTATCTTGTTGTTAAGTGAGAGTGTTCTTGTAATATTTGTTTGAGTTTGAATAAAAGTTATTTGTGAGAGTGTTTCATTTCCAACAAAGACTAGTTGAATAGTTTCAGTGTGAGCGACCAAAGAAGGGCTGCTACTCCTACAGCTAAAAATAATGATGCCATACGGAAGTGTTATTTCCTTTGATCCTGTACTTCTGAAAAAATGTTGCATACTGAGGTTTAACGTGATAGTTTGATACTCATTATATTGAAGTTTTCTAGCTCTTGATCAATAAAACTTGACACGAATCATGGAGAATGCCTATAATCTATGTTGCTCGGATTCTTTAGAAATGCAGACGGATTCGTTGGAGAATCCAACACAGGGCCAACAGTATTTTTAAATAGTTCGAGCAACCTAGCCTACAATTATGGAAACCCCCTCAGAAAAATCCATGAAGTCACAACAAAAACAAGATAATTGAGATTTCCCAAGGAATGACAAGAACAGATCCATACCGGGAGGTCTAGGTTGTTCAAGAAAAATCTCCTCAGTAGAAACCATGGTAAGAAGAGCACCAACATCTTCATGAACAGCATCACCAAACTTAGGCCATTTACGTCACTCAACAGCGTCTTTGCTAAGCTTATGTATACTTGCGAATACTTGTTTCGGGAGTAACATAAGGAAATCCAAGTGTTCCGCATCATCATCTTCTAGGTCTCCCCGTCAGATTTTTGGTTGGTTTGTAGCTTCCATGACCATTGATAAGCCGCTAAGATAGAGAGAAAGAGACACAACAGTTTTAGTATTAGGGTTTTGTTTTGTTTTGTGTTTTCCTGTCGGGATATATGTGATGCGGAATTGCTAAAGGGAGGAAAAAGAGGTTTTCGTATTAGGGTTTGCAGAAGGCCCATTCTATTTTTAGTGTAATAGGATTTCTGGAAAAAATATAAATACCACTAGGCTTTTGGTGTCATACGTCACTTGCTATAAATTCAAACAACGAGACAGAAACTCCACTATGTCCCGCTTCATCTGATACCACCAATAGTGTCACTTCAATTCACAAAAAGTTCTTTGTATCTCCTGGGTGAATAGAATACCTCAAACTCTGGGCCTCCTTCATGATCAACCTAGTCAAATCACCCAACCTAGGAACAGAAACTTTACCCTTGATCCTCAAAACACCATAATAATCAAGAATTGCCTCCTTAGCCTCTCCTTGCAACACCTTGTCGTGAATCCTACACAACGTCACATCATCAAATTGTTGAGTCTTAATCTGCTGTAACAAAGAAGATTGTACCTCTGTACAGGGTAGAACTCTATCAGGCTCCAAAATCTCATGTCTCACAAAATGATTAGCCAAACACTAATCATCCAGGGATGCTCTCCCATATGCAATAAAGCTAGACTACCTATACTCATCGCCTTTTGGCTCAAGGCATCCACCACTACATTAGCCTAGCTCGGGTGCTAAAGAATAGTCATGCCATAATCCTTGAGCAACTCCAACCACCTACGTTGTCTCAAATGAAGATTTTTCTGGTTGAATATGTACTGAAGACTATGATGATCCATTAATATATCACAATACACCCCATAGAGATAATGCCTCTAAATCATTAAAGTGAATACCACCGTCACTAACTCCATGTCAAAGTAGGGTAGTTCTTCTCATGGACCTTCAACTTTCTCGAAGCATAGGCTATCACTTTCCCTATTCACATCAACACATACCAAAGACCCACTCCATAAACATCAAAATAGGTCATAAAAATATCTCCCTCAATAAGTAAGGACATAACCTGGACGGTAGTCATCAAAGTTTTAATCTTTTGATAGCTCACCTCACATTCATCAGACCATTGAAATGCTACTTTCTTTTGAGTAAATCTATTCAATGGGGATAAAATGGATGATAACCCCTCTACAAAATGTTGATATTACCATGCGAGACAAAAAAAACTTTGAACCTGGTGACCAATGTAAGTCTAATCAATCCCGAACTGCTTCAATCTTCTTTTTATCTACCATGATGCCATCCTTAGTCACTACATGCCTCAAGAATGAAAACAAACTAATCCAAACTCACACTTTAGAAACTTGGCATAAAGCTGCTTCTCCTTCATAATACCAAGCCGGATCCTCAAATTTTTCTCGTGCTCCTCCTTACACCGAGAGTATACCAAAATGATGTCAATGAAGACAATCACAAAAGAATCCAAATAAGGCCTGAATAATCCATTTATCAACTCCATGAAGTTTGTGAGAGTATTAGTCAAACCAAATGACATCACTAAACACTCCTAATGCCTATAACACATATGAAAAGTTATCTTAGGAACATTCACTGCCCTAAACATCAACTAGTGATAACCAAACTTCAAATCGATCTTGGAAAAGACAGAAGCATCCTGAAGCTGATCAAACAAGTCATTAATACAGGGTATTAGATACTTGTTCTTGATAGTCACCTTGTTAAATTGTCGATAATCGATACAAATCCACATAGACACATCTTTCTTCTTCATAAACAACACTAGAGCACCTCAAGGCTAAATATTACGTCGAATGAAGCCCTAACTCAATAAATCCTACAATTGCTCCTTCAACCCCCTTAAATCGGCTAGTGCGATCCGATACGGTGGAATAGAAATAGGCTAAGTGCCTGACTCTAAGTCAATACAGAAATTAATATCACGATCGGGTGGAACCCCAAGAAGATCCATCGGAACACCTCTAGAAACTCTATTACTACCAGGACTGACTCTAGCAGAGGAGTCTCTACACCAGTGTCTTGAATTTATGCCACATAAGAGAGACATCCCTTCTCTACTATTTTTTGAGTGTTAAGGAAAGAAACCACCTTCTTCATTTTCTGACTAGGAACACCCTTCCACTCAAATCAAAGAATACCCAACATGGCTAAAGTAATTATCTTGGCATGACAGTCCAAGATCCCATGATATGGAAATAATGATTCCATTCCAAGAATAGTGTCGAAATCAACTATATGCAAAACCTTTATGTATACCTAGGTTTAATACCTCATCAAAGTAACTATACAACCTTAATATACCTGGTCTACCACTACAAAATCCCCAACAAGAGTAGAAACATGAGTAGGCATGGTTAGGGAATCACACATCAAATCCAAACTCAAAGAAAAGTAGGCAGAGATATAAGAATAGGTAAAGCCTGGATCAAATAAAATTATAGAGGGATAATGTCAAACCAAAAGAATATTGGTAATGACTACATCAGAAGCCTATGCCTCAGGTCTGCCCTAGAAAGAATAGAATTGAGCATGATCACCTGATGTCTGGGTACCTCCATGATCACCATATCGGTTGGATTGAGTACCACCCTTACCTTCGTGAGAACCACCTTTACTACCATGAGAACTATCTCTAGTCGGCTCTGTATGTATCCTAGACATGACGGTCTATCAAATATAAAGTTGATCATTACGCCTTAGTTTGGGATAATTGCTCTTGAAGTTCCTAAGATGTCCGCACTCATAACACCCTCTGGGAATGGCGTATCACTGAGAAGGACTAGCACCTGAATTCCCACCACAACTAGATGGCTGGTAAGAACTCGACGTCAACTACCATGAAACATAAGAGGTACGCACTGACTATCCTCCCTCAAATACTGGCATGACAACAATAATTATACTAGCAGTAGGACGATGATGACCTCCACCAAAACTACATTTACTTCTAAATGAGGTATCCACGTAAGTGCTTAAATGGGGCATATTAACCACCAACTTCTCATAATCCTCATGCCTAATGAGCGTGCCCTCTTGGACTGCATCAATAATCAGCTGGAAGGATGAACATGTGACATCCATTTGTGCCACAATAAAATAAAGAGGACAAATCAACCCATTGTTGAACCTCCTCGCTTTATCGGTCTCATCAGGAAGAATCATCAAAGCATGGTGAGACAATGCATGGAACTGTGTCTCATACTCTGCCACAATTATATGCCCCTAGTGTATCCCCTCAAACCTATCCCTCATCCTCTCTGTAAAATTGTGAGGTACGAACTTCTCTAAGAATGCTTGAGTTAATGAAGTCCAAGTAAGAGGAGGGGACCGTACTGGTCTGGTCTTAACATAGGACCTCCACCACTACTTGGTAGATCTAATCATCTGAAAAGTGGTATAGTCCACTCCATGAGACTTCACTAACTAGAGATTGTGCAACCTCTAATGACAACTAATTAAGAACTCATAAGCATCATAATCTGGGTCTCCATTATATCTAGGATGATCCATCTACCTGAACTAATCAAAAAATTTCTTCTCCTGTACAGTCATCATGGATTGAGTATCTAGGGGTGAAGCAAGGCCAGGCACTGTCACGCCTAAGAAATAGGGAACCTCAGTAGGTGCTCGCTAAACTCCTAATGTCACAAATCCAGGCATAGCCATATGATCAAGAGTTTTTCCTGCAACTCTAGTATGTCCATAATAAGTGACCAGTAGAGCACCCTATTTTATGGTCTAAAAAAAACTCATCATTTAAACCAAAGCAACTTGAAGCACCGGTGTAGAAATTAAACCCTGGGGTGTCTGTTCTTGCTCAACTCCATATGCATGAACCTGATCATCTTCATCAACCTAAACCTGATCATACTCTGGAACAACCTCCACCTTTAGAAATACTGTCCTAGCATGGCCTTGAGCAGTTGTTGGTGCTGCAACTCAAAGTCTACCTCAGCCTCGCCCTCTACCTCTGCCCCGTGCAATGACCCTAGTAGTGGGTGTGGGTGCAAGTGCAGGTGTGGGCTCCTTAGCTCCATCTGTGGTCGAATGCGTCCTCACCATCTGTGAGAAAGAGTGAAACAAATGAGATTTAGAATCCAATAAAGTCATGGATGTATGACATGAATAAAAGAAATGAAGTTTCCTAAATATCCTATAGCCTCTCGGAGATAGATACTGAGCTCTTCGTTCCAATCCGCAAGACTCTACTAGACATTGCTCTTGTACTCATGAGACCAACAAACCTGGATATGATACCAAATTTTCACGAACCAAAATACCAATTTTTCTGTGAGGACACCTTCTCTAAACTTGTAGGAAAACGTTAAGCATTCATACGTTGATAAGGAAAGTTAATGCGAAAATAGAAGTAAAACAACTCGAAAGTACATAACTAGTCTCAATACATTACAGAAATAGATCTAAGCCAAACATAACCCCTAAAACCTGGTAGTAATAAGAACAAGAGCTACTATCTGAATACAAGTTTGATACGTACTACAAGAGACTGTCTGAAATGAAGAAAGAGAGAAAATAAAGATAGGAAGGAGTTAGGTGTTGTGGGACTATCATCTCCTCATCTTGAACTCCGAAGTATGCCTCAATAATCAACAAGGTATCGACCTCGAACTCCACTTATGCTCGGATTGGTATATGCACAAAAAAGATGCATGTAAGTGTACGGTGAGTTCAAGAAGCATGTGTACCCAACAACATCATCGATCGACACTAAACTATAGTGTTGGTGAGGGTTGGTACCCCCAATGCTCACTTACTTGCTTTGTTATCATTAACATTTACAGTTTATAAATAATCCACACTTAAATACAAAGTCTACCATCAAACCAAGTCATAATGTCCTATACTTTCCTCATATAATTGCAAAGGTTCTAATCCGTATATCCATTTAAGCATGTTGTGTTGCAAAGCTTCAATCTTTATATTAATTAGGGCATCTTTGCACTTAAATATTCAATCTTTCCACTTATTAAGGGAAAAAAAGTCATAAAGACTCGACCTTTATGTTAAGTAAGGCGTTATACTGATAAAGATTCAATCTTTCCACCTCTCGGGACATCGAAAGCTAAAAAGATTTTAACTTTCTATCATTTAAATAAATTACTTCATTTAGGACACATATGGCACAAAATTAAATTAGTAAATATAATTGGCATGAAATACATGCTATGCAATGGTCATATGCATCGGTATACACACGCTCCTACAGTAGGTTTTGCGTGATCCATGGGGGACTCATGAGGTCTATATAACCACTCGGAATACCAAATCTTTAAGATCACATCGGTTCCATCCCATAAGTTATAATATCATCATCATCATCATCACTCTTATCCATGTACCATATCAAAATCTGGCATCGTCGAGCCCCTTTCCTAATATCCCATCAATTTATATGTTAATAATATTGTGAATAAATGTAATGGGTATGCGTGTACCATACAAATGTATAATATCAGTTTAGTTTATCAAGATGAATCATTCTTCATAATTTAGATGAGATATGGAGTGATGAATGCATGACAAGTCAATAATCTAATAAATAAATCAATCATGGCTAACATAGACCAAATAAGTAACAATCGTACCAACCTAGTGGATTTATGCACCACCTCCAAGGCCTGAAGGCTAAACACATAGTCTCTGTCACAAGTATAACTACTTTGTATTTTAATTACCCATATAGACACACTGTTATTTGCATAATTACTGTCACCTCACGGGTACGGGACCCTAAATTCCCAATTACGCTCCTTAATTAATTAGATCAATACAAAATAACACATAAAGGATTTAGTAAGTCTCAACTTGCCTAAATCCAAAGCCAAAGAGTCACTCTGCGGCTTTTCTCTTTCTCTGAACCTCGAATGAGCCACTCTGTTAAAATATGGTATCTATATTAAAAATGAAGATAAGGATATCCATATTTCTATATAAAGGTTTTGGGTCTAAAATTCAACCCAAAACCCCACCCCGAGCCCCAAAGGTCAAAATTGGAAATTGAACTTAAAATCATGTTACCCATAGTCTAAATAGTCATAATCCTAAAAATCATGAAGTTCTAATCATGATTAATGCTTCAATTTCACAAGTCTAAAATATTAAGAGAAAACACTAATTAAAGGATGAAAACATGAAAAATTACTTAGGATGAGGTTTAGATATTACCCCAAGGTTGAGTGCTGAACAAACCCTATGAAATCCCTAATATTCATGCTCCTAAGTTCCCAAAATGATTTTGGAATACATAAATTAAATTAAGGAAAACCCCATTAAATCTGGCAGGCCCATTGTAGGTGCGAGGAACCCAGCGCAAGTGGGAATTCGCATTGGCGGGCCATTCCACCCAGGTTCTTGTTACGCGTCGTAAACTTCACGTTTCGTCGTGTCGTCAATGGATACTGATATCATGGGAAGAGGTGCAACCTTACATAAGGATAATGAATATTATATCTTATTTATAGAAGTACCTGAGTGTATGTAAGTTAGACGAATCAAAGAAAATATGTTTTGATGAAATTAGCAGAATTCCCAATATCTACACCACCGAACCTATACCGGTGGGCAATTATATACCTATATATACACAGTATTTACACCACCATTGCGACCAGCTGGTGGGAAGTTGTACATGTACATTATACACACTACGCCACACTATAGTAGGCCGAGTAGTCACTTATATCTGCATTTATACATACACCTTAGAGTATACATGAGGGAAGTGACATATTATACCTCGGTTATAAGCCAAGGGCAGATTACGAACCACAATTGTTATACACAGAGTTCAGTACAGTTTTAGAATTTCATTGTTCGCCTTGTATGACATATATTATCAATGAATCCAATTGTTTTTATGCTTTCCTTTACAACTCATATCTTCATATTGCATTTATGCCTTCCTTTACAACTTATATATTTATATTATTATTTATGCATTACATAACAGTACATTTCTTTCATACTCATCATTTTTTCCGAAGGCGTTGTGTGTTCATGTCGCAGGTTCTAATAGGGGCTCTACTAGGCCACCTCAGTAGGAGCTATCGAGTTCAGCCATCAGTAAGTAAGCTTCATATTTCAAGAGCTTCCTGGTCAGACATTGAGTATGTTTTGCATAGTTATGTACATAGTGGGAAGGTCGGGGGCCTGTCCCTACCATATGATAGCACAGGTACTCGTAGAGGCTCATAGACTTGTCTAGTATGAGAAGATGTTGATGAATGGCTTTGTCAGCCAAGTTACCTTTTGTCGACTCATGTTGTGACCTTGTCGGTCCTGTTTATATACATATATTGTGTTGATCCCTCTTTGTTCACCCTCAGATGTTGTATTAAAATTTGTCGTATGGATTATGGCCTTATCGACCCTCCCATAGCTTTGTTGTTCATGTTATACTCTAGTACGATCTAGTCAGCTGGAAGTTCTACTCATATAGAATCCTAATCATCAAAGTGGTATGCTTGGTCCAGGATGGAACTGGGTGCCGGCCATACCCTCTAGTTTGGGGTATGGCAAACTTGGTATCAGAGTAGGTCAGTCCTAGGGAGTCTGTGAGTTGTGACTAGTAGAGTCTTGTTTATGGGTGTGTTGTGCACCACATATATAAACAAGAGGTTGCAGGACATTTAGGGATGGTTACCGTTCTTTCACATCCTAGATCCTGCTATAGAGCTGAGTTACATGATTTTGAGTATAATTTGTTCTTTATCCTTTTTTCAGTTATGCCAGTTACTATAAGAGCTACTACTAGTCATCGAGCCGGAGCTGATAGGGGTAAAGGTACTACTAATATCCTACCCATCCAAGTTAATAGAGATGAAGACTAGGTAGAGTTGCACTCTCATATATCACTTGTTCCGCCTACAGAGGAGGAGATTAGAGGAGGTGCAGTACCTCTAGCTCCTCAGGACACAATACTCCAGTTCCATTGAATTGGGTTCCCCCATTTCCTCTGCATGAGTCTTTAAAGAAAAGTGTGGCAACTGTCATGCAGCTATTGGCACAGATAGTCGCTTCACAGCAGTGGCAGATATGGGGTTCCATAGGTATTGGGTCTTCTTATGGTATAGGGAGTTCCCGAACCTGAGAATTCCTTACATTGAGCCCTCTTCTGTTTACCGGTACCGACCTAGGTGCCGTTTCACCGGACTTTATTGATCAGATGAAGAGGGCATTGAGATTCATGCATTCTTCATATACGGAGGCAATTGAGTTGGCCTCTTTCAGATTGTGAGATATGGATATCTTATGGTACGATGCTTAGGAGCGGTCCCGAGGCCCAGATGGACCTCTCGCGGTTTGGCAAGGGTTTGCAGATGATTTTCTTGATCATTATTTCCCATTAGAGGTACACGTGGCCATGGTAGAGCGCTTCATAAACCTCAAGCAGAGGGGCAAAAGCGTTCAGGATTACAGTTTGCATTTTAATTCTCTGGTCAGGTATGTCCCAAATGTCGTGGATATGATGAGGGCTCAAGTTCATCGATTTGTGTCAAGTTTGGATCCGCATCTGATTGGCGAGTGTATGACATCCTCCCTGAATAGGGACATGGATATTGCCAGGATACAAGCATATCCTTAGAGTGTCGAGGACCGTAAGCGTCAGCTCTGAGATGATAGAGATGCAGAGAGGGAGTTGACAAAGAGGGCCAGATCAGTTGGGTATTTTGGGGAAGCATAAGGTAGTTCTAGATAGTGATTATCTAGGCATCCATCTCGGTTTTCCAACAATGCTCCATCTCAGTTTCAGGAGCCTATATATGATATTTGCATATTGCAGGTTTTACATATAGTAACCCTCCCTTCACTTCCAATAACAGCAACAAATAAAATCACGAGAAGAGTTTTGAACAACAATTTTCTCAAATTGGCTCTAAATAGTGATCTATGCAAATATGTAGGCCTTGTTCTTTGCTGTAGTTAAAAATCAACACTTTTAGCATGTGTTATTTGCTCTTTGTCTACTTTAAAAAATGTTATATTAATTGATTGAATGTGATTAAAGGTTTATAATTAACGATAAGCCTTTTTTCTAGGGATATGTGAAACTTGATAGCGAACATAAACTTGAATGGAGGAATAACAGGTAGTAATTTTACTTTCATGGTAAGTTATATATTTTTTTATCCAGTGTTAGTAATACAGCTCATGTCTCTTGGTTGGGTTCAACGTCTTACTAAAGAATCATTATTCTGTTAAGAGGATTTTCCACTTCTCATGTGCTCCTTTGTGGTAGTTGCTTCAATGAAGCTCACTTAACTCATTGTCACCTCCTTGTAGTCATAACCTCGCAAAAATTGTTAACTCATAAATACTTTCTTGGGCTGAGCACTATCTTTGTTTTAACTAGTAGCCTAATATGCATGCATCAGTAATTAACCATTGTAATGAATGGGCTTATGATTTGATTTTCAGTTTGGGGTTCATACTAAAAGCATTTGAAAGGAATTGCATGTACTCGTACCAGAGAAGTGAACATTATGCACAGTCGATTGTATACATCAAACGACGTTTATGTAACATGCATGAATGGTGAAAAATGAGGCGAGAATGTGTTTTTATTAAAATATGATGAACTTGTAACTATTTATTTGAAGGCATATATCTCATTTATTTATTTGGTTGGTTAAGTGTAATGTATAGTTAAATTTCTCCCCTTCTTTACATTTATTGGATACGTATTTGTAGTCGGGTCCTTGTATCAATAATAATGGATATATTTTTAATATGTAACTTGTTATTAGCCCCTGATACATATATTTGAGAGGCCTCAGTAACTATACTTCGAGCAATGATCCTCTAACATGCGTTTTTGATAATCGATGGTGATGAGATATATAGCGAGTTAATTGTCTAATCCTTGGTATCTTATTTGTACCAATCTTTGAGTGTTTGCAGTACACCAAATGAAGTGACAGAGAAGATATTGAAGGCGAGAGTTCTTTTGTCTCGAGTTGGTATTTCTAATAATAGCTCTGCAACATTATTTGTGGAGATACTCCAGATACTAAAGCCTCGTAAGAGTATCAAATTTGATCTTTATACTTTATAGTTGATTCTATGCTTAGGCAAAAATGATGGGTAAAATACAATTCAATAAGTAACTCTAATCATGTGTTTTCATGTTGTATGCTCACCTTACCCACTAGAAATTGTATATCGATATATAGAAATTATGTTGAGATCGAATAAGAAAAGCCCACAGATTTACATGCAAGAGATAACTACTAAGCGTACTAGTACCATTTTTTTTTTTATATTAATCACTAATACTTCGGCGTCATGCGTAGAGTCTAGACTGAACATGGAGTTCTATCCTTAAGGATTTCTGAAAAATAAGAAAGCCAGAAAGAAAAAATCAATATAGGAACTTCAACTAAGAAAGAAGAAGAATAAAAAGAATTGCTTAAGGTTACTATCGCTAATTAATGTCGAGTACTTTTGATAACTAAGTGGTCTAAGTTTTCGTTTTCTGAGCTGCACAAATGACAAGTGCCCTTTTTCCACTTTTAACAGAACATTGTTTTTATATATGATAAGGTTGCTCGAAGGTTTTGGTATTTGAATTATTTCCTATGTGGTAATCACAAGTGTTCAACTTCTGTAATTGGTATTTTTGTTGAAGATGGTTAATAGTCTTGCTTGCTGGAATCTTCTTCCATTTGTTGTTTATAGTTTTCCAAATTAAATTTTTAATACATTTACAGATGTTCGATATTGAAGTTTATGAGAAGCAACTTTTTGACGACATACAGATTGACAATTTTTTTGTTGGGAATGTCAAAAAAAATTATATTACAGTCAAGTGATATTAGCTATACTATGTTTTGTGCTAAGAGTTTATGTACACAATATCGTAACTTGCTTACATCATTGATGTACAGTGCCAATAACTGATGTTGATCATTTTTTGCTACTCAATTTTTGAAATAAATGAAAGCAGAATCATCTTTATATTATCTTTTTTACTATCAGATTCTTTAGATGTAAATTGTATATGATTTAGGTACCAGTGACTTGTTTCTTTAAGGACTAGATTGTTGGCTTTAAAACCATAAAAATAACGACCAGAAAATAGTCTTTAAAGATTTTTGGGACCATAAAGTTAGCTGCTAAAGGATTTAAGGACCAGCCACTAGAGTGTAAATCTTAAATTAGGCACCAGAAATATGGTCCCTAAAAAGCTATTAAGGGCTAGTATTACACGGGTAGCAACAACAAATTACGGACCAATAATTTTATCTCATCCTTAAAACCCTTTAGCGGCGGAGGCTACAGGGACGGTCTTTTCCTGTCACAATTAACCTTTCGGGACCAAATTTTCACTTTTAGGGACCGATTTTCCCTTCGCTATTGAGCATTTCTCTTGTAGTGTTCCTCCACCGGGCGATTTCTCCACTGCACTTTCACATAAGCTATCTCCTTGGACCTCAACATTCGAACTTGCCTATCCAAAATAGTTATAGGCCCCTCCACGTAAGCTAAGTTCTGAACAAGCATGACCGAATCCCATCTAATCACATGAGAACCATCAGAAATGTACTTCTTAAGCATCAACACATGGAACACAGGGTGACACCTGATAAACCAGGAGGTGAATCCAACTCATAGGCAACCTCACCAACTCTATTCACTATCTCAAAAGGACCAATAAATCTCGGGCTATGCTTGCCTTTCTTCCCAAACCTCATCACACCCTTCATGGGTGAAACCTTCAGAAAAACTCGCTCTCAAACCATAAACTCTAAAGAAGGAACCTTTCGATCTACATAACTCTTTTGTCTGCCCTAGGCAGTAAGAAGTTGATCCTGGATAAACTTAACCTTGTCCAATAAATCCCTTAAAATATCAGTACCCTAAGGTCGAACCTCAAAAGCATTAAACTATCCAACTGGTGAGCGACACCTCCTTCCATACAGGGCCTCAAATGGTGCCATCTCAATACTCAAATGGTAACTATTGTTGTACGCAAACTCCTCTAAGGGTAGAAACTGATCCCAGTGACCACCAAAGTCAATCACACAGGCTTGTAACATATCATCGAGATGCTAAATAGTCCGTTCGGACTTGCCATCAGCCTGAGGGTGAAATGATTGGAATATATAACTTTTCTAAATTATAAGTAGTCTGGATTGGAATAAAATGGGAAGATTTGGTCAACTTGTCCATGATGACCCATATAGCATCAAACATTCCAAAGGTACATGGCAATCCTACCACGAAGTCCATACCAATCCGCTTCCATATCCACTCGGGAATGGGCATCCTCTGAATTACATCACCAGGCCTCTGGTGCTCATACTTCACTTTATAGTAATTCAAACACCGAGAAATAAACTCCACTATGTCCCTTTTCACCCTATACCACTAATAATGTTGTTTCAAGTCATGGTACATCTTCATATCCTATGGGTGAATGGAATACTTTGAACTTTGGGCCTCCTCCATGATCAATCTAGAAATATCACCCACCCTAGGAAGACAAACTCAACCTTTGATCCTCAAAACATCATCACTATCAATAACAACCCTTATGCATCTCCCTGCAACACTTTGTCACAGATTTTACACAATTGGACATTATCGAACAACTGAGATCTAATTTGCTCCAATAAAGAAGACTGCGCCTCCACACAGGCTAAAACTTTACCGGGCTCCGAAATATCAAGTCGCACAAACTTATTTTCCAATGACTGGACATCCATAGCCATAGAAAGCTCCCCCATATACAACATAGACAAACTACCCATGCTCACTGCCTTGCGACTCACGACATCTTCTACCACATTTGCATTTCCCGGGTGATACAAGCTAGTCATGTCATAATCCTTAAGTAGCTCAAAATATCTACATTGTATCAAATTAAGATCCGTCTGATTGAACAAGTACTGAAGGCTACGATGGTCAATGTTCACCTCATAGAGATAATTCCTCTAAATATTCAAAGCAAACATTATCGCCGCTAATTCTAAGTCATAGGTGGGATAATTCTTCTCATAAACCTTCAATTGACTCGAAACATAGGCTATCACTTTTCCCTTTTGCATCAACATACACCCAAGACCTACCATAGAAGCATCACAATACACGGTAAAGCTCTCTCCCTCAACTAGTAAGGTAAAAATTGGAGCGGTAGTCAATAAGATCTTGAGCTTTTTAAAGCTCTCCTCACAATCCTCGGAGCACTGAAAAACTACTTCCTTCTGAGTTAATCCAGTCAATGGAGTTATGATGGACTAATATCCCTCTATAAAATGCCTATAATATCCTGCGAGGCCAACAAAACTCTGAACCTCGGTAACCAAAGCAAGTTGAATCCAATCTCGAACCGTCTCAATCTTCTTAGAATCTACCATTGTACCATTCTTAGTCACCACATGCTCCAAGAAAGCTACTGAATCGATCCAGAACTCATAGTTTTAAATTTTTTCATAGAGATACTTTTCCTTCAGAATACGAAGTACGATCCTCAAATACTGCCCGTGCTCCTCCTCGCTCTGCGAATAGATTAAGATATCATCAATAAACACAATCACGAATGAATCCAAGTAGGATCTGAATACAACATTCATCAACACCATAAAGGTTTCAAGTGCATTTGTCAACCCAAATGACATCACCAAAAACTCATAATGCCCATATCGAGTCTGGAAAGCTATCTTAGGAACATCGGTCAGTCCTAATCTTCAGTTGATTATAACCAGACCTCAAATCAATCTTAGAAAAGACTGAATCACCCTATAACTGATCAAATAAGTCATCAATGAGAGGCATCGAGTACTTGTTCTTGATAGTCACCTTGTTCAACTGCCTGTAATTGATACACATGCACATAAACCCATCCTTCTTATTTAACAACACTGGAGCACCCAAGGCAAACATGAGGTCGAATAAACCCCTTACTCAACAGATCTTGCAATGTTCCTTTAATTTCCTCAACTTGTCCAATACCATCCAATATAGAGCCATAGAAACGGCTGAGTGCCCGTCTCTTGATCTATACAAAATTCAATATCACAATCTGGTGGAACACCGAGAAGGTTTATAGGAAACACCGCTAGATACTCCCAAACTACCGAAATTAACTCTAATGGAGGAGTCTATGTGCTCGTATCACGAACATAAGAAAAATAAGAAAGACACCCTTTTCCCACCTTCTTTTGAGATTTAAGAAACGAGATAACCTTTTTTGGATACTGGCTAAGAGTACCTTTCCAAACTAACTGAGGAATGTTGACACCTAATTTTTACCCTCCAATAATTTTATTTAGTTATTCAAGGTTCTCGGGTCATAGACGAAGTGAAATATACTTTTCACAAAGTGAATGTGATTTTATAAAATTATTTTGGGAGTGTTTTGTAATTCCATTTGACAAAATATCTCTTGGTATTTATATTGTATATCCTATCCTAGTTTTATATAATTTTAATTTTTTAATTATGATTTCAGGATTTTAACCGACAATTATAGATGTAATTGTTTAAAAGAATTATTAATATTAAATAATTAATGGTCCACTCTGTCAAAGTCAGGAAATTATTTAATTAAATACGATGATGGAATTACATCTTAATTTTAAGTCATTTTTAAACTTAAAAGATGTTTGCATGATTTTAATTTCTTTAATCCTAATTAGTGTCAAATTTAGACTTAAAATGAAGCTATTAATTTGTTTAGGCTATTTACGGATTTATTCTGCCAATTCTTAATTTAAAACAACGCCACATTTGCAAAATGTAACAGTTGGTGATTTTAATTTGCAAAAGAGGTTAATTGGGTTATATTTAAGTGTGACTTGGTTCCATTGGGAACCCTAGAAGCCGTCATGGTCCCTCTCACTTGCTGAAAATGGCAGAGCAAGAGCAGTACACTTTTCCATGGTAGTCGTGGCCTAGTCAATTTGGGTAAGGGAGTTAATGACCCTTATCCTTATCCGCCAGTACGTTACCAGAACACCCCCACCCCCAAAGGTGAGGTTTGCCCCTATCTTTTTCTTTTTGACTGCAAATACTTAATTGTTCTTGTCTAATGCGATTTCAACTGACGAGTTTCGATTGGTTGAGAACTTTGGAGGGAATTTCCCCCCCATTTCTTTGTTCTCCCACATATATCCATTTGAGTCTATTAGGGTTTGATATTCCCCTACAAATACAGACCTTCATCCTTCATATTCATGGTCAAAAATTCGATTCCTGGCTTTTACATTGATTAAGAGCTGAATTGAGTTTATATTTTAATTAATTAAAATTAAGTTGGGATCCAGCCCTTTGGTGGATCCCAGATCCAGTTTAATTAGCCTTCATTTTTCTAAAACATTTTTCCTTTTTCGTGTGATTTGTGAGATCGAGATAGTCGGAGTGAAGAACAAGCTCAAATTTTGACCTTTCGGCTGCCTCCACACAAGGTAAACACATTTTCTTTTGATTTTCTACTTAGATAATATGTTATGTGATTATCAATCATGTTTTAGTTAAGTTTAGTTATTGTTTATGCCATTAGGTTAACTATTAACATGTTTAGTTAGTGTTAATCAATATTAGTGTTCATTATTGTGATTATTTGTGTGTGATAGGTTAAACAAATGCTTATCATGTTAGTTTAAACTAATATAACCATATATAGTCCACTGAAATTACTCTATGGTTTGTGATTAGATGTTCATGATTGGTTTTACTTATTGTAGTTGACTATGATCACTGTTTGATGTCTGTTAAGCATGATTAGTTAGGTGAAATGATCATCATGTTGATTTGAGATTGGTTAACTATGTTTAGGCTGACTTGAACTCAATAATGCATAGAATGTTAACATTTAATCATGTATATACTTTTAGAACACTTGATGTTAGTTTAATCATGTAAGAACTATTAGAAATAATATTAAGATAACAATCTGGAATCCATTTGAGCTAAGAATGGATCGTTAAGGTCAGATTGTGCATGATTTTGAGGGTCATATTTGGTTTGGATATGTTGTAAATGCTTACATTGTGTCACCTAGTCTCTTTTTAGTTTAAAGATGATCTAGTATGTTTGGTGTTTAGCTTAGTTTGTCTATTTAACCAAAGACAACCATGATTTAACATAAAAATATTGTTATCTTTGGGATCACCTAATAACCTTGAAATGGATATAATGCTAAGTTGACTACCTATTCTAGTTGAATTAACATATAATATCTAAAAATGACAAAGAAATGACCTAACCTGAACTTGAAAGGATTCTATGGTGTCTAGGGTAGAAAATGGGTTACCACCTCTAAATAGTGAACTGTTAGTGCCTTAAAAGTTTATTTAGGACCTGTTTAGAGTGAACTCAGGCTTGGCTATGTGATATGAAAAATTGTTTGATCTATTCATGTCTCTCCTCTACTGGTCATTTGCTTCCTTTTTGCTCTGTGTTTTTGGGTAAGTTAGATGGATTTATTAAGATAATTTTGTCATGATATAGTACAAGTGTAGATACCATGTTCCTCAACCAGAATGCATGTAGTAGTGTTAGATATCTTCACTGAATGTTAGATGTTTTCTCTTTAAGATACCACCCTACTTCTTTGTTTCTTCCTCATATTGCTTTATCCTTGATGTTTAGATGATGCACAAATATATGTCTTGACACCTGATTATGAAAGAACCTATGGATAAGTAGGTTAAAATCAATAGAACAATAGCTAAATGAGAAGAGAGTAAGGTCAAGAGTGTCTGTGTCTTATTATTTAAGGTCTGCTATTCATAGTGGAAGACATGTTACTCTTGAGTAGTTGTGTTTCCATTAGTTTTGTTTCAATATTTGCCTGATTTGCATTTGATTTGACTGGGTGTGTTGTTATGAATATACTTTGCATCAAGTTTAAGCTAAGCTCTTCATTGTCGTGCATATGAGATTAAGAACAAAAGGGATGAGTATATATATAGGTATGTAGCCTATGTATATCAGGTATACTTTGTATATCAAGTGCGTAAGGTTGTATATCATTTTGTAAATCACTCATGGGTGTCATATCGTTAGTATTTGTTAGGCCTAGCCTATTTTTGTTAGGCTTCACTATTATTTCTTCATGACTATGTATTGGGCCTGATCCATAAGCTTTGCCCCATTTCATGCTTCTGCTTCTATCAGCATGCCATGAATTGGGCTGAGCCCATATATTTGTTTACCTGCCTTGATGCTGCGTGATTATTTCGTAGTTTATCCATATGTTTAAATGAATTTCATGTGTAAATGATAATTAATTGGGTACTCCTAACATTGACTTTTCTTTTCCCCTTCTCCTTCCCATTGCATCACCGCTAAGATGGGCCCTCACTGGGCCCATTAGTTCATTCAGGCAGGTATTGAGCATCCAGAGGTTTTACATACTTAGATGATTGGGCTAAGGCCTAATCAAGTCTATTCTGACCGAGACTAATGAAAGAGAAGCTAATATTTGTGTGAAGGTCCAACTATGGGTAAACATAGCCAAACTGGTGGGCTTCGATTGGCCCACCAACCTAAACATTCTCTTTTCTATTTCTTTGTATTTTATATACATTGTATTGCTTGTATAATAAATATATTTTTATTATTGGAACCTTTTACTTATGGTTATAACCCAGGATAGGCAAACGATACGTGGATCGTTTAGCTGGATTGCCAAAATTAGACTTCAAAGCTTGTTTTAAACTTAAAAACTTGAATAAAAGAGGCTATTTGGACATCAAAACTGGAAACAAGAAATTGATTTTAGAAGCTAAGTTCAATACTGATTTTTGGGCTTTAAATTCATGATTTGGGCGTTAGTGTTTAATTGACGGACTGTTAACATTTGAAGGACCCTGAATGTGGGCCTGAGTGACTTAAAAGGGTTACTGATTTTAAGTTGGGATTGAAACTGACATTTTTTAGATAATCATGTCTAAGCCCAATTAAAAAAAATTTGACATTAAAATTGTCTTGGACTTGAGTTTGGTTTTGAAGGTTTTGGGCTAGTGGAATATGACTTAACCCTGGGAGATATAACATGCAAAAAGGAACAAAATAATTTTTTGTTACTTTTCTATCAAAACCAAACTTGTCATTTTAAATGAAACTATACTACTTTCAAAACTTGGAAAGTATTTTAAAAGATGGAAGTGTGAAATTAGTCAATATGGTTGGACTAAATATGGAGTTCTACTCAAATTCACATTTGAGTGTTCATAGTCTGAAAACGAAATTGACTAAACTACCCTGTGCATATTATTTTTGGTGGAAGTTTAACTCTTTGTTTTAAAATAAAACTTTGAGTTTGAATGAATGAAATAACAAGTTACTTTGCAGATTTTTAAACCTTAAGCAATTTAAATCATTTTGAAGCATGCTATAGAACCCATAGGTCAACCATATTTTACGGGTCCTTAATATCGGGGTTCTAACACCTTCCTCGGGTGATCATCAGAACTCTTACCTCGACTCTACTCTAGATAGGCTTTTTCAATACATTTGAATAAACCCTTTCACACTGTTTTTTCCTAATTTACCTATAAATTAGGTGGCGACTGTAAAACATATTATCCGACTTAGAGCACCATCCAAATTCTTAGTAGATCTTTATGCGCTCACCTACGTAAAAAGCAAACCATAACAGATGACGACTCTGCTGGTGATAAATCTAGGTTCTAGCCATAAGGGTTCCAATACAACATGCTTTTTTTATGATATAAATTGCTTATGTGTTAAAATACCGTAATTATAAATGTCATTCATGGATTCATATTCCGCCAATTGGCATGCACACATACTTGCACTAGTGCACAAATGTGATAATGCAGCCACCACACACATATGTGTATATGTATAACGATTAGTCACTTTATCCTTTCCATAATATGATCACAAGTGTAAAGGTTTTAAACCATAGACACTATCCACTTAAACTTTATTGAATCTCTTTTTCTCCACTGCACTCCACATTAAACCAATTACATCCATAATTAGTTCTTGGTCTCAATTCACTTAAATATTTATCACTCTTACCAACTATATATACTCATTATCATAGTCAAGTTATATCACATAGTCTGTAGCCTCTTTTGGCATAAAAGAAATATTTTATTCAATCACCGTCATCACACTTTTAAGTCCTAAATCATTTCTGGACTTCTTTCTTTTATATACCGAGCTCTTGCTCCGCACACTTGAATATGACCAAAATTCTTTGGGTCTCGGGTTTACTCAAATACATTTAATGGTTATCATAGCCCGAGTGCACTAGGCATTACATCAACGAACTTATTCTTTTCTATTTGTTCGCCTCTAATCCCTACGACACTTCTTTAATTATTGTTTTAAACTATCACAATCCATATAATAAATTTTAACCTCTCTAAGTTTACATTACTTTACCAATGACGCATATTTGCGCGACAGTATGGTGTGTAACATCTCTCCCCCCTTAGAAACGTTTGTCCTCGAATGTTGGGCTTACCTGCATACTATACTACTCTCATGACTCGTCCAACCATTAGCTAAGTAACTATTCTAAGAACCCATATTAAGGTCTAACATGCTACCATTTTAGACCTTATTCATCTACTGAGGCATATCACTTTGAACTCGTTCATCTTACGACTATTATTACATTCTGTTACATAGCCTGCATGACTCTCTTTTCATGGTACCACTACATCTAGGTAGTTCATTCCATCATATTTCATACTTTAAAACCTTAATCAACCTACTATTGATTCATCTTAAATGACGACCTATAATCCATTATTGGTAACTTGAAACCATTTACGTAATTCATTTCCACTAGGGCCATGTCGTGTCGACGAACATCTGAAACTATTTGAATGATTCTCTTTAAGGACGATACTATATCTCAATAACAGATTTTCATAATATATCAACATGATTCATCTTATGGGGGTATTCTAATGTCATGTAATACTTGAAATCCTTTCTCGTTGAACCATTACTTCAATCTAGAGGTGGCCAGTGGGCCGGGGTCGGGGTCGGGTCTGGCGGGACTTGCTCCAGTCCCGTCCCGATCCCGTCGGAATTGGGTCGGGGTCGGGATCGGGATCGGGGCGGGTTCCGGCGGGTTTTCCTTTTCTTTTTTTTTAAAATAACATATGTATAAGAAAAACTCAATAAACAAGACAAGATAGTGTAATAAAAACATCCCAAGGCTATTTTTGTGCCTCTTATATAATTTAATAGACATATGATTTTTTTGTAATGCAACTACAATTGTCGAAATTGCAACTTTGTGGTGTTGTCCAAAAGTTGCAAATTACATAATAAAATTGCAATTAAAAAAATTACATTCTCAAAAAAACCTGTTCTAATTGCTTGATAATTTCCTGTGGTTCTTCGGTTGGAATTGGTATTTGTTGGTCAAATTGATCCACGTCGCTTCCACCACCTTCGGATAAGATTTCGTTGTAGTTTTCATCTTCTTCTTCGTTGATCTCCGGTTGACCGCATCTTCTCCGCTCCGCTCGTATCCAATCTCTGAATAATACTGCAATTTTCAAGCTGTCTCCGGCTAATGAGTGTCTGTGGTCTCCTATTTGATATCTGCCGACAGAAAAAGCGCTTTTAGACGCGATTGATGACGCTTGAATGTTCAAAACATCTCGGGCCATCAATGAAAGTGTCGGAAAGGTCTTCTCATTCCCCTCCAAAGTATTTCAAACAAGTCTTCATGTCCATCTTCATTGATAACTTCTTGGTACGATGCAGAACCCCGCAAAACAAAAATATCCAACTCGCTAATTTGGTAAGTAGTAGAGGTATGGCTGCACGCACATTCTATTTCGAGGCTTTCAATACTAGCCGCGAAAAAAGACATGTCTTTTGTGAGGTTGTGTTGAAGATGAAGAAGATGGTATGGAAGCTGGTAAGTTACTAGCATTTTCTTGTTGATAAAACCTATATATTGTTTTGCATTGGTGTTCTACGTTAGACAACACTTCTTCTTTAGTTTATTCAATAGGTGGTGGTGATTTAGATTTTTGGGACTTGGAGGTGGTAGTACTTCTATACAATCGTAAATAGTTTCAATTAGTGATTTAGTACCGTCTATTTTAATAGTCGGATATAATACAGAACCAATAATATAAATAGTGGGAATAGGAATAAAATATTTTTTTATTTTGATAAACATTTTTTTAATAGTTGCCATATAAGCTGGGTTTTCCATATATTCACTAAGTAATAAAAATATTAGAGTTATATAAAACAACATAGTTGAAATAGTAGGATAATATATACCGGAAAATTCTTTTGTTGCTTGAAAAAATTTCTCTAAAAATACAATAAATTCGGAAATTTTTACCCAATCACTATCTACAATCATATTAGCTGGATTTTGATTATGAGAGTTAAAAAATAAAGTTATCGATTTTCTATAGTCATACGAAACAAGTAGTTGCTCGTATAAAGAATTCCACCTAGTGGATACTTCTTGTGGGATTTTTCTAAAAGGTAGTCCACAATCGTGACAAGTTTTTTTATATTCTTTTCTTCGTTGTACTTTATTACTTTTAAAAATAAAGTTTATAGCAAATTGTATTTTACTAAGAATGTCTTCAAAAAGTGATAGACCATCATTTACAATTAAGTTATATATATGGCACGCACATTTTATATGAAAATGATCTGGAAAAGATGGAGTTAAACTATTTTTTAAAATTGTAATTGCGTAATTGTTAGAAGAAGCGTTATCTAATGTAATAGTCATAATTTTATCGGTTATTCCGTAATAATGACACACTTGATAAATATTATCTGCAATAAAAGTACCAATGTGCCTATCATCTATATATCTATACGCTAAGATACGTTTTTGCGTAGACCATTTATAATCTATCCAATGACAAGTTACAATTAAATAATCATGGCCGTTTGTACTACGACCTATATCAGACGTGATAGATACTTTGCCATTAAAATGATATAATGAATTACGTAAATATTGTTGATATTCATGCGCGAATTTAAATACATCTCTCTTAACAGTTGATCTAGGAAAACCGTTAAAAGCAGGATTATATATATCTCTAATGTAATGAATAAAACCGGGAGATGAAGGAAATGAAAAAGGCAAACCCTCCACAACAACTAATTTTGATATTGCTTCCCTATCTCTATGTTTATTGTATTTAGGGCCTACAATTCCCCCCATCATAGGGTTAATTTGACCCTGTACTTGGTCCGGAACAATATCAGTATGTGAATCTTATCCCGATGGAGCGGGCGTTTGCGCACCCAGTTTTGAAGCCTGGTATTGGGCATACCTAGTTGGATGAGCACTTACTATGTGTCTAATTAAACCCCCCGTCCCACCGTGACCTTTTCCAGTTTTAAATTTTAAAACATTTTTACAAATTTTACATATAGCTACTTGATTCTCTACGTCCCTATCAAAAAATGTCCATGCATCTGATTTTAATGGTCGTTTTCTTTGGACCTCGTCTCATACTAGGGGGAATATGAGGTATTTCAGTTGAAGGTGCACTAGTGGGTGTGTTTTCATCAACATTAGTGGGTGTATCATCTAGATCATCGTCTAAATTAAAGTCTTCTTGAGTTCCAGACAATAGCTCCTCGTCTAAATCTAATGGTATTGTAGGAAAATGTTGAGTATCAACAAAATCATCATGTGTAGGAATAAGATGACTAGAAGAAGTACCCTTGCCATGGTTGCCCCTACTAGAAGAAGCTCACTTACCCTTAAACATACGTCTTAATCCTTCCATTTTAATTATGATAATAAATAATTAAAGATAATAAATTAAGTACGTTAAATAAAATAAACAGACAATAATAATTTAATGAAGGAACGAATGTACCAAACGCCGACGTAACGTCGACGTGTAATCGAGAGGTTGAAAATTGAAACTTTGCTCGATGGAAGATCCTCAAGCTAGTTGCCAACTTCACTCCCAATTTCCAAATGAATAAATAAAATTGAATATTTAGTAAACAATGTAGACTTGTAGAGAGATATATTGAGAGATTGTAGGAAGATTTGTGAGAAAGATGAAGAGAAAATGAGTTATTTATAGTTGAAAAATTGGGTTAAAGTGTAAATATAATAACTTATGGGTTAAAAATAAATATTAAGGGGAAGGGGGGGGGGGGGGGGGTGGGGGAGGAGGGGAGGCCAAAAATGGCCGTTGCCCAACGGCCAAAATCTAAAATGGCCGTTGGTGCAATGACTATATTTGCAAAGGGGGCTCTCGGGCGGGATCGGGGGCGGGCTCGGGGCGGGGTAGGGGCGGGCGGGCCTGGGGCGGGCTCGGGTCTGGCGGGACGAGATATTGTCCCGTCCCAAGTTCGAGTCCCGCTACCATTTTTTTTTACTCGGGCTCGGGGCGGGGTCAGGTCGGGATCGGGCCATCCCGGCCCACTGGCCACCCTTACTTCAATCATAGAATATATATTCTTAAACTTTATTCTCTTATCGCTTATTATTTTACTCATTTGTTCTGCTATCAGGGAGGCATTCCACATATTCTAAGTTATGGTAATCTTAAACTCCTCTAATTTCGATCAGTATATACCGGCCTCTCTATAACTTAAGGAAATCGTCAACTAACTTATTATGATGGGCTTAATCCTAAGGTCTTACCTATCCTCATCACTTCCTCTTACCCTTACTTCTATCCACCTAAAACCTTGTTGCATTACTATACTTTGGCATATTTCCTACACTTTTCTATTAATATTATTCGTAACCTTTCACTTAACTTGCTAGCATCATTGACTTTTTATGCTATTCTAGAATCTTAATCGAGATATCACGCCCCTTTTAACTTTTTCTTACTCCCATTACTAGATTTCTTGGTACCTAAAAACCATAAGCTAGAGGTATATTACTAACAATACCATTATCTTTTATGGATACTAAATCGTGGCGCTCTGGCCCTATCTGATGTCTGGACTATTCACACTTTTGTACTTAGGTATCTTGTACCTTTGCCTCCCTTACATCTGAATCTCACATCTTATCATCTGACTATTTCATAACCTTCCTCCAGCATAGGTGGAATTGACATCCATATCTGAAGGCTCTAATATAATATTTGAACCTCCGGTGCATACATAATCAGGTAGAAACTTCACATTGACTCGTCATAAGCACGAGTCAAAATCAAGTTCTTATGACACAACTCTACTGCACGATCTAGAATATCAAATAAGGGTAACCAATCCTAAATGCTCTATATCCTCCTGATTATAAGTGGGGTACATAACACACGCATAAGCAAAACTATACTAGAGATGACTTTGTAGACTTTCTAGGACGCGACCTGCTCTGATACCAATTTGTCACACCCCAACCTAGGGGAGGAGTGGCTGGCACCAGGTACCTCACTAGACCCGAGAAAAACAAGCTATAACTCGTATCATCTATGTCGCGAAAGACAAATTATGCCAAGAAGGTCATTCTGTAAAAGTAATATCGTATCGGGGGAAGATGAGGCCTTAAATTGTAATATTTGTAAAAACAGGACACGTCTATAATACTCTAAAGAGACACAACTGTATCATAGCAGGGATAGGGCCCTAGCCTACACATGCTCTGTAAATACACAAAATTAGACCTAGCAACTCCGAATGACTTGGAGCTTACCACAAATGCTGATACTTGGCAAATCCGATAGTTGCGATCCTCTCGGAAACCTATCTGAACATACGGGTATGAACACAGTGTTCCCGGGCAAAGGGACGTTAGTACGAAATAATGTACAGAGTATGTAAGGCGACTGAAACTGAACTGTACTAAAATATAATAAAATCAGAATATAAACCGAAGAGTTAATAAAGGAACCAACTATACTTACGCGTCACTGTTATCTAATAACTAACCTACATTCTATCAAACTACCTAGCCTCATACAAGTCATATAGACATGTTTAAATAGCCTGAAGGCAAATGCATAGCCTCAAACGCAAGTGTATAGGCCTGAAGGCAATTTGTATCTGAATAGCCCCGAAGACAAGCATATTTGAATAGTCCTAAAGGTAAGTGTATCTAAATAGCCCTGAAGGCAAGTGTATAGCCTCGAAGGTAATCTGTATCTGAATAGCCCCGAAGGCAAGCCAATCTTAATATCCCCAAAAGCAAGTATATCTGATAACCGCGAATGAAAGTGTATCTGAATAGCTCCGAAAGAAAGTATATCTGATAACCGCGAAGGCAAGCGTATCTGAATAGCCCCAAAGGAAAGTATAAATTTGTATATATCCCCCAAGGCAACTTAATAAGTAGATAGCCCCGAAGGCTAGTGTGTAATGTTATCCTCGAAGGTAATCTGTATCTGAATAGCCCCGAAGGCAAGCCAATCTTAATATCCCCAAAAGCAAGTATATCTGATAACCGCGAATGAAAGTGTATCTGAATAGCTCCGAAAGAAAGTATATCTAATAACCGCGAAGGAAAGCGTATCTGAATAGCTCCAAAGGCACGTATGAATTTGTATATATCCCCCCAAGGCAACTTAATAAGTAGATAGCCCCGAAGGCTAGTGTGTAATGTTATAGCCCCGTAGGTGATGGCATAAATACTTACATTCAACTATCCATATTTCTATTATCTCGATTGTTTGGCTAAATTTAAACAACTACAACTCATTCCCGATAAGGGAGAACTACTAAATTAGGGTCATGGTAGCCTAAAAGCGATCTATATAATTAGCACATCTTTGTAAAATTAACTAGAATTAGATTGATGAGGAAATCATGCCAAAAACAAAGATGGATAGCCTTTAAATACCTCGATTACCGATCCTCTAAACAACCATGACAAATCAGGCATCTCCAATAATCATACTCTTAAACAATATTGAATTAGTCTGCTCTTCCCCGAGTTTTCAAGAAACAAGCAACTATGAAAACTTAAACGGATTGAATAATGAGATTGATGCCAACATGTTCTTCAAGAAGAGCTATCTCCTCAGGGTTGTTGGATGTTTTTATGGTTTAAAAGAATTCCCAAACCAAGAACGTTTTTGTGCTTCCTTAAAAATGAATTTCAAAGGTGAGATTGTTTTATGTTTCATTGAAAATGTTTGTTCCTCACATAGATTTTACGTTGCTGTTTTTGCTTCCTTTTTATTCCTATCAATATAAATCTCTTAATCATATTACATCCCAAAAGTAAATGGAACGTGGGGCCCACTTCATTACAACAATCGAAAAGGTGCAAATTAACATAAGGCAACCACCACACACATACGTGTATATGTACAAAGATTAGTCATTTTGTCCTTTTCATAATATAACCACAATTGTGAAGGTGTTAACCATAGACACTATCCACTTAAACTTTATTAAATCTCTTTTTCTCCACTACACTCCACATTAAACCAATCACATCCATAATTAATTCTTGATCTAAATTCAGTTAACTATTATCACTCTTAACAACTTCATATACTCATTATCATGGTCAAGTGATATCACACTAGTCTGTAGCCTCTTTTGGCATAAACAAAATATTATTTTTAATCACCGTCATTACACTATTACGTCCTAAATCATTTTGGGACTTCGACCTTTTATATACCGAGCTCTTGATCTGCATACTTGAATATGACCAAAATACTTTGGGTCTTGAGTTTACTCACATACGTTAAATGGTTATCATAGCCCGAGTGCACGGGGAATTACATCGACAAAATTATTACTTTCTATTTGTTGGCCCCTAATCTTTACGAGACTTCTTTAATTCTTGTTTGTAAACCATCACAATCCATATAAGGAAATTTAACCTCTCCGAGTTTACGTTACTTTACACACGATTCATACTAGAATAAAAGTACAGGGTGAAACAGTAGGCGTCCACTCAGGACTCGGTCGCATTATTACAAAAATCAACCACATTTATCCCGAACTACGTTTCGACCTGATTTCCAAGATAGGATATGTAGGCATTCTTCGAGCTCGGTGGCACCAAACAAAAAACAAAAAAAATCCCTAGAAAGCCATAGAGACATCAATAATTCAAAGGATCGCCTCACAAAGTATGAATGGGTAGAAAGTTTGAGATGATCTCAAAAATTCAATCAACAACCCAGCTCAAAGGATTAGCCGGTCCAAGCTCATAAATTCGGGCAGAATTTTTGAGAGGGACTAAAAAATTCATTCAATCACAAATCGGCATGAGAATCAGTCGATCCTAACCACCAATTGGGTCAAATTTTCGAGGGTGTCTTTAATATTTCACCAAAAACAGACGAAGAGCAAAAATAATGCGTCAGAGACGGTCGAAGAACCTCGCTCAAAGCAAATAAGTCATGACATGAGTAAAGCATATTTTAGATATATAATATGTTTTAGTCAAAATCTTATTTTCTAAAAATATTATCAAATATTTCTATTGAAAATATCTTCTCTCATTATACCAAGACCGAAAGAGGGGTCGAAACTGGAAAAGCAGAGAAATAACACAGCGGGAGTCAGGAGCACAGATGATGTAAATCAGAATGACGTTAATCCAGTTGGAAGGTTGTAGTCTTCATTCAAAAGTCAGAGTGATGTAATTTCAGTCGAAAGGCTGCAGTATTCAGTCCAAGAGTCAGAGTGATGTAATTCCAGTCGAAAGGCTGCATTATTCACTCCAAGAGTCAGGGTGATGTAATTCCAGTCAAAAGGCTGCAGTGTTCACTCCATATATCACGTGGTGTAATTCCGGTTAAAAAGGTTACAGTCTTCACCCTAAAGTTTGAATGTTGTAAATCCGATCGGAAGGCCGCAGTCTTCATTCAAAAGTCAAAGTGATGTAATTCCAGTCAAAATGTTGCAGTATTCACCCCATGCATCAGGTGATGTAATTAGGATTAAAAGGCTACAATGTTCACCCCAAAGTTCGAATGATGTAAATCCGGTCGGAAAGCTACAGTCTTCATACAATAGTTAGAGTGATGTAATTTCGATCGAAATGTTGTAGTCTTCACTAGAAGTATCAGGTGATGTAATTCCAATCAAAAAGTCGCAGTCTTCATTAAAATGTCAGAGTGATGTAATTCAAATCGAAAGGCTGTAGTATTCACTCCAAGCGTCAAGTGATGTAATTCTGGTCAAAAAGGCTATAGTCTTCACCCCAAAGTCCGAATGATGTAAATCCAGTCAGAATGTTGCAGTCTTCATTTAAAATTTAGAGTGATATAACTCCAGTTGAATGACTGCGGTATTCACTCCAAGGGTCAAGTGATGTAATTCAGGTCAAAAGGCTGCAGTCTTCCCTCCAAAGTTCAAATGATCTAAATCCGGTCGGAAGACCGCAATCATCATTCAATATCCAGAGTGATGTAATTCCAGTTGAAAGGCCATAGTCTTCACTCCATGTGTCAGGTGATGTAATTCTTGTCAAAAAGGCTACACTCTTCACCCCAAAGGCCTAATGATGTAAATTTGGTCAGAAGGCACAATCTTCATTCCTAAGAGTCAATTACATTTTGAGAGGCCCATTTAGACAAACTGTACGCTGAGAGGGCCATTCACACATGAGCCAGACAGTGTCAGAAGTGGCATCTACTCTAACAAATATTGCATTATAGAGTCAACAAACTATTACACCACGTAGTTTTGCGTTTTATCGCGTCATCACTTAATACATAAGCCTAGAGAAGAGGCATGACCTCACGAGAGGATAACCATGGTTTATAACTTATTGACGGAAGTTCCGGAGTATATGGAAGCTAATAGGATCAACATAAATATATTTTGATAAAAATGGGAAATTAGGGTCTTTCATGGGACAGATGACAGACCCTCAAATGCCAGCCTAGGTTGTCAATCTTCTAAGATATTTTACGGGGAAGATTTAAGGATCATCAAATACTTTGACAGGCCAACAATATCCAATGTCAAAGTACGGCGGTGGAGAATATTTCGGGTATAAATATGGATCATGTGTTTTGCCCTCTGTTTTTCATTCTAAATCAGATTTAACACCTCTCAAATCCTCTCTAGAGATTTTACAACATCCAAGGTCAAATCATATGCCAGTTACGTTGGATTACCGCTACTAATCCTGTGGAAATCATAAGAATTGTCTTTGTCGTATCGAGCCGAAGTTGGAAATCCTAGGAATTTTGAAAAGCTATGATTTTGAGACAATTTGGTTGCTTTGAGGTAAAATTCATCCTCCTCTATCTATATATATTTGATTAATTGATGATTTGGGATAAGTTGTGAAAGGATTTTCGTAACCGAAACCCATAAATAAATGAAATAAAGATATGTTGAGTTGGGGGCTATTTTGTTGGAATTATAAGTTGATATTGGTTGATATATTGATTATTGGTATTGTAAACCTAAGAGGGTGTGTTTCGGAGAATCGTGGGATTGAATTACATAAATACTCTTTTGTTAAACAAGACTAAAAACCTTTCAAGTAAAGTTTTGATCGCTAAAGTACATAAGTGAAGTTTCTTACTTGAATATGAATTGGGGATTGGTATCATTCCTTTACGTGTTATAGATAATCGATCATGAAGAGTACAAGAGTTTATAGAGAGACATATAGCTTCAAGAATAAGGTATGTAAGTCTATCCCTTTCTTTCAAAGCATGAAATCAAAAGAGTTATCGTCTTAAAAAAATGCCAAAAACTTTATCCTATCGTATCTTGAAATATCTTGTCGAGAAGTATTCATTTATTAGTCTCATTCTCATAATCATTGTTATTGGTTACTATTTTATCTTATTATAAGTCTTCAAAAATAAGCATTCTAAAGGGCTAATCGTCGAGTCGACCAAGCTGCTTCGTATTGCGTATATGCTTTTTCTTTACAGCTTACAAATTCACATTGCTATTTATGGTTTACATACTTTGTAAATTATTTTCTTTTGCCGGGGGTGTTATGTATTCATGCCACAGGTTTTGATAGAGACACTACTAGGTAACCTCAGTAGGAGTTGTTGAGTCCAGCCGTCAGTAAGTGAGCTTTGTCTTCTCGGAGCCATTTGGTTATTTATATGGAGTCTTTTGCAGAGTTATATATAGTATCGGTAGGTCGGGGCCCTCTCCTGGCCATATGTAAGTTCAGACAGTCGTAGAAGCTCGCAGACTTATTTTGATATGTATAATGTTTATGTATAGCCTTGTCGGCTAAGTTATCTTTGGTAGGACCATATTGTGACCTTGTTGGTCCAATTATATATATATGTTAGGTTAATCCCTTTTATCCAGAATTGTTATTGTGGTTATGGTATATGCCAGTACGCCTTGTCGGCCGGATGTTCAACTTATATAGAAGACTAGTCATCAGAGTGGTACGCTCGGGATAGCAGAGTGCCGGTCACACCCCCTAGTTTGGGGTGTGACAAACTTGGTATCATAGCTGGTCGTGTCCTAGGGAGTTTGTGAGCTGTGTCTAGTAGATTCTTATTTATGGGTGAGTTATGCACCACACTTATAAACAGGAGGTTGTCGGGCATTTTAGGATGGTTGTTGTTCTTCCATTTCTTAGATCGTGCTATAGATCTTAGTTACATTGCTATGACTCTAATTCTTTTTGCAGTAATCATGCCAGTTACTACAAGAGCTACTGCTAGTACTCGAGCTAGTGTTGACAGGTGTAAAGGTACCAGTAATTCCTCACCCGACCAAGTTGATAGGGTTGAAGCCCAAAGAGAGTCGCACTCTCACATATCTCTAGTTCTACCCACTCAGGAGGAGATTAAGGAAGATGTAGTACCTCCAACTACTTAGGACACAGTTCCTATGGTTCCCCAGAATCGGGTTCCTCCAATTCCTCTAGCCGAATCTTCTGAACAAGGAGTGGCAAATGTCATACAGTTATTGACTCAGATAGTAGCTAATCATCAATGTCAAATAAGGGCTTCTACAGGATCTGGGTCATTTGATGGTATTAGAAGTTTTAGGACTCAAGAATTTACTACGCTAAGTCCTCCTGTATTCACTGGGACTAATCTAAATATGGATCCCTAAGACTTTATCAATCAGATGTTACCAGTATTGCGAGTGATGCATTATTTAGAGATAGAGGCAGTAGAGTTGGCCTCCTTCTGATTACGTGATATAGTTGTGTTATGGTATGAGTCCTAGGAGCGGTCTTGAGGACCAAATGCACTTCCAACCGTATGGGAGGAGTTTTCCGATGCCTTCTTGGATTATTATTTTCCATTAAAGGTATGATAGGACAAAGCAGAGCAATTTTTAAACCTCAAACATAAAGGAATTAGTGTCAAAGAATATAGTCTGAAGTTCGACTCTCTGGCCAGGTATGCTCCAAATATTATGGACACAATGAGGACTCAAGTTCATGAATTTATAGCGGTACTAGATCCGTATATGATTGGAGAATGCACTACAGCCTCGTTGAATATGAATATGGATACTTCTAGGATACAAGCGTATGCTCAAAGCATTGAGAACTGCAAGTGGCATCTCCGAGAGGATAGAAGTGCAGAAAGAGAGTGGACCAAGAGAGCTAGATCAGTTTGATCGTTCGGAGAAGCATTGGGAAGCTCTAAGAAGCAATTTCCTAGACGTCCACCCCAATTTGTTAATAGTTCTCCATCTATGTTTTAGGGGCCTAGATATGATGGGTGAACTCAGTTTGGGCCGGGACATAGTATGAGAGATTTAGGTTTTCAGAAACAGAGGAGTTCGGGCCAGATGAGACCACCATTGCCACCTTATGGAATGTGTGGTAGGAGACATATGGGACATTGTCATCAGGGCACCGATGCATGTTATATGTGTGGTGAATTACATGCGCCAATGTCCAAATAGGGGAAGAAATAATACAGGCCAGCCAACGGGATCGATAATAATATCGTCATTAAGTGTATATAGATAGAATGGTGGACCCCAGACCTCACCAGATAGAGGCAGAGGCTAAGGAAGAGCCTCTAGTTCGGGCGGTGCTCAGAACTGCATCTAACCTTTATTTGATTTCCAGGATTCGTAGTCATCTCAGATGTTGTCACAGGAATACTATCCGTCTTCACCTATGATGTTTATGCATTGTTAGATCCCGGATCCAATTTCTCCTACATTACGCCCTTTGTTGCAAGCAAATTTGGATTTGAACCAGAGTTGTTATCTAAGCCATATGAATTGGCTACCCCGGTTGGTGAGACGATTGTAATGAAACAAATTTATAGGAATTGTATCGTAACAGTTTGCAATCGCCCCACCTTGGCTGATTTATCCGAGTTATATATGGTAGATTTTGATGTTATTATGGGCATGGATTGGTAGGTTTCTTGCTATGAAAATGTCGATTTTCGGACAAATATTGTCAAGTTCAGGTTTCCAGGCGATCCGACTCTTGAATAGAAAGGCAATGTGAATACACCTAAAGGCTGGTTTATTTTCTATCTGAAGGCAAGAAAGATTATTTCCAAAGGCTATATATATCACCTGGTTTGGGTTAGAGACGCAGATACAGAACCCCTAACCCTTCAGTCTTGTTCCAGTAGTCAACAAATTTCCTATTTTATTTCCGGATGAGCTTTCAAGCATTCCTCCGGAGTCGGTGATTGAGTTCAATATTGACGTACTTCTAGATACACAGCCGATATCTATCCCTGTTTATCAAATGGGTCCAGCTGAGCTGAGGGAGTTGCAGGACCAATTAAAGGACTTACTAGAAAAAGGCTTCATCAGACCAAACACTTCACCATGTGGCGCACCGATATTATTTATTCGCAAGAAAGATGATTCTCTAAGGATGTGCATCGATTATAGGCAATTGAATAAAGTTACCATCAATAACAAGTATCCACTTCCGAGGATTGATGATCTATTAGACCAGTTGCAAGGAGCTAAGTATTTCTCTACGATTGACTTAAGGGTAGGATATCACTAGTTGAGGGTGAAAGAGAAGGATATTCCGAAGATAGCCTTTCAGACTAGATATGGCCATTTTGAGTTTCGGATGATATCTTTTGGACTCATTAATGCACAAGCAACCTTTATGGATCCCATGCATCGAGTTTTCAAGCCCTTCTTAGATATTATCGTGATTGTATTTATTGATGATATTTTGGTGTACTCACGGACTGAGGCAGACCATGTAGATAATCTCTGAGTGGTGTTACAGATCCTCCAAAACCGTATGTTATATGCCAAATATTCTAAATGTGAGTTTTGGTTAAACTCTGTTGCCTTCTTGGGCCATATTATCTCCTCCGAAGGTATTAAGGTGGACACACAGAAGATTGAGGCCGTAAGGAATTGGCCAAGATCCACGACTCCTACCGAGGTATGTAGCTTTTTGGGCTTAGAATGATATTATTGAAGATTCGTGGAACGTTTTTCATCTATCTCAGCACCTATGACCAAGATCACTCACAAGGCAGCTATGTTTCAGTGGACGGATGCGTGTGAGCACAATTTCAAAAGTTGAAGGACATGTTGACATCTACACCTGTGTTAGATCTTCTCGAAGGTACCGAAGGGTATGTGGTTTATTGTGATGCCTCCAAAATTGTCCTAGGATATGTTCTGATGCAGCATGGGAAAGTTAAAGCATATGCTTCGAGACAATTAAGGAAACGTGAGGTAAATTATCTGACTCACAACCTTGTGTTGGCAGTAGTAATCTTTTCCCTGAAGATGTGGAGTTATTATTTATATGGAGTCCACGTTGACATATTCACAGACCATAAGAGTATACAATACATCTTTCATCAGAAGGAGCTGAATTTAAGGCAGATAAGATGGTTGGAATTTTTAAAGGTCTATGATGTAGATATATTATACCATCCCGGAAAGGCAAATGTTATAGCTGGTCCCTTAAGCCGTAAATCTAGGGGAAGTTTAGATGGTGTTGAATATAACAAACTGGAAATGACCAAAGAACTATCGCTTAGTTAGTTTAAATATACGACTTCTGGATACAGAGGACGGAAGAGCGGTAGTGTAGAATATTGTTGAATCATCTTTAATCACTGAGGTGAAGGCAAGACAATTTAAAGACCCCGAGTTGGTCCGAATAAAAGAAGGAATTCCTCATCAAAATAAGTCGATATTGGAACTTATTGGAGACGTAGTCCTTTGGTATCAGAGTCGACTATACATACCAAAGGTTAGAGGACACCCTAGAGAAGATTATGGCAGAAATCCAGCAGTCCAGATATTCCATCTATCATGGATCGACTAATATGCATCATAACCTTCAACATGTTTATTGGTGGAATGATATGAAGAAAGACATCACACCATTTGTGGATCAATACCGAATTGTCAGCAAGATAAGATCGAGCATCAGAAGCCTAGAGGGTTGTTGCAGAATACCGAAATCCATACTTCAAAGTGGGAAATGATTAACATGGATTTTATCACCGGGTTACCCCGTTCTTATCGCAAGTTTGATTCTATTTGCGTTATCGTTGACCGACTTACTAAGTTAGACCATTCCCTACCTGTTCGCACTACTTTCTTAATAGAGGATTACACCAAGTTATATATTAAGGAGATAGTTCGATTCCAAGATATTCCAGTCTCTATTATATCCGACGTAGGTGCTCAATTTACGGCTCACCTTTTGAAGTCATTTCAGAATGGTCTAGGTATCCAAGTGAACCTTAGTACAACTTTTCACCCATAGACTGATGGTCAAGCTGAGTGCACGATCTTGACGCTCTAGGACATGATACAAGTTTGAGTATTAGATATCAACGGTAGCTGGGACTACCATTTACCCCTCATCGAATTTTCTTACAATAACAACTATCATTCCAGCATCAGGATATGCCCGTATAAGGCATTGTATGGGCAGAAGTGTAGGTCCCCGATTGGCTGGTTTGAAATGGGCGAAGTAGAGTTACTAGGACCTGATTTGGTCCAGCAGGAAGTAGAGAAGGTAAAGTTGATCAAAGAGAATTTATTAACTTCCAAGAGTCGGCAGAAATCTTATTCAAATGTTCAACGTTGCGACTTAGAGATTGCAGTTGGTGATTGGGTATTCTTAGAGGTTTCTCCTATGAAAGGAGTTATGAGAGTTGGTAGGAAAGTAAAACTAAGCCCCAAATATGTCAGACCATATGAGATCATCCACAGGATAGGACGAGTGGCTTATGACCTTGAGTTACCCTCAGAATTAGAAGCAGTCCATCCGATATTCCATGTGACGTTGTTGTGTAAGTGCGTAGGAGATCCCTCTTGTATTACTCCCGTAGAGGACATATAGATCACTGAGAATATAACCTATGAAGAGACTGTAGTAGCCATTTTGGACCGTCAAGTTCAAAAGTTGTGAACCAAAGAGGTTTCCTCTATTAAAGTGCTATGGAAGAACAATAATACATAAGAGATGACATGGGAGGCCGAAGAAGATATGAAATCTAAATATCCCTACTTAATTCAGTCTTCAGGTTTATATCGATATTCATGTGATACGATTCTCTCATTTCTATTTTATTCGACAGTTCTAAGCCCTATGTCTTGTTTAGGTGTTGATGTTGAGACAGATATGACAGGTGCAACTGAAAATACAGAAGAGGACATTTAAGGTGAGTTATGGCTAACCTTCTTGATACTTGCCTATATGGATGGTCGTGTGAGGCCAAGTTGTTCTTATTTTAGGATGATGTTGCCCTGTATGGTGTAAAATATGTGTTTGGGCTATTTACTAGATTTTGGATTGTCTTGTTTATAAAGGAAGCTCTGCCGAAATTTTTATAATCCTCATAAGTTAAGAATATCGTTAACATTTGCGGACGAATGTTCTTAAGGGGGTAAGGATATTGCACCCCGTAGTTTTGCGTTCTGTTGTGTCATCACTTAATACTTAAGTCCCAGGAAGTGGTACGACCTCACAAGAGGATAACCATGGTTTATAACTTGTTGATGGATGATCCGGAGTATATGGAAGCTAATTGGATCAATATAAATACTTTTCGATGAAAATGGGAAATTGGTAATTTTTCGGGACAAATGACGGACTGTCAAATACTTTGACAGACCATCAAATGCTAGCCTAGGTCGTCAATCTTACAGTAGCTCGGGTATAAATATGGGTCCGTCAATCTCCATCGTCAAAGTACGGCCGTGGAGAATATTTTTGGTATAAATACGGGTCACGCGATTCTGCCCTCATTTTTTCATCCTAAATCAGATTCTAACACCTCTCAAATCATCTCTAGAGATTCTACAACATCAAAGGTCAAATCATAAGCCAATTACGTTAGATTAACGCTACTAATCCTGTGGAAATCATAAGAATTGTCTTCGTCGTATCGAGCTGAAGTTGGAAACCCTCAGAATTGGGTCAACCCACGATTTTGAGATGATTTGGTTGCGGTGAGGTAAAATTCATCCTCCTCCATCTATACATGCGATTAATTCATGATTTGGGATAAGTTGTGAATGGATTTTTGTAACCGAAACCCGTAAACTTATGAAATCAAATATGTTGAGTTGGGGGATGTTTTGTTGGAATTATAAGTTTAATATGGTTGATATATTGAATGTTGGTATTGTAAACCTAAGAGGGTGTGTTTTGGAGAAATTGTGGGGCCAAATTACATAAATAACATTTCATTAAAAAAATACTAAGAACCTTTTCAAGTGATGTTTTGATCGCTAAGATACATAAGTGAATTTTCTTATTTGAATATGAATTGGGGATTGAAATCAATCCTTTATGTGCTATATGTAATAAATCGTGAAGAGTACAAGAGCTTATAGCGTGATATAGAGCTTCGTGAATAAGGTATGTAAGATTATCCCTTTCTTTCAAAGCATGAAATCCAAAGAGTTATCGTCTTCAAAAAAGAAATGCAAAAAACTTTATCCTATCGTATCTTGAAATCATTTATCGAGAAATATTCATTGATTAGTCTCATCCTCATAATCATTGTTGTTGGTTACTGGTTTATTTTATTATAAGTCTTCGAAAAGAAGCATTCTAAAGGGTTAATCGTCGAGTCAACCAAGAGTCGTGTCAAGATAAAGTCAAGAGTTTATGAGTTTCAAAAGAGGCCAAGGAGCCAGTATTATCACAATTTGTTATTCATACCGCACAATTTTGAGGGATTATTACATGCATGGCATACGAGCATGGTTAGCAGCGCTTCCTAGTGGCTACTACATTGCATATTTGTTCATTGCACATACATGTGTTGCATGCCCTATGGATGAGCTATGATACACATTGGTGTAAAGTTCTTCAGAAATTATGTGCCCTATCGACAGACTATGATATGAATAAGTGCACAGTTATAGTTGACTATGGACGGTCGGATGAAATGCATAGTCTAGCCGAAAGTCAGTGGGTCCTCTGGATAATTTATAAAATGCATAGGTACGACCTCAGAGTAATTCATAAGCAAAACATGTCATTGATATTGCGTGTTGCGTTCCATTTGCCTCATATGGCACCCAGGTTACTTACGCTTTCCCTTACAGCTAGCTGCTTAATATTGCATATAAGCTTTTCTTTACAGCTTACAAATTCCCATTTCTATTAATACTTTACATAGTATATTATTTCATACCGATGTCCCTTTTTCCGGGGGCGCTGTGTGTTCATGCCGCAGGTTCTGATACATACACTACTAGGCCACCTCAGTAGGAGTTGTTGAGTCGAGCCCTCAGTAAGTGAGCTTTGTCTTCCCAGAGTTGTCTGGTTATATATATATATATATAGAGAGAGAGTCTTTTGCAGAATTATATACAGTATGGGTAGGTCAGAGCCCTGTCCCAGCCATATGTCAGTTCAGTCACTCATAGAAGCTCACAGATTTGTTTTGATATGTACAATGTTTATGTATAGCCTTGTCGTCGATAGGACCATGTTGTGACATTGTCGGTTCCATTGTATATATAGTAACACAAACACTCCCCAGCAAGTCAATAGAGTTAGACGGTGTCGCAAGCGGCATCCGCTCAGCTGAAAAACAAGAGTCAAACTGTGTCAGAAGTGTCACCCGCTCAAACAAATCACCCATAAAGGTATAACAACAAAGCCGCGTAGGTATGCCAAATATAAAAATAATCAACATGCATGTCTCAGCATATGGAAACAGGTCAAAGCTACTGGAGGTAGAAAGCAAATAGAAAAGATCTAGACACATGCGGAGAAAACTTGGAAATTGTTCTTGGGAAACCAATCGAAATATGTGCCTAAGAGTGTCATGCTATCTGCACATGAGATTGAACATCACTCCGCACCGACCTCGCTCACAAATCAGGAATATTTTTATTTTTAAAACCGGCAACCTGTCGGGCAAATACCAAAAGGGTCAAAGGATTTCTTAGGATACTCTTTTCAGTCCATCGAGTCAAACTACAAGTGACCTAATTCCCAAAAATCATTGATATATAGGTCACTCAACCTTCGAGGATCGGTCACATTCCAACCAATTCATTTAAGAACTTTTCTGTCTGATGTTTTTGTTTTTCAGCTTTGTAGTAGTCTAATCGAGTCGAACTACATGTGGGATGAATTCTCATGCAACCTGAGATATGTAGGAAATCCAGAGATCAGGGTCCGACCACAATTTTCATAAAAATGCATAAAAATTAGAAGTAATTTCTTATTAGTCGGTTAAAAACTAGGTCAGCCAAATTTCTCTGCTCAGGGATGGTCTATCCATCCTCGAACAACAAAGGGGCAGTTGGTGACACCTAATTTTTACCCTCTAATAATTTTATTTAATTATTCGAGGTTGTCGGGTCATAGATTGAGTGAAATATACTTTTCACAAAGCGGATAAGATTTTACAAACTTGGTGTGGTCCTTATATGTATATGTTATGTATTTACATTGTATATAGAGGCCTATGGCATTATATACGCTGCTATACAGACATTATACTAATGATATTGCCTAAAGAGGCCTACGAAATTACATACATAATCTATTATATACAGAGAATTGCCATAGAGGCCTATGGCATTATATACACGATTGATCATTTATACATACTTGTAGATTGTTCTGACATGACACTTATGAGTTTTAGGTGGTATCTATGGCCTCTTTTATTTGTATAGCTTACAGTTGATTATGCCCTACATATTGAGTACATCTTTCGTACTAATGTCGCTTGTTAAGAATTATGTTCAGCCCGTAGGTACAGATAGGCATGGCGGCGTTCCTCCTCAGTAGATTGCCTATCTCAGCATTGATTGTCACACTCCTCTCTCTTAGAGTTTCTATACAGGAGATGATAGGTCATGTTATATATATTTCCAATATTTTAGGTATGACGGGGCCCTGTCCTGACCTGTTACTATATTGTAGTACTCTTAGAAGTTTGTAGACTAGTGCACAGATTGTATGTGTATGTCGTGGCCTTGTCGGCCATTTTCTTAGTTAGAGTACTCTTCTTGTGGCCTTGACGTCTTGGTTAGATGTATACACAATTTTGGGACTCTTCTGTTCCAGGTTTTCTTTCATTCGTGTTTTGTAATGGTTAAATGGAGACCTTGTTGGCCCAAGTTTAGTATCACAGGTTCCAGATGCTATGGTTGGTTCGCTTAGGCCTTCTGGTGCTAGGTAATGGCCATCCCCCAAGGTTGGGGTATGAAAAATATGGTATCAGAGCAAGTCTATTGTAGGGTGTCTACAAGCTGTATCTAGTATACTTTTTTTATAGGTGTGTTATGCAATGTGATATTCATTCCTAACTTTCATCTTGTTTGTATTCTCAGCGATGCCTACTACTACTAGATGCCAGGCGACTACTTAGAGATTAGATGAGAGGCAGAGAAGGGCACCAGTTGGGGTAGCACCATCACCTCTAGAAGGGTAAAGAGGAACTGATGTACCTCCAGTTCCTCCTCTACTTTCCCCTAATCAAGATCTAGACATGCAAAGTACTGTAACATTGTTAACTCGACTAGTGGCCTCTCAAGCCCAATGTCAGACCCCATGTACTTCCGATAGAGCAATTAGTGTGAGAGTTTGGGTTTTCATCAACCTGGACCCTCCGATATTTATGGGATCAGACCCTAATGTAGACTCGCAGAACTTTTTGGATCAGATGCAGCGTAATTTGCAGGTAATTCATGCTACAAATACTGATTCAGTAGAGTTAGCTTCCTATAGGTTGCATGATGTTGTTGTGACCGAGTTTGAGACTTAGGAGCACACTCGGGGACCCCGAGCCCCATCTATAGGTTATAGAGAGTTCTTTGAGGGTTTTTTTCAACAGTATCTATTGGTTGAGCTTTGATGGGCCAGGCAGGACAGGTTTTTACATCTGTAGTAGGGTAATTCGAGCAAATGAGAGTATAGTTTGTAGTTCAACTCTTTGGCTTGGTATTCCCCTTCGATTTTAGCTAAGATGTGTGACTGGGTACATCAGTTTGTTAATGGGTTGGGGTCACATTTGGTGAACGAGTCTACAATAACTTCTTTAAATCCGAATATGGATATTTCTCACATCAAGCCTATGCATAGACCTTGAAAGATTGTAAGAGGCAGCAACGGGTTGATCGAGAGCCAGATAGAGGCTAGTATAAGAGGGCCCGGTCCACGGGTGATACGGGGGATTTTAGAGGTGGTTTCATGTCAAAGTTTCCTAGGTGCCATCTAATCCAGCGGCTAATGCACCACCGCAGTTTCAGGGCCAGTCGTGATCGGACCACTTATTCTAGTCAGGGTCATAGTTCATGGGCACTAGGCCCGCAGTATAGAAGGGATCCAAATAAGATAAAAACCATATTTACCCTGATGTGCTCAATGTTTCAGGGCCCATGTAGGGTAATTCCATCGAGAGTTAGATGTATTTTATTCTTGTGGTTATTCGGGGTACTTTGCTAGGGACTGCCCGATAAGAGATGGAGGCGTATAACACAACTGATAGGGTTTGTAGCAGCTTCTTCTTCATTAGTACGCCTTCTTGGACAAGGCACACAAACTTTAGCTAGTAGAGGTAGAGGCAGAGGCAGGTATGGAGCTTCTAGCTCAAGCGATCATCAGAACCGCATTTATGCATCATTAGGCCAACAGGATCTTGAGTCGTCTTCGGATGTGGTTATAGGTATATTATCCATCTTCTCCCTTGATGTGTATTCTTTGATAGACCTGAGTTCCATCTTGTCATATATTACACAATTTATTCCTGGTAAGTGCAGAAAATTGTATAAATTGTTACATAAGTCATTTGAAGTGTCTATACCCATGGGTGAGCCCATAGTTGTAAAGCGAGTGTATAGGAATTGTGATGTAAACAACTAATGATTTCCATACTTTAGCCAACTTGCATGAGCTATAAATGGTGTAATTTGACGTTATTATGGGTATGGATTGGCTGGCTTTATGCTAATGTGGATTGTTGGATGAAAGTTGTTCGCTTTAATTTTACAGGCGAGCCCATTATTGGATGGAAGGGTAATATTACATCACCTAAGGGGAGGTTTATTTCCTACCTTAAGGCTCGAAAGATTATTTTGAATGGATATATCTATTATTTAGTGCGTGTTCAGGATGTGGAGGCAAAGCCTCCAGCTATTCAGTCAGTTCCTATCATTTGTGAATTTCCTTATGTATTCCCTGATGAATTCCATAGTATTCCTCCCTAAAGGGAAATTTGTTTCGCTATTGATGTGCTTCTAGATACCTATCCTGTCACACCCAAACTGTATGGGTATGGCCGACACCCGGTATCATAAGGCCAAAGCATACCAATCCTGATACCTATGACATACTCAAAAACACATAGGCCAACAAGGCCTCTGATAAATGATTCTCTAAACAAAGACACAACCCCTTACACGCAAAAAAGGCTCAACCTATACATATATATAACATTGCCGACATGATCACAACAAGTCTACCGAAGAGGCCGACAAGGCTCCACAAGGCTATTATACACAACACGTCTGTCTACAAGCCTCTTAATAGTATATCAAGAACATCTAGTCAGGATAGGGCCCCACCATACCCCAACTATGTACTTATATTAAACCATCATACCTATCAGCTCACTAAACAGCTCCGAAAAAAGGAGCATGACAACTTTCAGCTGAGTTGAGTCACCTACTATGAGGAATCATTTGTGTATCTATCTGTACCTGTGGATATGAAATGCATTTCTCCATAAAGGGACATTAGTACGAAAGATATACTGAATATGTAAGGCACAAAACATAAAAACAAAGGATGAAATACAAAGGAAGAGAATAAAAGTCAACCTGAACCTCATAAGCAGCCTCTAAGGCCATACTATGTTACAATCATGGATATATATATGTATAATATAGTGCCAAGCTACTATGTGGGGCAATTCATGTTATGTCATGTCATATCGTACCCAACCTCATAGAGGATTCGATCGTACTAGGCCCAGATATGGGACTCGGTAACTTCAAAACCAACTGAAGTGGTGTGCGCATATATGAGTCATACACGGCTGACTATAGCATGACTTGATAAGGAAATAAATACATATATATAAGTGTAATGCAAGAAACGACATGGAAGGGCCTTATGAACTCAATCGGAGTGACTTAAGGTCGTTATCCTCTAATTATTGTTATGTAACTGTGTCAGTATCAATTATTAGAGAGTCAACAAGGATCATAAAAAGACATAAGATTCAAGATGCTACCAAAGAGGGAAGTGATCCCGACAAAGAACCATAAGAGTCATGAACTGTAACAATACAAAACAATGAGGTTCACAAGCTTAAACCTTGAGACTAGATTTCCTTTTGAAGTAACAACATTATGGTTACGTTTCCTCATAGACCATCCCAATAGTAATAAAGAGTGAGCCTTAACATACCTTTTTTTCTCTAACAATGCTAGCTTACAATCCTCCAGCCACTCTTCCAATGATATCCTATGTATTATTGAGAATTTGGTCAATATTGAGCTGATAAACTATAGATGGTTTCATTAGGATATTTTATAAAACACTCGATGTGCCTGAATTCTCATATCCTTTGTTAATGGAAATTCAATATCGGAATAACATCCCTAGCTTTTTCTAGATATCTTCCCTTCTACATAAACTATTAACAAGATTCAACGACTTAATACCAAGCTTAACTTTAATAAAAAATCCCAATACAAGTTAAGAACAACAAGAACAACCTTTACATGTTTATCTAGTTATTCCTCTTTGTAGCTTGTAATTCCACCATCAATCCTAACACTTTAGTCATGCACCATAACAACATCATAAACACAATCAAGTTACATCCCATAATTTTCAATCACAACAAGTCATATATTCAACTTCCAAATATACCAACAATAAAACTCTAACATCCCTTTGTCAATTAAAGTGCTAGCTCGTAGATTGTTCATCGAATCACTTAACTAAAACATGATTAAGAATAATAACAAGAAAGGGAGTACAAATTTTACCTTACACAATAGGTATGACCTCGTACACAGTCTCCTTAGCACTAAGAATAGCCCCCAAGTGTATAAACACTTCATAGAAGTATTCTCCTTCACTTAACCTAGTATTTGATGTGGGTTTGTTATGTAATCACCTTGAAACCATAGAAATATGATTGGAGGGTTTAAGAGAGATAGAGTATGGGGTTTGGTTGAAAAATGACCAAAAATGGCCTTGAAATCATTTAAAACCGATGTAAGGTCGGCTAGTGACCAAATTGATGGTCCGTATATTTTTGTATGGGCCGTCGAAATGGATGATACAATCTGTCCTCCCAAAATACAGTGAGGACCCCATTTTGATGGTCCATACAATTTTGTATGATCCGTCCTTTTGTGTCGTCAATGCTGGAAATTTCCTGATTTCATCAAAATGTAATTTCTTCGATTTGTTTAACTTCTAAACACTCCGATATTTCCACAAACAACCTATAAACCCTAAATATATTTCATTAAGGTCACACAACTTCCCAAACTGCCGGTATCAATCAAAAAAACAATGGAACATGGAATTATGAGGCGTAACATCCTTCCCACCTTACAAACATTCATCTGCGAATGTTGAAGATATTCTAACTCTCAAGTTTTTCAAAATTTTTGGCAGAGATTCCCTTGTAAATAGTACTATACAAAGCCTGTTAAGCAGCCCAAATACACATCCAATACCACACAGGGCAGTATAATAGCAAGATATCATCAAATCGGCCTCACACGACTGCTTGTACTTATAACCAAAAAAAAGATTAGCCATAACTTACCGTAATGTTCTCCTGCTGAAATCTGAGTTGCACCTAATACACTTGCTTCAGCAACACCACCTAAATAAGGTACATGGATCAAGCATAACATTGCTGACTCAGATGCCACAGCTATTGCCTTATGGGATTATGCAAGCATAACATTGTCGGTACATTATTGACCTCCACATGATCATACACCTCTTTTACAAAGTTTCTTAGTAAACTATAATTCATTTGAATTGCTGAATCCTAATGTCTAAACTATGTCTTTATTTTCTTTGCTACAATTCTCATCTCATGATGGGGTTTAGGTGATAGAGCTCGTAGGCATAGAGCATAAGGAAGATTATGATGAGAAACAATGACACAATGATCGTCAAAGACAAGGATTTGGATGTGACTAGCTATTTGAATAAATTTCTTCCTTTGTTTTTCCTTTCCATTTTTTGTTACATCTTTATATCGTCCTTTTTTAATACATTCACATTGTCCCATCAAAATACATAAATTATGAACAACTCAATGGTCTTGGAATTTGTTTCTTCAGTAAGTTCCATTTTAACTTTTATAATTCCATCATGGCAATGCTTGAAGTGAGTATCCAACAGAAATCTATGGTTGGGATTATACTCTATTTGTCGGTTACTGCATTTCTTAATCGAGTTCGGTATTATAATTGCAGTTATGCTCAGATGAAATCTTTCTCTCTTGTCAAGTTGTACCCTGCTCCTGCAATCAAATCTCTTAAAACATCCCTACATTAAGCCGAGCATTTCCTTATGATTTAATACATCAAACCCGATATCGTTACTTCAGGTCCCTTCCATTTTCATGATTCAATAAGAGTCATAATCCCTTTTTATATATAATCTTGTATTTGTCGATCTTCTAGTATATCATTTAATAGTTATCGATTCTTATTCCAAAATTCTTAAAAGTCCTATACATTTACTCTCTACCTTTTCCTGGAGGTCTGAATCTTAATTTTAATTGGCTCCCTTAGGATAGGGGCGAGGATAATCCTAAATATCCATAGCCTCTGCGACTGGTTCCTCAAAAAGTTGTTTATCATATAGAGCGATTGGACAATGGCTTGAGATAACTTTCAAGATAAATTGTCTGCCAAACATTTATTGTATATGGACTCTTAGTTGTTACGATGCAGGTTGATGGATCATTTAGGTATTAATCTTCCGATCCAAAATACTTTCCAATGGTAATGAGATGGCCCACAACAATCCTCGGACCACTCAATAGTCTTCATGTAATATTTCAACTCAAAGGGAAAATTTCCTTGGCTGTTGTTAATCAATATACTAAGTTCTTAGATCTTGATAAGGCTCCCTCTATTACCTTTACTCCATATCACAACATATCCCAATGGACTTTAGACGAGGCTCTTCGTCTTGATGCTCCCCCAAATCCTAATATAAGGGATAATACATTTGCCTTATTCTTCGGGGAGTTATCATCGTCTGGTTTCTATTACAGCTGGTCACTTATTACCTCTTTGGGTCAATTCTTTCCTGTAGCTTCCAAAAGGCCTTCTTTTTCAATGGCATATGACTCTATAATCCACTATCACCCTATCCGTTACATCAGAAATTCTTATTCTTATAACATCTCCAATTTTCATACTCTATAGGCGATGTGATAAGTCATGAGTTTTTGGATTATTAACACTCACTCCTTATACTTTCAGATGTCTTTTAAGTGAGTGTACTCTTTATTTATAGTGTTTTTGTATGTTTTCAGATATATGAAGATCAAAGAATAAAAGGAAACAAAATAGTAGAAATAGGCCCAGAAAAGCACATAATTCTAAGTGTATGCGATGCCACATACCCTGTATGCGGTCGCATATTGGTCCGAAAATTGAAACAGAAAGGTTGACAGAATCAAGCTGCATGCGATGAGTATGCGATGCCACAAACTCTCAGATGTGGTCGCATACTCTCGAGGAAATAAACCAGAGAGCTAAATGAAAAAAAGATGAACGTGACGCAAATGTGACGTCGTATATTTCAGAATACGACCGCAAACACGCCGCATAACGAGCAGGGAGAAAAGTTGGGCATGAGAATGTGGCCATAATGCGACCGCAAACTTCTTATGCAGCCTCATTCTACGATCGCATAGCGACCCGTCATCGAATATTTTATACTTTTTTGTCCCTTCCATATAAATACTAGGCATATATTTTAGATTTGAACATTCCATACTTTATTCTTTGAACAATATTTATATTTGAACTGGAAAGGCAGCCTGGGGAGTTTCAATATCAAGTTATTCCTTTGTCTTTTTCCTCTTGAATGGATATGTTTATTTTTAATTCACTTAAAGCTTTTGGTTGTTATACATTGGGTATGAGTAGCTAAATTCTTAGCTAGGGTTTGGGTCTATATTCAATTCATTAGGTTGTATTATTATTCTTCAATAACTCTTAGCTTTGTTATTTGTATTAATGATGGACAACATTGATAATGCCTAAATAATCTTTCTAGCTTTGAAAAGTAGGTAGAGATTAGGAAAAGATTTGTTGACAAGGATTTGAGAATTTAACCTTCATCTAATACCTAGGGCTAGGAATCGCATAGTTAACATGAATTCTAATTAGGCGTTCTTAATTACACATCCTAAGGCTTGGTAAAGCCTTGGATGAAATGTATCAATTGGATTGGGAAATATCTTGATACTCATTTATACCAAATGAATTAGAACATAACTATGCCTTGTTTGAATTGATTAATGGTCTGATTGCATACTTACCCCGTAAGCACTACAACCCTAGTCCTATCAAATTGATACTAAAAAAACTTAATAACTTGATAGTTCTTGATTAGTGTCTTTAACTCAATTACTTGTTACTTAATCATATAATCATAGTTGACAAAAAATAATTATTACTTTCCCCTTTGAAATATTGACTAAGTGTTTAGACTTACAATTAAAGTGCACGTTTCTTGTCGTATTCCCTATGGGATTAAACCCAAACCTTTGTTGGGTTCTATATTTGCATTCGACCACTTTACATCCTTTGTGAAGGTGTAATTTTGGAATATCACGATGCTATGCATTTCTATATAAGTTCGTCATTCCTTAGTCGTACCCTATATTTTCTCAAGTATTCTTTCTTAACTTGTATCATTTCCTTTCTATTTACCTTAATTTCCCTTTCTTGTTTAAGTCCTGGAAACAAAACATTCTCTCCCATTTTCATCCTGCACCACTAATAATGTTGTTTCAAGTTACGACACATCTTCATAGCCCCTGGGTGAATGGAATACTTCAAACTTTGGGCCTCCTTCATGATCAATCTAGAAATATCACCCACCCTAGGAATACACACTTGTAACACCCCATACTTTCGGACGATGTTTTAAAAAGCTAGAAGTATGAAAGTAGACCTGAGACTTGGATGATTTATGTTATATCCACGTATGCAAATAAAGAGCTTAGTATATAAAATGATGCGGTCCGATAATAACTTAGGACTTAATAAGTGACGGTGATTAGGAATAATATTTTGTGTGTGCTAAAAGAGGCTATGGACTAGTGCTACATCATATAATTATTATATTGAGTATATGAAGTATGTTAAAGGTGGTTAATATTTAAGTAATTTGGGGAGAAAAAGGAATTATAGGATAATTTTTATGATATTTAGTGCATTTCCACGTGCCACCATGCTAGAATAAAACAAACTGACTATTCACTGATATAGTCATCTACTAGTGACATCTATAGCACAAGATTCTTTATTCTAAAGTAATGTCAAAAGGAGGGTGGATCCCATAGGTTCATAATGAAAAGTGTTACATATACTATCTTGTGTAATAAAATTGATATACCATGGATATGGGCAGCAAAGGGATTCTATGAGATTTTAGTTCTATATTTAGAAAGAAAATTTGATCAAATTCAAAAAGGGTATTTGGCTTATAGAAAACAACATTCACGAGATTTATGTTACTCAAGAATGTTGTGGGAAGCAACTTAATATTCCCTTCAAGAGGGAAAACAACGTGATTCTACTCAAATGATTAGCTGTCTACGCAGAAGCAAAAATTGGAAAATGACGTCGAGGTTATGCCAATGTCAATTACATAATTCAACACTGATTGTTCTTCGACTTGTAGCAAATCGAAGGTTACTTTGTAGTGAAGTAAGGTGGAAGGACAACGAGTTCTTGACTTCTAAATTTAGCTTATAAGAAGGGTTGGTTTCACTATCATCGACAAAAGTTCAGAAGTAAAGGTATGTTAAGGCAAATCCTTCTTTCTTTTGGCATGTTCTGAGTACGAAACATAAACGTAAAATTGTCCCATAAATGATTCTACTCTTAGTAGTTAAGGATGTATAAATATGTTCCAAAATCCTTATTGAGGTATATGGGAAAGATGTTAGTATCCATAATGTTAATCGGAGGTAAAGCGATATTACATCACTCCGATAAACTTATAGTATCTTATTATCATATCATTCATGCATTATATTCATGTACATACCTTGACCTCAAAGTAGTTATATACACTACTATATGTATGAATTATATATATGTATGGAGAATGGGAAAAGGGAAGGCGTTATATACACACCACCACCTGCAACTGGTATAGATATACACGATAATGATTATGTCCACAGAGGCCGACATGATATGATGGGATGCACACAGAGGCTTGATAGCGTTATATACGCATATGTATGTGCATGACCGCATTGTGCATGGAATTTAGGCATATTATGTCCCTTAGAGGCATTCTACATAGACATGACACTTATGCATATTATGGCCCTCAGAGGCATTCTACACAGACATGATACTTATGCATATTATGGACCTCAGAGGCATCCAGTACATATTGGTTGTTTCTTATCTAATATTACTTTTATGTCTCTATTATGCTAATGTTCATGCCTGACATACTCGATACATCAGTCGTACTGACGTCTCTTTTGTCGGGGGACACTGCGTTTCATGCCTGCAGGCTCAGGTAGATAGGGCGACGGTCGGCACTAGTATGTTACTGGTCCAGCTGATATTGGAGCACTCTATTTATTCTAGAGTTGCAGTCTAGTCGTGGTATGATATTTTGGTTATGCGTTGGGGTATGGTGGGGCCCTGTCCCAACCTTATAATTTCACATACTCTTTAGAGGCTTGTAGACAGTTGTCCTATGTATGGTAGTCATGTATGGCCTTGTCATCCTTAGTATGTATATATGCATAGGTTGGGTTCCTCCGTTTGGAAGAGTTTATGCAGCACCTTTCCAGTTTATTATTTCCATGTGTCATCAGGTTACCTCGTGGCAGCCCTTGTGGCCATGCTTAATCACAGTTAGATGTTACATACATGATTAGCAGTGCTCGACAAGTAAGGTCGGGGTGCCCATCATGGCCCTCCGGTTTGGGTCGTGACAAACTTGGTATCAGAGCAGGTCTGTCGTAGGGAGTCTACAAGCCGTGTCTAGTAAAATCTTATTTATGGGTGTGTTGTGCACCACACTTATAGACAGAAGGCTACATGGCTTTTAGGATGACGATTACCTTCCTTCTTGATCTAGAATCGTGCTATAGAGCTGAGTTGTAAGAATTCTCTTTGTAAATCTTATCGTGTTTATGATAACAACAATGCCTTCTTCCAATAGGGATATGATTAGCAGGGATATTGAGGTTGGATTGCATGTAAATGCGAGTAGTATGGTCTCTACTGAGATAGATCCATCAGAGGATATGAGTACATTATTTTCCCAGGTATCGACGAATCTAGTAGTACTAGAGGAGTGGAGGGAAGCTCCCATACCATCAGTCCTACCACCGACTCTGTCTGATAAGGATGTAAGGAGAGCGGTGCAGGTATTGAATCAATTGGTTACCTCTCAGGCATGACTTCATCCTAGAGCATTTGATAGAGATAGGCCCTCGAGGGGCCAGGGAGCTAATAACCTAGGGAGTCTGTTAGTCATAGATCACTGATATTTAAAGGGTTCAATGAAACAAATATCTCAGGGTTAAAGTTGTAAAGGCCGAGTGAGACCGCCCGACCATCTTGTAGTCAGTATGGTCGAGCGCATGCCAGATTATGCCGCAAAGGTACAGGGGGTTAGTTTAGTACGGCAGTCATGGCCACAACATTTCGAAGTGTCCCAAGTTGATACACAAAGGTAAGGATATGATGATTATGAGTTGTACAGATGAAACACAGAAGACATAATTAGAAGGTTTAGTAGGTTATGAAAATCTACACATTTTACAATGACTCGTGCTGATTAGAATGAGGGAATATGTTATGTAGATACGACCTAAATTGTAATGTCTTACCTAGAATAGATTGGGAATGGTTCCAAGATATCCTTAGTAAGAATGGATTGCCACAATCGAATCGTGTGAAGAGTGACCATCAGTAAATTTAAGAAGATCACGTAAAATGATGTACCCAGAATAGTGAGCCCAAGTCATATATAAGGATCAAGTTATCCACGGTAGTGGAAGGGGACATAAGCCTCTCATCCATGCGTCCATATTGCGTATTATTGAGAATTACATGTATCAATGTTAGTAAGCTAAGGTATGCTATAGGTATTGGACTGGTAAGGTCTTCGGCTTCATTGTGCAGCATGTTACAATTCTATGTAACCTTTGAATAACAATAGCTTGTTAGGGGCAATTGAGGACGAGAACTATGGAACAATTGAAGATTGGTTGTAATAAATATGAAAACAGTTAATAAGTATGAATGGAATGGTATGATCAAGTATCAAGGCGGAAATATTTTTTGTTTAATGACGAGTAGAAGGAAAGCTTATGACAAGAAGGATAAAAGTGGATGAGATTATAGTTATGCATGTTTCATAAAGATATGATTACTCCAGAATAGCGTAAGGACCAATGGTTGATGAGGGACAGTAAGAACTCTTCGGCCGAAGGTAACGAACCTCTGATGTTCAGGAAGATAGTATGAGAAATACTTTCAGATAAGAGACCCCCCAAGGCGACTTGAAATGGAAATGTAAAGGTAAGACGAATGAGAACTCAGTTGTTGGGAGATCTAATAATGATAAGATAAGAAAACTTGACAAGTCATTGGATTATGTAACACCGTGAACTGGATTTAAACATACAAAACATCGATTCCACAATATATGTAGTCATACCTCTCAGAAAGTATGTAAACAGAAGCAACAGTGAGTAAAGCTCTAGATTAGCACCTAACATGTGAGAAGGGGCCAATGATGCATATGGATACAGGGTGGACATTAAAGATATATGTCAAGAGATAATAACATTATAATGAAGATGAAATGTCAAGCAAATACAAATGTCTATGAGCATTTTTGAACTGACCAAAGGTTCTACGAGAGAGATAAAGTAATGGGTTTACAACTTAACGAGATCAAGGAAATCTTTTCCCAAAGCGCCATTGACAGAAACTCTTAGCCATGAGGCAAGTGAAGGAATTTGAATCTAAGTATAATGACCAAGTTTGGATATAGTAGGCTAACGTCATGTAATGCAAATTCTTTAGAATCTTCCACATACTAAATAAGGGAATAAGTTAATCACTTATCCTTTAAGGGGTAGTAACGCCAATAATTGGAATCAGGAACAATTTTTGAGATTATGTAGGTATACCGGAATATTCTAGAATTAAGAAGTGTACGACAAGTAAGAAAATGAGTGAACAAGTGTCAAAATAAATAAGAAAGGAAGTTGTTTATAATTATGAGTTCTGAGAAAGTACAGATTCCTCTCAAACCATGACTAAGAGTTAAATACGGTGATACACGCACTTCAGATTCGATGACATTGTCCATAGAGTGTTCATGGTTGAGATACTACAAATATAAGAGTTTTCAGCACACCAGTTAGTAAACGAAACTAAGTTGACAATATAATCATTCACCCACAAGCGACTTGACTATTGTGAGGAATAATGAGAGAAGTTGACCTGAGGGAACACATCAGTTAGTTAAGTGGGAGTCCGATTGGAGGATTTAGATAGTGATAGCCCTATGACTTAGAATACAACAGGGTCATCCCTCATACCGGAAGAAAACGAACGTCACGATGAAGATCCCATTTTCGGGGAAGATATTTAACAAATGAGAATCGCAACCTTTGAACATAATGGGAGATGGACCTCAGGTGGAAGGTCCATTGTTGTATTCCCAATGTAGCAGGATTATGAGACAAGATTATAACGGAGGTCCATTGCTCACGATAATCCATTCACCCTGGATCTACTAAGATGTATCATGATCTCAAAGGTATGTATTGGTGGAATGACATGAAGTGGAATATTGCAGAGTTTGTAGCTCAGTATCTTAATGGTCAGTAAGTAAAAGTGGAGCACCAAAAGCCTGACAGCGTGACTCAGAACATTGAGATCCTGATGTGGAAATGAGAAATGATTAATATGAATTTCATTATGGGTTACCTCGCTCTTATCGTAAGATTGATTCTAGTTGGGCGATTGTTGATAGACTGACCAAATCAGCTCAAATCCTGGTGGTCAAAACTACCTACACAGCCGAGGACTACGCAAAGTTGTACATTAAAGAGATTGTTCTCCTTCATGGTATGCCTATTTCTATTATATCTGACTGATGTGCGCAATTCATAGCTAATTTCTAGAGATCATTTCAAAAGGTTTGGACACTCAAGTTAATCTTAACACAACTTTCCACCCTCAAACAGAATGGCAAGCCGAGCGTACGATTCAAATGCTTGAGGACATGTTGTGAGCTTGTGTATTCGACTTTAAGGGAAGTTGGGATGATCATTTATCCCTCATTGAATTTGCATACAATAACAATTATCATACTAGTATCAACATGAAGCTTTATATGGACGAAAATGTAAATCTCCTATCGGATGGGTCAAAGTAGGCGACTCAAAAATATTTAGGTCTGACCTAGTGCACCAAGCCATAGGGAATGTGAAGCTCATCTTAGTATGGCTGTTAACCACTTAGAGTCGTCAGAAGTCGTATCCAGATGTGGAACAACGAGACTTAGAATTCCAAGTATATGATTGGGACTTTTTGAAGATTTTCCTATGATGGGTGTAATGAGATTTGGGAAAAAAGGAAAGCTTAGCCCAAGTTATATTGGGCCATATCGCATAATTCGATGAATCGGCCAAATAGCTTACGAATTGGACTTGCCTCCTGAGTTGGAGTTTGTCCATCCGGTTTTCCATGTTTCCATGTTGAGAGCATGCGTTGGGGATCCTTCCCGGACTGTACCAATTAATGATGTGAAGGTTATGGAGGACTTATCATATGAAGTAGTTCCTATTTCTATCTTACATCGACAGGTCCGCAAGTTGAGCACTAAAGAAGTAGCCTCCGTGATGATACTATGGCGGAATAAAAATGTAGAAGAAATGACATGGGAGGCAGAAGAGGAGATGAAACACAAATATCCCTACCTATTTCAGACCAATGCCAAGGTTCCGAGAGAAGCATAAGGTGAGTTCTATTTCATATTATCATCTGAGGTCTAGTATAATGATGTATGTTATATTATATGGCCCTGTGAAGCGGTGGTTGTGTTTATGGCCACGTGAATGGGGTTAGAGATGTCAACCCAACATTCAAGGACGAATGTTTTTAAGGGGGAAAAATGTAACACCTCGTACTTTCGGGAGATGTTTTAAAAAACTAGACGTATGCAAGTAGACCTGAGTCTTGGAAGATTTATGTTATATTCACGTATGCAAATAAAGAGCTTAATTTATAAAAGGACTCGGTCCCGAAATAATTTAAGACTTAATAAGTGTGACAACGGTGATTAGGAATAATATTTTGTGTGTGCTAAAAGAGGCTATGGACTAGTGCTACATCATATAATTATGATATTGAGTATATGAAGTGTGTTAAAGGTGGTTAATATTTAAGTAATTTGGGGAGACAAAGGAATTATAGGTTAAGGTTTTAGTGCATTTCCATGCGCCACCATGCTAGAATAAAACCAAGTGACTATTCACTTATATAGTCATATACTAGTGACACCTATAGTACAAGATTCTTTATTCTAAAGTAATGGCAAAAAGAGGGTGGACCCCATAGGTTCATAATGAAAAGTGTTACATATACTATCTTGTGTAATAAAATTGATATGCCATGGATATGTGCAACAAAGGAATTTTATGAGATTTTAGTTCTATTTTTAGAAAGAATATTTGATAAAATTCAAAAGGGAAATTTGGCTTATAGAAAACAACATTCACGAGATTTATGTTACTCAAGAATGTTGTGGGCAACAACTTAATATTCCCTTCAAGAGGGAAAACAACATGATTCTACTTAAAGGATTAGCTGTCTACGCAGAAGCAAAAATTGGAAAACGACGTCGAGGTTATACCAGTGTCAATTACATAATTCAACACTGATCGTTCTTCGAATTATAGCAAATCGAAGGTTAATTTGTAGTTAAGTAAGATGGAAGGAGAACGGTTTCTTGACTTCTAAATTTAGCTCATAAGAAGGGTTGGTTTCACCATCATCGACAAAAGGTCAGGAGTAAAGATATGTTAAGGCAAATCCTTCTTTCTTTTGGCATGTTCTAAGTACAAAATGTAAATGTAATATTGTCCCATAAATGATTTTACTCTTAGTAGTTAAGGATGTTCATGTTATTCATTCCTGCTTTCAAAGCATGTCTAAATATGTTTCAAAATCCTTATTGAGGTATATGGGAAAGATATTAGTATTCATAATGTAAATCGGAGATAAAGCGATATTACATCACTCCGACAAACTTATAGCGTCTTATTATGATATCATTCATGTATTACATTCATGTACATACCTTGACCTCAAATGAGTTATATACACTACTATATGTATGCATTATATATATGTATGGGGAATGGGAAAAGGGAAGGCGTTATATACACACCACCACCTGCAGCTGGTATAGATATACACGATAATGATTATGCCCACAAAGGCCGACATGATGTGATGGGATGCCCACAGAGGCTTAATGGCGTTATATACGTATATGTATCTGCATGACCGCATTGTGCATGACATTTTGTGGCCCTCAGAGGCATTCTACAGATACATGATACTTATGCATATTATGGCCCTTAGAGGCATTCTACACAAACATGATACTTATGCATATTATGGCCCTTAAAGGCATTCTACACAAACATGATACTTATGCATATTATGGCCCTCAAAGGCATTCGGTATAGGTTGATTGTTTCTTGTCTCATATTACTTTTAGGCCTCTGTTATGCTATTGTTCATGCATGACATACTCAGTACATCAGTCGTACTGACGTCCCTTTTGTCGGGAGACACTGCGTTTCATGCCTGCAGGCTCAAGTAGACAGGGCGATGGTCCGCACTTGAAGGTTGCTGGTCCAGTTGATATTGGAGCACTCTATTTGTTCCAGAGTTGCAGTCTAGTCGTGGTACGATATTTTTGTTATGCGTTGGGGTATGTTGGGGCCTTGTCCCGACCTTATGATGTCACATACTATTTAGATGCTTGTAGGCAGTTGTCCTGTGTATGGTAGTCATGTATGGCCTTGTCGGCCTTAGTATGTATATATGCATAGATTGGGTTCCTCCGTTTGCAAGAGTTTACGCAGTACCTTTCCAGTTTATTATTCCCATGTGTCAGCAGGTTACCTCGTGACGGCCCTCGTGTCTATGCTTAATCATCATTAGATGTTACATACATGATTAGCGGTGCTCGACAAGTAAGGTCCGTGTGCCCGTCATGGCCCTCTGGTTTGGATTGTGAAAAAACTCACCATTTGATCCTCAAAACACCATCATTATCAATAACAACCTCTTATGCCTCTCCCTGCAACACCTTGTCACGGATTTTACACAATTGTACATTATCGAACAACTAAGATCTAATCTGCTCCAAAAAAGAAGACCGCGCCTCCACACATGCTAAAACATTGTCGGGCTCCGAAAAATCAAGTCGCACAAACTTATTTTCATAGACTGGACATCCATAGCCATAGAACGCTCTCCCACATGCAACATAGACAAACTATCCATGCTCACTGCCTTACGACTCACGACATCTTCTACCACGTTTCCTTTTCTCGGGTGATACAAGATAGTCATATCATAATCCATAAGTATCTCAAAACATCTACATTGTCTCAAATTAATATTCATCAGATTGAACAAGTACCGAAGGCTATGATGGTTAGTGTATAGAGATAATGCCTCCAAATCTTCAAAGCAAACATGATCACCACCAACTATAAGTCATGGGTGGGATCATTCATCTCATGAACCATCAATTGACTCGAAAAATAGGCTATCACTTTTCCCTTTTGCATCAACATACACCCAAGACCTACCCTAGAAGCATCACAATACACGGTAAAGCTCTCTCCCTCAACTAGTAAGGTCAAAATTAGAGTGGTAGTCAATAAGATCTTGAGATTTTTAAAGCTCACCTCACAATCCTCGGAGCACTAAAAATCTACTTCCTTCTGAGTCAATCCAGTCAATAGAGTTGTAATGGATTAATATCCCTTTATAAAATGCCTATAATATCCTGCGAGGCCAACAAAAGTCTGAACCTCGGTAACCAAAGTAGGTCGTATCCAATCTCGAACCACCTTAATCTTCTTAGAATATACCATGGTACCATCCTTAGTCACCACATGCCCTAAGAAAGCTACTGAATCGATCCAGAACTCATAGTTTTAAAAATTTCATAGAGATACTTTTCCTTCAGAATACGAAGCACGATCCTCAAATACTGCCAGTGCTCCTCCTCGCTCTGAGAATAGATTAAGATATCATAAATAAACAAAATCATGAATGAATCCAAGTATTGTCTGAACACCCCACTCATCAACTCCATAAAGGTTTCAGGTGCATTTGTCAACCCAAATGACATCACCAAAAACTCATAATGCCCCTATCGAGTCTGGAAAGCCATCTTAGGAACATCCTCAGTCCTGATCTTCAGTTGATGATAACCAGACCTCAAATCAATCTTAGAAAAGACAGAATCACCCTATAGGTGATCAAATAAGTCATCAATGAGAGGCATCGAGTACTTGTTCTTGATAGTCACCTTGTTCAACTACCTATAATCGATACACATGCATATAGACCCATCCTTCTTATTCACGAACAATACTGGAGCACCCCAAGGCAAACATGGGGTCGAATAAACCCCTTACTCAACAGGTCTTGCAATTGTTCCTTCAATTTCCTCAACTCGGCTAGTACCATCCATTATGGAGCCATAGAAATGGGCTGAGTGCCCATCTCTAGATCAATACAAAAGTCAATATCACGTTCTGGGGGAACACCAAGAAGGTTTGTAGGAAACACCTCTGGATACTCCCAAACTACCAAAATTAACACTAATTGAGGAGTCTCCGCACTCGTATCATGAACATAAGCCAAATAAGAAATTCACCCTTTTCCCACCATCTTTTGAGATTTAAGAAATGAAATCACATTTTTTGGATATTGGCTAAGAGTACCATTCCAAACTAACTGAGGAATGTTGACACCTAATTTTTACAATCAAATAATTTTATTTAATTATTCAAGATTTCCGGGTCATAGACGAAGTGTAATATACTTTTCAAAAAGTGAATGTGATTTTATAAAATTATTTCGGGAGTATTTTATAATTTCATTTGACAAAACATCACTTGGTATTTATATAGTATATTATATCCTAATTTTAATTATTAATTATAATTTTGGTATTTTAACCGACAATTATAGATGTAATTGTTTAAAAGAATTCTCAATATTAAAGAATTAATGATCCACTCTGTCAAAGTCAGGAAATTATTTAATTAAATACGATGATGGAATTACATCTTAATTTTAAGTCATGTTTAAATTTAAAAGACGTTTGCATGATTTTAATTTCTTTAATCCTAATTAGTGTCAAATTTAGACTTAAAATGAAGCTATTAATTTGTTTAGGTTATTTAGGATTTATTCGGCCAATTCTTAATTTAAAATAGGGTCACGTTTGCAAAATGTGGCTGTGGGTGGATTTAATTTGCAAAAGAGGTTAGTTGGGCTACATTTAAGTGCAAAATAGGCCGAGCCCAAGGCAATTTAGTCTAGGACTCGGCCCAGTCCCATAAGTACAACGTAAAAGGGCAAAGCCCTTCACTCCCTCTGTTTAGAAGCCTTCGTGGTCCCTCTCACTTGCCAAAAATGGCAGAGCAAGAGCAGTACACTTTTCCATGGTAGTCGTGACCTAGTCAATTCGGGTAAGGGAGTTAATGGCCCTTATCCTTATCCTACAGTACGCCAACAGAACACCCCAACCCCCAAAGGTGAGGTTCGCCCCTCTCTTTTGCTTATCATGTTAGTTTAAACTAATATGACCATATATAGTCCACTGAAATTACTCTATGGTTTGTCATTAGATGTTCATGATTGGCTTAACTTATTGTAGTTGACTATGATCATTGTTTGATGTCATTTAAGCATGATTAGTTAGGTGAAATGATCATCATGTTGATTTGAGATTGGTTAACTATGTTTAGGCTGACTTGAACTCAATAATGCATAGAATGTTAACATTTAATCATGTATAGATTGTTAGAACACTTGATGTTATTTTAATCATGTAAGAACTATTAGAAATAATATTAAGATAACAATCTGGAATCCATTTGAATGGATCGTTAAGGTCAGTTTGTGCATGATTTTGAGGGTCATATTTGATTTGGATATGTTGTAAATGCCTACATTGTGTCACTTAGTCTCTTTTTAGTTTAAAGATGATCTAGTATATTTGGTGTTTAGCTTAGCTGGTCTATTTAACCAAAGACAACCATGATTTAACATAAAAATGTTGTTATCTTTGGGATGACCTAATAACCTTGAAATGGATATAATGCTAATTTGACTACATGTTCTAGTTGAATGAACACATAGGATCTAAAAAATGACAAAGAAATGACCTTAACATGAACTTGAAAGGATTCTATGGAGTTACCACATCTAAATAGTGAAATGTTAGTGCCTTAAAAGATTATTTAGGACTTGTTTAGAGTGAACTCAGGCTTGACTTTGTGATACGAAAAGTTGTTTGATCTATTCATGTCTCTCCTCTACTGGTCATTTGCTTCCTTTATGCTCTGTGTTTTTGGGTAAGTTAGATGGATTTATTAAGATAATTTTGTCATGATATAGTACAAGTGTAGATACCATGTCCCTCAACCAGAATGCATGTAGTAGTGTTAGATATCTTCACTGAATGTTACATGTTTTGTCTCTTTAAGATACCACCCTACTTATTTGTTTCTTCCTCATATTGCTTTAGCCTTGATGTTAAGACGTTGCACAGATATATGTCTTGACACCTAATTATGAAAGAACCTATGGATAAGTAGGTTAAGCACAATAGAACAATAGCTAAATGAAAAGAGAGTAAGGTCAAGAGTGTATGTGTCTTATTATTTAAGGTCCGCTATTCATAGTTGAAGAAATGTTACTCTTGAGTAGTTGTGTTGTCTTGAGTGTTGTTTCAATATTTGCCTGGTGTGAATTTGATTTGACTGGGTGTGCTGTTATGAATATACTTGGCATCAATTTTAAGCTAAGCTCTTTATTGTCTTGGATATTAGATTAAGAACAAAAGGGATGAGTATATACATAGGTATATAGACTATGTATATCAGGTGCGTAAGGCTGTATATCATCTTGTATATCACTCATGGGTGTCATATCCGGAGTATTTGTTGGGCCTAGCCTATTTTTGTTAGCCTTCACTATTTTTTCTTCATGACTATGTATTGGGCCTGATCCATAAGCTTTGCCCCCTTTCCTGCTTCTGCTTCTATCTGTATGCCATGAATTGGGCTGAGCCCATCTATTTGTTTACTTGCCTTGATGCTGCGTGATTATTTCTTGGTTTATCCATATGTTTAAATGAATTTCATATGTAAATGATAAGTAGTTGGGTACTTCTAACATTGGATTTCCTTTTCCCCTTCTCCTTCCCATTGCATCATCGCTAAGATGGGCCCATTAGTTTATTCAGGCAGGTATTGAGCATCCAGAGGTTTTACATACTTAGCCGATTGGGCCCCTCCCAACGGTCTCAGGCCATGGTCTGGGTCAATGCCCAATCAAGTCTATTATGACTGAGACTAACGAAAGAGAAGTTAACATTTTTGTGAAGGCCCAGCTATGGGTAAAAATATCGAACTGGTGGGCTTCGATAGGTCCACCAGGATAAACATTCCCTTTTCTATTTTTTTGTATATTGTATACATTGTATTTCTTGTATAATAAACGTATTTTCATTATTGGATCCTTTTACTTGTGATTATAACCTAGGATAGTCAAACGATACGTGGATCGTTTAACTGGATTGCCAAAATTAGACTTCAAAGCTTGTTTAAAACTTAAAAACCTGAATAAAAGAGGCTATTTAGACATCAAAACTAGAAAAAAGAAATTGATTTTAGAAGCTAAGTTCAAAACTAATTTTTGGGCTTTAAATTCATGATTTGGGACTGGTGTTTAATTGACGGACTATTAACATTTGAAGGACCTGAATGTGGGCCTGAGTGACTTAAAGAGGTTACTGATTTTAAGTTGGGATGGAAGCTGACATTTTTTAGATAATCGTAGGGCTAAGACCAATTAAACAATTTTGACATTAAAATTGTCTTGGACTTGAGTTTGTTTTGAGGGTTTTGGACTAGTGGAATATGACTTAAACCTAGAGATATAGCATGCAAAAAGGAACAAAACATTTTTTTGTTACTTTTCTTTCAAAACCAAACTTGTCATTTTTAATGAAACTATACTAGTTTCAAAACTTGGAAAGGATTTTAAAAGATGCATGTGAAATTAGTCAGTATGGTTGGACTAAATGTGGAGTTCTACTCAAATTCACATTTGAGTGTTCTTAGTCTGAAAATGAAATTGACTAAACTACCTCGTGCATATTATTTTTGGTGGAAGTTTAACTCTTTGTTTTACAATAAATCCTTGAGTTTGAATGAATGAAATGACAAGTTACTTGGCCGATTTTTAAACTTTAAGCAATTTAAATCATTTTGAAGCATGCTATAGAACCCATAGGTCAACCATATTGTACATGTCCTTAATATTGGGCTGCTAACACCTTCCTCGGGGATCATCGGAACTCTTACCTCGACTCTGGTTTAGATAGGCTTTTTTAATAAATTTGAATTAACCCTTTCACACTGGTTTTTTCCTAATTGACCTATAATTTAGGTGGCGACTGTAAAACATATTATCCGACTTAGAGCACCATCCAAATTCTTAGTAGCTCTTTATGTGCTCACCCACGTAAAAAGAAAACCATAACAAATGATGCCTCTGCTGGTGATAAATCTAGGTTCTAACCATAAGGGTTCCAATACTACATATTTTTTTTATGATATAAATTGCTTATGTGTTTAAATACCATAATTATAGCTGTCATTCATGCATTTATCTTCCGCCAATTGGCACACACACACACCTGCATCAGTGCACAAAGGTGATAATACAGCCACCACACACATATGTGTATATGTATAGCGATTAGTCACTTTATCCTTTCCATAATATGATCACAAGTGTAAAGGTTTTAACCATGGACACTATCCACTTAAACTTTATTGAATCTCTTTTTTTCCACTACACTCTACATTAAACCATTTACATCCATAATTAAATCTTGATCTCAATTAACTTAAATATCCATCACAGAACCAACTATATATACTCATTATCATAGTCAAGTGATATCACATAGTCTGTAGCCTCTGTTGGCATAAACAAAATATTTTTTCAATCACCGTCATCACACTTTTAAGTCCTAAATCATTTCTGGACTTCTTTCTTTTATATACCGAGCTCTTGCTCCGCACACTTGAATATGATCAAAATTCTTTGGGTCTCGGGTTTACTCAAATACATTTAATGGTTATCATAGCCCGAGTGCACTAGGCATTACATCAACGAACTTATTCTTTTCTATTTGTTCGCCTCTAATCCCTACGACACTTCTTTAATTATTGTTTTAAACTATCACAATCCATATAATAAATTTTAACCTCTCTAAGTTTACATTACTTTACCAATGACGCATATTTGCGCGACAGTATGGTGTGTAACATCTCTCCCCCCTTAGAAACGTTTGTCCTCGAATGTTGGGCTTACCTGCATACTATACTACTCTCATGACTCGTCCAACCATTAGCTAAGTAACTATTCTAAGAACCCATATTAAGGTCTAACATGCTACCATTTTAGACCTTATTCATCTACTGAGGCATATCACTTTGAACTCGTTCATCTTACGACTATTATTACATTCTGTTACATAGCCTGCATGACTCTCTTTTCATGGTACCACTACATCTAGGTAGTTCATTCCATCATATTTCATACTTTAAAACCTTTATCAACCTACTTTTGATTCATCTTAAATGACGATCTATAATCCATTACTGGTAACTTGAAACCATTTACGTAATTCATTACCACTAGGGCCATGTCGTGTCGATGAACATCTGAAACTATTTGAATGATTCTATTTAAGGACGATACTATATATGAATAATAGTTTTCCATAATATATCAACATGTATCTGAATAGCCCTAAAGGTAAGTGTATAGCCCCGAAGGAAATCTATATCTGAATAGCCCCGGAGGCAAACCAATCCGAATAGCCCCAAAAGCAAGTATATGTGATAACTGTGAAGGCAAGTGTATATGAATAGCCCCCAAAGCAAGTATATCTGATAACCGCGAAGGCAAGCATATCTAAATAGCCCTGAAGGCAAGTGTGAATTTGTATATAGCCCCCAAGGAAAATCAATAACTAGATAGCCCCGAAGGCAACAAGTGTGTAATGCTATAGCCCCATAGGTGATGTCACAAATACTTACATTCAACTATCCATCTTTCTATCATCTTGACTGTATGGCTAAATTTAAATAACTACAACTCATTCCCGACAAGGGAGAACTACTAGATTAGGGTCATGGTAGCCTGAAAGCGATCTATATAATTAGCATATCTTTGTAAAATTAACCAGAATTAGATTGATGAGGAAATCATGCCAAAAACAAATATGGATAGCCTTTAAATACCTCAATTACCGGCCCTCTGATAAACCATGACCAAACAGGCATCTCCAATAATCATACTCATAAACAATCTTGAATTAGTCTACTCTTCCCCGAGTTTTCAGAAACAAGCAACTACGGAAACTTAAACGAATTGAATTATGAGGTTGCTGCCAACGTGTTCTTCAAGAAGAGCTATCTCCTAAGGGTTGTTGGATGCTTTTATGCTTTAAAATAATTCCCAAACAAAGAACATTTTTGTGCTTCCTTCAAAATGAATTCCAAAGGTGAGATTGTTGTTCTTCATTGAAAATGTTTGTTCCTCACATAGATTTTACGTTGCTGTTTTATCTTCCATTTTGTTCCTATCAAGATAAATCTCTTAATCATATTACATCCCAAAAGTAAATAGAACGTGGGGCCCACTTCATTAGAACAATTCATAAGGTGCAAATTAACATAAGGCAGCCACCACACACATACGTGTATATGTACAAAGATTAGTCACTTTGTCCTTTTCATAATATAATCACAATTGTGAAGGTGTTAACAATAGACACTATCCACTAAACTTTATTAAATCTCTTTTTCTCCACTACACTTCACATTAAACCAATTACATCCATAATTAATTATTGATCTAAATTCAGTTAACTATTATCACTCTTAACAACTTCATATACTCATTATTATGGTCAAGTGATATCACACTAGTCCGTCTCCTCTTTTGGCATAAACAAAATATTATTTTTAATCACCGTCATCACACTATTAAGTCCTAAATCATTTTGGGACTTCGACATTTTATATACCGAGCTCTTTCTCCACATACTTGAATATGACCAAAATTCTTTGGGTCTCGAGTTTACTCACATACGTTGAATGGTTATCATAGCCCAGTGCACAGGGCATTACATCGACAAAATTATTACTTTATATTTGTTGGCCCCTAATATTTACGACACTTCTTTAATTCTTGTTGTAAACCATCACAATCCATATAAGGAATTTTAACCTCTCCGAGTTTATGTTATTTTACCCACGATGCATACTAGAACGAAAGTACATGGTGAAACAGTAGGCGTCCACTCAGGACTCGGTCGCATTATTACAAAAATCAACCACATTTATCCCGAACTACGTTTCGACCTGATTTCCGAGATAGGATATGTAGGCATTCTTCGAGCTCGGTCGCACCAAACAAAAAACAAAAAAAATCCCTAGAAAGCCATAGAGACATCAATAATTCAAAGGATCGCCTCACAAAGTATGAACTGGGTAGAAATTTTGAGATGATCTCAAAAATTCAATCAACAACCCAGCTCAAGGATTAGCCGGCCCAAGCTCATAGATTCGGGCAGAATTTTTGAGAGGGACTAAAAAATTCCTTCAATCACAAATTGGCATGAGAATCAGTCGATCCTAACCACCAATTGGGTCAAATTTTCGAGGGTGTCTTGAATATTTCACCAAAAACAGACGAAGAGCAAAAGTAGCACATCAGAGACGGTCGAAGAACCTCGTTCAAAGCGAATATGACATGACATGAGTTAACAATATTTTATATGTATAAGATGTTTTAGTCAAAATCTTGTTTTCTAAAAATATTATTAAATATTGCTATTGAAAATATCTTCTCTCATTATACCGACACTGAAAGAGGGGTCGAAATTGGAAAAGCAGAGAAATAACACAGCGAGAGTCAGCAACACGGATCGACCCCATTGGAATCTAACAACCTTTATATAATTGCAGGTCATCCAGAACACCGTCAGGAGGACGGAGGGTTTTTCTACTAACTTGTTTGTTCATGAATGAAATAGGTACAAAAAAGCCACTATGACACCGGAAGACAACTGTCAGGCCCGAAGAGCCACAATTAAAGGAAAAAATTCCATAAGGGCATGAAAGTAAAAGGTACAACCTGACCCTCAGAGTCTAGAGAAATGATGAAAAAGAAAATAATCCAGCCATGAGAACTGCATTAATAAATCAGAATGATGTAAATCCAATCGGAAAGCTGTAGTCTTCATTCAAAAGTCAGAGTGATGTAATTTTAGTCGAAAGACTGTAGTATTCAGTTCAAGAGTCAGAGTGATGTAATTCCAGTTGAAAGGCTGCAGTATTAACTCCAAGAGTCAGGGTGATGTAATTCCCGTCGAAAGGCTGCAGTATTCACTCAATGTATCATGTGATGTAATTTCGGTCAAAAAGGTTGTAGTGTACATCCCAAAGTACGAATGTTGTAAATCTGGTCGGAAGGCCGCAATCTTCATTCAAACGTCAAAGTGATGTAATTCCAATCGAAATGCTACAGTATTCACTCCAAGCATTAGTTGACGTAATTTCGATTGAAAGGCTGCAATCTTCCCCCCAAAGTTCGAATGATGTAAATTCAGTCAGAAATCTACATTATTCATTCAATATTTAGAGTGATATAATTTCGGTCGAAAGGCTGCAGTCTTCACTCCAAGTGTCAGGTGATGTAATTCATATAAAAAAGGCTACAGTCTTCACCCCAAAGTCCTAATGATGTAAATCCGATCAGAAGGCACAATCTTCATTCCTAAGAGTCAATTACATGTTGAGAGGGACATTTAGACAAACTGCACTCTGAGAGGGCCATTCACACATGAGCAAGACAATGTCATATTTGGCATCTACTCCAAAAAATATTACATCATAAGGTCAACAAACTATTACACCACGTAGTTTTGCGTTCCATCGCATCATCGCTTAATACATAAGTCTAGAGAAGATGCATGACCTCACGAGAGGATAGCCATTATTTATAACTTGTTGACGGAAGTTCCGGAGTATATGGAAGCTAATAAGATCAACAGAAATATGTTTTGATGAAAACGGGAAATTAGGGTCTTTTATGAGACAGATGACTGACCGTCAAATGCCAGCTTGGGTCATCAATCTTCTAAGATATTTTACAAGGAAGATTGAAGGATCGTCAAATACTTTGACATGCCATTAATCTCCACCGATAAAGTACATCGGTGAAAAATACTTCAGGTATAATTATGGATCACGTGTTCTGCCCTCCGTTTTTCATCCTAAATCAGACTCTAACACCTCTCAAATCCTCTTTAGAGATTCTACAACATCCAATGTCAAATCATAAGCCAATTACATTGGATTACCGCTACTAATCATGTGGAAATCATAAGAATTGTCTTGGTCGTATCGAGCCGAAGTTGGAAATCCTAGGAATTTTGGAAAGCTATGATTTTGAGACAATTTGGTTGCGTTGAGGTAAAATTCATCCTTCTCGATCTATATATATTCGACTAATTGATGATTTGGGATAAGTTGTGAAAGGATTTTCGTAATCGAAACCCAAAAACTTATGAAATAAAGATATATTGAGTTGGGGGTTGTTTTGTTGGAATTATAAGTTGATATTGGTTGATTTATTGATTATTGGTATTGTAAACCTAAGAGGGTGTGTTTTGGAGAAATTGTGGGACCGAATTACCTAAATATCCTTTTGTTAAACAAGACTAGGAACCTTTCAAGTGAAGTTTTCATCGCTAAAGTACATAAGTGAAGTTTCTTATTTGAATATGAATTGGGAATTGATATCGGTCCTTTACGTGTTATAGATAATCGATCATGAAGAGTACACGAGTTTATAGAGCGACGTATAGCTTCATGAATAAGGTATGTAAGGCTATCCCTTTCTTTCAAAGCATGAAATCAAAAGAGTTATCGTCTTAAAAAATGCCAAAAACTTTATCCTATCGTATCTTAAAATCTCTTATCGAGAAGTATTCATTTATTATTCTCATTATCATAATCATTGTTGTTGGTTACTGGTTTATCTTATTATAAGTCTTTATAAAGAATCATTCTAAAGGATTAATCGTCGAGTCGACCAAGCTGCTTCGTATTGCATATATGATTTTCTTTACAGCTTACAGATTCACATTGCTATTTATAGTTTACATACTATGTAAATTATTCTCTTTTGCCGGGGGCGCTGTGTATTCATGCCGCAGGTTTTGATAGAGACACTACTAGGCCACCTTAGTAGGAGTTGTTGAGTCCAGCTGTCAGTAAGTGAGCTTTGTCTTCCCGGAGCCATCTGGTTATATATATGGAGTCTTTTTGCAGAGTTATATATAGTATCGGTAGGTCGGGGCCCTCTCCTGGCCATATGTAAGTTCAAACAGTCGTAGAAGCTCACATACTTGTTTTGATATGTATAATGTTTATGTATAGCCTTGTCAGCTAAGTTGTCTTTGGTAGGACCATATTGTGACCTTGTCGGTCCAATTGTATATATACGTTGGGTTAATCACTTTTATCCAGAATTGTTATTGTGGTTAATGTATATGCTAGTATGCCTTGTCGGCTGAATGTTCTACTTATATAGAAGACTGGTCATCATAGTGATACGTTCGGGCCAGCAGGGCACTGGATTCCGGCCACACCCCTAAGTTTGGGGTATGACAAACTTGGTATCAGTGCAGGTCGTGTCCTAGGGAGTTTGTGAGCTGTTTCTAGTAGAGTCTTATTTATGGATGTGTTGTGCACCACACTTATAAATAGGAGGTTGCCGGACATTTTGGGATGGTTGATGTTCTTCCACTTCATAGATCGTGTTGTAGATCTTAGTTATATGGCTATGACTCTAATTCCTTTTGAAGTAATCATGTTAGTTACTACAAGAGCTATTGCTAGTACTCGAGCTGGTGTTGACAGTGGTAAAGGTATCAGTAATTCCTTACCCAACCAAGTTGATAGGGTTGAAGCCCAGAGAGAGTCGCACTCCCACATATCTCTAGTTCCACCCACTCAGGAGGAGATTAAGGAAGATGTAGTACCTCCAACTCCTCAGGACACAGTTCCTCCGGTTCCCAAGAATTCGATATCTCCAGTTTCTCTACCCGAGTCTTCTGAACAAGGAGTGGAACATATTGTACAGTTATTGACTCAGAGAGTATCTAATCATCAGCGTCAGATAAGGACTTCTACATGATCTGGGTTATTTGATGGTATTAGAAGTTCTAGGACTCAAGAATTTATTGGGCTAAGTCCGCTAGTATCCAGTGGGACTGATCTAAATATGGATCCCCAAGACTTTATCGATTAGATATTATGAGTATTGTGAGTGATGCCTGCTTTAGAGACAGAGGCAGTAGAGTTGGCCTCCTTCTGATTACGTGATATAGCTATGTTATGGTATGAGTCCTGGGAGCAGTCTTGAGGACCAGATGCACTTCCAGCCGTGTGGGAGGAGTTTTCCGATGCCTTTTTGGATTATTATTTTCCATTAAAGGTACGATAGGCCAAAGCAGAGCAATTTTTAAACCTAAAATAAAAGGGCAAGAGTGTCAAAGAATATAGTCTGCAGTTTGACTCGCTGGCTAGATATGCTCCAAATATTATGGACAAAATGAGGGCTCGAGTTCATGGATTTGTAATGGTATTGGACCCGCATATGTTTGGAGAATGTACTACAGCCTCGTTGAATATGGATATAGATATTCTAGGATACAAGCGTATGCTTAAAGCATTGTGGACCGCAAGTGGCAATTCCGAGAGGATAGGAGTGCAGAAAGAGAGTACACCAAGAGAGCTAGAGCAGTTGGATCATTCAGGGAAGCATCGGGAAGCTCTAGGAGGCAATTCCCTAGACGTCCACCCCAATTTGTTAATAGTGCTCCATCTAAGTTTCAAGGGCCTAGATATGATGGGCGTACTTAGTTTGGGTCGGGGCATAGTTTGAGAGATTCAGGTTTTCTGAAGCAGAGGAGTTCAAGCCAGATGAGACCACCATTTCCACCTTGTAGACTGTGTGGTAGGAGACATATGGGACATTGTCATCAGGGTACCGATATGTGTTATACGTGCGGTAAATCTAGTAATTAGATGCGCCAATGTCCAAATGGAGGAAGAAATAATGCAGCCTAGCCAATGCGATTAACAACAACATTGTCATCAAGTGTACATATGTAGAGTGGTGGACCCCAAACCTCACCAGGTAGAGGCGGAGGCTAAGGAGGAAGCTCTAGTTCGGGCGGTGCTCAGAACTGCATCTATGCTTTATTCGATTGCCAGGATTCAGAGCCATCTCAAGATGTTGTCACATGTATACTATCCGTCTTCACCTACGATGTTTATGCATCATTAGATCCCGGCTCCAATTTGTCCTACTTTACACCCTTTATTGCGAGCAAATTTGGATTTGGACCAGAGTTGTTATCTAAGCCATATGAAGTGGCTATCCCGGTTGGTGAGACGATTGTAATGAAAAATATTTACAAGAATTGTATTGTAACGATTTGCAATTTCCCCACCTCGGCTGATTTATCCGAGTTACATGTGGTAGATTTTGATGTTATTATGGGCATGTATTGGTTGGTTGCTTTCTAGGAAAATGTCGATTGTCAGACAAAGATTGTCAAGTTCAGGTTTCCAGGCGAGCCGACTCTTAAATGGAAAGGTAATGCTGATATGCCTAAACGATGGTTTATTTCCTACCTGAAGGCAAGAAAGATTATTTCCAAAGGCTATATATATATCATCTAGTTATGGCCAGAGACATAGCTACAGAACCCCCAACCCTTCAGTCTTGTTCCAGTATATAATGAATTTCCTGTTGTATTTCCAGATGATCTTTCAAGCATTCCTCCAGAGCGGGTCATTGAGTTCACTATTGACGTACTTCCAGATACACAACCGATATCTATCCCTCCTTATCAAATAGGTCCAGCTGAGTTGAGGGAGTTGAAGGACTAGTTAAAGGACATACTAGAAAAAGGCTTCATTAGACCAAACACTTCGCCATGTGGCGCACCGGTAATATTATTCTCAAGAAAGATGATTCTCTAAGGATGTGCATCGACTATAGGCAATTGTATAAAGGAGCCATCAAGAGCAAGTATCCACTTCCAAGGATTGATGATCTATTCAACCAATTTCAAGGCGCTAAGTATTTCTCTATGATTGACTTAAAGTCATGATATAACTAGTTGAGGGTGAAAGAGAAGGGTATTCCGAAGATAGCCTTTCAGACTAGATAAAGCCATTTTGAGTTTCAAATGATGTCTTTTGGACTCACTAATGCACCAACGCCCTTAGTGGATCTCATGAATTGGGTTTTCAACCCCTTTTCAGATATTATCGTGATCGTATTTATTGATGATATTTTGGTGTACTTACAGACTGAGGCAGACCATGTAGATAATCTTTGAGCGGTGTTACAGATGCTCCAAAACCGTAAGTTATATGCCAAATATTCTAAATGTGAGTTTTGGTTAAACTCTATTGCCTTCTTGGGCCATATTAGCTCATTCGAAGGTATTAAGGTGGACACTCAGAAGATTGAGGCCGTAAGGAATTGACCAAGACCCACAACTCCTACCAAGGTATGTAGCTTTTTGGGCTTAGAAGGATAATATTGAATATTTGTGGAATGTTTTTCTTCTATCTCAGCACCTATTCCCAAGATCACTCACAAGGCAGCTAAGTTTCAGTGGATGGATGCGTGTGAGCGCAACTTTCAAAAGTTGAAGGACATGTTGACATACGCACCTGTGTTAGCTCTTCCCGAAGGTACCGAAGGGTATGTGGTTTATTGTGATGCCTCAAAAATTTTCCTAGGATATGTTATGATTCAGTATGGGAAAGTTATAACATATGCTTCGAGACAATTAAGGAAGCATGAGGTAAATTATCTGACTCACAACCTTGAGTTTGCAGTACTAATTTTTTCCCTGAAGATGTGGCATTATTATTTGTATGGAGTCCACGTTGACATATTCATATACCATAAGAGTATACAATACATCTTTCGTCAGAAGGAGATGAATTTAAGGCAGAGAAGATAGTTGGAGTTATTAAAGGACTATGATGTAGATATCTTATACCATCCCGGAAAGGCAAATGTTGTAGCTGATCCTTTAAGCCGTAAATCTATGGGAAGTTTAGATGGTGTTGAAGATAACAAACTGGAAATGACCAAACAACTTTTGTCACTTAGCCAGTTTAAATATACGACTTCTGGATACATAGGATGTAGGAGCAGTAGTGTAGAATACCGTTGAATCATCTTTAATCGTTGAGATGAAGGCAAGACAATTTAAAGACCCCGAGTTGGTCTGAATAAAAGAAGGAATTACTCAGCAAAAAAGTCAATGTTGGAACTTACTGGAGACGGAGTCCTTAGGTACTCAAGAGCAAATTATGGTAGAAATCCAAAGGTTAGAGGACACTTGAGAGTAGATTATGGCAGAAATCTACTAGTCCAGATACCCGAATTGTCAGCAAGTTATGATCGAGCATAAGAAGCCTGAAGGGTTGTTGAAGAATACTAAAATCCCTACTTCGAAGTGGAAAATGATTAACATGGATTTCATCACTAGGTTACCTCATTCTTATCGCAAGTTCGATTCCATTTGGGTTATCACTGATCGGCTTACAAAGTTAGCCCATTTCCTATCGGTTCGCACTACTTTCTCAACAGAGGATTACACCAAGTTAAATATTAAGGAGATAGTTCGATTGCATGGTATTCCAGTCTCTATTATATCTAACATATGTGCTCAATTTATGGCTAACTTTTTGAAGTCATTTCAGAATGGTCTAGGCACCTAAGTGAACCTTAGTACAACTTTTCACCCATAGACTGATGGTCAAGCTGAGTGCACGATCCAGACACTCTAGGACATGATACAAACTTGAGTATTAGATATCAACAGTAGTTGGGACAACTATTTACCCCTCATCGAATTTGCTTACAATAATAGCTATCATTCTAATATCAGGATGGCCCCGTATGAGGCATTGTATGGACGGAAGTGTAGGTCCCCGATTGGCTAGTTTAAAGTGGGCGAAGTAGAGTTACTAGGCACTGATTTGGTCCAGCAGGAAGTAGAGAAGGTAAAGTTGATCCAAGAGAATTTATTAACTTTTAATAGTCGGCAGAAATCTTATTCAAATGTTCGACATTGTGACTTGGAGTTTGCAGTTGACGACTGGGTATTCTTAAAGGTTTCTCCTATGAATGGACTTATGAGATTTGGTAGGAAAGGAAAACTAAGCCCCAAATACATCGGACCATATGAGATCATCCACAAGATAGGACGAGTGGCTTATGACCGTGAGTTACCCTCAAAATTAGAAGTAGTCCATCCAGTATTCCATGTGTCGATGTTGCTAAGTACGTAGGAGTCCCTCTTGTATTACTCCCGTAGAGGACATATAGATCACCGAGAATTTAACCTATGAAGAGACTCCAGTAGCCATTTTAGACAGTCAAGTTCAAAAGTTGAGGAACAAAGAGGTTTCCTCCGTTAAATAGACATGGAAGAACAATAATACATAAGAGATGACATGGGAGGTCGAAGAAGATATGAAATCCAAATATCCCTACATATTTCAGTCTTCATGTTTATATCGATATTCGTGTGATACGATTTTCTCATTTCTATTTTATTCGACAGTTCTAAGCCATATGTCTTTTTTAGGTGTTGATGTTGAGACAGATGTGACAGGTGCAACTCAAAATACGGAAGATGACTGTTAAGGTGAGTTATGGCTAACCTTCTTGATACTTTCCTATACGAATGGTCGTGTGAGGCCAAGTTGTTCTTATTTTACGATGATGTTGCCTTGTGTGGCGTAAAATATGTGTTTGGGTTGCTTACTAGATTTTGGATAGTCCTATTATAAAGGAAGCTCTGCCAAAAATTTTAGAACCCTCATAAGTTAAGAATATCCTTAACATTCGCGGATGAATGTTCCTAAGGGGGTAAGGATATTACACCCCGTAGTTTTGCATTCCATCGTGTCATCACTTAATACTTAAGTCCCCGGAAGTGGTACGTCCTCATAAGAGGTAAACCATGGTTTATAACTTGTTGATGGATGTTCCGGAGTATATGGAAGATAATTGGATCAACAGAAATACGTTTCGATTAAAATGGGAAATTGGGTAATTTTTTGGGACAGATAAGGGATTGTCAAATACTTTGACAGACCGTCAAATGCTAGCCTAGGCCGTCAATATTATAGGACGTTTGACGGGGGAGATTGACAATGTTTCATGTATAAATACGGGTCACGTGATTTTGCACTCATTTTTTCATCCTAAATCAGATTCTAACACCTCTCAAATCCTCTCTAGAGATTCTACAACATCCAAAGTCAAATCATAAGACAATTACGTTGGATTAACGCTACTAATGCCGTGGAAATCATAAGAATTGTCTTCGTCGTATCGAGCCGAAGTTGGAAACCCTCAGAATTGGGGCAACCTACGATTTTGAGATGATTTGGTTGCATTGAGGTAAAATTCATCCTCCTCTATCTATATATGCGATTAATTAATGATTTGGGATAAGTTGTGAAAGGATTGTTGTAACCAAAACTCATAAACTTATGAAATTAAGATATGTTGATTGGGGGATGTTTTGTTGGAATTATAAGTTTAATATGGTTGATATATTGAGTGTTGGTATTGTAAACCTAAGAGGGTGTGTTTTGGAGAAATTGTGGGGCCAAATTACATAAATAACCTTTCATTAAAAAATACTAAGAACCTTTTCAAGTGATAATTTGATCGCTAAGATACATAAATGTAGTTTCTTATTTGAATATGAATTAGGGATTGAAATCAATCCTTTACGTATTATAGATAATCAATCGTGAAGAGTACAAGAGTTTATAGTGCGACGTATAGCTTCGTGAAAAGGGTATGTAAAAAACTTTGTCCTATCGTATTTTGAAATCTTTTATCGAGAAATATTCATTGATTAGTCTCATTCTCATAATTGTTGTTGTTGGTTACTGGTTTATTTTATCATAAGTCTTCGAAAAGAAGCATTCTAAAGGGTTAATCGTCGAGTCGACCAAGAGTCGTGTCAAGATAAAGTGAAAGAGTTTATGAGTTTCAAAAGAGGCCAAGGAGCCAGTATTATCACAATCTATTGTTCATACCTCACAATTTCGAGCTATTATTACATGCATGGCATACGAGCATGGTTAGTAGAACTTCCTAGTGTCTATTGCATTGCATATTTGTTCATTGCACATATATGTGTTGCATGTCCTATGGACAAACTATGATACACATAGGTGAAAAGTTCTTCAGAAATTTTATGCCCCATGAACGGACTATGATACGTATAGGTGCACAATTATGGTTGACTATGGACGGTCTGATGGAACACATAGTCTAGCCGAAAGTTAGTGGGTCCTCTGTAAAGTTTATAAAATGAATAGGTACGACCTCAGAGTACTACATATGCAAAGCATGACATTGCGTGTTGCGTTCCATTCACCTCATATGTCACCCAGGTTACTTATGCTTTCTCTTAGAACTAGCTGCTTTATATTGCATATATGGTTTTCTTTATAGCTGATAAATTCCCATTTCTATTCATACTTTACATACTTAGTATATTATTTCATACTGACATCCCTTTTTCCAGGGGCGTTGTATGTTCATGCCACATGTTCTGATAGAGAGACCACTAGGCCACCTTACTAGGAATTGTTGAGTTGTGCCATCAGTAAGTGAGCTTTGTCTTCCCAGAGCTATATGGTTATATATATATATATATATGGAATCTTTTGCACAATTATATACATATAGGTAGGTCGGGGCCCTGTCCCATCCATATGTCAGTTCAGTCACTCGTAGAAGCTCACAGACTTGTTTTGATATGTATAGTGTTTATGTATAGCCTTGTTGGCTAAGTTGTCTTTGGTAGGACCATGTTGTGACCTTGTCGGTCCCATTGTATATATATGTTGGGTTAATCTCTTTTCTCTATAATTATTGTTGTGGTTGTGGTATATGCCAGTACGGCCTTGTATGCCAGAAATTCTTCTTGTACAGAAGACTAGTCATCAAAGTGGTATGCTCAAGCCAACAGGACACCAGGTCCCGGCCACACACCCTAGTTTGGGATGTAACAAAAACACTCCCCAGTAAGTGAATACATTCAGATGGTGTCACAAGCAGCATCCACTCAAACAATATTCAAATCAATAGAGCCAAACGGTATTGCAAGTGGCATCCGCTCAATTGAAAAACAGGAGTTAAACTGCGTCGGAAGTGTCACCCACTCAAACAAATCACCCAGAAAGGGGTAACACCAAATCCGCATAGGTATGAAAAATATAAAAATAATCAACATGCAGGTCTCAACATATGGAAATAGGTCAAAGCTACCAGAGGTTGAAAGCAAACAGACCAGATCTAGACACATGCAGCGCAAACTTGGAACTTGTTCTCTGGGAAGCCGATCAAAATATGTGCCAAAGTGTCAAGCTATCTGCTCATGATATTGAACATCACTCCGCATCGACCTCGCTCACAAATAACAAATATTTTTATTTTTAAAATCGACAACCGGTCGGACATATACCAAAAGGGTCAAAGGGTTTCCCACATAAGGGATACTCTTTCAGGCCATTGAGTCGAACTACAACTGACCTAATTCCCAAAAATCGTGGATATGTACGCCACTCAACCTTCGTGGATCGGTCACATTCCAACCAATTCAGTTTGGAACTTTTCTGTCTGATTTTGTTTTATCAGCTTTGTAGTAGTCCAATCTAGTAGAACTACATATGGGATGAATTCTCATGCAACCTGAGATATGTAGGAAATCCAGAGTCTAGGGTCCGACCACAATTTTAAAAAAATTGCATAAAAATTTGAAGTAATTTCTTATTGGTCGGCTAAAAACTAGGTCAGCTAAATTTCGTTGCTCAGGGATGGTCTATCTATCCCCAAAAAATGAAGGGGAAGTTGGTGACACCTAATTTTTATCCTCTAATAATTTTATTTAATCATTCGAGGTTTTCGGGTCACAGATTGAGCGAAATACACTTTTAACAAAACGGATATGATTTATAAACTTGGTGTGGTCCTTATATGTATATGTTATGTATTTACATTGCCTATGATGAGCTAACTTGGCTTGGTGCAGGAAATGGAATCACAGCAAGAAAGAAGGCTAGGAGGAATTATATACGCTGTTATAAAGACATGATACTGATGATATTTCCCAAAGAGGCCTACGACATTACATACGTGATCTGTTATATACAGAGAATTGCCCATAGAGGCCTATTGCGTTATATACGCGATTGATAATTTATACATACCTGCAGATTGTTCTAACATGACACTTATGAGTTTCAGGTGGTATCTCTGGTCTCTTTTATTTGTTATTTCTTTATTTACAGTTGGTTATGCCCTACATATTGAGTACATATTTCATACTAATGTCGATTCATAGGAATTATGTTCACCCCGTAGGTACATATAGGCATGGCGGCGTTCCTCTTCAGTAGATTATCTGTCTCAGCACTGATTTTCACACTCCTCTCTCTTGGAGATTCTATACAGGAGACGATAGGTCCTATTTTACATATTTCCAGTATTTTAGGTATAACGGGGTCTTGTCCTGACCTATTACTGTATTGTAGTACTCTTTGAAGTTTATAGACTAGTGTATAGGGTGTATGTGTATGTGGTGGACTTATTGTCCATTTTGTTAGTTGGAGTACTCTTCTTGTGGCCTTGTTGGCTTGGTTATCTGTATACACTATTTTGGGACTTTTCTATTGCAGGTTTTCTTTCATTCTTGTTTTGTAATGGTTAAATAGAGGCCTTGTCAGCCCAAGATTCATATACTAGGTTCCAGATGCTATGGTTGGTTGGCTCAGGCCTTCGGGTTCTAGGTAATGGCTACCTCCCAAGGTTGGGGTGTGAAAAATATGGTATCAGAGCAAGTTTGTTGTATGGCTCTACAAGCTGTATCTAGTAGAGTCTTATTTATAGGTGTGTTGTGCACCACAAATGTGATATTCATTTCTAACTTTCATCTTGTTTATATTCTCAGCTATGCCTACTACTACTTGATGACAGGCGACGGCTCAGAGGATAGATGAGGGGTGGGGGAGGGCACCAGTCGGGTGCTACCCACCAATGTAGAGCTGCAAAGTACTGTAAAGTTGTTAACTCGACTAGTGGCCTCTCAGGCCCAACATCAGAACCCAGGTACTTCCGATAGAGCAATTAGTGTGAGAGTTTGGGATTTCATCAACCTGGACCCTCTGGTATTTACGGGATCAGACCCGAATGTAGACTCGCAGAACTTTTTGGATTAGATGCAGCGCACTTTGCAGGTATTTCATGCTACATATGCTAATTCAGTAGAATTAGCTTCCTATAGGTTGGGTGATGTTGTCGTGACATGGTTTGAAACTTAGGAGCACACCCGAGGACCTCGAGCCTCATCTATAGGTTGGAGGGAGTTCTTTGAGGGGTTTTTACAACAGTATCTACTAGTTGAGCTTCGATGGGCCAGACAAGATAGGTTTTTACATCTGGAGTAGGGTAATTCGAGCGAATAAGAGTTTAGTTTCAGTTCAACTCTTTGGCTAGGTATTCCTCTTCAATTTTAGTTTAGATGAGTGACCGGGTACGTTAGTTTGTTAATGGGTTGGAACCGCATTTGGTGACCGAGTGCACAACAACTTCTTTAAATCCGAATACGGATATTTCTCACATCAAGCCTATGCACAGACCTTGGAAGATTGTAAGAGGCAGCAGCGAGTTGATCGAGAGCCAGATAGAGACTAGTATAAGAGGGCCCAATCCATGGGTGATACGGGGGATTTTAGAGGTGGTTTCATGACAAAGTTTCCTAGGTGCCAATCTACTCCTGTGGCTAGTGCACCATCGCAGTTTCTGGGCCAACGTCGTGACCAAACCACTTATTCTGGTCAGGGTCAGAGTTCATGGGCACTAGGCCCGCAGTATAAGGGATCTAAGCAAGATAAGGCCATATTTACCCTGATGTGCTCAATGTGGCAGGGCCCATATATGGTAATTCCATCGAGAGTTAGATGTATTTTATTCTTGTGGTTACCTGGTGCACTTTTCTAGGGACTGCCAGATGAGAGATGGAGGCGGTATGGCACAACTGATAGGGTCTGTAGCAGATTCTTAATTAGTACGCCCTAGTGGGCAAGGCACACATACTTCAGCTAGTAGAGGTAAAGGTAGAGGTAGAGGCAGGTATGGAGCTTCTATCTCAAGCGGTCATCAGAACCGCATTTATGGATCATCAGGCCAACATGATCTTGAGGCATCTCCGGATGTGGTTATAGGTATATTATCCATCTTCTCCCTTGATGTGTATGCTTTGATAGATCCGAGTTCCACCTTCTCATATATTACACCTTTTATGGCCAAAAGGTTGCAATCTTCACACAGAAATACGAGTGATGTATTTCCGTTCAAAATGTTACAGTCTTCACTCCAAGTGTCAAAATGATGTAATTTTAGCCAAAATGATGCAATCTTCATTCAAATGTCTGAGCGATGAAATTATGGCGGAAAGGCGCAGGCTTCACTTTAAGCGGCTGAATGATGTAATTTTGGCCAAAAGGTTGCCGTCTTCACTCAAAAGTCCGAGTGATGTAATTCCATCCGAAATGTCAAAATGATGTAATTATGATTGAAAAGTTGAAGTCTTCATTCAAAAGTCTGAGTGATGTAATTTCGGCCGAAAGGTCGCAGTCTTCACTCCAAGCTTCTAAATGATGTAATTCCGGCCGAAAGTTTACAATCTTCATTCAAAGGTCAGAGTGATATAATTATAGACAAAAGGATGCAGTTTTCACTTTAAGCGTTTGAATGATGTAATTCTGTCCAAAAGGTTGCAGTCTTCACTCAAAAGTCCGAGTGATTTTATTCAATCCGAAATGTTGCAGTTTTCACTCCAAGTGTCACAATGATGTAATTACGACCAAAATGTTGCAGTCTTCATTCAAAAGTCTGAGTGATTTAATTTCGGCCGAAAGGTTGCAGTCTTCACTCCAAGTTTCTAAATGATGTAATTTCGACCAAAAGGTTGCAGTATTCATTCCAAGTTCAGAGTGATGAAATTCCATTCGAAAGGTTGCAGTCTTCATTCAAAGTGTCAGAATGATGTAATTACGGCCAAAAGGTTACATTCTTCATTTAAAAGTCTGAGTGATGTAATTTTGGATGAAAGCTCGCAGTCTTCACTCCAAGCTTATAAATGATGTAATTCCTGCCGAAATTTTACAATCTTCATTCAAAGGTCAGAGTGATATAATTCCAGAAAAAAATTGCGTTCTTCATTCTAAGGTCCGAGTGATATAATTTCGGCTGAAAGGTTGTAATCTTTACTCCAAGTGTCATAATAAAGGTAATCCGACTGAAAGGTTGTAGTCTTCATTCAAAAGTACGAGTGATGTAATTTCGACCGAAAAGCTACAGTTCTCACTCTAAGTGTCAGAATGATATAATTCCAGCCAAAAGATTGCATTCTTCATTCAAAAGTATGAGTGATGTAATTCCATCCGAATGGAATCAGTCTTCAACCTAAGTGTCAAAATGATGTAATTTTGTCCGAATGGTTGCAATCTTTATTCAAAAGGTCGAGTTATGTAATTCCAGCCGAAAGGTTGAAGTCTTCATTCCAAGTGTTAGAATGATGTAATTACGGCCAAAAGGTTATAGTCATCATTTAGAAATAGGAGTGATGTAATTTCGGCTGAAAGGTTGCAATCCTCACGCCAAGTGACAAATGATGTAATTCCAGCCAAAAGGATGCAATCTTCATTCAAAAGTTAGAGTGATATATTTCCGGCGGAAAGGCGCAGTCTTCACTTTAAGCGTCTGGATGATGTAATTCTGGCCAAAAGGTCGCAATCTTCACACAGAAATACGAGTGATGTAATTCCGTCCGAAATGTTGCAGTCTTCACTCCAAGTGTCAAAATGATGTAATTTTAGCCAAGATGATGCAATCTTCATTCAAAAGTCTGAGTAATGAAATTCCGGCGGAAAGGCGCAGTCTTCATTTGAAGCGGTTGAATGATGTAATTTTAGCCAAAAGGTTGCCGTCTTCACTCAAAAGTCCGAGTGATGTAATTCCGTCTAAAATGTCAGAATGAAGTAATTACGACCGAAAAGTTGCAGTCGTCATTCAAAAGTGTGAGTGATGTAATTTCGGCCGAAAGGTCGCAGTCTTCACTCCAAGCTTCTAAATGATGTAATTCCGGCCGAAAGTTTACAATTTTCATTCAAAGGTCAGAGTGATATAACTACAGCCAAAAAGATGTAGTTTTCACTTTAAGCGATTGAATGATGTAATTCTATCCAAAAGGTTGCAGTCTTCACCTAAAAGTCCGAAGGATTTTATTCAGTCCGAAATGTTGCAGTTTTCACTCCAAGTGTCAGAATGATGTAATTACGACCAAAATGTTGCAGTCTTCATTCAAAAGTCTGAGTGATTTAATTCCATCCGAATGGAATCAGTCTTAACCCCATGTGTCAGAATGATGGAATTTTGTCCGAATGGTTGCAATCTTTATTCAAAAGGTCGAGTGATGTAATTCCGGCCGAAAGGTTACAGTCTTCATTCAAAGTGTCAGAATGATGTAATTACGGCCAAAAGTTTACAGTCTTCATTTAAAAGTCTGAGTGATGTAATTTAGGATGAAAGCTCGTAGTCTTCACTCTAAGCTTATAAATGATGTAATTCCTGCCGAAATTTTACAATCTTAATTCAAAGGTCAGAGTGATATAATTCCAGCCAAAAGGTTGCGGTCTTCATTCTAAGGTACGAGTGATGTAATTCCGGCCGAAAGTTTGTAGTCTTTACTCCAAGTTTCATAATAATGTAATCCAACTGAAAGGTTGTGGTCTTCATTCAAAAGTACGAGTGATGTAATTTCGACAGAAAAGCTACAATTTTCACTCCAACTATCAGAATGATATAATTCCGGCCAAAAGATTGCATTCTTCATTCAAAACTCTGAGTGATGTAATTCCATCCTAATGGAATCAGTCTTCACCCCAAGTGTCAGAATGATGTAATTTTGCCCGAATGGCTGCAACCATTATTCAAAAGGTCGAGTGATGTAATTCCAGCCGAAAGGTTGAAGTCTTCATTCCAAGTGTCAGAATGATGTAATTACGGCCAAAAGGTTATAGTCATCATTTAGAAATAGGAGTGATGTAATTTCGGCTGAAAGGTTGCAGTCTTCACGCCAAGTGACAAAATGATGTAATTCCAGCCAAAATGATGCAATCTTCATTCAAAAGTTAGAGTGATATATTTCCGGCGGAAAGGCGCAGTCTTCACTTTAAGCGTCTGGATGATGTAATTCCGTCCGAAATGTTGCAGTCTTCACTCCAAGTGTCAAAATGATGTAATTTTAGCCAAAATGATGCAATCTTCATTCAAAAGTCTGAGTGATGAAATTCCGGCGGAAAGGCGCAGTCTTCATTTGAAGCGGTTGAATGATGTAATTTTAGCAAAAAGGTTGCCGTCTTCACTCAAAAGTCCGAGTGATGTAATTCTGTCTGAAATGTCAGAATGAAGTAATTACGACCGAAAAGTTGCAGTCGTCATTCAAAAGTGTGAGTGATGTAATTTCAGCCGAAAGGTCGCAGTCTTCACTCCAAGCTTCTAAATGATGTAATTCCGGCCGAAAGTTTACAATTTTCATTCAAAGGTCAGAGTGATATAACTACAACAAAAAATATGTAGTTTTCACTTTAAGCGATTGAATGATGTAATTCTGTCACAATGGTTGCAGTCTTCACTTAAAAGTCCGAAGGATTTCATTCAGTCCGAAATGTTGCAGTTTTCACTCCAAGTGTCAGAATGAAGTAATTACGACCAAAATGTTGCAGTCTTCATTCAAAAGTCTGAGTGATTTAATTCCATCCGAATGGAATCTGTCTTAACCCCATGTGTCAGAATGATGTAATTTTGTCCGAATGGTTGCAATCTTTATTCAAAAGGTCGAGTGATGTAATTCCGGCCGAAAGGTTACAGTCTTCATTCAAAGTGTCAGAATGATGTATTTACGGCCAAAAGTTTACAGTCTTCATTTAAAAGTCTGAGTGATGTAATTTTGGATGAAAGCTCGTAGTCTTCACTCCAAGATTATAAATGATGTAATTCCTGCCTAAATTTTACAATCTTAATTCAAAGGTCAGAGTGATATAATTCCAGCCAAAAGGTTGCGGTCTTCATTCTAAGGTACGAGTGATGTAATTCCGGCCGAAAGGTTGTAGTCTTTACTCCAAGTGTCATAATAACGTAATCCAACTGAAAGGTTGTAGTGTTCATTCAAAAGTACGAGTGATGTAATTCCGGCCGAAAGGCTGCAGTCTTCACTCCAACTGGCAGAATGATATAATTCCGGCCAAAAGATTGCATTCTTCATTCAAAACTCTGAGTGATGTAATTCCATCCGAATGGAATCAGTCTTCACCCCAAGTGTCAGAATGATGTAATTTTGTCCTAATGGTTGCAATCTTTATTCAAAAGGTTGGGTGATGTAATTCCGGCCGAAAGGGTGCAGTCTTCATTCCAAGTGTCAGAATGATGTAATTACGGCCAAAAGGTTATAGTCATCATTCAAAAATAGGAGTGATGTAATTTCGGTTGAAAGGTTGCAGGCTTCACGCCAAGTGTCAAAATGAAGTAATTCCAGCCAAAAGGATGCAATCTTTATTCAAAATTCAGAGTGATATATTTCTGACGGAAAGGCGCAGTCTTCACTTTAAGCGTCTGGATGATGTAATTCTGGCCAAAAGGTTGCAATCTTCACACAGAAATACGAGTGATATAATTTCATCCGAAATGTTGCAGTCTTCACTCCAAGTGTCAAAATGATGTAATTTTAGCCAAAATGATGCAATCTTCATTCAAAAGTCTGAGTGACGAAATTCCGGCAGAAAGACGCAGTCTTCACTTTAAGCGGCTGAATGATGTAATTTTAGCCAAAAGGTTGCCGTCTTCACTCAAAAGTTCGAGTGATGTAATTCCGTCCGAAATGTCAGAATGATGTAATTATGACCGAAAAGCTGCAATCTTCATTCAAAAGTCTGAGTGATGTAATTTTGGCCAAAAGGTCGCAGCCTTCACTCCAATCTTCTAAATGATGTAATTCCGGCCGAAAGTTTACAATCTTTATTCAAAGGTCAGAGTGATATAATTATAGCCAAAAGGATGCAGTTTTCACTTTAAGCGTTTGAATGATGTAATTCTGTCCAAAAGGTTGTAGTGTTCATTCAAAAGTACGAGTGATGTAATTTCGACCGAAAAGCTACAGTTTTCACTACAACTGTCAAAATGATATAATTCCGGCCAAAAGATTGCATTCTTCATTCAAAAGTCCGAGTGATGTAATTCCATCCAAATGGAATCAGTCTTCACCCCAAGTGTCAGAATGATGTAATTTTGTCCGAAAGGTTGAAGTCTTCATTCCAAGTGTCAAAAAGATGTAATTACGGCCAAAAGGTTATAGTTATCATTTAGAAATATGAGTGATGTAATTTCGGCCGAAAGGTTGCAGTCTTCGCTCCAAGTGTCAAAATGATGTAATTCCAGCCAAAAGGATGCAATCTTCATTCAAAAGTCAGAGGGATGTGTTTCTGGCGGGAAGGCGCAATCTTCACTTTAAGCGTCTAAATGATGTAATTCTGGCCAAAAGGTTGCAGTCTTCACTCAAAAATACGAGTGATGTAATTCTGTCCGAAATGTTATAGTCTTCACTCCAAGTGTCAAAATGATGTAATTTTAGCCAAAAGGATGCAATCTTCATTCAAAAGTCTGAGTGATGAAATTCCGACGGAAAGGCACAATGTTCACTTTAAGCGTCTGAATGATGTAATTCTGGCCAAAATGTTGTCGTCTTCACTCAAAAGCCCGAGTGATGTATTTCCGTCCGAAATGTTGCAGTCTTCACTCCAAGTGTAAGAATGATGTAACTACGACCGAAAAGTTGCAATCTTCATTCAAAAGTCTAAGTGATGTAATTTTGGCCGGATGGTCGCAGTCTTCACTCCAAGCTTCTGAATGATGTAATTCTGGCCGAAAGTTTACAATCTTCAATCAAACGTCAGAGTGATATAATTGTAGCCAAAAGGATGTAGTCTTCACTCCCAGTGTCAAAATGATGCAATTCCGGCCAAAAGGTTGCGGTCTTCATTCTAAGGTCCGAGTGATTTAATTTCGGTCGAAAGGTTGTAGTCTTTACTCCAAATGTCATAACAATGCAATCCAACTGAAAGGTTATAGTCTTCATTCAAAAGTACGAGTGATGTAATTCCGCCTGAAATGCTACAATATTCACTCCAAGCGTAAGAATGATATAATTTTGGTCAAAAGATTGCATTCTTCATTCAAAAGTCTAAGAGATGTAATTCCATTCGAATGCAATCAGTCTTCACCCCAAGTGTCAGAATGATGTAATTTTGGCCGAATCGTTGCAATCTTTATTCAAAAGGTCGAGTGATGTAATTCCGGCAGAAATAATGCAGTCTTCATTCAAAGTGTCGGAATGATGTAATTACGCCAAAAGGTTACAGTCTTCATTTAAAATTCCGAGTGATGTAATTTTGGATGAAAGCTCGCAGTCTTCACTCCAAGCTTCTAGATGATGTAATTCCGGCGGAAATTTTACAATCTTCATTCAAAGGTCAGAGTGATATAATTCCAGCCAAAAGATTGTGGTCTTCATTCTAAGGTACGAGTGGTGTAATTCCGGCCGAAAGGTTGTAGTCTTTACTCCAAGAGTCATAATAATGTAATACAACTGAAAGGCTGTAGTGTTCATTCAAAAGTACGAGTTATGTAATTTCAGATTAAAGGCAATAGTTTTCACTCCAAGTGTCAGAATGAAATAATTCTGGCCAAAAGATTGCATTCTTCATTCAAAACTCTGAGTGATGTAATTCCATCCGAATGGAATCAGACTTTACTCCAAGTGTCAGAATGATGTAATTTTGTCCGAATGGTTGCAATCTTTATTCAAAAGGTCGAGTGATGTAATTCCGACCGAAAGATTGCAGTATTCATTCGAAGTGTCAGAATGACGTAATTACGACCGAAAAGTTACAGTCTTCATTTAAAAGTCCTAGTGATGAAATTTTAGATAAAATCACACAGTCTTCACTCCAAGCTTTTAGATGATGTAATTCCGACCGAAATTTTACAATCTTCATTCAAAGGTCAGAGTGATGTATTTCTGGCGGATAGGCACAGTGTTCACTTTAAGCGTCTGAATGAAGTAATTCTGGCCAAAAGGTTGTCGTCTTCACTTAAAAGTCCGAGTGATGTAATTTCGTCCGAAATGTTGCAGTATTTACTCCAAGTGTCAGAATGATGTAATTACGACCGAAAAGTTGCAATCTTCATTCAAAAGTCTGAGTGATGTAATTTTGGCCGAAAGGTCGCAGTCTTCACTTCAAGCTTCTAAATGAATGTAATTCCGGCTGAAAGTTTACAATCTTCATTCAAAGGTCAGAGTGATATAATTCTAGCCAAAAGGATGCAGTCTTCACTCCAAGTGTCAGAATGATGTAATTCCGGCCAAAAGGTTGCGGTCTTCATTCTAAGGTATGAGTGATGTAATTTCAGCCGAAAAGTTGTAGTGTTTACTCCTAGTGTCGTAACAATGTAATCCAACTGAAAGGTTATAGTCTTCTTTCAAATGTACGAGTGATGTAATTCTGGCCGAAAGGCTGCAGTCTTCACTCTAAGTGTTAGAATGATATAATTCCGGCCAAAACATTGCATTCTTCATTCAAAAGTCTGAGTGATGGAATTCCATTCGAATGGAATCAGTCTTCACCCCAAGTGTCGGAATGATGTAATTTTGGCCGAATGGTTGCAATCTTTATTCAAAAGGTCTAGTGATGTAATTCTGGCTGTAAGATGGCAGTCTTCATTCAAAGTGTCAGAATGATGTAATGACTGCCAAACGGTTACAGTCTTCATTTGAAATTCTGAGTGATGTAATTTTGGATGAAACTCGCAGTCTTCACTCTAAGCTTCTAGATGATGTAATTCTGGCTGAAATTTTACAATCTTCATTCAAAGGTCAGAGTGATATAATTCTAGCCAAAAGGTTGCGGTCTTCATTCTAAGGCCCGAGTGATGTAACTTCGCCTGAAAGGTTGTAGTCTTTACTCCAAGTGTCATAATAATGTAATCCAACTGAAAGGTTGTAGTATTCATTCAAAAGTACGAGTGATGTAATTTCGGCCGAAAGGCTACAGTTTTCACTCCAAGTGTCAGAATGATATAATTTCGGCCAAAAGATTTCCTTCTTCATTCAAAAGTATGTAATTCCATCTGAATGGAATCAGTCTTCACCCCATATGTCAGAATGATGTAATTTGTCTGAATGGTTGCAATCTTTATTCAAAAGGTCAAGTTATGTAATTCTGGCCGAAAGGTTGCAGTCTTCATTCCAAGTGTCAGAATGATGTAATTACAGTCAAAAGGTTATAGTCATCATTCAAAAGTCTGAGTGATTTAATTTCGGTCGAAAGGTCGTAGTATTCACTCCAAGTTTCTAAATGATGTAATTTCGGCCAAAAGGGTGCAGTATTCATTCCAAGTTCCGAGTGATGAAATTCCGTTCGTAAGGTTGCAGTCTTCATTCAAAGTGTCAGAATGATATAATTACGGCCAAGAGGTTATAGTCTTCATTTAAAAGTATAAGTGATGTAATTTTGGATGAAAGCTCGCAATCTTCACTCCAAGCTTATAAATGATGTAATTCCTGCCAAAATTTTACAATCTTCATTCAAAGGTCAAAGTGATATAATTCCAGCCAAAAGGTTCCGTCTTCATTTTAAGGTACGAGTGATGTAATTACGGCCGAGAGGTTGTAGTCTTTACTCTAAGTGTCATAATAACGTAATCCAACTAAAAGGTTGTAGTGTTCATTCAAAAGTACGAGTCATGTAATTTCGACCGAAAGGCTGCAGATTTCACTCCAAGTGTCAGAATGATATAATTCCGGCCAAAAGATTGCATTCTTCATTCAAAATTCTGAGTGATGTAATTCCATCCGAATGGAATCAGTCTTCACCCCAAGTGTCAGAATGATGTACTTATGTCCGAATGGTTGCAATCTTTATTCAAAAGGTCTAGTGATGTAATTCTGGCTGTAAGATGGCAGTCTTCATTCAAAGTGTCAGAATGATGTAATGACAGCCAAACGGTTACAGTCTTCATTTGAAATTCTGAGTGATGTAATTTTGGATGAAACTCGCAGTCTTCACTCTAAGCTTCTAGATGATGTAATTCTGGCTGAAATTTTACAATCTTCATTCAAAGGTCAGAGTGATATAATTCTAGCCAAAAGGTTGCGGTCTTCATTCTAAGGCCCGAGTGATGTAATTTCGCCTGAAAGGTTGTAGTCTTTACTCCAAGTGTCATAATAATGTAATCCAACTGAAAGGTTGTAGTATTCATTCAAAAGTACGAGTGATGTAATTTCGGCCGAAAGGCTACAATTTTCACTCCAAGTGTCAGAATGATATAATTTCGGCCAAAAGATTTCCTTCTTCATTCAAAAGTATGTAATTCCATCTGAATGGAATCAGTCTTCACCCCATATGTCAGAATGATGTAATTTTGTCTGAATGGTTGCAATCTTTATTCAAAAGGTCAAGTTATGTAATTCTGGCCGAAAGGTTGCAGTCTTCATTCCAAGTGTCAGAATGATGTAATTACGGCCAAAAGGTTATAGTCATCATTCAAAAGTCTGAGTGATTTAATTTCGGTCGAAAGGTCGTAGTATTCACTCCAAGTTTCTAAATGATGTAATTTCGGCCAAAAGGTTGCAGTTTTCATTCCAAGTTCCGAGTGATGAAATTCCGTTCGTAAGGTTGCAGTCTTCATTCAAAGTGTCAGAATGATATAATTACGGCCAAAAGGTTACAGTCTTCATTTAAAAGTCTAAGTGATGTAATTTTGGATGAAAGCTCGCAATCTTCACTCCAAGCTTATAAATGATGTAATTCCTGCCGAAATTTTACAATCTTCATTCAAAGGTCAAAGTGATATAATTCCAGCCAAAAGGTTCCGTCTTCATTTTAAGGTACGAGTGATGTAATTACGGCCGAGAGGTTGTAGTCTTTACTCTAAGTGTCATAATAACCTAATCCAACTAAAAGGTTGTAGTGTTCATTCAAAAGTACAAGTCATGTAATATCGACCGAAAGGCTGCAGATATCACTCCAAGTGTCAGAATGATATAATTCCGGCCAAAAGATTGCATTCTTCATTCAAAATTCTGAGTGATGTAATTCCATCCGAATGGAATCAGTCTTCACCCCAAGTGTCAGAATGATGTACTTCTGTCCGAATGTTTGCAATCTTTATTCAAAAGGTCGAGTTATGTAATTCCAGCCGCAAGGTTGAAGTCTTCATTCAAAGTGTCAGAATGATGTAATTACAGCCAAAAGGTTATAGTCATCATTTAGAAATAGGAGTGATGTAATTTTGGCCGAAAGGTTGCTGTCTTCACTCCAAGTGTCAAAATGATTATATTCCAACCAAAAGGACGCAATCTTCATTCAAAAGTCGGAGTGATGTGTTTCTGGCGGGAAGGCACAGTCTTTACTTTAAGCGTCTGAATGATGTAATTCTTGCCAAAAGGTTGCAGTCTTCACTCAGAAATACGAGTGACGAAATTATGTCCGTAATGTTGCAGTCTTCACTCCAAGTGTCAAAATGATGTAATTTTAGCCAAAACAATGCAATCTTCATTCAAAAGTCTGGGTGATTAAATAAATGCGGAAAGTCACAATCTTCACTTTAAGCGTCTGAATGATGTAATTCTGGCCAAAAGGTTGTCGTCTTCACTCAAAAGTCCGAGTGCTGTAATTCCATCCGAAATGTTGCAGTCTTCACTCCAAGTGTTAGAATGATGTAATTACGACCGAAAAGTTGCTATCTTCATTCAAAAGTCTGAGTGATGTAATTTTGGCCGAAAGGTCGCAGTCTTCACTCCAAGCTTCTAAATGATGTAATTCCGGCTGAAAGTTTACAATCTTCATTCAAACGTCAGAGTGATATAATTGTATCAAAAAGGATTTAGTATTCACTCCAAGTGTCAAAAGGATGAAATTTCGGTCAAAAGGTTGCAGTCTTCATTCTAAGGTCCGAGTGATGTAATTGCGGTTGAAAAGTTGTAGTCTTTACTCCAAGTATCATAACAATGTAATCCAACTGAAAGGTTATAGTCTTCATTCAAAATTACGAGTGATGTAATTCCGGCTGAAAGGCTACAGTCTTCACACCAAGTGTTAGAATGATATAATTCCGGCCAAAAGATTGCATTCTTCATTCAAAATTCGGAGTGATGTAATTCCATATGAATGGAATCAGTGTTCACCCCAAGTGTCAGAATGATGTAATTTTGGCCGAATGGTTGCAATCTTTATTCAAAAGGTCGAGTGATGTAATTCCGCCGAAAGGTAGTAGTCTTCATTTAAAAGTCCGAGTGATGTAATTTTGGCTGAAAGGACGTAATCTTCACTCCAAGCTTCTAAATGATGTAATTTCGGCCAAAAGTTTACAATCTACATTCAAACGTCAGAGAGATAAAATTGTAGCCAAAAGGATGTAGTCTTCACTCCGAGTGTCAAAATGATGTAATTCCGGCCAAAAGGTTGCGGTCTTCATTCTAAGGTCCGAGTGATGTAATTCCGGCCGAAAGGTAGTAGTCTTTACTCCAAGTGTCATAACAATGTAATCCAACTGAAAGGTTATAGTCTTCATTCAAAAGTACGAGTGATGTAATTCAGGCCGAAAGGCTGCAGTCTTCACTCCAACTGTCAGAATGATATAATTCTGGCCAAAAGATTGCATTCTTCATTCAAAAGTCTGTGTGATGTAATTCCATCCGAATGGAATCAGTGTTCACCCCAAGTGTCAGAATGATTTAATTTTGGCCGAATGGTTGCACTCTTTATTCAAATGGTCGAGTGATGTAATTCCGGTCGAAAGGTTGCAGTCTTCATTCTAAGTGTTAGAATGATGTAATTATGGTCGAAAAGTGACAGTCTTCATTTAAAAGTCAGAGTGATGTAATTTTGGATGAAAGCTCGCAGTCTTCACTCCAACCTTCTAGATGATGTAATTCCGGCCGAAATTTTACAATCTTCATTCAAAGGTCAGAGTGATATAATTCCAGCCAAAAGGTTGCGGTCTTCATTCTAAGGTCCGAGTGATATAATTCCGGCCGAATGGTTGTAATCTTTACTCCAAGTGTCGTAATAACGTAATCCAACTGAAAGGTTGTAGTGTTCAATCAAAAGTACGAGTGATGTAATTTTGGATGAAAGCTCGCAGTCTTCACTCCAAGCTTATAAATGATGTAATTCCTGCCAAAATTTTACAATCTTCATTCAAAGGTCAGAGTGATATAATTCCAGCAAAAAGGTTGCGTTCTTCATTCTAAGGTCCGAGTGATATAATTCCGGCTGAAAGGTTGTAATCTTTACTCCAAGTGTCATAATAAAGGTAATCCGACTGAAAGGTTGTAGTCTTCATTCAAAAGTACGAGTGATGTTATTTCGACCGAAAAGCTACAGTTCTCACTCTAAGTGTCAGAATGATATAATTTCGGCCAAAAGATTGCATTCTTCATTCAAAAGTCTAAGTGATGTAATTCCATCTGAATTGAATCAGTCTTCACCCCAAGTGTCAAAATGATGTAATTTTGTCCGAATGATTGCAATATTTATTCAAAAGGTCGAGAGACACAATTCCAGCCGAAAGGATGCAGTCTTCATTTCAAGTGTCAGAATGATGTAATTACTGCCAAAAGGCTATAGTCATCATTTAGAAATAGGAGTGATGTAACTTCGGCTGAAAGGTTGCAGTCCTCACGCCAAGTGTCAAAATGAAGTAATTCCAGCCAAAAGGATGCAATCTTCATTTAAAAGTCGGAGTGATATATTTTCGGCGGAAAGGCACAGTCTTCACTTTAAGCGCCTGGATGATGTAATTCTGGCCAAAAGGTTGCAATCTTCACACAGAAATACGAGTGATGTAATTCCGTCCGAAATGTTGCAGTCTTCACTCCAAGTGTCAAAATGATGTAATTTTAGCCAAAATGATGCAATCTTCATTCAAAAGTCCGAGTGATGAAATTCCAGCGGAAAGGCGCAGTCTTCACTTTAAGCGGATGAATGATGTAATTTTAGCCAAAAGGTTGTCGTCTTCACTCAAAAGTACGAGTGATGTAATTCCATCCGAAATGTCAGAATGATATAATTACGACCGAAAAGTTGCAGTATTCATTCAAAAGTCTGAGTGATGTAATTTCGGCCAAAAGGTCTCAGTCTTCACTCCAAGCTTCTAAATGATGTAATTCCGGCCGAAAGATTACAATCTTCATTCAAAGATCAGAGTGTTATAATTATAGCCAAAAGGATGCAGTTTTCACTTTAAGCGTTTGAATGATGTAATTCTGTCCAAAAGGTTGCAGTCTTCACATAAAAGTCTGAGTGATTTTATTCCGTACGAAATGTTGCAGTCTTCACTCCAAGTGTCAGAATGATGTAATTACGACCGAAATGTTGCAGTCTTCATTCAAAAGTATGAGTGATTTAATTCCATCCGAATGGAATCAGTCTTCACCCCATGTGTCAGAATGATGTAATTTTGTCTGAATGGTTGCAATCTTTATTCAAAAGGTTGAGTGATGTAATTCCGGCCGAAAGGTTACAGTCTTATTCAAAGTGTCAGAATGATGTAATTACGACCAAAAGGTTACAATCTTCATTTAAAAGTCCGAGTGATGTAATTTTGGATGAAAGCTCGCAGTCTTCACTCCAAGCTTCTAGATAATGTAATTCCGGCTGAAATTTTACAATCTTCATTCAAAGGTCAGAGTGATATAATTCCAGCCAAAACTTTGCGGTCTTCATTCTATGGTCTGAGTGATGTAATTCCGACCGAAAGGTTGTAGTCTTTACTCCAAATGTCATAATAACGTAATCCAATAGAAAGGTTGTAGTGTTCATTCAAAAGTACGAGTGATGTAATTTCGACCGAAAAGCTACAGATTTCACTCCAAGTGTCAGAATGATATAATTCCGACCAAAAGATTGCATTCTTCATTCAAAAGTCTGAGTGATGTAATTCCATCCGAATGGAATCAGTCTTCACCCCAAGTGTCAGAATGATGTACTTCTGTCCGAATGTTTGCAATCTTTATTCAAAAGGTCGAGTGATGTAATTCCAGCCGCAAGGTTGAAGTCTTCATTCAAAATGTCAGAATGATGTAATTACGGCCAAAAGGTTATAGTCATCATTTAGAAATAGGAGTGATGTGATTTCGGCCGAAAGGTTGCTGTCTTCACTCCAAGTGTCAAAATGATGTAATTCCAGCCAAAAGGATGCAATCTTCATTCAAAAGTCGGAGTAATATGTTTATGGTGGGAAGGCACAGTCTTCACTTTAAGCGTCTGAATGATGTAATTCTGGCCAAAAGGTTGCAGTTTTCATTCAGAAATACGAGTGATGTAATTCTGTCCGAAATGTTACAGTCTTCACTCCAAGTGTCAAAATGATGTAATTTTAGCCAAAACAATGCAATCTTCATTCAAAAGTCTGGGTGATGAAATTCCGGCGGAAATGCGCAATCTTCACTTTAAACGTCTAAATGATGTAATTCTGGCCAAAATGTTTGTCGTCTTCACTAAAAAGTCTGAGTGATGTAATTTCGTCCGAAATGTTTCAGTCTTCACTCCAAGTGTCATAATGATGTAAAATTGTCCGAAAAGTTGCTATCTTCATTCAAAAGTCTGAGTGATGTAATTTCGGCCGAAAGGTCGCTGTTTTCACTCCAAGCTTCTAAATGACATAATTCCGGCTGAAAGTTTACAATCTTCATTCAAACGTCAGAGTGATATAATTGTAGCCAAAAGGATGTAGTCTTCACTCCAAGTGTCAAAATGATGTAATTCCGGCCAAAAGGTTGCGGTCTTCATTCTAAGGTCCGAGTGATGTAATTCCGGGTGAAATGTTGTAGTCTTTACTCCATGTGTCATAACAATGTAATCCAACTGAAAGGTTATATTCTTCATTAAAAAGTACGAGTGATGTAATTCCGGCCGAAAGGCTGTTGTCTTCACTCCAACTGTCAGAATGATATAATTCTGGCCAAAAGATTGCATTCTTCATTCAAAAGTCTGTGTGATGTAATTCCATCCGAATGGAATCAGTGTTCACCCCAAGTGTCAGAATGATTTAATTTTGGCCGAATGGTTACAATCTTTATTCAAAAGGTCAAGTGATGTAATTCCGGTCGAAAGGTTGCAGTCTTCATTCAAAGTGTCAGAATGATGTAATTTTGGCTGAAAGGTCACAGTCTTCACTCCAAGCTTCTAAATGATGTAATTTCGGCCGAAAGTTTACAATATTATTCAAACGTCAGTGTGATATAATTGTAGTCAAAAGGATGTAGTCTTTAGTCCAACTGTCAAAATGATGTAATTCCGGCCAAAAGGTTGCGGTCTTCATTCTAAGGTCCGAGTGATGTATTTACGGCCGAAAGGTAGTAATCTTTACTCCAAGTATCATAACAATGTAATCCAACTGAAAGGATATAGTCTTCATTCAAAAGTACGAGTGATGTAATTCCGGCCGAAAGGCTACAGTCTTCACTCCAACTGTCAGAATGATATAATTCTGGCCAAAAGATTGCATTCTTCATTCAAAAGTCTGAGTGATGTAATTCCATCCAAATGGAATCAGTGTTCACCCCAAGTGTCAGAATGATGTAATTTTGGCCAAATGGTTGTAATCTTTATTCAAAAGGTCGAGTGATGTAATTCAGGTCAAAAGGTTGCAGTCTTCATTCAAAGTGTCAGAATGATGTAATTATGGTCGAAAGGTGACAATATTCATTTAAAAGTCCGGGTGATGTAATTTTGGATGAAAGCTTGCTGTCTTCACTCCAACCTTCAAGATGATGTAATTCCGACCGAAACTTTACAATCTTCATTCAAAGGTCAGAGTGATATAATTCCAGCCAAAAGGTTGCGGTCTTCATTCTAAGGTCTGAGTGATATAATTCCGGCCGAAAGGTTGTAATCTTTACTCCAAGTGTCATAATAACGTAATCCAACTGAAAGGTTGTAGTGTTCATTCAAAAGTACGAGTGATGTAATTCCGGCCGAAAGGCTGCAGTCTTCACTCCAACTGGCAGAATGATATAATTCTGGCCAAAAGATTGCATTCTTCATTCAAAAGTCTGAGTGATGTAATTCCATCCGAATGGAATCAGTGTTCACCCCAAGTGTCAGAATGATGTAATTTTGGCCGAATGGTTGCAATCTTTATTCAAAAGGTCGAGTGATGTAATTCCGGTCGAAGGTTGCATTCTTCATTCAAAGTGTCAGAATGATGTAATTATGGTCGAAAGGTGACAATCTTCATTTAATAGTCTGAGTGATATAATTTTGGATGAAAGCTCGCAGTCTTCAGTCCAACCTTCTAGATGATGTAATTCCGGCCGAAATTTTACAATCTTCATTCAAAGGTCAGAGTGATATAATTCCAGCCAAAAGGTTGCGGTCTTCATTCTAAGGTCCGAGTGATGTAATTTCAGCCGAATTGTTGTTGTCTTTACTCTAAGTGTCATAATAACGTAATCAAACTGAAAGGTTGTAGTCTTCATTCAAAAGTACGAGTGATGTAATTTCGGCCGAAATGCTACTGTTTTCACTCCAAGTGTCAGAATGATATAATTCCGGCGAAAAGATTGCATTCTTCATTCAAAACTCTATGTGATGTAATTCCATCCGAATGGAATCAGTCTTCACCCCCAAGTGTCAAAATGATGTAATTTTCTCTGAATGATTGCAATCTTTATTCAAAAGGTCGAGAGATGTAATTCCAGCAGAAAGGTTGCAGTCTTCATTCCAAGTGTCAGAATGATGTAATTACGGCCAAAAGGTTATAGTCATCATATAGAAATAGGAGTGATGTAACTTCGGCTGAAAGGTTGCAGTCTTCACGAAAGTGTCAAAATGAAGTAATTCCAGCCAAAAGATGCAATGTTCATTTAAAAGTCAGAGTGATATATTTCCGGCGGAAAGGCGCAGTCTTCACTTTAAGCGTCTGGATGATGTAATTCTTGCCAAAAGGTTACAATCTTCACACAGAAATATGAGTGATGTAATTCCGTCCGAAACGTTGCAGTATTCACTCCGAGTGTCAAAATGATGTAATTTTAGCCAAAATGATGCAATCTTCATTCAAAACTCTGAGTGATGAAATTCCGACGGAAAGGAACAGTCTTCACTTTAGGCGGCTGAATGATGTAATTTTAGCCAAAAGGTTGTCGTCATCACTCAAGAGTTCGGGTGATGTAATTCCGTCCGAAATGTCAGAATGATATAATTACGACCGAAAAGTTGCAGTCTTCATTCAAAAGTCTGAGTGATGTAATTTCGGCCAAAAGGTCGCAGTCTTCACTCCAAGCTTCTAAATGATGCAATTCCGGCCGAAAGTTTACAATCTTCATTCAAAGGTCAGAGTTATATAATTACAGCCAAAAGGATGTATTTTTCACTTTAAGCGTTTGAATGATGTAATTCTGTTCAAAAGGTTGCAGTCTTCACTTAAAAGTCTGAGTGATTTTATTCCGTCCGAAATGTTGCAGTCTTCACTCAGAGTGTCAGAATGATGTAATTACGACCGAAATGTTGAAGTCTTCATTCAAAAGTCTAAGTGATTTAATTCCATCCAAATGGAACCAGTCTTCACCCCATGTGTCAGAATGATGTAATTTTGTCCGAATGGTTGCAATCTTTATTCAAAAGGTCGAGTGATGTAATTCCGGTCGAAAGGTTGCAGTCTTCATTCAAAGTGTCAAAATGATGTAATTACGACCGAAAGTTTACAGTCTTCATTTAAAATTCTGAGTTATGTAATTTTGGATAAAAGCTCGCAGTCTTCACTCCAAGCTTCTAGATGATGTATTTCCGGCCGAAATTTTACAATCTTCATTCAAAGGTCAGAGTGATATAATTCCAGCCAAAAGGTTGCCGTCTTCATTCTAAGGTCCGAGTGATGTAATTTCGGCTGAAAGGTTGTAGTCTTTACTCCAAGGGTCATAATAACGTAATCCAATAGAAAGGTTATAGTGTTCATTCAAAAGTACGAGTGATGTAATTTCGACCGAAAAGCTACAGTTTTCACTCCAAGTGTCAGAATGATATAATTTCGGCCAAAAGATTGCATTCTTCATTCAAAAATCTGAGTGATGTAATTCCATCCGAATGGAATCAGTCTTCACCCCAAGTGTCAGAATGATGTAATTTTGTCCTAATGGTTGCAATCTTTATTCAAAAGGTTGGGTGATGTAATTCCGGCCGAAAGGTTGCAGTCTTCATTCCAAGTGTCAGAATGATGTAATTACGGCCAAAAGGTTATAGTCATCATTCAGAAATAGGAGTGATGTAATTTCGGCTGAAAGGTTGCAGGCTTCACGCCAAGTGTCAAAATGAAGTAATTCCAGCCAAAAGGATGCAATCTTTATTCAAAATTCAGAGTGATATATTTCTGATGGAAAGGCGCAGTCTTCACTTTAAGCGCCTGGATGATGTAATTCTGGCCAAAAGGTTGCAATCTTCACACAGAAATACGAGTGATATAATTTCATCCGAAATGTTGCAGTCTTCACTCCAAGTGTCAAAATGATGTAATTTTAGCCAAAATGATGCAATCTTCATTCAAAAGTCTGAGTGACGAAATTCCGGCAGAAAGACACAGTCTTCACTTTAAGCGACTGAATGATGTAATTTTAGCCAAAAGGTTGCCGTCTTCACTCAAAAGTCCGAGTGATGTAATTCCGTCCGAAATGTCAGAATGATGTAATTATGACCGAAAAGCTGCAATCTTCATTCAAAAGTCTGAGTGATGTAATTTCGGCCAAAAGGTCGCAGCCTTCACTCCAATCTTCTAAATGATGTAATTCCGGCCGAAAGTTTACAATCTTTATTCAAAGGTCAGAGTGATATAATTATAGCCAAAAGGATGCAGTTTTCACTTTAAGCGTTTGAATGATGTAATTCTGTCCAAAAGGTTGTAGTGTTCATTCAAAAGTACGAGTGATGTAATTTCGACCGAAAAGCTACAGTTTTCACTACAACTGTCAAAATGATATAATTCCGGCCAAAAGATTGCATTCTTCATTCAAAAGTCCGAGTGATGTAATTCCATCCAAATGGAATCAGTCTTCACCCCAAGTGTCAGAATGATGTAATTTTGTCCGAAAGGTTGAAGTCTTCATTCCAAGTGTCAAAATGATGTAATTACGGCCAAAAGGTTATAGTTATCATTTAGAAATATGAGTGATGTAATTTCGGCCGAAAGGTTGCAGTCTTCACTCCAAGTGTCAAAATGATGTAATTCCAGCCAAAAGGATGCAATCTTCATTCAAAAGTCAGAGTGATGTGTTTTTGGCGGGAAGGCGCAATCTTCACTTTAAGCGTCTGAATGATGTAATTCTGGCCAAAAGGTTGCAGTCTTCACTCAAAAATACGAGTGATGTAATTCTGTCCGAAATGTTACAGTCTTCACTCCAAGTGTCAAAATGATGTAATTTTAGCCAAAACGATGCAATCTTCATTCAAAAGTCTGAGTGATGAAATTCCGACGGAAAGACACAATATTCACTTTAAGCGTCTGAATGATGTAATTCTGGCCAAAATGTTGTCGTCTTCACTCAAAAGCCCGAGTGATGTATTTCCGTCCGAAATGTTGCAGTCTTCACTCCAAGTGTAAGAATGATGTAACTATGACCGAAAAGTTGCAATCTTCATTCAAAAGTCTAAGTGATGTAATTTTGGCCGGATGGTCGCAGTCTTCACTCCAAGCTTCTGAATGATGTAATTCTGGCCGAAAGTTTACAATCTTCATTCAAACGTCAGAGTGATATAATTGTAGCCAAAAGGATGTAGTCTTCACTCCCAGTGTCAAAATGATGCAATTCCGGCCAAAAAGTTGCGCTCTTCATTCTAAGGTCCGAGTGATGTAATTTCGGTCGAAAGGTTGTAGTCTTTACTCCAAGTGTCATAACAATGTAATCCAACTGAAAGGTTATAGTCTTCATTCAAAAGTACGAGTGATGTAATTCCGCCTGAAATGCTACAATCTTCACTCCAAGCGTAAGAATGATATAATTTGGTCAAAAGATTGCATTCCTCATTCAAAAGTCTGAAGGATGTAATTCCATTCGAATGCAATCAGTCTTCACCCCAAGTGTCAGAATGATGTAATTTTGGCCGAATCGTTGCAATCTTTATTCAAAAGGTCGAGTGATGTAATTCCTGCAGAAATAATGCAGTCTTCATTCAAAGTGTCGGAATGATGTAATTACGCCAAAAGGTTACAGTCTTCATTTAAAATTCCGAGTGATGTAATTTTGGATGAAAGCTCGCAATCTTCACTCCAAGCTTCTAGATGATGTAATTCCGGCCGAAATTTTACAATCTTCATTCAAAGGTCAGAGTGATATAATTCCAGCCAAAAGATTGCGGTCTTCATTCTAAGGTGCGAGTGGTGTAATTCCGGCCGAAAGGTTGTAGTCTTTACTCCAAGAGTCATAATAATGTAATACAACTGAAAGGCTGTAGTGTTCATTCAAAAGTACGAGTTATGTAATTTCAGATTAAAGGCAATAGTTTTCACTCCAAGTGTCAGAATGATATAATTCTGGCCAAAAGATTGCATTCTTCATTCAAAACTCTGAGTGATGTAATTCCATCCGAATGGAATCAGACTTTACTCAAAGTGTCAGAATGATGTAATTTTGTTCGAATGGTTGCAATCTTTATTCAAAAGGTCGAGTGATGTAATTCCGGCCGAAAGATTGCAGTATTCATTCAAAGTGTCAGAATGATGTAATTACGACCGAAAAGTTACAGTCTTCATTAAAAAGTCCGAGTGATGAAATTTTGGATGAAATCACACAGTCTTCACTCCAAGCTTTTAGATGATGTAATTCCGCCCAAAATTTTACAATCTTCATTCAAAGGTCAGAGTGATGTATTTCTGGCGGATAGGCGCAGTGTTCACTTTAAGCGTCTGAATGATGTAATTCTGGCCAAAAGGTTGTCGTCTTCACTTAAAAGTCCGAGTGATGTAATTTCGTCCGAAATGTTGCAGTATTTACTCCAAGTGTCAGAATGATGTAATTACGACCGAAAAGTTGCAATCTTCATTCAAAAGTCTGAGTGATGTAATTTTGGCCGAAAGGTCGCAGTCTTCACTTCAAGCTTCTAAATGAATGTAATTCCGGCTGAAAGTTTACAATCTTCATTCAAAGGTCAGAGTGATATAATTCTAGCCAAAAGGATGCAGTCTTCACTCCAAGTGTCAGAATGATGTAATTCCGACCAAAAGGTTGCGGTCTTCATTCTAAGGTATGAGTGATGTTGCAGTCTTCACTCCAAGTGTCAAAATGATGTAATTTTAGCCAAAACAATGCAATCTTCATTCAAAAGTCTGGGTGATTAAATTCCGGCGGAAAGGCACAATCTTCACTTTAAACGTCTGAATGATGTAATTCTGGCCAAAAGGTTGTCGTCTTCACTCAAAAGTCCGAGTGATGTAATTCCATCCGAAATGTTGCAGTCTTCACTCCAAGTGTTAGAATGATGTAATTACGACCGAAAAGTTGCTATCTTCATTCAAAAGTCTGAGTGATGTAATTTTGGCCGAAAGGTCGCAGTCTTCACTCCAAGCTTCTAAATGATGTAATTCCGGCTGAAAGTTTACAATCTTCATTCAAACGTCAGAGTGATATAATTGTATCCAAAAGGATTTAGTATTCACTCCAAGTGTCAAAAGGATGAAATTTCGGCCAAAAGGTTGCAGTCTTCATTCTAAGGTCCAAGTGATGTAATTGCGGTTGAAAAGTTGTAGTCTTTACTCCAAGTATCATAACAATGTAATCCAACTGAAAGGTTATAGTCTTCATTCAAAATAATGAGTGATGTAATTCCGGCTGAAAGGCTACAATCTTCACACCAAGTGTTAGAATGATATAATTCCGGCCAAAAGATTGCATTCTTCATTCAAAATTCGGAGTGATGTAATTCCATCTGAATGGAATCAGTGTTCACCCCAAGTGTCAGAATGATGTAATTTTGGCCGAATGGTTGCAATCTTTATTCAAAAGGTCTAGTGATGTAATTCCGGCTGAAAGATGGCAATCTTCATTCAAAGTGTCAGAATGATGTAATGACAGCCAAACGGTTACAGTCTTCATTTAAAATTCTGAGTGATGTAATTTTGGATGAAACTCGCAGTCTTCACTCTAAGCTTCTAGATGATGTAATTCTGGCTGAAATTTTACAATCTTCCTTCAAAGGTCAGAGTGATATAATTCTAGCCAAAAGGTTGCGGTCTTCATTCTAGGGCCCGAGTGATGTAATTTCGCCCGAAAGGCTGTAGTCTTTACTCCAAGTGTCATAATAATGTAATCCAACTAAAAGGTTGTAGTATTCATTCAAAAGTACGAGTGATGTAATTTCGGCCGAAAGGCTACAGTTTTCACTCCAAGTGTCAGAATGATATAATTTCGGCCAAAAGATTGCCCTCTTCATTCAAAAGTATGTAATTCCATCTGAATGGAATCAGTCTTCACCCCATATGTCAGAATGATGTAATTTTGTCTGAATGGTTGCAATCTTTATTCAAAAGGTCAAGTTATGTAATTCTGGCCGAAAGGTTGCAGTCTTCATTCCAAGTGTCAGAATGATGTAATTATGGCCAAAAGGTTATAGTCATCATTCAAAAGTCTGAGTGATTTAATTTCGGTCGAAAGGTCGTAGTATTCACTCCAAGTTTCTAAATGATGTAATTTCGGCCAAAAGGTTGCTGTATTCATTCCAAGTTTCGAGTTATGTAATTCCATTCGAAAGGTTGCAATCTTCATTCAAAGTGTCAGAATGATGTAATTACGGACGAAAGGTTACAGTCTTTGTTTAAAAGTTCGAGTGATGTAATTTTGGATGAAAGCTCGCAGTCTTCACTCCAAGCTTCTAAATGATGTAATTCCTGCCGAAATTTTACAATCTTCATTCAAAGGTCAGAGTGATATAATTCCAGCCAAAGGTTGCGGTCTTCATTCTAAGGTCCGAGTAATGTAATTCTGACAGAAATGTTGTAGTGTTTACTCCAAGTGTCATAATAACGTAATCCAACTGAAAGGTTGTAGTCTTCATTCAAAAGTATGAGCTACGTAATTTCGGCCGAAAGGCTGCAGTTTTCACTCCAAGTGTCAAAATGATATAATTTCGGCCAAAAGATTGCATTCTGCATTCAAATGGAATCAGTCTTCACCCCAAGTGTCAAAATGATATAATTCTGGCCAAAAGGTTGCAGTCTTCACACAGAAATACGAGTGATGTAATTTCGTCTGAAATGTTGCAGTCTTCACTCCAAGTGTCAAAATGATGTAATTTTAGCCAATATGATGCAATCTTCATTCAAAAGTCTGACTAATGACATTCCGACGGAGTAGCGCGGTCTTCACTTTAAGCGTATGAATGGTGTATTTTTGGCCAAAAGGTTGTCGTCTTCACTCAAAAGTCCGAGTGATGTAATTCCGTCCGAAATGTTGCGTTCTTCACTCCAAGTGTCAGAATGATGTATTTACGACCGAAAAGTTGCAGTATTAATTCAAAAGTCTGAGTGATGTAATTTCGGCCGAAAGGTCGCAATCTTCACTCCAAGCTTCTAAATGATGTAATTCCGGCCGAAAGTTTACAATCTTTATTCAAAGGTTAGAGTGATATAATTACAGCCAAAAGGATGCAGTCTTCACTTTAAGCATTTGAATGATGTAATTCTGGCCAAAAGGTTACAGTCTTCACTTAAAATTCCGAGTGATTTTATTCCGTCCGAAATGTTGCAGTCTTCACTACAAGTGTCAGAATTATGTAATTAGAACTGGAATGTTGCAGTCTTCATTCAAAAGTCTGAGTGATTTAATTTCGGCCGAAAGGTCGCAGTCTTCACTCCAAGTTTCTAAATGATGTATTTTCGACCAAAAGATTGCAGTATTCATTCCCAGTTCCAAGTGATGTAATTCCATTCGAAATGTTGCAGTCTTCATTCAAAGTGTCAGAATGTTGTAATTACGGCCGAAAGGTTACAGTCTTCATTTAAAAGTCTGAGTGATGTAATTTTGGATGAAAACTCGCAGTCTTCACTCCAAGCTTCTAAATGTTGTAATTTGGGCTGAAATTTTACAATCCTCATTCAAAGGTCAGATTGATATAATTCCAGCCAAAAGGTTGCGGTCTTCATTCTAAGGCCCGAGTGATGTAATTTCGCCCGAAAGGTTGTAGTCTTTACTCCAAGTGTCATAATAATGTAATCCAACTGAAAGGTTGTAGTATTCATTCAAAAGTACGAGTGATGTAATTTCAGCCGAAAGGCTACAGTTTTCACTCCAAGTGTCAGAATGATATAATTTCGGCCAAAAGATTGCCTTCTTCATTCAAAAGTATGTAATTCCATCTGAATGGAATCAGTCTTCACCCCATATGTCAGAATGATGTAATTTTGTCTGAATGGTTGCAATCTTTATTCAAAAGGTCGAGTGATGTAATTCCGGCCGAAAGGTTGCAGTCTTCATTCAAAGTGTCAGAATGATGTAATTACGACCGAAAGGTTACAATCTTTATTTAAAAGTCCGAGTGATGTAATTTTGGATGAAAACTCGCAGTCTTCACTCCAAGCTTCTAAATGTTGTAATTTCGGCCGAACTTTTACAATGCTCATTCAAAGGTCAGAGTAATATAATTCCAGCCAAAAGGTTGCGGTCTTCATTCTAAGATCCGAGTGATGTAATTTCACCCGAAATGTTGTTGTCTTTACTCTAAGTGTCATAATAACTTAATCCAACTGAAAGGTTGTAGTCTTCATTCAAAAGTATGAGTGATGTAATTTCGGCCGAAAGGCTACTGTTTTCACTCCAAGTGTCAGAATGATATAATTCCGGCCAAAAGATTGCATTCTTCATTCAAAACTCTGAGTGATGTAATTTCATCCGAATGGAATCAGTCTTCACCCCATGTGTCAGAATGAGGTAATTTTGTCCCAATGGTTGCAATCTTTATTCTAAATGTCGAGTGATGTATTTTCGGCCGAAAGGTTGCAGTCTTCATTCAAAGTGTCAGAATGATGTAATTACGGCGGAAAGGTTACAGTCTTCATTTAAAATTCTGAGTGATGTAATTTTGGATGAGAGCTCGCAGTCTTCACTCCGAGCTTCTAGATGATGTAATTACGGCCAAAATTTTACAATCTTCATTCAAGGGTTAGAGTGATATAATTCCAGCCAAAGGTTGCGGTCTTCATTCTAAGGTCCGAGTAATGTAATTCCGACAGAAATGTTGTAGTCTTTACTCCAAGTGTCGTAATAATGTAATACAACTGAAAGGTTGTAGTCTTCATTCAAAAGTATGAGCTATGTAATTTCGGCCGAAAGGCTGCAGTTTTCACTCCAAGTGTCAAAATGATATAATTCCGGCCAAAAGATTGCATTCTGCATTCAAAACTCCGAGTGATGTAATTCCATCCGAATGGAATCAGTATTCACCCCATGTGTCAGAATGAGGTAATTTTGTCCCAATGGTTGCAATCTTTATTCAAAAGGTCGAGTGATGTAATTACGGCCGAAAGGTTGCAGTCTTCATTAAAAGAGTCAGAATGATCTAATTACGGCCGAAAGGTTACAATCTTCATTTAAAAGTCCGAGTGATGTATTTTTGTATGAGAGCTCGCAGTCTTCACTCCAAACTTCTAGATGATGTAATTCCGGCCGAAATTTTACAATCTTCATTCAAAGGTCAGAGTGATATAATTCCAGCCAAAACGTTGCGGTCTTCATTCTAAGGTCTGAGTGATGTAATTCCGGCCGAAAGGTTGTAGTTTTTACTCCAAGTGTCATAATAATGTAATCCAACTGAAAGGTTGTAGTCTTCATTCAAAAGTACGAGTGATGTAATTTCGGCCGAAAGGCTACTGTTCTCACTCCAAGTGTCAGAATGATATAATTTCGGCCAAAAGATTGCATTCTTCATTCATAACTCTGAGTGATGTAATTCCATCCGAATGGAATCAGTCTTCACCCCATGTGTCAGAATAAGGTAATTTTGTCCGAATGGTTGCAATCTTTATTCAAAAGGTCGAGTGATATAATTCCGGCCGAAAGGTTCCATTCTTCATTCAAAGTGTCAGAATGATGTAATTACGGCCGAAAGGTTACAGTCTTCATTTAAAAG